>CM048749.1:229043718-230243718 GCA_026315105.1 Locusta migratoria | reverse complement strand
TTATCGAGCCCTAGACTTACGAACTACTTAAACTAACTTACACTAAGTTTTTTTCTATGAACCACATGGTTGTAAGAGCATCACTTCAGTACGGCATTCGCACGACGGAAAAGGGAAATTCTGTTTTTGTTTTGTTCATTATGGTCTTGGTAAAGTTTTCAGTAAAAAGAAAAAAAATTGGGACAGTTAAAAAGGAAAGTCGCAAAATTCGAACCAAGTTCCTTTTTCAATGTGTTTCTAAATGTGCTCAACACTATAAGTTGACAAGCGTTCATCCGATTGCAATAAAATTTTGATCATTTGACGTTCAACGGAAGATTAACGTTCTTATGAACTAAACATTTGCAAAAGTTACCCGGAAAATTTGAAAATTCGTGAGAAACTGAAAGAGCTTTTTTCAATGGGATATCAATATCATTCGCCTGATTGCGATTAAATTTTGCATATTTGACGTTCAAAGCAAGAGTAACGTTCTTATGAAATAAAAATTTAGAAACGTTTTCCGGAAAATTGGAAAATTCAGAATAAATAGACAGATTTCTCAATGAAATATCAATATCATTCATCCGATTGCGACAAAATTTTACACATTCGCCGTTCAAACCGAGAGGAAGGTTTGAGTGAAGTTGAAGTATGGAATATTTGGCCAGTAAATAGAAAAAATTGTGGAAAACTGAAAGAGATCTTTTCTTTGGGATATGAATATCATTCGTACGATTGCGATAAAATTTTGGACATTTGACATTCAAATAAAGATTACATACATACTTTTGTAGTTCTGCCGTTCTATCCACTTAAACGGTTAAAAGTTAATTATAAGTTCTGAAAAATAGTTAAGAAGTCTAAGAGTAAATAGCTTTTCCTGAGTAATTATTGTTCGATATTTCTCTCTATACTCTTGAAATAAAAAAAAATATATTGAATTTCACACTTTCTAAAATACAGATTTCATCACAATAGATTCAATGGTTTGTGTAATGATATGTAGCCACACCGGTTCAGCCGTTCTCTTTAGCGAGACTAACGAACAGCAATTCATTTTTATCTTTGATACTTCATATACTGGTTCAGATCGTGTAAAGCGGACTTTAATCTTTCAAAGTATATTTCTGAACGCAACCAACACAACAAACAAGTCAGTATTTGACGTGTTTTAAATCTAAATTTTCCTCGCAATTTTTCTACATTTTATCACCGTTTAAGCCTTCCCTGAACTTCCACGAATGTGACATGAACACTATCCTGGACATGTGTGCGTGATTTGCCCACTCTTTCCGCCCACTATCGAGCCGATACTTAGACTATCTGATGATGCCTTTATAAAGCTACGGGGTCTAAAATACATATGATTTAAATTAATATGGTTTATATTAAGAGGTAAGTGATACGAAGTTCCCCGGGTCATCTAGTAGCTTATAAAGATAGTAGCGGAAACTGCGTGGCATTTACATGCGTTTGTCCGACGACACCGCTAGCAGTGCCATCTATTGGTTCGAGTTGTAGCCTATACTTGCCTTGTAATATGTGATTACGTATTTTATTTCGCTGCGTACGAAAATTACTTCGCAAGGTTTACTTTTGTAACGCCATTTAAGATATTATGTTAATTTTTTTAAGTGTAGGGTGGAAAAAACTAAAGCAATTGTCTCTGCCATGAAACGTGTAACACGTCGGTGCTTCATGATGACTGGCGAAAATATAAGAAACAATTTCCGCAAGTCAACAAAAATCAATATTTTTACAAATTTTTAACGAACTATTTTCGATCTATGAAAACAAATCAAATTTTAGATAGTCCTCATTTCAGACTACTGAAGATGTTTTATATTCAGTGAAACGAAACGCGTCGGATGAAAAACGATGGCACTTATTGTAGTTGAGTAGACAGACAACGAATACCCTTCATAATGTGTACATTTCATTTGGATACAATTCGAACTGAAAATAACACAACACATGATGTAAGTTTTAAACATATACATGAAAGCAGTTTCCATGAGCTGTTAAGCAACAGAACGGAAGGCAGTGCATCAGGCCAAACACAGGAAATGAAAATGTAAGGCAGTATTTTAAATTTCTTTTTAGTCAAGTGTTCTCCATAAAATGTAATTTTTGCTTAAATACAAACAGCTGACAGTGAAGGTATTGTTCCGATGTTTCTAAATCATCATCTACGCCTTAAAAGAAGGGATTCAAATAAAACTTGCTGTTATACATTTGTTGTTAAAACACACCACCATTTTTTAAAACTACACGCAATGAAAAATTACATTTACCCTTGGCTTTACAAAATTTTATTTCTGAAGTCTTTCCTCACAAAGTAGTCTGGACATAATAAGTACATAGTTTTCGTTCAAATGGTCTGGACCCTTCTTTCACAAATACAAGTTAGCTATTCGCTTAGGGATAACCCACTGCCTGTATCTATAAAAAACTTATAAAAAGGGTAAAAGAAAGTGTTAAAGACACTGTTTATTAAAAGTAAACGATCTCACTAGGCCTAATTTTTTTTTCTTTATTGTCGTTTCAATTCCCCTAAAAAAGGGGCGGGCCGGCAGCGCTCACTGGCGCTCTTCGGCCTACAGAAATAAAATTTGTCAGCGGAGAACATAAAAACACAAAGGAGATAAAATTTTGGTGATAATACGGACATAAAACGGAGATTTAAAATGGAGATAAAACAAAGTACATAAAATGGAGGAATCAGTGGTGACATAAAACACTTGGAACGGCGAAAGTGGTGAATAAAAACAGTTGCTTGAATGTCGGCGAAAGTGGTGAATAAAAACAGTTGCTTGAATGTCAGTGGCGCACACACACAATTAAAATGAGCATAGGGCAGCGGCCATGGTGAGACCGTCCGCTAGTTGGAGTTACAAAAAAAAAAAAAAAAAAAAAAAAAAAAAAAAAAAAAAAAAAAAAAAAAAAAAAAAAAAAAAAAAACACTTCGAGAGATACACAAGTTAAAACTGATGGTGTCGGCTGCGGGTTGGCCGTCCACTGTTGTAGAATAAAACAATTTAACTAAAACACACCACACTTGTCGAAGCACAAATGAGGTTCCGTAGATGGTGGGGCACTGACAGCATTGAAGATGTGGTGTGGGGGGAAAAGGGATGAAAGGAGATGGAGAGGGTGGGGAGGAGCCACAGAGCCTGTAGGGAAGGGACGGGGGCGATGATGTCTCAGGAAGCCACGGGGAAGAAGGATAGGGGAGAGTGGTAAGAGGAGGATCCGGAGGGACGGAGGAGGGGAGAAGGGACAGGAAGGGAGGGATAGTCGGGGCCCTCAGGGAGAGAAGGGGGACTAGGCCTAATAGTAGCCTCCTTAAACTATGATGTTTAGAATGAACTATTTTTCGGGAACGTGAAAAAGATTTCGGAATGCATCGCTGTTTGTAGAGAGCTATTATAGCGGTATGTAGCACATACATTCTCTCTTCCAAACATTTCCTACTTCTCTAAAGTATGTCGACGAATGATGCAAGTGTTCTGAGTCTCAAAATGTTAGTAGTCAGTTCACTCCCTGTTTTAGTTTACATCTCACGCCGCTAGAGGTGCCCTGGAGCGCCGTTGCACGTTTCGGTGAAGTGTTTTCGCTATTATCTTTATAAGTTATTTGCGGCTGCTGCCATCTCTGCGAGATGAGATTTCGCCTCCGCCTCCACGCGAACAAATGACGGCCCTCGCAGGAACAAACTCACATACACGAACAGCAGGCTACTGATCCTGGTGGGATACAACCAGTCATCGTCGTTTGCATTATAGTGGTCTACTGCATAGCGGCAAGGAGAGAGAAAGAGGTTATGTCGAATATAAATTATATTCCATTGCTGCAGGTTTACTTCAACTCCAGTGCGTCATTTACTGAAACAGACAGGCTTACTATTCCTACGTACACAGCAAGCTGAGGGGACGTAAATTGAAAGTTTTGTATTGTTATTGTTGTTGGGTGTTTGAAAGGGACTGAACTGCTGGGTTGCCAGTCCCGATTTTGTATTTTATATTGATGAAAATTCTCATAGAATGAAATGGAATGAAACTCTAAAAAAAAAAAAAAAAAAAGGGAGGAAAGGGCATTGTAGAAATGGCTGGAGTAAAATAGGATAAAGGTTGTGGTATTGCAGATACAGGAGGAAGCTGATTGTTTCCGTGTGAAAGGCGGGTTTTGTCAAGCTGTTGGGTTCTCCCCAGCCGGCCGGCTAACAGTTTGAACCTAGTGAATGGACAGGTAGTCAGGGTTTCCCTAATGTGCTCGGAAACCGGAAACGCTTGGCTGAGCGAGGGCGGCTATTCCAGATTGCAACTAAAATACAATATAGCCACAAACATTATTCTAAAAATCCATATAAAACCAGGGAATGATAATACGGCAAATGTAATTATATGAATGGATTCAGGAGACTTGGGAGAATCAAACGCCGTAATTACAATTTCAATACCCCTTACAGGTAAAAAGCCGACATATTTCAGTACTATAATAATAAGACATTTTTACAAATATTGATATGTAGTGTTTATCAGTAACAGTTTAAGAAGCAAATGGACAGCATTGCACCACGCTACCTATCTTAAAAGACGTGCCACATTATTTGCGTATTTATTCAATAAACTTTATTTCACTCTCTTGTTCTGCTTTTCGTTGAGGTAATAATATTTTTGTGTCAGAACATAGATTCCACCACAGAAACACAAAACATGAACCTAGCAAAGCGCATTACATTTATATATGTATTTTATTATATTTAATATTATTCTAAGTAATGTACTAAAATAGTAGATATGAAGCAGTTAATTTATATATAAACAATTATAAGTATTTGTGGGCAAGAACTGAATATATTTGTATAAAAAGGCATGATAAATTAAATATTAATTGTGTAACTATATTTCGATGGCGGCAGTATATTTGAACAGTGAGATGCCATGCTTAATGGCTATCTGAGCAAAGACTTTCAGTTTCAACCGTTTTTCAATACTGTTAAATATGTATTTGTTTGTTCAATGTAAACGATATTTGTAGGGAGGTGGTCAAAGCATTTAATTCTGTGATATTCAAATGTATAATATTTTGGAAGGGATACAAATTTGGGAGCAGAGGGAGCACGCTTTCGAACGCTTGGGAAGGTACTCGCAGCTTGTACGTGGTGGTGAAAGGTTGTGACGCTGGGCGGTCTGAAGCCATATTTTTTGTGATTTGAAGAGATAGGCATGTGTGGATTTAGTAAATTTACGGGTCTGCGACTGCAGAACTTAGTCTTTGGTAAAGAGTGATAAACTGTGCACCCTAGTAGGGCTGTGGAACTGTGATAATTCAGCAATCGTGTACTCGTGTGATGTGAAACTGTGTTTTACAACAAATACTTTAATCGCGGATTGATTTGGAACTGCAATGTTCGATGGACTACACAAATTTACGGTTGATAATTTGGAACTTTTACTGTCGAGTGCGTGTGATACTTGTTGTGCCTCTGATGAACAATAGTTGGGGAAATATTCAGTTATTTACCGATGTATAAAGTAGGACCACCTCCGCATTTTCATGTCCAAAATGAGTAATAAACTTCATTTATAAAGAATTACTTCGAGAGTGAACACTTCTTTAACTTAGAATCAATTTTGTTGGTTTTTCAGAGGTTTAATTTCTGTTTGTTAAATATATTTTTACGTCATCATATGCAGATTGATAGACTGGCTAAACTACAGTTTAATTATTGATCTCGTTTAAACAGATTGCGTAGTTATTTAGGGCATAGAAGCTGACATACATAACTTACCCCTATGAACAGAGACAACGAGCCATAAACTTTTACTACCCTGGGTTATATATTGCTCAAGTCTTATTGGTGAGTACCGATAGGAAGGCCGCAAGGTCGTGAAAATGGTGAAGGGTGCACAGCTAAGAAACCTAACCATTGTTGAAATGTCTGACTGACCACGACGTTTCATGCAACTAATAACTGACAGTACTCAAATGTCACTCGCCGTTTCCGATACAGCTCAAACATGTTGTACTCTAAGTCAAAGTGTGAGACATATATCTCATCCGTGCTCATACGTCCACTAAAATGGAGAAAACCCTTCGGGCGAAAACGGGGTTATCACTCTGAGCCTATATCGTCAAAACAGTAGGAGATAATAAACAAAAACGTTGAAATAATTTCCACGCTTGCTGCTGTTCTTTACAACCGTGCAACCACAGCTTTAAACATATTGGTATACTTGGAAATCCTCTCACCTCACAATTTTTGAAGCGGTAAAAGTTTTATGCGTAGTAAATCTAGTGTTATATTTAACAACAGATTCAATCACTTGTGATAAAGTTACATCCCGATGTCGCAGTCGTCAGATACATATATAAGGAGGTACTATATACCGCTATACTTACGCTCTGTCAGCGGTATGACACTTGGCCGCGGTGGAGTAGCCAAGCGGTCTAAAGCGTCTCGCTGCGTAGCGTGCGGTTGCTCGCCGTGGAGGTTAGAGTCCTCCCTGGGGCATGGGTGTGTGTGTTTGTCCTTAGGTTAGTTTACCTAGGTTTAAGTAGTTTGTAAGCAACGGACTGATGACCACGCAGTTTGGTCCGATAGATTTACAAACATTTGATCATTTTGATATGACACTTGTCGTACACGGCGATAGCGTTGTTTGCATTTTCATCCGTACGTTGGTTGTTCCAAGACTCGACAGAAAGCGAGAGCTTATTATTTCAATTAAATCCTCCAGCAGCCCGTCTTTTATGACTGCACTGTGGTTTTGCAAACAACACTATCGCCATGCACACGGCGAACAGAGCATGCCTACAGTGGTATATAGGAGGCCTTCCAACTTATATCTAACTACTGCGATTTCTGGATGTAATTTCATTTGTTGTTAAATATACCTTTATATTTATTACATATAAAATTTTTACCATTTCAAAATTTATGTGCTGCGGTGGGCGTTTTGGGATCAAAATGTTTCAAAAGAATGTTCAAATGTTTGTATAGCTTATGGGACTTAACTACGGGGTCATCAGTCCCTAAACTTATAAACTATTTATGAACTACTTACGAACTAGGACGGCACAAATATCCATGCCCGAGAGGGGATTCGAACCCCCGACCGTAGTGGCCGTGCAGACCGTGACTGGCGCGCCTCAGTCCCCTCGGCCACCACGGCCGGCCAAAATGTTTAAAGATGTAACTGCACATTTGTAAAGTGCAAGGAAATTATGATTCAACATTTTTGATGTACCTCCTACTTACGAATGGAGCACATATTAACACAATGGATGTTCTGACAAGATAGCTTCTTTTACTATATCGAATGGTTTCGATGCTCACAGGGCATCATCAGATCTAAAAGCATAGAGAAACGATAAAAGAACATAAAATCATTACATAAATCACAATTTTCAGAAAAAGTGCAGTACATACGTAATTCATACTATTTACAAAATACCGGGTGATCAAAAAGTCAGTATAAATTTGCAAATTTAATAAATCACGGAATAATGTAGATAGAGAGGTAAAAATTGAAACACATGTTTGGAATGACGTGGGGTTTTATTAGAACAAAAAAAAGTTCAAAAAATGTCCAACGGATGGCACTTCATCTTTTCAGAAAAGCAATAATTAGCTTAACAAATTAAGACAAAGCATAGATGATGTTCATTACAGGAAATTCTCAATATGTTTACCATCGTTCAAAATGTTCAAATGTTTGTATAGCTTATGGGACTTCACTACGGGGTCATCAGTCCCTAAACTTACAAACTACTTATGAACTAGCTAACACTAAGGACGGCACAAATATCCATACCCGAGGGGGATTCGAACCCCCGACCGTAGTGGCCGTGCGGACCGTGACTGGAGCGCCTCAGTCCCCTCGGCCACCGCTTCACCATCGTTCCTCAACAATAGCTGTAGTCGAGAAATCTTGTGAACAGCAGTGTAAAGCATGTCCGGAGTTATGTTGAGGCACTGGCATCGGATGTTGTCTTTCAGCAACCCTAGAGATGTCGGCGATCACGATTCAGTTGCGACTTCAGGTAACCCCAAAGCCAATAATCGCAAGGACTGAGGTCTGGGGACCTGGGAGGCCAAGCATGACGAAAGTGGCGGCTGAGCTCACGATCATCACCCCATGTCATTCCAAGCACTGTCAATTTTTACCTTTCTATCTACATTATTCCGTGATTTATTAAGTTTCAAATTTATACTGACTTTTTGATCACCCGGTACATGACAATTAGTACAGCAATACGATAGTTTTGCCAGAGAAAATAAAATACATGAGTAGATCCAGAAACTTCTTGTACTTACATAATGTGGGACTTCGTGTGTATGAATACATTACGGATATCAGAAAACATCTGAGGATGGACCATATCATCGTTGTCGTGGTATGGTCCAATTTTGGACAGGACACGTTCCCTATCCTGTGCACTTAAGCGGCCTTGTGTTTAGTAATGACGTAAATCGCACGTGTCCGAATACTTCATGATATTGATGCTCTTCGTAGGTTACCATCAAATGGCTTGGTCACATTGAAATGCAAGATACATATGCGTACATATTGTTGACATCACAAGTCGAAGATGGTATTACTGATAATATCAAAACATGCTGAGTTACATTATCTTAGAATTGTAAACGTAATTCTTCGGGAGGGTTTTCAAATGTTAAAATTTTTCTCAATATAAGCGACCAAAGTGCTGGGGTCATCGGTACCTAGACTTACAAACTACTTTCAGTATTCCAGAATGACACTTTTACTCTGCAGCGGAGTGTGCGCTGATATGAAACTACCTGGCAGACCAAAATTGTGTGCCGGAACCGGAACTCGAACCTTGGACCCTTGCCTTTCGCGGGCAAGCGCTCTACCGACTGAGCTATCCCGACACGACTCACGATCCCGCCTCACAACTTTACTTCCCGCCAGTACCTCGCCTCCTACTTTCCAAACTTCACAGAAACTCTCCTGCGAACCTTGCAAGACTAGCAGTCCTGGAAGAAAGGATACTTTCAGTATTTTATGCTAAGGACAACACACAACATGCCCGATGGTGTATGCGAACCTCCGCCGGGAGAGGCTACACAATCCGTAGAATGGTGCTTAGACCACACGGCCATTCCCGAGAAGCGGAATGGTTTTCAACACTCAGCAGCAGTAAGGACACGTATAAAAGCATACGTGTCTCATATCCTGTCGTAGACTGCAACATATTCAACGTGTATCGGAATCAAATAAATCGCAATTTGCTTTCAGTTATGGCTTCACTGTACTAGGTTTAGATGGAATACCAAAGTGCGGCGAATGACAATTTGTGCCCGGCCGGGATCTCCTGCTTGCTAGGCAGACACAGTGACCAACCCGACTGCAGAGGACTCTTCCCTTCACGTCTCCCGCCACACCCAAATCTCCATTCGCCACGCTGTCTCTTTCCAATATCACAGCCTATTTGTTATGTAATGCTCGCCACAAATCTGCACATCGGAATCAGGGAGAACAGACCGAGAGGTATCGAGACACAATTTATTGTCGTCAGAAGCCCAGCCTCGGCTTGTATACAATTTCATATTTTTGACGACGTTACAGCGTTCATTTTAATAAAATAAATCGGAATTTGCCATCACTTATGGAATCACTGTACTGGGTTTAGATGGAATACCAAAGTGCAGCGAATGAAAATTTGTGCCCAGCCAGAATTTGAACGCGGTATCTCCTGTTTACTAGGCAGACGCGTTGACCACTCCGCCAACGAGGACACAGTGACCAACCCGACTGCAGAGGACTCTTCCTTGCACGTCTCCCGCCACACCCAAATCTCCATTCGCCACGCTGTGTCTTTCCTATATCACAGCCTATTTGTTATGTAATGCTCGCACATCCGAATCAGGGAGAACAGACCGAGAGGAATCGAGACACAATAAATTGTCGTCAGAAGCTCAGCCTCGGCTTGTATATAATTATATATTTTTGAAAAAACTTAATTGTGTCTCGATACCTCAAGGTCTGTTCTCCCTGATGCGGGTATACAGTATGGATCCCGGACACTTGCCACGCCGGACTTTTGCCACGCCGGACTTTTGCCACACCTGACCCTTCGACAGGTAGCTGGATTAGCCGTCCCTCAGGCAAGGCCCCCCTCCCCCCCCCCCCCCCCCCACCAGGCAAGGGACGCCCGCCCGTCCACCTCCTACTGCCCGCTTTCAAGCCACGTTCTATACAACTTACTTCTTCGACATCTTGGAGAAATATAGAACTTCTTTTAAATATCCCGAGATCGAAATATTTGTTTACAACTTTTGGGAAACAAAAGCAATATCGTCATCTGTTTCAGTATGTAATTAGTTCTCCCAAGCATAAAAATAGATCCATTACTCCATTACTGAAAATTGAAAATGTTCAAATGTTATAAAGTCTATGGGAGTTAACGACTGCGGTTATCAGTCCCTAGGCTTAAAAATTACTGGAAATAACTTAATGTAACCTAAGGACAAAACACACACGCACGCACACACACACACACACACACACACACACACGTCCGAGGGACGACTCGAAACTGCGGGCAGTAACTGCGCGATCGACAGCAAGGCTACGATTGCGAGAGAAACAGCCCATCGCTATGAGCATGAACAAGAAAGGAACGACGTAAAAGCAATGGTAATGAAAAAAGAAAAGAAAGAAAGTAAAGACTAACGACACATAACTGTATGGTGACGAATTACAGTGTTGATATTTTTATCAATATTATTTCGCAATAGCGAATTTTTCTTAGCGTCACTGTATAAGCTATAGATGTTATACCAAATTGTGACATATGTCACATGTCACAATTTGGTATAACATCGATACCTTATACAGTGACGCTAAGAAAACTTCGCTATTGCGAAATAATATTGATAAAAATATCAACACTGTAATTCGACACCATACAATTATTTAACAGATGCCTAAGCAAGGCAATGACGATAACAGCGTAGGTTAATGCCTCGTTGTTTTCATTCTCCCTGGTACGGGAATACAGATTAAGCTGCCAGTGCTAAGGGATGAATGTAGTTAACTCATATGAGCAGTCAGTGAGGTATATGGAAGTTTGGGACAGTCCTGGAGTCGTGCTCCGGTAGCCTAGTGGTTAAGGCGACCGCTCGCGAAAAGCGCGAAACCCGGGTTCCAGTCCCGGCCCGCCACAAATTTTCATATGTTACAATTTGGTATAACAGCCTACCTCATACAGTGACGCTAAGAAAAATTCGCTATTGCGAAATAATATTGATATAACTAACGACACAGTCTACATTAATTTACTCTCTAAAATCCGATATCTTTTTATATTTAAAGCAGAGACTCCGTATATTTGTTTATGTGTACGTATTGTATACAATTCTAAAGTTTTCTTCCAATGATTATGAAATTTTGTACACGTAAGCTTCGATCCATGAGGACTGTCGCCGCGCCTAAGTGTTAGGATCATGTTTCAACACATAGTTCACGAGATATGACTTCATAAATAATGAGATGAGCGAAAAACTGCTGCATCTAACGACAGTGTTGCACATCTTCTCCTAAAACACTGGGCCGAAATCAACCAAATTTGGTGCACATATTCCTTACCATGAGGTAACAATGCTGTCTGGGTAAGAACAACATACGACACATGGTTCAGGAGATACGTCATAAACAATATAGTTGCAAGAAACTGCCACATAATGCGACGAGACTTTATTCACACACTGTATGAGAATGACAGTACTTAGCAACTTGAAACCAAATTTAAACATAATTTCAAACCTTTATTGAGCTTATTCTCGCTGACAACCATAGCAAAATAATGAAAGGAAAAAAGTTTCTCGCTTACTACTTTTCCACTGTTCGTGGACTAAAATTACGGCATTCGGTATGACGTCACAATTTATAATTTCTACACTAAAAATTGTAGCCGCTGGAAATTTTGAAGACAGTATACACGCATATAGTTTAATGAAGCTTCTAAATTTTTTCACAGTACGACACGTAGTCATGATCTATGAGCACATAAACAGTAACGTTCATGGCAAACCACCCCATCACGCACGCAATCTATTACTTCTTTACTATTATTTACATTCGCAACAGATTTTTTCAGACATACAGCACTTATACAAATGAATATATACCTGAAAAATTATACAATTGTACAAAATATAAATCAGTAAATGTGTGATCTACATCTACATAAATACTCCGCAGTGGAGGGTACACTGTACCACTACTAGGCATTTCCTTTCCTATTCTACTCCCAAATAGAACAAGGAAAAAAAGAATGCCGATATGCCTCCGTACGACCCCTAATTTATCTTGTCTTTGTGATCACTACGTGAAATGTAAGTAGGTGGCAGCAAGATCGTATTACACTCAGCTTCTAATTCCGGCCCCCTAAATCTCCTCAACAGAAATTCACGAAAAGAACGTCGTCTTTCCTCCAGCGATCCCAAACTGAGTTCCCAGATCATTTCTATGGCACTCGCGCATTGGTCGAACCTACCAGTAACAAACCTAGCTGCTCGCCTCTGAACTGTTTCTATGTCTTCCTTTAAACTGATCTGCTGCGGGTCCCAAACACTTGAGTAATACTCAAGACGTGATCGTACAAGCGTTTTATACGCGGTCTCCTTTACAGATGAAGTACATCGTCCCAAAGTGCTCCCAATTAACCGAAGTCGTCTGTCCGCCTTACTTATAACTGCCCTTAAATGTTCGTTCCATTTCATATCGTTCTGAAATGTTAGGCCTAGATATTTGAACGACGCGACTCCATCAAGAAGCTCACTACTAATGCTGTATTCGAACATTATGGGTTTGTTTTTCCTACTCATGAGCATCACCTTAAATTTTTTTTATTTTTTTTTTAATTTTATTTTTATTTATTTATGTATTTATTTTACTTTGAGAGCTAGCTGCCATTCTTTGCACCAACTAGAAATTTTGTCTAAGTCATTCTGTATGCTATTATAGTCAGTTAAAGATGACACCCTCCCATACACCACAGCATCATCAGCAAACAGCCGCAAATTACAAGTTACTCTGTACATCAAAACATTTATATAGATAGAAAATAATAGCGGTCCTATCACACTCCCCTGCGACACGCCTGACGATACACTCGTCTCTAATGAACACGCGCCGTCGAGAACAACGTACTGCGTTCTATTACTTAGGAACTCTTCCAGCCAGTCACAAATCTGTGTACCTATTCCATAACCTCGTATTTTGTTAGCAGTCTGCAGTGTGGCACCGGGTCAAACGCCTTTTTGAAGTCGAGAAAAACACAATCCGCCGGTTGCCCTTCATCCATACCTCGCAAGATGTCATGTGAGAAAAGGACAAGCTGAGTTTCACATGAACGATGTTTCCTAAACCCGTGCTGATTCACGGAAAGAAGCTTTTCCGTTTCAAGGAAATTTACTATATTCGAACTGAGAATATGCTCCAAAATTCTACAGGAAACTGATGTGAACGATATTGGCCATTAATTATCGGGGTCAGTTCTATTTCCTTTCTTATAAACGGGAGTCACCTGCGCTTTTTTCCAGTCACTTGGAACTTTGCGCTGAATTAAATATTCGCGATAAATGCAAGCTAAGTTTGGGGCCAATTCCGCAGAATAGTCTTTGTAAAACCGAACTGGTATTCCATCTGGACCAGCAGACTTTTTCGTATTTAGCTCTCTCAGCTGCTTCCCTACACCGGAAATACCTATTACTATATCCTCCATTTCAGAATTAGTACGTTGATCAAATGATGGTACATTTGTGCGGTCCTTTTGCGTGAAAGATTTCTTAAAGGTTAAATTTAGAACTTCAGCTTTCCGTTTGCTTTCTTCTATTACTGCCCCGGAATGATCGAATGACTGGATAGTGGGCTTTGACCCGCTTATCGATTTCACATAGGACCAGAATTTTTTCGGGTTCTCGGAAAGATCTTTTGCTAAGGTATGGGTGTGGTAATTATTGCATGCTTCGCGCATCGATCTTTTTATAGACGCACGAATCTGTACTAACTTTTGCCTGTCATCATTTGCGTGTTCGTTTTTGAATCGAGACTGCAAGACTTTGCTTTCTCAGTAGCTTTCTCACATTATTATTATACCAAGGTGGATCTTTTCCATCCTTAATCGACTTTACAGGTACATATTTCTCTAACCCTTTATGTTCAATCCACTTAAATTTAGTCCACAATTCCTCAACATCCATAATACCGGAACTAAACGATGCCCATTCATTTTCTAAGTGCAATCCTAACAATTGCTTATCGGCTCTTCCCAACAAAAACACGCTCCTAGCCGTCTTGATTGGTTTATGAACTTTGGTCACCATCGACACTATGACGATATCATGATCACCAATTCCTGTCTCTACACAGACATCGTCAATATATACTGCGATGGATCAAAACTTTTCACATCAGGCATTACGTTTTATTACATTTCTTATTTACTGCCAAGAAACTTCTGTATTCCAGTGAGCCTAAGGAAAGTCCTGAAAGCTGAGAGTGCTGTTGAAAACTTTGAGCCGGCCGCGGTGGCCGAGGGGACTGAGGCGCTCCAGTCACAGTCAGCACGGCCACTACGGTCGGGGGTTCGAATCCCCCCTCGGGCATGGATATTTGTGCCGTCCTTAGTCTTAGCTAGTTCATAAGTAGTTTGTAAGCTTAGGGACTGATGACCCCGTAGTTAAGTCCCATAAGTTCTACAAACATTTGAATTTGAAAACTTTGAAGCAACTTTTAATTGTGAAGCGCAAAGCGCTGTAGGAAGAAGCAATAGACATCTATAGAGCTACAAGGAAAGGAAGAGAATGAAACAGTACATCCGACGAATACCCCTTATTTCCGACAGATCTGGCTTTTTAACAAAGAGCCTGCGGTTTGCAGTGGGACTTGCATTTTCTATAATGATTAATATATTACAGGGCAATCTACTCAATACTGTGGAGTGTATTTGAAATCTCTAAGTTTCTCACACGGACAGCTTTCTATCGCTTGCTAAAGCATGGGCTCTCCACAGAAAATATTCATATTATACCCTGGACAAGTAACAAGAAATATTGATTTTAGTCAGGAAAGAAGGAAGGAATATTAGCGTTTAACGGCCCGTCGACAATGTGGTCATTAGAGGCGGAGCTTACGCTCAGATTGTTTGGGTAAGGATGGGAAGGGAAATTGTAATTTGAAGTTTTTATGTATATTATGCTTGTAAGTATGGTGTAGTACAGCAGATCTCCATGAGTACTATACGAACTTTCATGGGGTTTCGTAGGTCAACTGAGAGTACCTTGGGGCAACATATAAGCTTCATTTCATCAAAATCGGGTCAGGGGAAGGAAAGATGTAATTTGTAGTTTCTGGTGTATGTTACGCTTGAATTGCTGCGTAGTGTAGCAAACATCCGATAGAGGCGCTGTTACATAGTACACCAAATAACTAATAACTGGTGATGCTACTTTTTATATGCGCATAACTAAGGTGTAATACACTGAAACAAGGGATACGATTTTCCTTACGGCAGCGGTGTAGTGTATTGATGTTGAATCCTTTTTGAAAAATCAGTCACGTACAATGAGGGGAATAATTCTTTGTGTAGCTAATGAAAGAAATAATTTTATTCCAATCAGTAAATTATTGATTCCCCTAAAGCGAATATTTCGTTGCCAACGTTAACATAATAAACCGCTGCCTCTCCAAGTAAAATTTATTCCAGGTAGAACACAAAAATTTTGTTCTTCCTAGCTGTATCCCATATGTTTTGCAATGTCATGGAAATAAAAGTGCATCTTTTGCTGGGTATAAACACTAAATTGTATATATAGTAGAAATATCTATGGAGTGAGCATTGAATTCTGTGCATGTTCTCAACATTAAGCTGGAATTACCACGAGATATTGAGACAAATCCACTTTTCCCCCACATTTTTTGCTATTACGATTAGTTTGTACCGCATTGTTTGCGAAGAAGACCCACCTCCTTTTTGCAGAGCAACCACATAACATGAAACAATATGTAAATAAATGTGTCATAGAAGCAACAACAAAGTTGAGGAAGCGTCGCTAAAAGGTCCATTAATCGAACAAAAAGGGCCCAAGATAAGGTCAGCGATTAGTAGATTTTTCCCAATATCATGTGACATTTGCATCTTAATGTTGAGAATACAAAATCTGTTCTGCGCATCTGGAAGCTCACTCCAGAGATATTTCTGCTCTCTGCCTGCCACTAGAGATAATATACACACGCGAGCGACAAACTCATCAGAAACGCCTCTGCTTTCATAATTGTTTGGTACAATATTGTGATTAAAATGTGAAATCACTTACTTTTGGTGCGGACTACATTAAGATAGAGAAGGACGTCTTCTTTTGCAGATACAATGGCATCTAGTTATAATCAGACTTCTGATATATAGTTCTACTACACAAGGTAGATTTCAACTTCATGCTTTACGAAATAATCACTGAAGGACGTGGGGAAATTTATTAGCTGAAACAGTGGCCGATGCTGCTAACACAGTCAAGACAATTCACTGGAAATACTATATTTAATGGAAGAGAAGATCACCTGACGCCATTCCTTCAACGATTACTCAGACTTACTTTATCGCACATTAATACCACCATGACGTCTTATTTAAACAGACATGAACCGCTCTGTTGACTGAATTACCAGGCTTTCAGCATTCGTCGAGTTTTCGATAATAGGGAGCATTGCATACAGAATAACTACATTGTCCCCAGGCTACACTGTAACATACTAATACTTCAGCATACACTAACTGTGAGAGATAAACAGTTTAGTACTACATCATGGAACCAATGCATGGCGGTGTTATTACCATTTCTCATCTCAACGATAGAAGTGTTTCCAGAAGTTTACGCCAAACACAATCTAACATTGAATTTACATCGTTCTGGAGTACGGACTTAAATTAATTTCACTTTATGAACATTCATCGTTTAAGACAATGGCTTCTACTTAAATTTGACATCTTGGATATGAGATTTGAGTAATTGACAGAGGGATCCAACAAGGATTCTGTTTTTGCTGACCTAGGTCCGGAACCATAAAAAAATATAACATCATGTTAGAAAAAGGGAGATGGACAGAGAGAGGATAGGAGAAGTAATAACTCAAGGCAGGAATGAATAAATAAATAAATAAATATCCGCGCAACGCTGGGTTTTCAGCTAGTTTGTTAAAAAAGTGTAGTGGGATAATGTTCAAATCAGTGACCGCAAATACGTTGAATAAACAAGGTGAGAGCATCTGTCTTTTACAGGTCACTTAAAGTCGACATACAATTTCAAAATGTTTCATATGAGAAACTGAAGTAATATAGAGTGCAATCTTTGTAACGTACACTGTTCTAGATTTTTTAGGTTTGCTATCCACAGAGTCGCAGAGCAAGCAACCTAGGTTTCGAAGGGAAGGGCTATAATTGCTATGATGTGCAATAGAACAGAAAGAAGAAGCACAACTTACGAAACTCGTAATGTAATGTGTGTACTAGTAACCAGTGTGCAGTGTGACCAGTGTGCAGGCCTGGACACCGTGCACGGAAATTCCTGAGCCGGATGTTAGGGGCGGAGGAGGAGGAGACAGCGGCACCCGACCCTTCGGAGCAGGTAGAAGTGTGGCAAAAGTCCGGCGTGGCAAGTGTCCGGCGTGGCAAGTGTCCGGACACCTACAGTATTGTGGCTGCAGGCATTAGAGGACAAATAGGCTGTGATACAGGAAAGAGACAGCGTGGCGAATGGAGATTTGGGTGTGGCGGGAGGCGTGCAGGGAAGAGTCCTCTGCAGTGGGGCTGGGCACTGTGTCCTCGGTGGCGGAGTGGTCAACGCGTCTGCCTAGTAAGCAGGAGATTCCGGGTTCGAGTCCCTCAACCTCCAATCGATGCAAGAAACATTAATGTTTGCTTACAACACGTGAGGACCTTTTACATCGTAATGAGTTATGTCAACCATGCACTTCTGTGGTCAAGGCACCTAACAGCAAGGGCTATTATGAATAAAAGAAGGAATAAAATAGGTCAATAAATGTTGACTGGGATGCTGTATGGCGAAATATTAATCTAAAAGGACACTCTTCGGACGTAATTACAGCTTGGTACAATGTCGTCAATAATATAATTCCCACCAACGAACGACTCTGTGCAATCGGTATAAATCAAACAGATCTGTGCCAACGATGTAATCTTGTTGATACAGTTATACACAGATTTACCTGTGGGGGAAACTTAAATAACTGGAAATGGGTGAGAGGGCAAATAGCACTCCTCACAAGAACTTTACCTGAGCCGGCCACGGTGGCCGAGAGGACTGAGGCGCTCCAGTCACGGTCCGCACGGCCACTACGGTTGGGGGTTCGAATCCCCCCTCGGGCATGGATATTTGTGCCGTCCTTAGGATAAGCTAGTTGATAAGTAGTTTGTAAGTTTTGTAGTCGAGGCGACTGAGGCGCTCTAGTCACGGTCTTCACGGCCGCTACGGTCGGGGGTTCGAATCCCCCCTCGGGCATGGATATTTGTGCCGTCCTTAGTCTTAGCTAGTTAATAAGTACTGTGTAAGCTTAGGGACTGATGACCACGTAGTTAAGTCCCATAAGTTCTACAAACATTTGTGCATATGTATCCCAAGGTGTCATAATTTATGTTCACTATATACAGTAGAATGTACAAGAAATAGAGTAAATAAAAGTTTATATATATAAAGAATCCCAGCTGGGCAGAAATTTTCATTCGCCGCACTTTGGTATTCCATCTAAACCTAGTACAGTGAAGCCATAACTGATCGCAAATTGCGTTTTATTTCATTCATTGAACGCTGTAACGTCGTCAAAAATATGTAATTGTATCGGAATCGGTGAGTGCACTGGTGTAGTGATAATTGTAACATCATGCTGTGTTCCCGATCAGCCGCGGTGGAGTAGCCGAGCGGTCTAAAGCGTCTTGCTGCGGAGCGCGCGGTTGCTCGCCGTGGAGGTTCGAGTCCTCCCTGGGGCATGGGTGTGTGTGTTGTCTTTGGGTTAGTTTACCTAGGTTTAAGTAGTTTGTAAGCTACGGACTGATGACCACGCAGTTTGGTCCGATAGATTTACAAACATTTGATTTGTTCCCGATCAGGAAGGACAAAGCTGTGACGTCGTCAAAACTCGCCCTTCGACAGCGGAGCCCTTGAAAGCCATTGCGTATCTGGCTTCCGAGACGTCTTCCGACTAAATACCGTGGAAGAGTCAACAAGTCGGCCGCCAAGGTTGGCGGGGTCTCGGCGCGGCAGGCCCCGATCACGTGGCCAGCGAGTCCGCGAGCCCAATGGAGGCAGCGCAGACGCGCCGTGTCGGAGGTTAAGCGCCAGCATGCCGTCTGCATGGCGGATGACCCGCCGCCGCGCCGCGCCGCCGCTCCCACTGTCTGCAAATCTTTCCAGGATCTCGGCCGCGGCCACCAGAAGCTTCCACACGGGTTCCCACCGACTACCGGCGGAATTCTGCCAACACAGCACCTCGTGGTCCTTAACCCTTCTATGCACGACCTATATTTTTTGACTTACATACCCTTGGTCCGTTGGACCCGTTATGTCTAAATTGAGAATTTAAATGAAAACAAGTATTTTATCGATGTTTTCATGCATGAATATTTTATTTGAAGGTTTGTGAGTATAATATAATAAACTAGATGATCCGGTGAAAATCCGATCGCCGGCCGCGGTGGCCGAGGAGACTGAGGCGCTCCAGTCACGGTCTGCACGGCCACTACGGTCGGGGGTTCGAATCCCCCCTCGGGCATGGATATTTGTGCCGTCCTAGTTCGTAAGTAGTTTGTAAGTTTAGGGACTGATGAACCCATAGTTAAGTCCCATAAGCTGTACAAACATTTGAACTTTTTTTGAAAATCCGATCACTTACCTCTTAATATAAACCATATTAATTTAAATCATATGTATTTCAGACCCAATAGCTTTATAAAGGCATCGTCAGATACTCCAAGTATCGGCTCGATAGTGGGGGGAAAGAGTGGGCAAATCACGCACACATGCCGAGGGTAATGTTCAGGTTACATGCATGGAAGTTAAGGGAAAGTTTATACGTTGATAAAATATTGAAAACTTTATGTTCATCAATATTTACGTGCAATATTAAGAGGTAAGGTAAAGCAGTAAACAATCCGAAGATTGGTTTGAACACCACAGTGCTTTACTAGGCATGGTCCTGTTTGCAGGTGGTATGCCGTTGCCTTCCTCCGACCTTCGAACTGACTTACCCAGCCAGTTATATGGGGACCTACAGTTTAACGTGGATTCCGAACCACGGTGCTACTCTGTATTTTTCACATGAGCAATACTGCCAGAGGTGAAAGAAGTGGAAAGTGACATAAAAATCCCAGGGCCTGGCGGGGATCGAACCCGGGACCCTTGGAGTTGTAGTCTGGTACTCTACCACTGTGCAACCGAAGAGGTAAGTGATACGAAGTTCACCGTGTCATCTAGTACATATATAAATATGTCAACAAAGATAGCGACATGGCCATCTTCGCTGTAACAAATACAAATAAATGCGTTAGTTTCAAAGCACTTTGCAGTGGCACTATATTCAGTGTGCACTTTGCATATATTTAGTGTATGTGTAACCTTTGACAGTGACTGACAGTTCACATACGGGTTCAAATCGCCTGAAGCGAACTTTACTATATCAAATTATATTTCCGGACGTACCCAACAAAAATGTAGTGTCAGAATGACAAATGAAGTTCATATTTTTTATTTTGTTTGTGGCGTAAAGGATGTGCATTAAACACGCTGTAGGGGTATGGTAGATGTGGCAACTAATAAAAGCATTTTCTGAGATACGGTAAGGTTAAAAAGTCAAAAAGTAAATAGCTTTTCCAGAGAGTAATTATTGTTCGATTATTTGTTTTATATACCTCAAAGCAAAAAATATTTTGAATTACACACTTCCTAAAGTATCTTAACCGGTAGTTTAGCGGTCAAGCTATCTCAACACCAGATTTCATCTCTATAGATTAAGTGCTTTATGCAATGATATATAGCCAAATCGGTTCAGCCGTTCTAGAGTTTTAGCGAGACTAACGAACGGCAATTCATTTTTATCTTTGACAGTTCACATACGGGTTCAGATCGGGTAAAGCGAACTTTACTCTTTCAAAGTATATTTCTGAACGCACGCAACATGTTTTATCTAAATTTTCTTCGCAATTTTTTCATATTTTATCACCGTTTAAACCTTTCCTGAACTTCCATGAATGTGACATGGACATTATCCTGGACATGTGTGCGTGATTTGGCCACTCTTTCCGCCCACTATCGAGGCGATACTTAGATTATCTGATGATGCCTTTAAAAAGCTACTGGGTTTAAAATACATATCATTTAAATTAATATCGTTTATATTAAGAGGTAAGTGATACGAAGTTCACCCGGTCATCTAGTCGACCCGCCAGTGCTCCGCAATTGCTAATTTGTATGTGTTCTTGCTTTGAACGTCATATGTGCAAAATTTTAGCCCAATCGTACGAATGATATTGATATCCCAAAGAAAAGAGCTCTTTCGGTTTTCTACAAATTTTCCTATTTTCTGGACAACTATTCCAAACTTTTACTTCATTCCAACTTTCCTCTCGCTTTGAACGTCGAATGTGCAAAATGTTATCGCAGTCAGATGAATGGTATTGATATTTCTTAGAAAAATCTTTCTATTTTTTCTGAATTTTCCAATTTTCCGGGAAACTCTTCCAAATTTTTCTTTCATAAGAACGGTACTCTTGCTTTGAACGGCAAATATGCAAAATTTTAACGCAATCAGACGAATGATATTGATATCCCGTTGAAACATCTCTTTCAGTTTTTCACGAATTTTCAGATTTACCGGGTAACTTTCACAAATTTTTAGTTCATAAGAACGTTCATCTTTCGGTGAACATCAAATGATCAAAATTTTATCGCAATTGAATGAACGGTTCTCAACTTATAGTGTTGAGTGCATTTAGAAACATATTGAAAAAGGAACTTGGTTTTAATTTTGCGACTTACCTTTTTAACTGTCCCTATTTTTTTATTTATTTTACTTTTTTTTACTGAAAGCTTTTCCAAGACCATAGTGATAAAAAATTATTCCTCTCCGTCGTGCGAATAGTAATAGTGCTGAATTCAATCAAGAACACATTGAAAAGCGCACTTTCAGTTTTTCTCAAATTTTCTAATTTTCCTGTGTATTTTCATACGAACCTTGTCCTGCCAAGCCGTATTCAAGTGATGCTCTTTCAACCATGTGGCTATTGATTTTTATTCATAGAAAAAAATCGCTTTCGGTTTTTCCAAATTTTCCTACTTTCCGGGTGACTTTTCCAAATTTTTATTTGATGAGAACCTTCCTTTTGCTTTCAACGTGAAATGTACAAAACTTTATCGCAATTGGACGAATGGTATTGATAGCTCACTGGAAAAAGCTGTTTCAGTTTTTCCCGATTTTCTTCTTTGCCGAACAACTTTTCAATATTTTATCACCGTTTAAACCTTCCCTGGAGTTACACGGATATTTCAAGACTAAAATTAGCCAAATCGGTTCAGCCTTTCTCGAGTTTTAGCGAGACTAACGAACAGCAATTCATATAGTTTTATTAACTTAAAAAGTCTAATTTTAATCATGAATGAATTTATTTTAGTAAATTACAATAGAAAACTGAAATGTGAACCACCAGTATTATTTTTCATGAAGTGTTCACAAATTGGTGATCTTCGCACTGACAAACAATAAATCATTACACATGGAAACATCACAACCATTTGAGAATTGTAGTACACCAGACTGCTGTTGTCCTGGCACACGTTTTGTGCACTGACTTCACGCTACCTGTCTGTCCTTTGAGGTAGGAGACAGTGAACACCTCTTTTGTCACGCACTGTTCTGTTGCTGTTATATTTCTCGGCATTGATGCTGGATTTTTTTTAATGTTACATACACTCTTTTCGTCTCTATGTTTGTGCATCTTACAATTTCAGCCACATTGGCTAGAGGAATAAATAAAACCCGAGCACCTTTTTTGGGTATAAGTGATAATACGCATAGGTGGTCAAAGAATAAATTTTACCAAAATGTGAGAAAGTGTTTCATTTTGCACCGGGGGCTTTTACTCCACAGCGTATCATTTAGAGTAATATATACATTAACACTTTCACTGCTTATTTGCCCTGAGATATTATTATCTAAATCTTCTTCTTCTTCTTCGTCTTCTTCACTACCACTACCATCACGAATACTTCATTCATCCAAAGTGTAGCTTGACAGCCTGAGAAACAACTACATGGTTTTCATCCGAAGCAGTCTCTGGACGGATATCGTCATCTTCAGCTACTCAATGAATAATAACTGATTCATAATTTGGGCTTGAGAAAAGTATGCTATTCTCATTCTGGCTCCTTTTTTTAGATACAGATTATGGAATTCGGTCTGAAAATAGTAATATGATTAAATAACCTCATCTATGGAGCCTAGGAATATAACTGCTGTTGATGTTATTGTTTAGTGTTACAAATAACCCAAACCTTTCTTCCGAATGAGTATCGAATATCAAACACAACACTGCTGTGTCGCAGACTCCTACACCATTTCTGTACTGCTTCACATACTCTTAACAATCCACTGCAATATTTTGCTCCATACAGAACACAGTGATATAGTGCCTGGCTTTTGAACAGGTCCAAGTTGTTACAATGTTTTCCGGAATCAAAACGATGTGTATGTGTGGCAGTAACATATTTTCGAATCTCTAGCAAATTGTAATTCATTCCAACCCAATCAATCTAATGTAATTAAACTTTTACATAAAACACAGGTTATGTAAACGTGTGGTATAAAACAGAAAATAAAGTGGCTCTTAAACTAATGATACAGTTTTTCCCGTAATGAATTCCTGAATATTTCCAGAGAGTATACCTGATCCAGTGGGACTCAATTTTAAGACTTTCGTACAGCATTAAAAATAAAATCTGCCCCCTGGTCTATTGGACCAGGGTATGCATACTAGGGTCAAGGGAAGTTGGAACGCCCTATCCCGACAATGTTAAATTTAGTGACTTGGCTTCTCAGTATTTCAGGAACCACTGTAGCCACTGACATGAAACTTTTACAGGACATTAAATTGTATGTTCTGAGTATACTGAATTACATTAATTGCATTTCAGTCACTACTATCGCAAATGCAATTTTTTAATTATACGCTCAAAATTTTGTGTACTTTTTGTACGTTATCTAATATATAACAACTAGCTGAAAACCCGGCGTTGACTTAGTAGTTCTCCTAACCCTTCTCTCTTTGTCCATCTACTTTTTTTCTAAACTCATGTTCTATTTATCGGAGAATATATAAGAAATAAGGCTGCCTTGCAAAATGTACAAAATTATAAGTGCAGTGTCCAAACAAAGAAAGATAGCAGTCCACATACAAATGAAATACAAAATTCGTACCATCTCATATTTATTGAATTTATGTTGTACAATCGTATAATTTTTCAGGTGTGTATTCATTTGTATAAGTACTGTATGTCTGTAAAATCTCTTGGGAATACAATTAGTAGTAAAGAAGTAACAAACTTGGTGCGTAATGGGGCTGTTTTCCATGATCGTTACTGTTTATGTCATCATATCTCATGAACTACATGACGAAATTCAAAATGTTCAGAAGTTTGTACAGCTTATGGGACTTAACTCCGGGGTCATCAGTCCCTAAATTTAGAAACTACTTATGAACTACCTTATACTAAAGACGACACAAACATCCACGCCCGAAGGGGGATTCGAAACCCCGTGGGGGACGGCCTCGCGCATCGCAGCACAGCGTCGCAATGTGCTCGGCCACTCCGTCGCGGCAACTACGTCTCGTACTGTGATAAGATTTAGAAGGTACTTTCAACTATATTTGTGAATACTGCCTGTAAAATTTCATGCTGCTACGATTTATAGTGTAGTAATTATAAATTGTAACGTTATACCGAATGCCATAGTTTAAGTCCATGAACAGCGGAAAAGTAGTTAGCAAGAAACATATTTCTGTTTGTGATGTAACGTATCTTGAGGAATAGGAAATGACTAAAATGTTATGTGTATGTTGTTTAGGTGTTTATATGGACAATCCGTTTTTTGGAAATGTGTATTCGTTATCGCGATACGTTACAAAAATCATAATTTTTGGTATCAAAAGATCCAACTGCATGCATTGGCAAATGTACACTTCTATTCATGGCAAATCGTCGAAATTTTTACGATGCGTTGTAATATAAAACACTATCCAAATTTTACTCATCATTGATTCATGTTATATAGGCAGTACACTCTGATGTAACAGGAAAAAGACAGAAACCAGCTGAAAAATGCTCTTGCCGGAGCACAGAAGAGGCGAATATGTTCTCTGACACAAAATTGTGGAACCAGCTGCTTCAATCCTCATTCCGACTTCCTCACCAAAAATTTTGCTATGGTTGTCAGCGAGAAATATTTCAATAAAAATTTGAAATTGTGTTTAAAGTTTGTTGCAAGTCGCTAAGTAATCTCGTTCTCATATACTGTATTCAAAAAGTCTCGTCGCATTATGGGGCAGTTCCTGATGTTATATCTCCTGAACCATGTGTTGTATGAGGTTCTTACCATTACAAAATTGGTACCTCACAGTAAGGAATAATTGTACCAAATTTGGTTGAAATCGGTCCAATGGTTTAGGAGGATATGTGCAACATTGTCGCGTAATGCAGCAGTTTTTCTTGCATCTCATTGTTTATGACGTCATATCTCGTGAACTACGCGTTGGTACACTTACGGCGACCGTCCTCATAGGTGGAAGCTTACGTGTGCAAAATTTCATAAAGATTGGAACAAAACTGTAGGTTTGTATGCAATACGTACACACAAACAAACACAAAATGTTTGTTTGTATAGCTTATGGGGTCATCAGTCCCTTAACTTATAAACTACTTATGAACTAGCTAACACTAAGGACGGCACAAATATCCATGCCCGAGGGGGGATTCGAACCCCGACCGTAGTGGCCGTGCAGACCGTAACTGGCGCGCCTCAGTCCCCTCGGCCACCGCGGCCGGCACAAACAAACACATAAACATCTACATCTACATCTATACTCTGCAAGTAACGTTGAGTTGCTGGCAGAGCGTTCACCGAACCACTTTTAAGATATTTCTCTATAGTTCCACTCTCTAACAGCTCGCGGGAAAAAAGAATACCTAAATCTTTCTGCTCTCGATCTGATTTCTCTTATTTTATTATGATGGTCATGTATCCCTACGTTCGCATTCTGAAGAGAAAGTTCGTGAAAGGAATTTCGCAAATAGTACTCGCCCCAACGAATAACGCCTTTCTTTTGATGATTTTCACCCTCACTCGTGCATCAGTTCTGTGACACTTTCTCTCCTATATCGTGATAATACAACAAAAGCTGCCCTTCTCTGAATGCTCTCTAAATCGTCCGCCACTCCCACCTGGTGTGGAGCCCAGAATGCGCAGCAATACTCCAAAATAGGATGCACAAGTGTAGTGTACGCAGTTTCTTTAGTAGACCTGTTCCATCTTCTAAGTATCCTGCGAATGAAATGTAGTCTTGGTTCGCCTTCCCTACAATATTATCTATGTGTTCTTTCCAATTTAAGTTGTTCGTAATTAATGCTCCTAGGTATTCAGTTGAATTTACAGCCTCAAGGTATCACTGATTTATCGTGTAACTGAAGTTTGATGGATTTCTTTTAGTGGTCATATGGATGACCTCACACTTATCATTTTTAAGGGTCAACTGCCAGTTTTTGCACCAGCAGATACCTTATCTAAATCATTTTGCAGTTGCTTTTGATCTTCTGGTGACTTTACTAACCGATAAATGACATCATCATCCACGAACAGTCTAAGAGAGCCACTCAGATTGTCTCCTAAATCGTTTATAAAAATAAGGAAGAGTAGGGGCCCTAAAACACATTCCCTCGGAAACGCCAAATATCACTTCTGTTCTACTCGATGACTTACCGTCAATTACAACATACTGTGTCCTTTCTGACAGGAAATTACTAATCCAATCGCACGACTGTGGCGATATTCCATAAGCAAGCAATTTGATTAGAAATGTTCAAATGTTTGTATAGCTTATGGGACTTAACTACGGGGTCATCAGTCCCTAAACTTACAAACTACTTATGAACTAGCTAATCCTAAGGATGGCACAAATATCCGTGCCCGAGGGGGGATTCGAAACCCCGACCGTAGTGGCCGTGCAGACCGTGACTGGAGCGCCTCAGTCCCCTCGGCCACCGCGGCCGGCATTTGATTAGAAGACGCTTGTGAGGTACAATGTCGAAAGCCTTTCGGAAATCTAGAAATACGGAATCTATTTGGCATCCCTTATCGATAGCACTCATCACATCATGTGATGAGCTAGCTGTGTTTCACGAGAACGATACTTTCTAAATCTGTGTTGACTATTGGACAACAGGTCGTTCTCTTCCAGGTAGTTCATAATACTTGAGGAAACTATATGTTCTAACATCCTGTTGCAAACCGACGTCAATGATATAGGCCTGTAATTTTGCGGATCACTGCTACTGCCTTTCTTAAATATTGGAATGACCTGTGCAACTTTCCAATCTTTTGGTACGCAACGTTCGCTAGGCGAGCAGTTGTATTATGATAGGTACGAGGCTATTGCATCAGCATACTCTGAAAGGAACCTAACTGGTATCATGTCAGGACCGGGAGACTTACTTTTGTTAAGTGATTTAAGTTGTTTTAATACTCCATGGATATTTACTTATAAATTATGCATGGTGGAAGTTGTTATTGATACGAATTCTGGAGTATTTGCTTCGTATTCTCTAATGAAGGAGTTTCGGAAAGCTGCGTTAAGCAATTCTGCTTTAGCAGAACTGTCATCAGTAGCATCACCATTTCTATCGTGTAATGAAGGTATTGTTTGTGTTTTGCCGCTAGTATACATACGGACACTCTGCTTCATATATAAAAATTAATGTTATTTGTCTCTTTCTTCGTATTTTAGGCACGGCCATACAGTACATCCGATTGCGATAAAACTTTGTCAAGGCATTGCTTGCACTCGCGTGCAGGTTAAGGCATACCAAAATTAACTACGTACTGTGAATGCCGGAGGGTTCATTTCAATTAATTAATTAGTTTCTTACGCATTCACTCTGAAATGGCTGGACGGACGTTAATTAAACTTGTAACAGAGGCAGCTAATACCCTGACTGATATATGAGATACCTTTCGTAAGCCACCGTATGGTGCGTGGCGTTGGTACCTTATAATGGGGCAATACGTTTGTTTCTCTGCACGCTAGAACAGCCGTACGGATCTGAATGAAATTTGGAATGCAGATAGCTGATACCCAGAATGAACGTATGCGCTGCCTGTAGGAAGTCACCTTACACTACATAGCGAAGGGAACTTTACAGTGGGTTAACACGTTTGTTAATCTTCACACTGAAACGACTGGACGGAATTGAATGGAATGTGTAATAGATAGCTTTTACGCCGAATTAAAACATGGGCTGCCTTTCGTAAGCCTCCGTATATGCATCTTGGAGGGTACGTTACAACAAACATCCAAATCGTTTGACTCGTCACCACGAAAGTCAACACATAAATGTTCATACGTGCATGGCAGAGGTTACATTACAACAAACATCCAAATTAACTGATCACCATGAAAGTCAGCACACAGATGTATGTTTTCATGAAGGAGATTTTTATAACCTGTAAGCCAGTGGATTTACCAAGGCGGAGAGTACCTTGCGACTTTGACACCGTTTACCAATCACCATAAACTTGGCGCATGTATGTATGTTTTCGTATATAGGAGGGGGAGGAGTAGATGGAGGAGGAGACGGACAGAAAGGAAGGGGGAGAAGCGGAAAGAGAGAGGGGAGAGGAGGAGAATGAGAGAGGGGAGATGGTGACAGACAGGTGAAAGGGGATGAACAAAGAGAGAAAAGCGAGAGAGAGAGAGAGAGAGAGAGAGAGAGAGAGAGAGAGAGAGAGAGAGACAAAAGGAAGAGGAGAGGAGGACATGGCCAGAGAGAGAAGAAAAGTGATGGACAGAGAGAGAAAAGAGGAAGTGGTTTCTGAACTTTAGCGAAAAATGCAACAGAAAATTTAAATTTTCAGGAACGACTTCTAAAGTTTGAAAAGACTGTAACTCAATATGTGCTTAATTTTTTATTTTCAGTCACTGAGAAGCACTCTGCATCTCACTGTATATCATCCTCTTGATCTTTTTTCAAGTTTTTTTCTTCTTTTCTCTTGTGTGGGCTCCAACTGTGCGGTACACCCTGCTTTATCAATGCGAAACATGTCCATCCGTTCAAGTTGTCTGATGCAGTTTGCTCCAGGATCAGTTCTCATATGCTATAGCACTTTCACAGTACCATTGTTGCTATCATTGAAACCAATAACAGCACCACTGACCCCCCCCCCCCCATTTTAGTGTCTTCATACCAGAAAAAACTTATAAGATTATTGAACGACTTGTAGGAATTTTGCGTCTGACCATGCAGACACTTCTTCAGTAATTAAAGATTTCCAGTTGTCTGTAAATAGCTGGGATGGAAAGTTTGCTGTATGAACTGTCTGAGTAGTCAGCATTGCGGTAATTACACCATGAATTAGGACCAGGAGGGCAAAGGTTGTGTACTGGTTTTTCTCGAGCTTCCAGCCGCGTCAAGTGGTTGGGAACCCACGAGCTTTCGGCCAAGTTCTCCTTGGCCATTGTCAAGTGGTAAAATGACTGCTGTATCGCCGTCGCCTTGCCGTTATATAGCCGCTCTGCTGGCTGTGACGTCACTGGAGCCTTCTGCTTCGCCATATACGGCAATGTTTACATCCTGAGTCGGCTGCGTCCGCTTTTGGCTGCTGGTTGTGACGTCACTGGGGCTCGATTCTTCGTCCCGTGTCCGCCGCGTCTGCTTCAACCTCTCTATGGCCGGGTCCCACGCTGTACTGAGCTGCAAACCGACGTCCTTATTAATGGCGATCTCAGATATTTTGATTTCAATAGCTTCCTTTATAACGCTATCCCAATATCCTTTCATTTTAGCAATGACAGATGTCGCGTCGAACAGAATTCGGTGTCGATTTTCTAAAGAATGTTCTGCCACGGCTGATTTTTCCTGGTAGCGAAGACGTAAGCACCTCTCGTGTTCTGTCCGGCGTTGCTCCACAGTGCGTACAGTTTGTCCAATATAATAGCAGCCACACTCACATGGTATTTTATATACTCCTGGTGTTTTGAGACCGAGGTCGTCTTTTACTGGCATCATCTATCGAATTTTTGCTGGGGGCCTGAACGCAGAAGCGATGTTATATCTCTTTAGGATCCGGCTAATCTTTCCCGACACAGTTCCACAAAAAGGCAAAAAAGCTAGATTATTGCTTTCTTCTTCTGGCGTACTTTTCCTCCTTTTATCGCCAGAAATTGCTTGTTCTATTTGTTGGTGACTATAGCCGTTATCCCTGAAGACCCTTCGGAGATGGGTAAGCTCTTGTGGCAGACTCTCAGCGTCTGAAACGACGTTTGCGCAGTGAACTAGAGTGTTCAGAACGCCGCGTTCGAAAATCTATTACTATGATCCCCACGTTTCTTAAAAACACTTTATTTTTGTGTCATACTTACTTTTTGAGAGATTTACGAATCTATTCGTAACTCTTCCTCAGAAAAACGTTAGCACTTCAACATTACTATAAAACAGTACGGTACGGTTTCTGGTAGTGCTACCAATACAAACACATAATTTTACCTCTATAACACAGCGATCCACAGCCTTTTATATCGGAGCGTTATATGTATATAATTTTATTCGGAATATTGCAAATGTTATAATGAGATAAAAATTCGAAAATGTGAAAAAATGGTTCTAACTCCCCATAAGTACCGGGCGATCAAAAAGTCAGTCTAAATTTGAAAAACTTAATAAATCACGGAATAATGTAGATAGAGAGGTAAAAATTGACACACATGCTTGGAATGACATGGGGTTTTAATAGAAAAACACGTCCGACAGATGGCACTTCATCTGATCAGAAAAGCAATAATTAGCATAACAAATTAAGACGAAGCAAAGATGATGTTCTTTACAGGAAATCCTCATGTTCACCATCATTCCTCAACAATACCTGCAGTTGAGGAATAATGTTGTGAACAGCACTGTAAAGCATGTCCGGAGTTATGGTGAGGCACTGGCGTCGGATGTTGTCTTTCAGCATCCCTAGAGATGCCGGTCGATCACGATACACTTTCGACTCCAGGTAACCCCAAAGCCAATAATCGCACGGACTGAGGTCTGGGGACCTGGGAGGCCAAGAATGACGAAAGTGGCGGCTGAGCAGACGACCATCACCAAACGACGATCTCAAGAGATCTTTCATAGCGTCTAGCATACTTAAAAATAATAAAAAAATAATTAAAAAAAACATTCGTTCCAAGCATGTTTGTCAATTTTTACCTCTCTATCTGCATTAAAGGACTGCGTGTATATCAATACACCCCGGACATCAGAAAACGTCTAAGGATGGCCCATTTCAATCTGCTAAGCAGTAATATGGTTCACATTTTGACAGGACTCATTCGCTACCCTGCGCACTTAAACGGTGTGGGATTTAGCGTTGCCGCAAATTGCACGTGTGTGGAGTATGGTTCCCTCGAAAACAATACAGATTGAATCAAAAGTCGCAATACACCCTTTTACTTCAAAAACTGAATATTCCAGTAGCAAACTGTTCCACCTTGTGTGCCAGATGGATGGGACGAAATACTGTCAGACTTCAAGAAAAATATATTAATTACAATTTCCAAGAAAGCAAGTGCAGCAAAGTTTGAAAATTACAGAACTTCAGTTTAATAAGTCACAGTCGCAAAATACTAACTCCATGTTGGAACGCCCTATCCCGACAATGTTAGTATTTTATGATGGAAAAACTGATGGAATCCGACCTTTGGAAGGATCAGTTTGTATTTAGGACAAATGTAGCAACACGCGAGGCAATACATTACTATTTATCCTAAAACTCAGGCTAAGGAAAAGCAAACCTAACTTTTTAGAGTTTTTAGATTTATAGAAAGCTTTTGATGATGTTGACTGGAATACACACCATCAAATTCTGAAAGTAGCATGGGGAAAAATACACGGATTCAAAACTGTTATGTAACTTATACATAAACCAGAGTGCAACTACAGAAATCGAGAATCGTGAAAGGGACACAATGACTGGGAAGGAAATAAGACAGGGTGGTAGCCTTTCGCCAGTGTTATTCAATCTGTACATTAAGAAAGCTGTGAAGGAATGGAAGGAGAAATTTGGAGAAGGAATAAAAGTTCAGGGAGAAGAAATAAAAACTTTGCAGTTTGCCGATGATATTGTGATTCTGTCAGGGAGCAAAGGACATGGAAGAGCAGTTGAACGGAACAGACTGTCTTAAAAGGAGGTTATAAGATGAACATTAACAAGAGCTAAACAAGGGTAATGGTAAATATTCGAATAAAATCAAGCCATGCTCAGGGAATTACTCGTAGATTAGAAAAGGAAACAATGAGATTTTTTACTTGGGAAGTAAAATAACTGATAATGGTCGAATTACTGAAAACATAAATACAGAATGGCAATAAAAAGAAACGCGTTTCTGAAGAAGAGAAATTCGTTAACATCGAATATTAATGTGTCAGAAAGTCTTTTCTTACTTAAGGCATTTGTCGAGATTGTAGCATTATATGGGAGTGAAAAATGGACGATAAGGAGTTCAGACGTACAAATGGTTGAAAATTTTGAAATTTGCTTCTATAGAAGAATGTGTGGGATTAGATGCGTAGATCGCGTAATTAATTAGTAGGTATTGAATATAATTGTGGAGAAGAAAATTTTCTGGCATATCTTGACTAAAACGATGGACCGATTGGTAGGATACACTCTGAGACATCATGGAATCGTCAATTTAATATTGGAGGGAAATGTATGGGGTAAAACAACAAAGAGAGACCAAGAGACGAAAAATAGTAAGAAGGTTCATAGAGATGTAGGTTGTCGTTCTTTTTTAGGGATGAAGATGCTTGCTCAGGACTGGTTTACGTGGAGAGCTGCGCGAAACAAGACTGACGATCAAAACAGGACAAAATAATATGGTCATATGACATAGATACGATATTTATTTATTAGGAAGGAGTAACATCAACGAGGCATAAATGTTAGCACTGGGTAAGGTATCATGGAGGAATTTTACTAAGGGAGACTATGCTCCAGATTGAAAACTAAGACGCATAACCAATCTGATGGTGATGATGATGAGTAAGGAATTTTCTCACCATTGGCTTTGAGAACAGTATGAATTATTCAAGGAATAGATTCATATAAATGTCCTTGTGGTTTGCCGCAGTATATTATCTGCCAATTACTATAATGTTGTTCGAGCTTATTTATGGTCCTACCCTCCGCAATGAAACTCCTTGTAACGGTTCAGTTACGTTGACACAAAGCGATTGTACTATCCAGGGGAGATGTTAGTCATAGTAAGCAGTATGAGGTCTAGAAAAAAAAAAAAAAAAAATCTTGCACATCTCGACTAAAAGAAGAGATGTGTTAGTAGGACATATTCTGATACATCAAGGAACGCCCAGTTTAGTACCGGAGGAAGTGCGCACCGTATTTTAAAATGAGAACGACTTATGCTTTACTCAGACGGTGCCTGAATCTCGTTGCCGGTGAGAGCACACTGAATTTATAAAATGCGCATGATGTAAACACAATCTGCGTTTCTCGTGCTTCTGCACGTACCATTCGTATGAATGTAGAGGCTGTGCTCCAAATGATGCCCGCGCTTGGGAGTAATGACTCCGTAAATTGCACATTTTTGTGGTATCGCAGATAACGATGCCACCAAAGACAAACTGAGTGAGACGGAGCAGCGATCATGCAGTGGTCTCGCATTCGGGAGGACGGTGGTTCAAAACCACCTCCGGACATCCTGATTTAGGTTCTCCGTGATTTTCCTAAATCACTATCCGGGAAAATTTCGGGCTGGTTCGTTTCATAGGGCATAACCGATCTTCTTCCTCCTCCCCACGCAAAAATTGAAAAAGAAAAAAAAAAGTTGTCAAATGTTTGCAATTCTTATAGGACCACACTACGTTGGTCATCAGTCTCTAGACTTACAAACTACTTAAACTAAGTTAAACTAACCTAAGGGCAACACACACATCCATGCCCGAAAGGGGATTCGAGCCCCCAACGCGGGAGGCCGCGCGATCCGTAACGTTGCGTTCCAGACCACTCGGCTACTCCCATGCTGCTGCATGGAAAAAAAATATTTAGGAAAAAAATAATGATAATAAAACAAAAATCCGAGACTAAGCTCCATCTCTAATGACTACGCTGTCAACCGGACGTTAAACATTAATCTTCCTTTCAAAATGTTCAAATGTTTGTATACCTTATGGGACTTAACTACGGGGTCATCAGTCCCTAAACTTACAAACTACTTACGAAGTAACTAAGACTAAGGACGGCACAAATATCCATGCCCGAGGGGGGATTCGAACTCCCGACCGTAGGGGCCGTGCAGACCGTGACTGGAGCGACTCAGTCCCCTCGGCCACCGCGGCCGGCAATCTTCCTTTCTTCCTACCAAAGACAACTACACCACTGTCGATATTGACAGTCAAGGCCACGGGAACACCGACAGTTGGCAGGATCAGTTCCTAGGTTCACGTCAGAGGCCACACATCACGATCGCTACCACGTGTCTGAAATCTGATTGGCGGAATCACGGTTAAGTAGCCCACACGTAAGGCCTGTGAGACTCGAGTCAGGCCATTGTGTGTCGGGTCAGAAGTGTACGTCGATTCAGGACACAGTGTGTAAGAAAACCCCTTTCTAAGTTAATATTTATATAATATGCTTTATAAACGATACTCCATGTTTTGCATATACATTTCTGGCCGTTAAAATTGCTACACCACGAAGATGAAGTACTATAGAGGCGAAATTTAACCGACAGGATGAACATGCTGTGATATGCAAATGATTAGCTTTTCAGAGCATTCACACAAGGTTGGCGCCGGGGGCGACACCTACAACGTGCTGACATGAGGAAAGTTTCCAGCCAATTTCTCATACACAACAGTAGTTGACCGGCGTTGCCTGGTGAAACGTTGTTGTGATGCCTCGTGTGAGGAGGAGAAATGCGTACCATCACGTTTCCGACTTTGATAAAGGTCGGATTATAGCCTATCGTGAATACGGTTTATCGTATCGCGACATTGCTGCTCGCGTTGGTCGCGATCCAATGACTATTAGCAGACTGAGGCGCTCCAGTCACGGTCAGCACGGCCACTACGGTCGGGGGTTCGAATCCCCCCTCGGGCATGGATATTTGTGCCGTCCTAGTTCGTAAGTAGTTCATAAGTAGTTTGTAAGTTTAGGGACTGATGACCCCGTAGTTAAGTCCCATAAGCTTAACAAACAACAACAACACTATTAGCAGAATATGGAATCGGTGGGTTCAGAAGGGCAATACGGAACGCCGTGTTCGATCCCAACGGCCTCGTATCACTAGCAGTCGAGATGACGAGAATTTTAGCCGCATCGCTGTAACGGATGGTGCAGTCACGTCTCGATTCCTGAGTCAACTGATGGGGACGTTTGCAAGACAACAACCATCTGCACGAACAGCTCCTCGACGTTTGCAGCAGCATGGAATATCAGCTCGGAGACCATGGCTACGGTTACCCTAGACGCTGCATCACAGACAGGAGCGCCTGCGTTGGTGCTGGCAAAGACGAACCTGAATCCACGAATGGCAAAATGTCATTTTTTCGGATGAATTCAGGTTCTGTTTACAGCATCATGATGGTCGCATCCGTTGTTGGCAACATCGCGGTGCGACCTTCCTATCAGTACCCACCAATAAGAATTGGGCAATACATAACTTAGGGTAGTAATAGGTTTATAGCTCGTTGTCTCTGTACATAGGGGTGAGTTATGTATGTCAGCTTCTATGCCCTAAACAGCTATCCAATCTGTTTAAACAATATCACTAATTAATCTGTAGTTTACCTAGTCTATTAATCTGCATATGATGACCTGAAAATATATTTAAACAAACATAAACTTCTGAATAACCAACAAAATGGTTTCTAAGATAAAGAAGTGGTTTACTCACGAACTAATTCTATATAAATGAAGTTTATTACTCATTTTGGACATGAAAATGCGGAGGTTTTCCTACTATATACATCGGTAAATAACTAAATATTTCCTCAAGTATTGTTCATCAGAGGCACAATAAGTATCACGCACTCAAGAGAAAAAGTTCCAAATTATCACTCGTAAATTAGTGTAGTCCATCGAACATTGCAGTTCCAAATCAATCCGCGATTAAAGTATTTGTTATAAAATAGTTAGCCATCACACGAGTAAACGATTGCTGAATTATCACAGTTCCACAGCCCTACTACCGTGCATAGTTTATCACTTTTCACCAAAGAGCAAGTTCTGCAGTCAAGTCCCGTAAATATTCCAAGTCCACACAAGCCTATCTCTTCAAATCAAAGTTCGTAACGCGGCTTCAGACCGCCCAGCGTAACAACCTTTCACCACCACGTTACGAGTACCTTCCCAAGACTTCGAAAGCTTGCTCTACCTCCTCCCAAATTTGTATCCTTCCGCGCATCCTAACCCCTCATCTTTAAAATACAATTTCCCTTCCAAAATATTAAACATTTGAATATCACAGAATTAAATGCTTTAACCCCCTCCCTACCCTATAAGTGTAGTTTACATTTAACAAATAAATATATATTTAACAATACTGAAAAACGGTTGAGACCGGATCTCTTTGCTCAGATAGCCATTAAGCGTGGTGTCTCCCTGTTCAAATATACTGCCGCTTTTTATACAAATATATTTAGTTCTTGTCCACAAATACTTATAATTGTTTATAAATAATTTATCTACTGCATATCTACTGTTTTTAGTCGGCCATGAAATATTTAAGTGGCAGTATACAACATAAAAAACGCACGTTACTAAGAATAGTATTAAATATAATAAAATACATATATAAATGTAATGCACTTTGCTGGGTTCATGTTTTGTGTTTCTGTGGTGGAATCTATGTTCTGACACAAGAATATTATTACCTCAACGAAAAGCAGAACAAGAGAGTAAAACAAAGTTTATCGAAAGAATACGGAAATAACATGGCACGTTTTTTAAGATAGGTAGCGTGGTACAATGCTGTCCATTTGCTTCTTTAAGCTTTTACTGATAAACACTACATATCAATAATTGTAAATATAAGTCTTATATATTATTATTATTACAGTACTGAAATTTGTCGGCTTTTTATTTGTAAGGGATATTGAAATTGTAATTGCAGCGTTTGATTCTCACAAGTCTCCTGAATCCATTCATATAATTATATTTGCCGTATGATCATTCCCTGATTTTATATGGATTTTTAAAATAATGTGTGTGGCTATATTGTATTTCAGATGCAGTCTGGGAAAGCCGCCCTCGCTCAACCAAGAGCGTCGTTTCCGGTTTCCGAGCACACTAGGAAAACCCTGACTAGCTGTATCCCATTTACTAGGTCTAAACTGTTAGCCAGCCGGCTGGGGAACCGAACAGCCTTGCAAAACCCACCTTTCACATGGAAACAATCAGCTTCCCCCTGTATGTGTAACATCACAGCGGTGAACGCACATTGGAGGCATGTATTCGTCATCGCCGTACTGGCGTATCACCCGACGTGACGGTATGGGACGCCATTGGTTACACGTCTCGGTCACCTCTTGTTCGCATCGACGGCACTTTGAACAGTGGCCGTTACATTTCAGATGTGTTACGACCCGTGGCTCCACCCTTCATTCGATCCATGCGAAACCCTACATTTCAGCAGGATAATGCACGACCGCATGTTGCAGGTCTTGTACGGGCCTTTCTGGATACGGAGAATGTTAGACTGCTGCCCTGGCCAGCACATTCTCCACGTCTTTCACCAACTGAAAACGTCTGGTCAACGGTGGCCGAGCAACTGGCTTGCCACAATACTCTTGATGAACTGTGGTATCGTGTTGAAGCTGCATGGGCATCTGTACCAGTACACGCCATCCAAGCTCTGTAAGTAGATGCCCAGGCCTTTCAAGGCCATTACTTTGAGGTGAATGTAAGGTAATCACATGTCAGTTCTAATACAATATATTTGTCCAATGAATACCCGTTTATCATCTGTATTTCTTATTGATGTAGCAATTTTAATGCTGAGTGGTGTATTAATGTTTCGTAGGTGGAGACAGCTAAAATTTTTACTTATCTTGGATTCTCGTAGTTATAGTCTCGCTGTGGTATGTGGTATTACGTAATAGTTCCAGGTTCTTTTGCTTAAAAAAATTAAGGTCCGTTCAAACTGAACTTTTAACTCAGGTTGCTATAAACACATTTATTGTTTGTAGTGGAAAAGTATACAAAATCATTGCTTCCAACTTGGTTTCGCATTTTAACACGTCTCCATATAACTCCACAGAGTATTTCCGAGCCAACACATATTTAGTTTCTGGGTGATTTACAGATTCTTCATATGATGTAGATTATTAAATATAACTCCTATTATATCATTCCATCTATGATGTGCCCATAAGGAGTTCAAAGTTATTTTTCCATTTATTTCATAGAACTTGACTCCCGAAGTGCTTTTTATTTAAATTCCTTAAAATAATTTCAACCGGATTTTATGACAAAGGACAGTTTCATTCAAATTCTCAGTTCCTTTGAAAAAAAAAAAATTTGTAATTGCTCTTCCAGGAGCTTTCTAGTCTCTCTCAGAATGACATTATCATCGGCAAACCGCAGAGTGTTTATTTCTTCATCCTGCACTTTAATTTCCATTCCAAATTTCTCCTTGTTTTCCATCACGGCTGGCTCATGGTAAAGATTCAATAGTGTAGGGAAAGACTGCAGCCCTGTCTTACCCTCTTCCCAACAAATGCTTCCCTTTCATTCGCTTTAAATTTACATTTATCTTTTTTATGGTCCATTCTGAATACCAGACAAAAGAAAGGTACACTGACATTGTTACACAGATATTACACATCTTCCACGGACTTGATACTCCTTGCTGATATATACTTATCCATGACTGTCAACCAGTGTGCTGGGGTAGTCCGGAACCTGTACAAACACAGTTCTCGGGACTGCAACTGCCTCCACAAACTGATAAACCTCACAAGCAAATTAATTTGATATATTGTGTCGAATGTAGGACATATAGTGTAGCACTTCAGTATCACATATATAAGAACACTGATCTATATATGATAGACGCGCAAGAACTATGTGTAACCCAGACCGACTAAACTTCACAACTGCTCACTTTCAGCATCTTACATTTACTTTCATAGAACACAGAAAATTACTAATATAATCTCTGATGTTAAGTCGAAATAATTATATTCAAAACAATATATTTATGAATAAATGTTGATATAACAAACACAAAGTATGTGTTGCACGTTGTGAATAATAATGTGCATATTGTAAACAAAAGAAATTTTTAATCTTGTAAAACAGACATTTTGTATAGGTTGTGATGTTGAATGTAGTAGTGTTTCTTTACATACTATGTTTAGTGGCATTTATACAACCTCTGGCAATAAAGTTCGGCGATTAGTAGTGTAATATTAAAGTAGATGAGATGTGAACTACAGTAATGTCCTTCGAAATAGTTACCTCCCATAACTATACATTACTGAGCTCTGCGACGCATGTCCTGGAAACTTTGCACAAAGTCTTCCTTTGGCATGGCGTTCAAACTCCTCGTTACATTGCCTTCGATGTGTGATATATAGTCAAATCCTTTTCCTTTCAAAGCGACGGTCGTCCGTGATCAATTTCCTCACTTTTTCAACGTTTCCGTCTCTGACAGCAGTCCACAATGGGTCAGAATCCCCAAAAGCTAGTCAAAATATAAGGAGTTGTTGAATTTGTACCATACTTAGTATGTAAGGGTTATCGAAGTTTCTGATTAAGGATATGATATCAAAAAGTGAAAAAAAATGGCTGGTCAAAGATGGTGGGCTCAACGTACACCAATGTCAGTTTATTTACATGAAAGTAATATTTAAGGAATTATCTAGGTTGCTGATGAAGAATGAGTTCAAAAACTGAAAAATACAAACTGGCGGCTCCAAGATAGTGCGCTCTATGTACATTACGTCATTTTATTAATATAAAAGTAATTTTTACGGAATTATCGACGTTGCTGATAAAGACTTGAGTTGAAAAAAAAAAATAATAATAATAAAAGAAAGAAAAATAGGTGTCTTTATGATGTCGTTCAAAAATTGATGTCTTTTCATTCATCTATTTATATTTATATAAAAGTCAGTATTTAGGAATTGTATTTTATGGCTAAAATGGAAAGTTCGAAGAAAGGACCAAATACACGATAGAAAATGGTGTAAGTATTACAAATGATTATTTCATTTCAAATACAATTATTTATTTTATAAATTTCGTAAAATTACCTTTCCTTGAAAATCCCATTCTGAAATACGCTAAATCAGATGAAACTGAAATTTAAAAAAACAAAATAAACCGTCTTACACAATCAGTCATTTTTCTAATTATTTTATTCTTTACAATGCTTCTCGCGTCGATTATAATTTAAATTATACAAATGCAACTCATAATTAATTAATCCTATTGTAATTTTTGAAGATGTTTCAACAATGACATTTTGCTTTTTAAATGTGGCACAGGGGTAGAGTGCCAACTAGTAGTAGGATTTGAAGCTTAATTTACAAAGGTAATCATATATACTTTGTAATTTTTGAAGATGTTTCAACAATGACATTTTGCTTTTTAAATGTGGCACAGGGGTAGAGTGCCAACTAGTAGTAGGATTTGAAGCTTAATTTACAAAGATAATCATATATACTTTTGGACACAATGCCAAAGAATGTGGAATGTCAAGGAATTCGTAAGTTACCTCTATTTTTAGCGCATTTTACAATTTTCTCGTCCATTTTTCTGTAGTAGATTAAGTGAAAAATAAACATGCATAATTGCTGACTTATTAGTGATATAAATATTTTTTCATTACTACACATCACCTACAATACCTTCCATATTGAAAGAATTGGCTTCAAATGTTCAAATGTTTGTTAATCTATCGGACCAAACTGCATGGTCATCAGTCCGTAGCTTACAAACTACTTAAACTAAGGTAAGTTAACCTAAGGACAACACGCACACGCACACACACACACACACACACACACACACACACACACACACACACAAACCCATGCCCAGGGAGGACTCGAACCCCCGACGGCGAGCAACCGCACGCTCCGCAGCGAGGCACCTGAGACCGCTCGGCTACTCTACCGCGGCGAATTGGCTTCACTTGCACAAAACACAAATAACTGTGTTCAACAACAAGACTGTTTTTGTAGCCTGGCCTGCTTCACGCACGCTAACAATTAACTGCCGCGTTTAACGTGATATATAATCGAACAAATGAACATCTGGCCTTCCGCACAGCAGGCATTCAGTGGTTCCAGCATTGCTGTAGCCATCCTGATAGTCCAGAATTCCCATCTAGATACTGTTGTTTCCTTCTTGGCCACTTTTTCAAGATTCTGGCCCACTGTGCGGTCTCGGTCCTCCGCTACGGGGATTGTCAGAAGCACTTTCCCGGCAACACTTTCCCGGCCTCATCGAAAACGGGCGAACCACACAGTCTATTGACAGTGCTTAATCCCCATAAAGACACACCAGCATCGCATGTGTTTCTCTAGGTATCTTGCCAAGCTTAAAACAAAACATTAAACTGATCATTTGCTCGTTCATTGTCCTGTTCTCAGTTCAGAACAAACGGGCTAAACAAGCACAGAGAAAAAAACAATAAAAATAAGAAATAAAGCTACGTGGGAATGGCCGTGTGCTCTAAGGCGCCTTGCTGCGGAGTGCGCGGCTGGTCACCGTCGGAGGCGCGAGACTTCCCTCTGGAATAGGTGTGTGTGTGTGTGTGTGTGTGTGTGTGTGTGTGTGTGTGTGTTCTCCTTAGCATAAATTTAAGTAGTTTGTAAGTCCAAGGACTGATGACCACTGCAGTTTGATCCCATTGCTTTACAAACATTGGAACATATGAATAATAAAAGTTTAATCTGTTTTTATCAAATGTGGATTTTGGAGACACATAAGTATTGACGTATTTTACATTTTGGTATATTATTTGTGTTTAATATTAGTACTGACAGTTAGGAAATATGTGAGACAGCGTAATAAACAATTACTTCAATGACTTTCCACAGATTTGTGAGGTTAAAAAATTATTATGATGTGAAATAAGATTTTGATAATCGTTTTGATAGATGGTGCAGTCGTATTTACTTTTGTAAACATTTATTCATAGACAGATTTCTGTGTGTGACAGCTTTTAAATTCGTATCGTATATTTCTGGAATTGTTTCTGTTAAGTGTCGATGAAAACACTTCGTTTGGTCAGAGTGTGCTACTCTTCGCAGGACATGGAGATCACCTGTTACACTGCTTCGCACTGCCTCAAGACTTATTTACGTATTGAGACTTAGAAATAACCATTGTGTTAGGGGAACGTTGAAGTATTGACTCCCATGTCTCGAGTTTATCAGTCTGGAATGATTATACTACTTCACCCATCTAAAATTGAGTATTCAAATGTTCAAATGTTTGTACAACTTATGGGACTTAACTATGTGGTCATCAGTCTCTAAGCTTACAAACTACTTATGAACTAGCTAAGACTAAAGACGGCACAAATATCCATGCCCGAGGGGGGATTCGAACCCCCGACCGTAGTGGTTGAGTATTCATTTATTTGTAATAAATCACAAGATTTTAGAAAGTTATGATCTTTCTGTTGAAGTCTATTTACTTTGCCTTACCAATAACACCACAACAGGACATTTTTGGAAAATTTTATTGTATATAGCTGCAAATAATGAGGAATAATTGCTTTCCATTCGACAGATTAATCGACAAAACCGTGGAAGAATCAATAACACATCGTCGGATAGTTGTTGTTATCGTCATCTTCAGTCTGGAGATTGGTTAGATGCAGCCCACACTACTCTATCCTGGGCAAGCCTCTTCATCTCCTCATAAGAATCTGCCTACTGCACTCGCCACTTGGTCTCCCTCTGCGATTTTTTTTCCTGCTGAATTGACGATCCCTTGATGTCTACGAATGTGTTGCACCGGTCCATCCCTTCTTTTAGTCAATGTGTGCCAGAAATTTCTTTTCTCTCCATTTCTATTCAGTACTGGCAACTCCTCAGTTACGCGAACTAGCCACCTAATCTTCAGCATTCGTCAACAGCACCACATTTCAAAAGTTCTCATCCTCTTATTGTCTCTTTGGAGGTTCGAGTCCTCCTTCGGGCTTGTGTATGTATGTGTGTGTGTGTGTGTGTGTGTGTGTGTGTGTGTGTGTTGTCCTTAGGTTAGTTTAAGTAGTTTGTAAGCCTAGGCACTGATAACCTCAGTAGTTAAGTCCCATAGATTTACAAACATTTCAACATTTTCTTTTTGACTGAACTATTCATCGTCCATATTTCACTCCTAAGTTAATTTTCATTGTTAAAAATGTCTTTCTTTTTTTTCTTTTTTTATGAAACGCTTTTCTTGTCATTACCATTCTGGATTTTATATCATCTGTACTGCGACCATCGTAAGTTATTTTATTGCCCAAATAACAAAACACATCTACCACTTTTATTATCTCGTTACCTAAACTGATTCCTTCAGAACCGCCTAATCTTCTTAGATTACATTTCATTGCCCCTGTTTTGCTCCTGATAATGTTCAACTTATACGTTACTTTCATGACAATCCCCGTTCCTTTCAATTGCTCTTCCATGTCCCTTTCTGTCTCTCACAAAATTACAATGTCATCATATATATAGACTATCAGTAAAAAATAAATAAATAAAAATAACGTCCGGTACTTGATTCCATCACGGACAGCCTTTTTTCTGCGGATACGTCGGTCCCTTTCGGACGTTAAAAGAGTCAAACTTCAATGCCATGAATGAATGACTGGTAGGTCGCGAAGGGCAGGTTCAGCCGCCTAAGACGAAAGGTTTTCCCTGTCATCCGCCCCCGCAGGCACCTTTCCTTCGCGAAGTGTGAGAACTGTGTGCTGAAGTGTCTGTGTTAAGTGTAGGTGAGTGTAATGGATGGGTGTGTAGTGAGTATTCGTTTTGGAGATAATGGGAGAAGGGACAGGGTGAAACCCGGTGCCGGCACATAGCCTACTCCACTCGAAAAGCACCAAGCGCCCCCCCCCCCTCCCCGAGCTTAATGTCCTCATCCGAAGGATGGATTACCATCAACAGTACCCCATGCCCTCACTCCATGAGATATTGTGGAGAGGTTTGGAATTTAATCCAGGACGTTGAGTACAAACACTGGTGATCTGGGACTTTGCACCGCCACCCCTCCTATCCCCTCTGCCGCTAGGCAAAGGGAAAATTGTCAACAGCAAGTGGCGCACCCGGACGGTTACCCATCCAAGTGCTGGCCACGCCCGACGGTGCTTAAGTTCGGTGATCTTGCGGAAACCGGTGCGTCCACCTCGGCGCGGCCGTTGATCTTCCGAACGTTAGTTCTTGTTTGTTCAATATTGATCGTTGATTTCTGAGCTCAGTTCTTTTTATTAGAGATGGCATTCAACCCCCTTACCGAACGTGCTGAACTATAGGGGTGGGAAAAACCGACCGGTTAAAACCGATACCGGTATTTTAGTTTTGAATAACCGTTTTTTTCGGTATTTATTTGGTATCGGTTGTAACCGGTTTTTTAGTTATTGCCAAGAACCGGGTAAAACCGGTACAACTAGTTCCTGTAGCAGTGATTCGAAATAATTATCTGTTTAAGACTGACTAAATGTGCCGAAAGCGGCCATTTTAATAAATGAGTTTTCTTGACTGCTTTTACTATTGGATATTAAAGAACAGAGTGTTATTAGCTCCTCAACACGTTGGTTAAAACTTTAAATGTATTATATTGCTATGCTAACAAGTTTTATTAATGTGACTGCTTGAAAGTGAGGGGCTTTTTTAATAACCAATATGGGTTTAGGTAACATTAATCATGTTGTGCCACGCGAGATAGCCGTGTGGTCTGAGGCTCCATGTCACTGACTGCGCGGCTGCTCCAGTCGGAGGTTCGAATCCTCCCTCCTCCCTCTGCCATGGGTGTGTATGTTGTCCTTAGCGTAAGTTAGATTAAGTAGTTTGTAAGTCTAGGGACCGATGACCTAAGCAGTTAGGTCTCATACGAACTCGCACCCATTTGAACATTCTTTGGGCATGTGGTATACAGCTTTTCTAGTTCAATTTGCGTAAATTTACACTGACAACAATCATACTGTTAGTCGGAACTGTGACTTTATTTTTCAAAATACTTCTGCAGCCGTGATTGAAGTTCATTTACTAACTGTAACTTATATAACTAGCTATTCATATGCGCTGGCTCACAAGTCCAACCTAAGGAGTGGTTAGCTGAGTATTCGCCGGATGGAAATACTCGGCTAGTCTTACACACACTCAAGAAGGCGTAGTATTGGGAGGGGATCTTGCAAAATATGGAAATACTAGTGATTTGACGTATAACGTAAATTTACCTAAATTTTAACTAAACTTCCTAAGTTTCGTTTTCAGCCGAAACTAGACAAACCGAAAATTCGATTACGGTTTCTGTTTTAACCGAAAACCGGTTACTTAAAAAACCGGTTATCTTGAGCAGTTTTTACAGAGCTGGTGATGAAAAGAACCGATATAATCGAAAACCGGTTGTTACATTGATAACCGCCATCTCTACTGAGCTACTGCGTCGCCAATCCTGGTTATTAACCAGGAACACATCCGCAGATCCAATCAACCTCGGCGTTAGCGTATAGCACAGTACGGTCATATGACTGGGTCACGTAATTCAAACGGACTTTCCTCGGAAACGGCTACGCGTAGGCGGCTTATAGGGGGCTCTTTAGTTTACTTGTAACGAGTACTTTCTTATCCCAACAGGGCTTTAAAATCCGCGACCCCAAGCTGAACCCGTCTCCTTGTAACAGTGCCTTCTCTGCACATCGCCGCGGGTTACGTAAGCAGACAGCAACGTAGAGTGTTGCTGCGGTTGCAATTGTCGGCGCGTGTCAAGAGCTGCATAGGTCGTCCGCCGTCTCACCTATGGCCACTGAGAGGACTTACTCCGATAAAACAGTGCTTCGCTAACGCTCTTTCGTCACCGCTCACTGTGCCATCTGGCTCTCACCATCGTCCTCCTAACTCTTTAACACACCGATAAGAGCAGAGGGATTCAACTCCAGCCAGTGAGCTACGTAACAGACACTTATCAGGGGACGTCGCGAGACTGGAGTCATCGATTTGGGTCAAACTGTGTGAGAAGATGCAGGTGGATGAACCTTTTGGATTCCCTGAGTGGCCCATAGGAAAAGAAAAAAAGAATTTAAAGCCATGCTGACTTTGTCGACCGTGACTGTATATAAATAATTAAAAGGTTGCTTGAAATTTCCGCTAACTGTCATAAATATGATTTTAGTGTTAAAAATATTTATTAGCAACATCTTTCGATGCTGTACAACAAGCCGGCCGCAGTGGCCGAGCGGTCTGCGGCGCGCCAGTCACAGTCTGCACGGCCGCTACGGTCGAGGGTACGAATCCCCACTCGGGCATGGATGTTTGTGTCGTCTGTAGTATAAGGTAGTTCATAAGTAGTTTGTAAGTTTAGGGACTGATGATCCCGCAGTTAAGTCCCTTAAGGTTAACAAACATTTGAACATTTTTTGCGGTACAGCGAAGTTTGTTTTGACCGCCATCTTGTTAATGCGTCAGATTCGTGATGACAGTCAAATCGTGTGGAAAAGTGCTGTGTTGTGGAGCTAGCAAGCCCAGAAGTATAATTGCTATACACTCAGACAACAGAAGAATGTTCATTGCCACAAACAGCAAAATTTTGTCAATGTAGGTTAATGTGTATGTGTAGTAATAGATTTTGACGATTCACAGCATCGAAACATGTTGCAAATAAATATTTTTTATACCTAAATCATATTTGTGAATTGTAAGGGAAATTTCTAGCAACCTTTTAATCCATTCCCACATTATGAATTCAGCTTTGGAAAAATTAAAATTCAGTGTTTCTTGTTTTAATACAGTGCACTAAACATCGAAATATGTGTTTTAAAAGGTTTGGTCTAACTATCTTTTTATGTCATGTAATTCATGCGCAACACAGACGTATGTATGAAGGATTTTTTATTAAAAAAAAAGTTTTAATGTTTGTAGAGCTTACGGGACTTAACTACGGGGTCATCAGTCCCTAAGCGTACAAACTACTTATGAACTAGCTAAAACTAAGGACGGCACAAATATCCATGTCCGAGGGGGGATTCGAACCCCCGACCGTAGTGGCCGTGCAGACTGTGACTGGCGCGCCGCAGAACGCTCGGCCACCACGGCCGGCGATTTTTTATTACTTGGGACAGTTAAGATCAGATCAATAATGCTAGCATAATCTTCGCCACAGCACAAAAGACAAGACAATTCACTGCTGAAATAAAATAACATTAACTACACTCCTGCTTACACTCACAGCCACGTACAGACGGCAACGTAGCACAACCTCCAAGACGAACAAATTAAGTGCCTTAGAAGTGGCTACACGGCGTACCAAGCGGCAAAATGTCTCACTAGAAGCATGATGTTCATCAACAACAACGCGACTGGAATGTTCTGAAAGAGGCATACGGTGAGTACAAAAACTCTGTGAATGTTCTTTTGTCATTTTCCGAAACTACATTTTCAGAACATGAGGTAATTTTTAGACAAAATAGTAATCAAGTGTAATAAAGGTTTAATTATTTCCTCTGATATACTACAAACTACAAGACAAGAAGCATAATGTGTTCCTACGAATATTGACAGCAGCATGCCACAGTGTAAATGTTATTACACTGACGATGCACCAGAAAATGGTTCCAGAATGCGAACGTGTATTATAAAAACATCTATTACGCATAATATTGTATTTTTTAAACTATAACAGATATTTCAATAAATTTCCTCTTACAGTTTGAGTTAATGTCATTCAGTGTTGGTACAAAATCACAACTTCCTTCGCATTGTAGATTAAGAGTAATGTACATCGAAAACAAGGTATGAAAATGCAGCCTGTTCACTTCCATGTCCCCTTACTGCAACTTCTCGGAGAGCATTTCTAAGCACGATCACGATCACGATCACGTACTGCACAACTCTGCAGCAATAAAGCGACAATCAATAGCAACTCAGACAGATACGCCGTTCCTACCTAACCAAAGTATACATATATTTCATGAAAATTTGATATAGACCTATTTCACAAATTCACATGCCACATGTACCAATGTGAACACCACGACATCGTAAATTACGACTGAAATAGGCACGTGAGCATCCTTGGCGCAGTGGCATAGCGTTGCATGGTGTGATGAATCTTGATACCTTCTTCATACTTGCTACAAGAAAAATGGGCATTCCAGTAAATAATACATTCATACTGTGAGTTTCAGTTTTATATTGTCACTGTGTATCCTACTGTTATGTTTCGACGCTACGTCAATGCACAGTGCGAACCATTGTTTCATCAATACTGTGCATAATGGTACAGAATTATCTATCTAGTTTATATGGAGTATTTTGTTCTGGTAAATTTACAGGGCAACGTTGCTGTTATTTTGCAAAGGGAAAGACAATTTTACAGGGGAGAAATCAGCCCTCTTGATAGAGATTTTTTTATCCACCACTATTGAGTCACTTGTTGATCATTCCAGGGCAGAAAAGAAGAAACCAAACGGAAAGCTTTAGTTCTAAATTTAACCTTTAAAAAAATCTTTCACGCAGGAGGACCGCACAAATGTACCACCATGTGATCAACGCACTAACTCCGAAATAGAGGACTTAGTAATAGGTATTTACGGTGTAGAAAAGTAGATGTGAGATCTGACAACAAAAAAGGCTCCTGGTCCGGATGGAATACCATGTGGGTTTTAGAAAGAGCATTCTGGCCCCTTACTTAGCTTGCATTTATCGCGAATCTTTAATTCAGCGCAAAGTTGCCAGTGACCGGGAAAAATCGCAGGTGACTTCCGTTTATAAAAAAGGTAACAGAACTGACCCACATAATTACAGGCCGATATCGTTGACATCAGTTTCGTGTAGAATTTTAGAGCATATTCTCAACTCGAATATAGTAAATTTTCTTGAGATAAAAAAGCTTCTTTCTATGAATCAGCACGGGTTTAGGAAACATCGGTCGTGTGAAACTCAGGTTGCCATTTTCTCACTAGACATCTTGCGAGCCATGGATGAAGGACAACAGGCACATAGGGTTTTTCTCGATTTCACAAAGGCATTTGACGCGATGCCGCTGCAGACCGCTAACGAAGGTACGAGCATATGGAATAGGTTCACAGATTTGTGACTGGCTGGAAGACTTCCTTAGTAATAGAGCGCAGTACGTTCTTCTCGACGGCAGTGTTCATCAGAGACGAGTGTATCGTCAGGCGTACCCCAGGGGAGTGTGATAGGACCGCTATTATTTTTTATCTATATAAATGATCTGATGGACAGAGTAACTTGTAATTTGCGGCTGTTTTCTCATGATGCTGTGGTGTATGGGAGGGTGTCGTCTTTAATGGACTTTAATAGCATACAGGATGGCTTAGACAAAATTTCTAGTTGGTGCGAAGAAGGCCGGCCGCGGTGGCCGAGGGGACTGAGGCGCTCCAGTCACGGTCTGCACGGCCATTACGGTCGGGGGTTCGAATCCCTCCTCGGTCATGGATATTTGTGCCGTCCTAGTTCGTAAGTAGTTCATAAGTAGTTTGTAAGTTTAGGGACTGATGACCCCATAGTTAAATCCCATAAGCTGTACAAACATTTGAACATTTGGTGCGAAGAATGGCAGCAAGCTCTAAATGTAGAAAAATGTAAGGTGATGCGCCTGAGTAGGAAAAACAATCCCATAACATTCGAATACAGCATTAGAAGTGAGCTTCTTGTTGCAGTCGCGTCGTTGAAATATCTAGGCGTAACATTACAGACCGATATGAAATGGAACGAACATGTAAGGACAGTTGCAAGGCGGACAGACGACTTCGGTTTATTGGGAGAATTTTGGGAAGATGTGTACTTCATCTGTAAAGGAGCCCGCGTATAAAACTGTTGTGCGACCACGTCTTGAGTATTGCTCAAGTGTTTGGGACCCGCAGCAGATCATTTTAAAGGAAGACATGAAGCAGTTCAGAGGCGAGCAGCTAGATTCGTTACTGGTAGGTTCGACCATTGCGCGAGTGTCACGAAAGTCCTGTGGGAACTCAAATGGGGATCGCGGGAGGAAAGACGATGTTCGCTTCTTTTCGAGAAATTCTGTTGAGGAAATTTAGACGGCCGGCATTTGAAGCTGCTTGTAGAACGATCTTCCTGCCGCGTACTTACATTTCGCGTAAAGATCACAAAGACAAGATAAGAGAAATTGGGGCTCGTAGAGAGGCGTATAGATATTCGTTTTTTTCTCGTTTCATTTGGAGAGTGGAATAGGAAAGGAAATACCTAGTAGTGGTACAGTGTTCCCTCCGCCACGCACTTTACAGTGGATTGCAGAGTATATATGTAAGTATAGAACATCATCCCCCCCCCATCCAATTCATAACATACGGACACTTTCCATGTGTCATCGGCTGCAGAGGCCCATCGTGATGTGTGTTGGGTGCACTGTGTTTTCAGCTCACTTTTATTCTGCCCAACAGTTTGATGTTATTTCCGCCACAATTTGTCGTCTGTCCTGTTTTAGCAGTCTGCCCAGCCTACGACGTCCAACGTCTGTAATGACGGGTGGCTACTCAACCCCTCGATATTTGTACGTGGTTTCCCCTTGTTTCACCATGTCTTGAGGACATTCACCACAGCACTCCTGAAACACCGTACAAGTCATGCATTTTCGTAAACTGTCCTGCCGAGCCTCCGGACGATCACAATGTGCCCTCTGTCAAACTCAGATATATCGCACACTTTCTCCGATCTACACAGCGACAGAATGCTCACTGATACAGACACCGTTCGTATGTCTGACTGGCTGTCATTTCTCGTCAGGTGTCACTGCTAAATTTGGGCGGATTTATTCCAATAGAAGGCAAGTCGTCATAATACTCCAGCTGATTACCGTATAACTTGCAGTATTAAACTTTTAACTGTAATACTAACATAAAGTTACACAACTACAGAGAGATTTTAAGTCAAGAGAAGATTCAAACAAAACACATTCAATTCAGTGTTCCTGTTTTCATTTCACTGATTCTGTAAGATTGATATGCATCAAAACTGACAGAGGAAATATCATTCGAAAATTTGAATGAGGAATCTGACCCACAGTGGTACACAAAACAGTTTAGATCACTCTTGCAAAAGCAAAGAAAAAAGCATGCCATATATAAACGGACACAAATTCCTCAAGACTGGCAGTATTTAACAAAAACTCAAAATTAAACTCGAACTTCATTGCGAGAAGCTTATAAAAAATTCCACAACGAAACCCTGTCACTTAATTTGGTAGAGAATCCTAAGAAATTCTGGTCGTATATAAAGCATACTATCGGTAAAACACAATCAATATCTTCACTACGATTAGTAACGGTGCTGCTGTTGATGACAGTTCTGCTGATACAGAAATGCTTAACAAAGCCTTCCGAAATTCCTTCACGAAAGAAGACGAAGCAAATAGGCCAGAATTCATATCAAGAACAGCTTCCAAAATGCGTAATTTAGAAGTTGATACCCCTGGTGTATTAAAGCAACTTAAATAACTTAACAAAAGTGAGTCTCCCAGTCCCGACTGAATACCAATTAGGTTCCTTTCAGAGTATAGTGATGCAATAGCCTCATACCTAAATAAAACATATTCACCCGCCCGCTCAGCGAACGTTCCGTACCCAAAGAGTGGAAAGTTGCACAGGTTACGCCAATATTCAAGAAGGCAATAGGAGTGATCCGCAAAATTACAGATCTATGTCACTGACGTCGGTTTGTAAAAGGATTTTTGAACATATACTTTCCTCAAATATTATGAAGTATCTCGTAGAGAAGGACGTATTGACCCATAGTCAACACGGATTCAGAAAGTATCAGTGTTGTGAAACACATCTACTTCTTTAATCACATGATGTGATGAGTACTATTGGCAATAGATGTCAAATAGATTACGTATTTCTAGATTTCCGGAAGGCTTCAGACACTATACCTCTCAAGTGCCTTATAATCAAATTGTGCTTATGGAATATCGCCACAATTGTGCGATTGGATTCGTGATTTTCTGTCAGAAAGGACACAGTACGTTGAAACTGACAGAAAGTCATCGAGTACAACTGAAATGTCATCTGGCGTTCCTCAGGGAAGTGTTATAGGGCCCCTACTGTTCCTTCTTTATATAAGGACTGTTCGCGAATGTGCTGTCTTTTATAGGTTAGTAAAGTCACCAGAAGATCAAAGGCAACTGTAAAATGATTTAGATATCGGCATGGCGCAAAAAATGGCAATTGACCCTTAAGAATGGGAAATCTGACGTCATCCGTGTGACCACGATAAATCACGATAAATCATTCAAATCTACAGGCCGTAAATTCAACTACATACCTAGGAGTAACAATTACAACCAACTTAATGGTTGTATAGCTTATGGAATTTAACTACGGGGTCATTAGTCCCTAAACTTACAAACTACTTATGAACTAGCTAATACTAAGGACGGCACAAATATCCATGCCCGAGGGGGGATTCGAACACCCGACCGTAGTGGCCATGCAGACCGTGACTAGAGCGCCTCAGTCCCCTCGGCCACCGCGGCCGGCTACAACCAACTTAAAGTGGAAAGAACACATAGAAAACATTGTAGGGAAAGTGAACTAAAGACTACGTTTCGATGGCAGAACATTTACAAGATGCAACAGTTCTACTAAAGAAACTGCCTACACTTCACTTCTGCGTTCTGTTTTGGAGAACTGTTTGCGCATTGCGGGATCCCCACCAAGTGCTACTGATAGACGAGTTAGAGAAAGCTCAAAGAAGGGAGCTCGGTTTGTATTATTGCGATATAGGATAGAGTGTGGTAGGGGAATGTTGTACGAGTTTGGTGGAAATCATTTAAAAAGGCGTTACGCGTTGCGACGAGATCTATTTGCGAAATTTCTTTCACCAGCTTTCTCTTCCGAATGAGAACATATTTTTTTACTACCCACCTACATAGGAAGACATGATCATCAAAATAAAATAAGAGAAATCGGATCGAAAACGGAAAAAATTAGGTGTTCGTTTTCCCCGCAAATTATTAGACAATAGAAATGTAGAGAAACATGAAAGTGGTTCGATGAACCCTCTGCCATGCACTTCAATGTGACTTGCAGAGTATTTATGTAGATGTAGAAGTGTGTTTTGCAGGGAAGCATATTTCGGAAAAATGGTCTTGCAGAATCACTGCTTTCACAAAGTTTGCATAGCGAGAAACCGTTTTTTCGCCGATTATCACTTACAAATGTACCGTAAATTCCACAAGTAATTAATCCCCAGCATTTTCGTATCTATCATTGTCATTCAAAATTTCACGGAATTTCTGCGGTGGAGTGGCCGAGCGCATTTAGGCGCTATGCTCCGATGTGCGAGGCCGATCCCCGTCAGGTTTCGAATCCTCCCTCGGGTATGCATGTTTTTGTTGTCTTTAGTATAAGGTAGTTCATAAGTAGTAAGATTAGGTACTGATCACTCCGCAGTTAACAAACATTTGAATTATGAATTTTAAAATTTTAAATATTGGACGCTGTTGTAGTCTTCATTCCAAAGACTGGTATGATGCAGCTCTCCATGCTACATTTTCCTGTGGAAGCGTCTATTTCAATCTGTTTACTATATTCGTCTCTTGTTCTCCCTCTGCAACTTTTACCCCATACACACTCAGGAGGATGTCGTCATCAAGAAAAACAAAACAGGCATGTTCGAACCCTTAATCGCGTGGGTATGCTAGAAAATTTGAAAAGAGAAATGGATAGGTTAAGGTTAGAATTGTAGGGATTAGTGAAGTTCGGTTTCAGGATGAACAAGATTTCTAGTCAGGTGATTACAGGGTTATCAATACAAAATCAGTTGGTGGTAACGCAGGAGTAGGTCCGATAATGAATAAGAAAATATGAATGCGGGTAAGTTACTATGAACAGCATAGTGAACGCATTATCGTAATAAACATAGACACGCAGCCAACACCGACCACAGTAGTGCAAGTTTATATGCCAACTAGCACGGCCGATGATGAGGATATCGAAAAAAAGTATCAGGAGATAAAAGAAATCATTCAGACAGTTAAGGGAGAGGAAAAGTTGATGGTGATGGAGGACTGGAACTCGGTAGTAGGAAAGGGAAGAGAAAGAAATGTAGTAGGTGAATATGGACTGGAAGAAAGGAATGAAAGAGGAGATCGCTTGGTAAAATTCTGCGCAGAGCACAATTTAATGATCACCAACACTTTGTTTAATCATCATGAAATAAGGCTGTATATGTGGAAGAGACCAGGAGACACTGGAAGGTACCAGATTGACTTTATAATGGTAAGGAATAGATTTAGAAACCAGGCTCTAAACTGTAAGAGATATCCAGGGGCAGATATAGACTCTGACCATAACTTATTGGTTATGAACTGCAGATTAAAACTTAAGAGACTGCAGAGAGGTAGAAAGATTAGGAGATGGAACCTAGACAAATTGAAGGAACCAGAGGTGGTTGAGAGTTTCAGTGTGAGCATTAGGCAAGGATTGGCTGAAACAGGGGAATGTAATACAGTAGAAGAAGAATGGGTAGCTCTGAGGGATAGGATAGTGAAGGCAGCAGAGGACCATATAGGTAGAAGGACAAGGTCTAATAGAAATCCCTGGATAACACAGGATATACTGAACTTAATTGATGAAAGGAGAAAATATAAAAGTTCAGCAAGTGAAGCAGGAAAAAAGGAGTACAAACGTCTGAAAAATGAAATTGACAGGAAGTGCAGACTGGCTAAGCAGGAGTGGCTATGAAAATAAAAGAGATATTTGGAGACAAGAAAAGCAGCTGTATGAATAATAAGAAAGACGGAAAACCAGTACTAAGCAAAGAGGGGAGAGCTGAACGGAGGAAGGAATATATAGAGGGTCTATGCAAAGGAAATAAACTTGAGGGCAGTATTCTAGAAATGGAAGACGAAGGAGAGGAAGATGAGATAGGAGATATGATACTGCGAGAAGAATTTGACAGAGCGCTGAAGGACTTGAGTCGAAACAAGGCCCCTGGAGTAGATGATATTCCGTCTGAATTGCTGATATCGTTAGGAGAACCAGTCGTGAAAAGTTATATCACCTGATATGCAAGATGTATGAGACAGGGGAAATACCCTCCGACTTCAAGAAGAGTATTGTAATTCCAATTCCAAAGAAAGCAAGTGCAGACAAGTGTGAAAATTACAGAACTATCAGTTTAATAAGTCGTGGATGCAAAATACTAACACGAATTATTTACAGACGAATGGAAAAGCTTGTGGAATTCGACCTCGGGAAAGATCAGTTTGGATTTAGGAGAAATGTAGGAACACGAGAGGCAATACTCACATTACGACTTATCTTAGAAGATAGGCTAAGGAAAGGAAAACCTACGTTTTTAGCATTTGTCGATTTGGTGGAAGCTTTTGACAATGTCGACTGGAATACACTATTTCAAATTCTAAAGGTAGCAGGGGTAAAATATTGGGAGCGAAATGTTATATTCAACCTATACAAAAACCAGACAGCGGTTATTAAAGTCGAAGAGCAAGAAAGGGACGTAGAGATTGGAAAGAGAGTAAGACAGGGTTGTTGCCTTTCCACAATGTTGTTCAATCTGTACATTGAACAGGCAGTGAAGGAATGGAAGGAGAAGTTTGGAGAGGGTATTAAAGTGCAGGGAGAAGAAATATAAAGTTTGCGGTTTGCCCATGACATAGTAATTTTGTCAGACACTGCAAAGGATCTGGAAGAGCAATTGAATGGACAGTGTCTTGAAAGGAAGATATAAAATGAACATTAACAAGAGTAAAACGAAGGTAATGGAATCTAATGTCAGCAAATCAGGTGATGCTGAAGGAATTAGATTAGGTAATGAGACAATAAAAGTAGTAGATGAATTTTGTTATTTGGGTAGCAAGATAACTTCTGATGGCCGAAGTGAAGAAGATATAAAATGCAGAATGGCTATGGGGAGAAAAGCGTTTCCAAAGAAGCTAAACTTGTTAAAATGTTAGGAAGTCCTTTCTGAAAGCATTTGTCTGGAGTGTAGCATTTTATGGCAGTGGAATGTGGACGATAAGAAGTTCAGATAAAATGATGATAGAAGCTTTTGAAATGTGGTGCTACAGACGAATGATGAAAATTAGATGGGTAGATCACGTAACTAATAAGGAGGTGCTTAACCGAATTGGGGAGAAAAGGAGTTTCTGGCATATCCTGACTAAGAGAAGGGATAGATTGGTTGGACACATTCTGAGACATCGAGGAATTGTCAACTTAGCATTAGAAGGAAGTGTGTGGGGTTAAAATCGTTGAGGGAGACCGAGGGACGCACACAGTAATCAGATTCAAAAGGATGCAGGTTGTCGAACGTATTCTCAGATGAAGAGACTTGCACAGAACAGGGTAGCGTGGAGAGCTGCATCAAACCAGTCTACGAACTGAAGACCACAACAACAACACACTTCCCTCCAATGCTCCATTGACGATTTCCTGATGTCTCCGAACGTGTTCCACCAATCGATCTCTTTTTTGAGTCAAAGTATTCCACAATTTTCTTCTCTCCCCAATTCTGTTCAGCATCTCCTTAATAGTTACGCGATCTACCCATCTAATCTTCAGCATTCGTTAGTAGTACCGCATTTCAAAAGCTTCTGTCATCTTTTTGTCGTCGACGTTTCACTCTCGTACTAGCTACACTCCAGACAAATGCTTTCAGAAATGCTTCTTAATATTTAATTTCAGCAGTTGTAATTAAATGAACTGTACCCATTTAAGGTATATAAACTAATTTTAATAAATTTAACTTTAATAACTGAAACTTTAAGTTTGAAATGAATTATATAAATTTAAAAAAGGCAGTTACGAGAACCGAACCCGGGACGCGATAATAGGAATCCATTCGCTTATCCACTGCGCTACTTCCCTTTTATTGTAATCGGAAATTTTTCACGAGCGTTTTCTGTTTTTACGCCCCACTAAGGTGAGATATTTTAGGCATTTAATATATTCATCGACGTGCTTTTTCTCACCCAATTTGAGCCAAATCGGTGAGACCAGTCCTGTGACCTTCTCTTGTTAGTGAAAGCTTTTAAGTAATTAATTACTTTTTCGTAGTCCCTCCGAGTCTGCTAGCAGAATGTGAAATATACACCATTGAATAATTTGGGTACCCATCCGTCAGCCATCTACGGGAGAATGCTTCTACTGCTGAATCTCGCTGAAAACTATTGGCAACGCTCCTAATCGTCCTGTATAGGCCTCTGTAGCGTACACGCCACCACAATTACCGCCTCCAAGGCTGGGCTGGCGGCAACGACACTAGTAGAATATCGGCAGCAGCGAAACATCGCACGTAACAGATTATCGTCAAACGCTTTGTGCTGGACGCTTCACAGAACATTGACTTTTGGTGCGAGATAGCCGATTGCAGTGTTACACTTTTGCTAAGTGGAAAAAGCTTGTCTTACCTTTTGAATTCTCTGCGAACCTAATTTCAGCTGTGTCTTAACAGACAATGTTCCAAAAACCGGAAGTAATGACAACTGTCAGGATGTCAAAAAATTTCATCTTGTGGTCCTCGTTCCTGCTAACGTCGATTTTTCAGGCTTTTGTACCTTGTGTGACGATACCGTTCCATGCACTTGTCTTAAAATGAGCAATTCGAACGGCCTCTGTAAGCCTTACCACACTGACAAGAAATTTTATATACGCCAGGCTTCCTAAGTCTAAAAACATCTTTGTTTTAGCCAAGCAGTGGTCTAATAAGTTTACATTTTTACGTACACTTGTTGAATTTTAGATTTAGCAGTAGACCCGAAAAGACCACAAGCATTATGTCAGGAGAGTCAACGAAGTCAATTTAATTACTCTGTTCTTTTATTTATTCATTTATTTAATGTTGCTAGGATAAGGCAATCAGGCCTTCCATTCATGTAAGCAGACGTGATACACGTTTTACGTAACATTCATTACAATGAGCATGTAACTACACTCCTGGCCTTTAAAATTGCTGCACCATGAAGATGACGTGCTACAGTCGCGAAAGTTAACCGACAGGTACAAGATGCTGTGATATGCAAATGATTAGCTTTTCAGAGCATTCACACAAGGTTGGCGCCAGTGGCGACACCTACACCGTGCTGATGTTCAAATGTTTGTTCAGCTTAAGGGACTTAACTGCGGGGTCATCAGTCCCTAAACTTGGCAACTACTTATGAACTACCTTATACTAAAGACGACACAAACACCCATGCTCGAAGGGGGCTTCGGACTCCCGACCGTAGCGGCCGTGCAGACTGCGACTGGCGCGCCGCAGGCCGCTCGGCCACTGCGGCCGGCTCAACGTGCAGACATGAGGAACGTTTTCAACCGATTTCTCATACACAAACATCAGTTGACTTGCATTATCTGGTGAAATGTTGTTGTGATGCCTCGTGTAAGCAGGAGAAATGGTCGGATTGTAGCCTATCGTGATTGCCGTTTATCGTATCATGACATTGCTGCTCGCGTTGGTCCCGATCCAATGACTATTAGCAGAATATGGAATCGGTGGCTTCAGGTGGGCAATACGGAACGCCGTGCTGAATCCCAACGGCCTCGTATCACTAGTAGTCGAGATGACAGGCATCTTATCCGCATGGGTGTAACGGATCGTGCAGCCACGTCTAGATCTCTGAGTCAACAGATGCGGACGTGTGCAAGACAACAACCATCTGCACGAACATTTCGACGACGTTTGCAGCAGCATTGACTGTCAGCTCGGAGACCATGGCTGTAGTTACCCTTGACACTGCGTCACAGACAGAAGCGCTTCTGATGGTGTACGCAACGACGAACCTGGGTGCACGAATGGCAAAACGTCATGTTTTAGGATGAATCCAGGTTCTACTTACAGCATCATGATGATCGCATGTCCATCTGTACCTGTACACGCCATCCAATCTCTATTTGACTCAATACCCAGGCGAGTATGGCCGTTATTACGGCCAGAGGTGGTTGTTCTGGGTACTGATTTCTCAGAATCTATGCACCCAAATTGCGTGAAAATATAATCACTTGTCAGTTCTAGTATAATATATTTGTTCAATGAATATCTGTTTATCATCTGCATTTCTTCTTCGTGTAGCAATTTTAATGACCAGAAGTGCATATTCTTACGTGAAACCTATGCTGTTGAGATTTATATTCTACTCTTCCAACTATTTATAGAGCGCAGCTATCTGATCTATTTACTGTACCCGAGGCTCCTGCAAGGAATATATCAACAGTACGTCACATAGAAGTCAGAAAGATGCTCTTTGCTTACCTACATTTGGTGAAACTTTATCAATTAAGTAAAGATAGATGTAGATGACATCTCCTGTAAGAAAAAAGTTTTAAAATTAACACAGTGTGACTAGTGAGGATCAGTAGACATTTAGACTGGTACTTCCTCGCTAGTGGTTCGCCTACCAATCGGATAGTGTGTCTTAAAATGCCATATGGCTCGTCGACCAATAGTGAGTCAGCTAACATCTCATACATGATGGCGCCAGTCTGGAATTCGCTTTCCGTCCACTAAAAGTTCCAAGTAAACATGTTTTGATGAGTGTGGCATTGTGTAGCTTTTAAAAGGGTTTTAAAGTGTCCGTATTTCCCTAAGAAGTCAATGGATTTGTGGCCGGAGACCACTCGGGGCGAGGGAGTTGGGGTGAGGAGCCTTCTGTCCACCTGTGTTATTGTTGCCGGTTGCCACCACATGGGTGCCTCGCCTCGCTTTAGAAAAACAAGTGTTTGTTCACTAGTACGTGTCAGCCTTGATTATCTTATTGATCTTGCGACATGATCTCGTAATTTTCATATCAAACTGTAATTATTATCATTGAAAATGTCCATACTCCATCGAGTTTATATTGAAAAGATTTGTCTCCGTGGGTAGAATGTGATTTTTGAGGTAGGAATATGCAGGAAATGACAGTGAAGAAAACTTGACTCCTTACAATATATCGTAATTTCGTTTGACATCAAACTCAGAGAAGACGAAAGGAAAAAGCAGTACACTCCAGCTCATATAAATAAGACACATAAACATTATAAGTACTTTACATGTCGGGTAAAAACAAAAGCAGACATAACTATGGGGCGGGGGGAGAGCCACACCTGTGCGTGTGTGTGTGTGTGTGCTCTTTATATACATGACATTCAAGGAACACTTTATGCATTGCATATATATCTTCGATATGTTATCTGTGATATGTTTAGTATACTACTCTATGTTCCATATAACATAACTGCCGTTAAAGGAGTAGGGCCTTTAGGTATATTGTGTGCTAATACTAAGTACTTTTAATTTATATTTGAGGAGTTGTTAGGACATTTTATTTCATTATTGAGTATTGTTTTGTTAATTTAAGGTGTTTGTATTGCTTTAATGTGTATGGTTATAGGTATATTTAGGATGCTCTTAAGGATATCTATTAAGTGGCGTGCTTATCTCATTTTGTGTTTTTGGCGACTTCAATGGGCCTTGCAGGGTGCCTTATAATAATTTACTTGGACTGCACCGCTCGAAAATCCATCAGCAAAACACGGACATAACTATGAAGGGGAGCCACACCTGTGTGGAGGGGTTACCCCCTTCTGCTCTTTATATATATGACATTCAAGGAACACTTTATGCATTGCATATATCTCTTCGATATGTTATCTGTGATATGTATAGTATACTACTCTATGTTCATGAAAACTTTATAAATACCGTTTCTAAACTAAATAAAAAACCAAATTGCACAAACTTGCGCATACACATTTACAGAACCACAGAAGATGCTTTATAAATAAAAATCGGAACGAATCTGGTCTAGAAACCGATAATAATTAAAATGCTTAATAAATTTCAGTTATTTAAAAAAAAAAACCACCTCATTATTACTATATCTTACTACTGGGACTTGGAGGGTTGTAAAAATGTATAAATAAAGTGGAAAAGCTCTCACGTAATTAATATACGTCTCATTTTATGTAAGTATAAATGGCTTCATTCATTAGAAAACTGTCCAAATGTCAACGATACAAGGTGTGTCTGAAAATTGTGGTGAATGGCCCCATAATTTACAAACTGTGCTGGCGAGCATGAAGTGCCCTCACATACAAATTAAGGAACATGTCAACAAGCGTGTCTTATCGTGCAAAGCACTGCAGTTAAGCGCTGGTAACGCTGCGACCCAGCTGACAGGGTCAGAATGAGAACGCGTGTCATTGCAACATGGAGCCCAAAATGAGCAACGCGTTAACGCCAAGTTTTGTTTCAAATTAGGCATCAGGGCGACGGAGACACATGGAATATTAGTGCAAGTGTATTGTGTTGAAGCAGTGAGTAAAAAGATGTGTGTCAAGTGGTTGTGAGATCAAACTACACGTGATCGCAGTACTTCAGGTGATTCCGCAAGAAGCGTTTGCTGACAGTTTCCAACAGCTGTACAACCGATGTCACAAGTGGATTGTAGCCAATGGCGATTACTCTGAAGGCCAGTGATGTTACCTTCTTTGTAATTCTTGTTACATATGCTGAGACCATTCACAGAATTTTTCAGACGTAACTTATAAATACCTTGAGATTGAAATTTACTTTACTGTATGACGCTTTTTGAGGCATTATTGAATAAATATTTTTCTTACTTCTGAAAGAGACTTCGAGTTTCGAACTCTTTGTTAAGTCTTTACGATTAGTCCATCAGATTGAGCTAGCAGAGGTGTGCATGGATTACTGTGGGTATATATATATATAGGGTGTTTCACTAAGTGTGTTTGCCTCTGTAACTTATAAAATAATAGTTGACGGAAAATTTTAATGCGGTAGGTCAACACAAGAAATGTTACCCTTTCTGCGGAGCTATGAACATAGTTTATTGTATCATTTTCCAAAGAGTTACACCACAAAGATATAATTTTTTAAATGGAACAATAGTTTCTTCTATCGTGCATTGGATTCGTTGAAACCAGCTGCGTCCAAATCTATTTAAACTACATTCCTATCACTGTTAGTTTGGGAGCTACAAACCTTCAAAGTTCCGGGGACGGAGGCTGCGATAGTGTAGCTGACTGGCCGAGTGGCTATCCCCCGGGGCACAGCCCACTGTCTCATGACCACCAGCCAGTTAGCTACGCTGACGTAGTCTCCGCCCCTAAACTTTGAAGGGTTGTATCTTCCAAACTAACAGTGATAGGAATGTATTTTATATTGATTTGGACGCAGCTGGTTTCAACGAATCCAATGCACGATAGAAAAAACTATTGTTCCATTTAAAAAACTATATCTTTGTGGTGTAACTCCTTGGAAAATGATACAATAAACTATGTTCATAGCTCCGCAGAAAGTGTAACATTTCTTGTGTTGACCTACCGCATTAAAATTTCCCGTCACCTATTATTTTATAAGTTACGGAGGCAAACGCAATTAGTAAAACACCCTGTATGTGTGTGTGTGTGTGTGTGTGTGTGACCCATCGTTGGAGGGGAAGTAATGAGTAAAAGGAGAAGGGACTGCATATCATTTAAAATTAGAAGTTGGCTATTAATATGTGAGATAGTTTTTTGTAATTTATTCTCTAACAGCATATCAGCAGGTCGCTGGTCGCGTATTTCTTCTCTCGGATGTTGACAGAAACTAACCTGTGGCAGTCTTACGTAACAGAGACGTTACATATATCGAGAAATGCCACGTTATTTGAGCTGTCAGCAAAGATGGCCCTAGTGGCATGGATATTTGTGCCGTTATTAGTATTAGTTAGTTCAGAAGTATTTTGTAAGTTTAGGGACTGATAACCCCGTAGTTAAGTCCCACAAGCTTAACAAACATAAAAAAAAATATTCACAGAATTCTTTAGGCGTACCTTTTAAATACCTTGAGATTGAAATTTACTTTGTTGTATGACGCTTTTTGAGGTATTATTGAATAAATATTTTTCTTACTTCTGAAAGAGACTTCACGTTTCGAACTCTTTGTTAAGTCTTTGCAATTCGTCCATCAGCTTGAGCTAGACAGAGGTGTGCTTGGATTCCTGTGGGTTGATATATATACTGGGTGTCCCAGCTATCTTGTCCACCCAAAAGTATCTCTGAAACAATAACAGCTATTTAAAAACGACTTTCACCGGTATCAATGTACGGCTGGGGCCCATGAATGTACATATTTGGAAACATTCTAAAACGAAAGCAAATGTGTTTTTTTTAACACAAACTTGTGTTTTTTTAAATGGACACCCTATATTTTTTCTTCAGCAATCCATAGCAATGGCGTTGATTGCATCGCAATATTCCAATTACAGCCCGAGATTTTGCGACGCGAAGTTGACGCTTGAAATACGCGAAACGCGCGGCTAGCTGCTCAGGACGTGCGCTAGCCGCGCGTTTCGAGTTTTTCAAGCGTCAACTACGCGTCGCAAAATCTCGGGCTGTAATTGGAATATTGCGATGCAATCAACGCCATTGCTTATGTGATTTGTCATGCTATGGATTGCTGAAGAAAAAACACATTTTCTTTCGTTTTAGAATGTTTCCAAATATGTACATTCATGTGCCCCAGCCGTTCATTGATACCGGTGAAAGTAGTTTTCCAATAGCTGTTATTGTTCCAGAGATATTTTGGGTGGACAAGATAGCTGGGACACCCTGTATGTGTGTGTGTGTGTGTGTGTGTGTGTGTGTGTGTGTGTGTGTGTACGACTGATCGTTAGAGGGGAAGTAAATGAGTAAAAGGAGAAGGGACTGCTTATCATTTAAAATTAGAAATTGGCTATTAATATGTGAGATAATTTTTGTAGTTTATTCTCTAACAGCATATCAGCAGGTCGCTGGTCGCGTATTTCTTCTCTCAGTTGTTGACAGGAACTAACCTGTGGCAGTCTTACGTAACAGAGACGTTACATATATCGAGAAATGCCACGTTATTTGAGCTGTCAGCAAAGATGACCCTAGCGGCGTTCGCAGAGAAACAAGAGCAAATACGTGAGAGATCTGATAACGGGCAACGAGCGCTAATTCGAGCACGCAGTCGGCTTCATTGGCGCCGGTCAGCGAGATTAATTCACGCCAACTGCTCGAGTCTTGGACCGCTGCCGACACTTGCACAACAGAAGACGCGGATTTTTCATGCGCGCCCCTCTCACGTCACGTAACTTCATGACAGGTCGTCGAAAACGTTGCCGGTACGGCTGTGCTTGAAAGACTGTGTCTTGGGCTACAAAAGTAAAAACTATGGCGGTATCAACACATTGGTAAAAAAATAATTCAGTGATACAGCCACGTGTTTCAACACTTGCTCAAATGTTTGTATAGCTTATGGGACGTAACTACGGGGTTATCAGTCCCTAAACTTTCAAACTTCTTATGAATTAACTAAGACTAAGGACGGCACAAATAACCATGCCCGAGGGGGGATTCTAACTCCCGACCGTAGTGGCCGTGCAGACCGTGACTGGAGCGCTTCAGTCCCCTCGGCCACCGCGGCCGGTCTCAACACTTGCTGTCACAGGGAGTTGGTATGCAAGAGGAATCTTTCAGCATTTTTTCGTTCTTTCCCCCATATTTCACTCTCGTTCCCCGCATTTAGCCTTTGCTATTTTCTCATCTGTATCTATAAATGTGAATGTCTGTTCGGTGTACGTTTATCACGTCTGAACCACAAGACTTACAGAGCTAAAAATTTGTACAGTTACTAATGTCTCCCCGGGGAAGGCTTTAGGCAAGGTTTTATGGCGATCGGGTAGCTATTTATCTATATATATATATATTAATGTGAATGTCTGTTCGGTGTACGCTTATCACGTCCGAACGACAAGACGCAGAGACTTAAATATTTGTACAGTTACTAACTTACACCTGAGGAATGTTTTAGGTACGGTTTTACAGCGATCTGATAGATATTTAGTAATTTGAAGAATATAACTCGAAATGCGGAACAATAATTACTCTTTGAAAATTATTTTTACTCTTTGAAAATGGTTTTAATGGTTGCATTGTTCCTTGAGGGTTGATAATGATAAAAGGGTGGAGTATATTGGGATGGAAAGTTATCGGTGTATATAAAATTCTGCGCGCGTGTGTGTTAATATTTCGCTCTGCAGCGAAAACTTCAGAACGCAAACGAATGGTCTGTGTGTAATTGTTGTCCGAAGTCTCCCGTTGCACATAATAGCAGTTCCATGCCGGTAGCTATAAAGGGGGTGGAAGATATGGTGGTTGAAAGTCGTCAAATTATAAAAAAAAATCGGACTGAAGGCCAGCGATGACGTTTGCGACTCTATAGCAAGGAGGTTACATACAGCGAAACGTGATGCCACAGACCATATCTTTGCTCTATGCGTGCTACATTGTCTTCAGCTCTTTCTCTGTAAGGATAAGCATGCGAATAAGGAAATACAAGAACAAATAAATAAATCGGTAAAAAGGAAAAATCTTTTAATACATTTCTTTAAAAACTTGATTTGACGTTTCGCGCATTACATCAAGTGATCGATTTGTGATATTATTATTGTTCAATTCCGTGATTGGATTCTTCGAAACGAGTGCATTTTTACGTGTGATTTTTTATTTCTTATATATTGTCTGATAAATGTAACATGTTTTTAGAAAAAAGGAGATGGACAGAGAGAGAGTGGATAGGAAAAGTACTAACTCAAGGCTCGAATAAATAAATAAAAAGTCGGGCAACGCCGGATTTTCAGCTAGCAATAAATATCATTCAAGTCTTTTAGAGCCGTGTACAGTGATTCAGAAGGAGTGGCACAGAATTTGTTTTGTAATTAAAATAAACACCTACTTAAAAACTATTCCAGAACAACTTAATATGTACTAAAAAGTAAAAAAAAAAATAATTGCATATTCTTCTACAACTTAATAATGAACTTCCTATTTCGACTCATCAATATGTAGGTACGATGTATGTGTTTACCACAAAATAATGTTCAAATGTTTGTAGAGCTTATGGGACTTAACTACGGTGTCATCAGTCCCTAAACTTACAAACTACTTTTGAACTAGCTAATACTAAGGACGGCCGTACCGAACGTGACTGGCGCGCCGCAAACCGCTCTGCCACCGCGGCCCGCACCACGCAAGAAGATTGGTAGGTATCTATCCATTTTAAATCTAACGCAACTCATACCTATGAATAACAACGAATGATTAAAATATTTTTAGAGTTCTGCTAAGTACAATGAAATGAAAAATATTAGACTACTTAAAAGTCAATCAAATGATTACGATAATATAATGTAGTTACAATTACTGTTAGTTTTACATTCGGTGTCAGCCATGGAAACATCCGATCCCAATTCGGTCTTGATATTCTCGTATTATTTTCATAGGTGTATTGCAGTGTTTCCTTGGCTGACACCGACCACAAAAATTACAATAATTGTAACTACATTATATTATCGTAATATTTTTCATTTTGTTTTACTTAAGAGAACTCTAAATAATATTTTGATCATTGTTTGTTATTCATAGTTATGTGTTAAGTTAAAATCTAACTTAACACATAACTATGAATAACAAACAATGATCAAAATATTATTTGAGTCACCTACCGTAACATCGTTACGGTCAATTGGTTCCCTGTTCAAAGCTTTTTTCGTGTAAACCCGCATTTTTGAAAATCTATTTTTGTGCTCTTCGCAAGACCCTCTTAATATTATCCTCGGGGTACAATTTTCGATCGTTAAGGAACTGTATCGGGTTGAAGACTGAAACATATCCACAAACGATTGTGAAGACAAGTCTGCATATTAATTACCGAAATGCTGTGTAAGTGCTGTAGTGGCCAGAATATATATTGGTGGGGGCATATGATTCAACTATCCTACGAGAGTTGCTCAGAAAGTCTCCCACCCATCTCAATGCACTTGTCATTAGTTCATATCTTCTTCTGTGGTAAACACATAGATCGTTCCTGTAGAAAAAGTAACTTGATTATTAAACTGTAGAAGAATACGAAATTATTTTTTTTTCTTTTTACTGCGTATTAATTTGTTTTGCAATTGTTTTTGTAAGTTTTCTTTTGTTGAAATTTTTGTTACTTTTTTTATTTTAAGTGAATCTGAAGTACACTAATCAATTTTTCTGAATAGGGGTAGATCTACTAACGTGCTCCTGATATGAGACAGAGAAGTCAGGGAGAAACGCCTATCTCAACAGAAGCAATCTACCCCGAGGATAATATTAAGAGGGTCTTGCGAAGAGCACAAAAATAGATTTTCAAAAATGCGGGTTTACACGAAAAAAGCTTTGAACAGGGAACCAATTGACCGTAACGATGTTACGGTAGGTGACTCAAATATCCGGATAGCCTATAAAAGATTCTGCCGACTATCGTTAATTTGCTCCTTAGAATTGAAGAGTTCCGTTAATTTGTCATTGATTCCATAATCAGAACGTAACCAAACTCTCATCAAACGACACTTGAAGTACATCTTTTCCAATAAAAAAAGAATCATGAAAATCGGTTGGCGTGATATTGAGTTATTTGTTCATTTGTTGCGCACATACTGAATGCAGATTTAAGACTTACGTGGTTTTCTTATCGATGTCATTGTTGGAAATGGAACAAATTGAAATGGGACCACACGGGAAGCACCAGCTTTCGAATAAAAAAAGAATAATCAAAATCGGTTGAAGAAACAGTTGAACTGAGAACCTCTTTTTTTAAGTCGGTTAAAAATCAGCCGAAACAGTGCTATGAACATATATACAACTTTCGATCGTTAAGGAACTGTATCGGGTTGAAGACTGAAACATATCCACAAACTATTGTGAAGACAAGTCTGCATATTAATTACCGAAATGCTGTGTAAGCGCTGTAGTGGCCAGAATATATATTGGTGGGGGCATATGATTCAACTATCCTACGAGAGTTGCTCAGAAAGTCTCCCACCCATCTCAATGCGCTTGTCATTAGTTCGGATAGCTTTTGTCACGTATAGGGAAGGAAATTGGCCTTGCACTTCGAAAGGAACCATCCCAGAGCTGCGGTGGAATGGCCGAGCGTTCTGAGACGTCTTTCTGAGGAGCGTGCGGTTGTTTCTCGTCGGAGGTTCGAGTCCTCCCTCCTCCAGGGGTGTGTGTGTGTTGTCCTTAGGTTAGTTTAAAGTAGCTAAGTCCCATTGATTTACCAACATTTTGAATTTTTTTAACCATCCCGACATTTTCCTGGCGTCACTAAGGGGAAATCAGGCGTTGGAGGGTGTGTTGTGTTGCCCATTTAACATCGCGGCGGATCTTAATGTGTACAACTTCGTCAGTGATGCTAGCGACACTGTCCTCACGTGATATATTGCCGCAGCGGAGTGGCCGAACGCATTGAGGCGCTATGCTCCGATGCGCGCGGCCGTTTCCCATCGGGGGTTCGAATCCTCCCTCGGGCATGGATATTTGTGCTATCTTTAGTATAACTTATTTTATAAGTAGTTTGTAAGTTTAGGGACTGATGTCCCCGTAGATAAGTCCCTGAAGTTTGACAAACATTTGAATTTGAATTTCACGTGGTATACGCACCTTCGGAGTGTACACCTCCACCCCTCCCCCCTCCCCCTATCCACCGTTAAGGAAATGTGATCAGTCACCTGTCTCAATATTATTTCCTTCAGCACGTCGCCTACATCAAATGTTGGTAAATAAAATTCCATGTAGTGTGTTGTTAGTTCTGGAACGCCACAGTGACATTGGGGATTTTCAGCCATTTTACATTTAAAAAGCATAATTGCCGTTCTAGCTTGCCCTGTTCAGATTCTGTTTAAGTGGCTCCATGTTTCCCGAGGCAAATGCATTCCTAGAAGTAGTTTTCTTGGATCAGTGTAGGCCGTGTAGTTTCAAAGGATGCCCATTACGGTCTCCGTTCTTCTTCCAAGTTATAGGTATAAATTACCTAGATTTAAGTCTATTGTGGACGACATTAATAGGCAGATATTTGGAGATCAAGATATGGCTGATCTTGCTCCATTCTTAAACGTTTGTAGTTGTCGATGATGGGGATGGGTGGCAGTATTAGAGAGAGCAGGTAGTCATGAAAAGGCCGTACTTATGAGTGTTCAAGATATTCGTAATTCTATCAGAAAATTAGCGCACAGTCTCTTTGCGTGTACACCCCAGATCGTACAAGCACTTTTTCTAGTCAAGTTGTTTTTGGTTTTCAGCTATCATTGTGTGGTTTCCAGAAACTTTCCAATGACAGGGAAGCGACCTAGGTATACTCCGAAATACACTAGGAAACAGTTATGTTTTACCTTGATACGACAAAAGAATAGAATTAGTTCTATGCTTGTTGTATGGCTGCTCAGAAAGAAACAGCATTCTTTGGTTTTCTGATGATATAAGGCAAACTCAGCTAATTTCGCAGTATTAAGTTTTTTTCCCTCTAGTATTTAAAAGAAATATATTACAAATGGAATTTTTGTATCAAATGGTAAGTAAAAGTAGTATAATCCTTGGTATAAATGTTAAATATTGAAAGTTAATTTTCAGATATAAAAAACCTTTCTTAAAATCGTGCTAATTTACCTGGAATAATAAGCATTTGGGCAATTTCGCACCACTGCCAGGGTAATTTCGCAGTAGAAGCTGGAATTCTAAAAATATACTCTTGTGTCATCAGAACATGATTTAATGTAACCAAACACATCATACACATAACAGTTACTGTATTTACTATTACTAAATTATTGTAAGTAATGTAATCAAAGGTAATATGATTAATTAATTACATACTTTAACATAAAAATTAATAACAAAACAAAGAAAATCTTAAATTCGATAATATAATTGAAGGTAGTTCTTAAAATCGGAAATCTGATTCAAGTTAATCAGAATCAGCCTTAGTCCATAAACGGCATGTGAACTGAGCACTGTACGCCTTCAGTCTTTCGAAAGACCGATGAAACCAGCACTCGCACTTCAAACAACATCTACTCTTGACTGTCATTATCATCATCGTAATTTCCACCACATGAGGAACAAATGTTGTCATCCTTTGCTACATTTATCATTAACCCTCTCCGTACATCGTCTTGTTGAAGGAGCTACGGGTTCGCACGATTTTTGTTTCCCCAGTCTAGCTTTTTAAGTGCTCACTTTTCCTTGCTGCCTCTCTGCTGGAACATACCCCTTTGATTTCGATTTATTTCTGTCTGCTTTCCTTTCTTCAGAGGTCTTCACGCCTATTGCAACTGACCAAAACATTAACAAGTTCACTACCGGCAAAAGTGAATTATGAGCAATCTATTAGTGTCAAAATGGTAAACAAGAATTTAAATTAAACAGAGGCCTTTGAAGAATACACCAATAAAAGTCTTACACTTCAGGTTATATCGGCAGTATCGATAGAAAACCAGACAGCTGTCACCGAACACGTGCTACACTGAAAATACTTTCAACCAGACTCGGGAAAGCCCAACACAGCCACAATGATGCACTCCGGTAGCTGTTTTCTCGACCACACACAGCTGATAGGTGCTGCCATCTGTGACGCAGTGTTTGTACTTCACGTCAGCTCGTACAATTTCGCAGTGAAAGGATTTGTATGGTACTGCGAAATTAGCCGAGTTTGCCCTATGCATAACTTCCACTTCTCTTAATATTTACTTATGATCGCTACGTCCGTATAGGGTAGTTCGTTCACCTTGCTCGTAGTCTTAAGATTGTGTTCCATGGCATCAACAATAACGTTTTTTTCCACTTTGTATCTTGGACGTCACTTGTATATTTTTATATTGATGATTTCAGGGGCTACTGACCTTTGCAGTAATCATTTCAAGATGGTGAAGGATTTACTACTGACATACTTGATTGTTACTTTAAAGTTGCGATTTTTCAGCAGATTCTCCACCACGTTTGTCAGTTTGGGACTTGGAACACTTTCCTTGGGTTTGAGAATCAGATCAACTTACCATACCGTGTAATAGGGGTTGCTTCTAAGTCAATAAATGCCGCGGATATCCTCAGTCCTTTCTGAAAATCGCCTTCAATGCATGTGGTTATGGCCAGAACTGCTCACTACGGATGCGCCTTGTACGGTATCCGCTTGGTAGGAAGGTACAGCCTCCTCGTTATGTTGGCAATTTTTGAATATTTCTCTTACGTGCTTTTACGCAGCTACAAATTGCATGAAATGTATTTTAATTAAATGAGTACCAGAGCTGCGTTTTATAAAGTTTTCATTGATTACGTTACCAGTTGCAAGCTTTGGTCGTTTGAAAGCGGTACCTGTAAACAATCTGTTATCAGTGCATAAATCTATATAAAATGTAATATTAGGCCTTATTATAGTTTTTACTACGCAGTATGATGGTAAATATTATTTCTAATGTTTGTAGAGCATAAGTGACTTAACTGCGGGGTCATCAGTCCCTAAACTTACAAACTGCTTATGAACTACCTTACACTAAAGACAACACAAACATCCATGCCTTAGGGGGGATTAGAACCCCCGACGGCAGACGGCCGCGCGCACCGCAACACGGCGCTCCAGTACGCGCGGCTAATCCGCCGCGGCAAATGTTTATTAATTAATTGTTGTTATATCTAGTTTGTGTATTATAATATCGATTTGTGTCAGAGATCAGAAGATAAATTATTGACAAAGATATGTATGCCTTTAAAACTTATCTCTGCTCTAAAACGATTCATATCTTACGAAAAAGTTTGATCTGTCTTTTGTTCTAAATCATCTATGATCGATAAGAATTTTGCCGAATATTTTTTTATTTATGAGTTCCGTTTTTTCGTTAAGGATTTTATCTCGATATTTTACTAAATGCTTTATAAAGTAGTCTTTCTGATAGTACGTGTATATAGCAGATACTAAGTGGCGCTATAGGACGATATCTTGCAAGTTCATTTTCTGTTTCCCAGATTTCAGAATTGTAAATGTTTTGAATGTGTTCAACTGGCTATGAACTTGGCCAATGTTCAGAACATAGGTGTAGAATTGTTCTAACCAGTTTATACTGAACAGTTCTAGGTGTTTAAAGACCTCCGGGATAAAAGTTTACAATTTGTGTAGCGGCGTAGTGACGAGTGCTCAGATGTTGGCAGCGGCCGAAACCGATCGATCGTAACGCTGACGCTGACAACCAATTAGAAAATGACCTCATTTATTCGTAATAAATGATTAATTTTTTCGCGCTGGCCATGAAAAATAATTAATGCTTTTCGTGCTTGTTGGTTGAAAGGTTGTCGATGTACCCTTGACCGCTCAGTAAACTGACTGTAATCGTCACCGGCAGAATTCATAATAAAACACTGGCGTTAATGTGAAAACATCGTATATTATCACCTGATTTCTTGATTGTTGGGCCCGCAGTGAAGTAAATGTCTCTAAAGGACATAGTATTAAGAGGTCCAGATCACTGCTATAATTAATATTTTTATTTTTTGCACAACAGCTGTTTCAGCAGTTAGTTATATTCAAGTGCCTGCGATTATGTAAGAATAACATAATATACTTTTCGTGCACTGTAAATGTTCAAATGTTTGTAGAGTCTATGGGACTTAACTACGGGGTCATCAGTCCCTAAACTTACAAACTACTTATGAACTAGCTAATCCTAAGGACGGCACAAATATCCATGCCCGAGGGGGAGATTCGAACCCCCGACCGTAGTGGCCGTGCAGACCGTGACTGGAGCGCCTCAGTCCCCTCGGCCACCGCGGCCGCCGACGAGTTATATACGTAAAAATTTTGAACTATTAAACATTTCTGGTATCATAGTCATTTGCATTGTAAAACATCTTTAACAAACTGTTACATTTTTAAAAAGCGTGTTTATACAAAAAAATAAAATTAAAATCTAATGAACATCTCAGGCTGCAAAAAGTACAACAGCTAAATGCAAATAACATACTGCTATAAAGTGTGATTATATAATAACAGTTATGCCAGACGTTATATATGGCACTAAACCATCATAGCTGTAAGTACAAAATTTTTACGTATGTAACTCGTCATTTACAATACAAGAAAAGCTATATATGTTATTCTTACATAATCGCAGGCACTTGAAAATGGCTAACTGCTGAAACAGCTGTTGTGCAATAAATAAAAATATTAATTATAGCAGTGATCTTTACCTCTAACTACTATATTAGCTGATTGGCGCCGCGGTGGAGTAGCTAAGCGGTCTAAGGCGACTCGCTGCGGAGCGCGCGGTTGCTCGCCGTGGAGGTTCGAGTCCTCCCTAGCGCATGGGTGTGTGTGTTTGTCCGTAGGTTAGTTTACCTAGGTTTAAGTAGTTTGTAAGCTACGGACTAATGACCACGCAGTTTGGTCCGATAGATTTACAGACATTTGAACATCTTGAACTTGATTGGCTGGTCACATGTAGTGGCCGTAGCCAACATCCTAACAGCAACATTACGCCGCGGTACGGATGGTAAACTTAGGCCAACGTCCGGGAACCCTGCAAGCTCCCCGGCCCGATGTAAGTGGCCGAGTCGGTTAAAGCGAGCACTCCCTGTAGACGCGGAAAGTCACTGTTGGACTCGTGGCCCGGCATTACGAAGTGACACTGGAATGAGATTCCCCACTGACAAGGACAGGACGCGTACTCGTCATCGCCGAATTCGTCCAGATTTTTGGTACTCGTGGTGAGACACGAAAGTGCTCCAAGTGAGAACTCCAGATGGCCAAGCGCCATATGTATCTTATCAGCTGTCCCTGTGACGGCGGTTTAGGAAGCGGTGTTTAGCATATCAGTAACGTTAATATCACTGAACTTATAAGACCAGAGACACTACGGTACCAAAATGTTCAAATGTTTCTAGAGTCTATGGGACTTAACTACGGGGTCATCAGTCCCAAAACTTACCAACTACTTACAACTAAGGACGGCGCAAATATCCATGCCGGAGGGGGGATTCGAACCCCCGACCGTAGTGGCCGTGCAGACCCTGACTGGAGCGCCTCAGTCCCCTCGGCCACCGCGCCCGGCTCTACGGTACCCTAGAAAGAAGCACAATGCGGCTATTTGGTTTTTAGGTCATACCGCCAATTATGTAATTCATAACCGTCATGCAACGCCTGCAGATCATTGTGCGTATCTGGAGTATGAACACACGATGGTACTAGAACAAAAAGATTATTCAAATACATACGGCTATATGTTAAGGATCATGGTGCCGACATGATGTAAAGTTTTATAGTTTAAATTTGTGGCGGCCGCGGTGGCCGAGGAGACTGAGGCGCTTCAGTCACGGTCTGCACGGCCACTACGGTCGGGGGTTCGAATCCCCCCTCGGGCATGGATATTTGTGCCGTCCTAGTTCGTAAGTAGTTCATAAGTAGTTTGTAAGTTTAGGGACTGATGACCCCGTAGTTAAGTCCCATAAGCTTTACAAACATTTGAACATTTTTAAATTTGTGTACCAAAACCGGAATATCCAGCGCTATGGGCTTTGAGAGTTATGAGAAGAAGCACGCCGCAGAAATGGGAAACGGACATTATGTTCCGACAAGAAACGGACCGCACACAGTAATATACGAGAAGACGAACTCTAAAGTGGACACTGCGCTAGCAATAGACCGAGAAGAAGTTTGGGTTGTACATTTTTATTTACTTTCTCCATTCCTTGAAGAGACTAAGAGCAGAAACAGCAGTTTATTTGACAAAGATCCACATTTATTATTTTCCGTAGTTTTTTCTTTTCTTTTTTTTTTTTCTTTTTTCTTTTTTTTTTTTTTTTTTCACGAGGAAGACATGTCATATGAATCGACTGTCTGGAAACGTTATAGGAAGAAAAAATAAATACAAAAATTATTCCTACACAAATAAAGGGAAGAAAGATGACAATAAAGGCTTGAGAAGCCACCGCCGAGGGAGGCGTTAAAGGCGAGCGCATGGCTGGGCTGAAGGGGTGGTAAAGAGGCCCGTAAAAAACGAATATATATATATATATATATATATATATATATATATATATATATATATATATATATATATAACAAATATCGGTAAAATATCGGATTCGAATTGAGAAGGTTGCGGTTTCAACCCCACGCGACTGCATTTTTTTTCTGCTCCTTAGCAATGCATACATAGTGTTTCCGAAGGGATACCGAGGAAAAGATTATATTAATTACAGCACGCACGGGGGCATTTAAACAATCATTCTTCCCACGCTAAATACGTGAATGGAATGGGAAAAACCCTAATAACTAGTACAGTGGGATGTACCCATTGCCACGCACTTCACAGTTGTTTGCAGAGTATTGATGTAGATGTAGGCTGACGTCACGATTAACCGCAACATCATATTAAAGGCAAAAAGTATAGGGGTGGGATGAAATTCGGGACCGCAAACATTTAAAAATGAATTCTAGTTAACGCGTACTTACTTGGAGACCTCCTGTATGTAAATCGATACTTCCATTCTTTTGTAATTGATCAATTACATGAATGTGATATTTATAGAAGAAACAGGGGAAGCAATAATTTTGACTGCATCTTGCGCACGTTATGAACACCGTCCTTTCGCAGTTACATGGTTTTCTTAATGTCTACATAGAAAAACAAACTCGATTGACATTCTTAAAACAGCTTCTTTCACCGCTCAATTTACAAGATAATATGCTTGTTTTAAATAATGACGTCCCATGCTAATGTTGTGCGCATATAAATACAAAATAACATATATGATGTTGCAGTTAATTGTAAAATAAGTAGTGTACGCATTGCCAAGGAGCAAAGAATATTTGTCGCCGGGCGAAATCGAACCCGCGAACCCTTCAATAAAAATCCCATCTCTGACCGCTGAGAAAACACCGCTTCCTAAAGAAACTCTCTCAGGGGCAGCTGATAAGGTTCTCATGGTGATAAATCCGTGTCCAAATTCCTTTTATTTCCTAAATACTCAAGGATTAATAGAAAACTACATGGTTTTACTTCAATGACAGATTAAAATAAAACAAACCATCAATAACGTTTGTGACGAGGAATGAGGTGACGATCAAAGAAAAGGAAAATCTGACGAATTCGCGACTGATGGAGGTAGTGGGTAACTTCTGTTTGTGTGGTCAACTTCTGTTTGTATAACCTGAATTAATAACAAAAACCGTTTGAGAGCGAGAAGTTTTATTTTAGTATCTCTATCTCCCTATATGATAAGCATTATGAGATGGTCTGTGTGTTTCTATGTCCTCAACGCCAGATTCCTTCTGATAACGTCAATTGTTTTCCACGTTTAAAATTTTAGGACACAGACTGAAACTTAAATTTTTGTGCCGCAATCGTTGCAGCGATGCGTTATTTCTTTCAGCATCAGATTATCAATTAATATACGTGTTTAACTAGTTTATGCGCGAGGCCGTTCCCCGTCGGGGTTGCGAATCCCCCCTGTGACATGGATGTTTGTGTCGTCTTTAGTATAAGGTAGTTCATAAGTAGTTTGTAAGTTTAGGGTCTGACGACCCCGCAGTTAAGTCCCTTAAGCGTCACTAACATTAACTAGTTTAGTAGATGAAACACTGTAGCGGAGTGTTCGTTGATACAAAACTTCCAGCCGGAACCGGGACTCGAACCTGGGATTTTTTCCTTTCGCGGTCAAACGCGCTGCCACTGAGCTATCCCGACACGACTCACGGTCCGTTCCCACCTCATACTTTCAAAACTTCACAGAAGTTCTCCTGCGAATCTTGGAAGACTAACATTCCTGGAAGAAAGGATATGGTGGAGACATGGCGTAGCCACAGCCTAAGGGATGTTTCCAGAATGAAACTATCACTCTGCATTCTGGAAACATCCCTTAGGCTGTGGCTAAGTCATGTCTCCACCGTATCTTTTCTTCCAAGCGTGCTAGTCTTGCTAGGTTCGCAGGAGAATTTCTGTGAAGTTTGGAAAGTAGGAGGCGAGATACTGGCAGAACTGAAGTTGTGCGAACGGACCGTGAGTCGTGTCGGGATAGCTCAGTGGTTGCCGGGCGCTGTGGCTCAGCGCGCCCGGTCAGGGGGGCTATACGTATAGATCTACCTGGAAAAAAAGGAAAAAAAATCAAAGGTCTCGGGTTCGAGTCCCGGTTCCCGCACACAAATTTTAATCTGCCAGGATGTTTGATAGTTTAGTTGTTCAGAAAGTGATACCACCGAAGCACCACTTAGTGTTTTTCCTAACATTGTGTCATTTCATATTCATTTAATTTACGACATTAACTGCGAATGGGTTAAGTAGAAAATGTGTATCCAGCCGGGACTAGAACCCAGGTCTCCTCCTTGCTAGGCACTTGAGCTGACCACTACACCATTGGGAAAGCAGCGATCGTCACAACTGCACGGATAACTCGAGCACTCCTCCCGTCAGACACAAATTCTCAACTTTTCCCTGTCGCACTCAAAATCGTCGTTTTTACAACGTATTGCCGTAAGAGTAAGGGCCAAGGAGTAACTCCGCACTGAAGAAAGGATCATTGTCGACCTCGGCCAGTTACATAAGTTGTCTCGAACATGTATGAGTACGTAATGATCCTTTCTTCAGCGCGGAGACACTCCTTGGCTCTTACTCTTACGACCAAAGGCGCAATAAATAAATAAATAATAATAAAAAACAAACAAACAAACTGTTTGAGTAACAGTGGGCAGGGAAAAGTTGAGAATTTGTTTATGAAGGGAGACGTCCTTCAGCTGTCCATCCAGTGTTGTAGGGGACAGCGCAACTGCCTTGCAAGTAGGAGACCCGTCTTCGTATCCCGGCTGGGTACACATTTTTAACATTACCCACTCTCAGCTGAATTCGTAAATTCCGGGACTATGAATTGGTAATAACTACAGAATCAATAGTGGTGTCTGTTCTTTTAAACATGTTCGAAAGATCAGATGCAACATGTGAATAAACTTATTGTTATGTTTGTTTCTTTTACTATAACACTTCGGAGTAGATATCAGTGCTCTAAATACATGACCTCACTAAGCAGTGCAAGAAGCTCGACCTCAGAATTCATTTTGTGAGTTGTTCATATGCTGTACTTATTACGCTAATTACATCCTCTGCTAATAAAGGGATACAATTACTAGTGTTCTCGTTTGAAAGAAAACCTACAATTCTGATAATCAAACAAGTAAAAATCTATTTAGGTAACAGTCACTTAAAAGTGGGAAAAGTAAAAGAATATGGAAAATAAACTAAGATTGAGGGTGGCAGGTGATAGATCATTAATTCTTACACACTGCAAATTAATATTTAAATAAAATCATTCAATTAAACAGAAAACATATCAGGTTAGAAACATATTTGCAGCAAATTCACTACATTTTACTCTCAAAACAGTGAATGAAGAAATTATAGCTGATTGTTATTGCAACTCATAATTCAATCGTCGCGGTGGATAGCCGAGCGGTCTAAAGCGTCTCACTGCGGAGCGCGCGGTTGCTCGCTGTGGAGGTTCGAGTCCTCCCTGGGGCATGGTGTGTGTGTTCGTCCTTAGGTTAGTTTACCTAGGTTTAAGTAGTTTGTAAGCTACGGAATGATGACCACACAGTTTGGTCCGATAGATTTACAGACATTTGAACATTTTTTGAACATAATTCAATCATCAGGTTAATTGCATTAACCTTCCTTTCTTGCTTTCTGCCTCCTCAGGATACAAAGTGATGTTTACAGACAGTATACTGTAGCAAAATATAAAATGAACATCTCACAGAAATTTCAGCAAAAAGAGTGACAATGTATAGAAGTATTAAACCAATACATCTAACACTATTTCTTGCGTACACAAATATTCATCAGACATATATGAAGCCCATGAGCAGAACCTCTGTTTACTACAAACAAGTATTGTCAACAGAGTCCCCCGCGATCAAGGACCTCAGTTCAAGGTGGCCCCTTGATGTGATAGCCTCGTACTGTTTCTTATCAACACATTCTGACATGTTTTTCCTGCCAGTTGTGTGAGTAAGCTAATTACTTAAACTGTATAAATAGACGAAGACGTTTCCGAATAAAAGGAATTGATGTACAACTCCAAAAATATTACTGATAGATACCTTCATCAGTGTTTTATTTGATGAGTCGTGCTATGAACGAGAAAACAGTAGAAACAGATTTTTTTGTATCTCCCGAGATTGCCCTGTGTTGTGTAATAAGAAAGTAGCCCCAGACATTTTACAGATAATTATGTAATCTACAGTCTAAGAAAAAATATAAATAAAACAACTCAGGACTGAGGAGTTATTCTGATAGGTTAAAAATTGAAGACGTAAAATAAAAATCGCTCTTTCTGTGTACACGGTAATCAGTGGTCCAAATAATATGTTTTTTTTTTTTTTTTTTTTTTTTTTTTTTTTTTTTTTTTTTTTCAGAGTTAAGCATACTTCGGATCCATTTTCCATAGGAAATTAAAAACCATTGTATTCAACAGAATGACAAACCTACTGTAAGTGGAACTGCAATGAAAAGCTCTTACTGCTTTTATTTGATTTGATTTTTTCAGGGAAGCAAAACAGTCTTGATCCAACCCGCCACTGCCCGCACGGAAACTAAGTTTATTGTGCGGTATCGCTCCCTGTATATCTAGTAAAGCCAACCAATGCCCCTTAACAGTGCAAGCAGTCCCTTTACCAGTTCTTTATTAGACACAATTTCTTCGGATCTGGTTGTCTCAAATGTTAGTGTACTGCCATAGTTTAGTTCTGATCGAAATATAGAATAAACGGTAAATGAATGAAATTAAAAATAAATAAATAAATAAATAAAATAAAAAATAAATAAAAAAAGGGGGGAACACTACACACTTTTGTAAAACTGTATGTGGTCTTTATTTGTTGGGTACTGAATTATTTGTGGTAAATCTTTCTTCTTTTCTTCAGAGATGTGGCTAGTAACCTTGAGGTAACTGTAACTCCTTCATGTCCTGTAGTCGAACACTATTAATAGAGCTCCAGGCATCAAATTCATCTAAGCTTTTCCTCGTATGAACTCCATAGGGGTGTTTATCAAGGGGAGGGGTTTGAGCGGGCTGCATCCCCCCGAAATAGTGAATATAAAGAAAACCAATGAGTCGGTATCTGAATTATTTTAATGAAAGATGGGTGAAGGCATCGCCGTGGTAGACAGCCATACTTCCCTGTGTTGGTGACGCCAGTGGGACGTGGGTGGTGTGAACTTCGTGCCAGTTTTTATTTATTTATTTATTTTAATTGGCTATATCTCTTATGATATAAAGTCAACAAAGAATAAGCTTGATTTCGGCAAAGTAAAATGGTCTTCAGCGCAAATTATCCTCGGAATATGAGCAGCTAAACTGATACAATATATCATGGGGTTTCTACTTAAAATTACTTATCTTTAAATTGTAAATGGTGAAGTTTTACTAGGATGGAGAAAGAAGGGTTGCTGCCTATCGTCTTTCCTGTCAGACAGGAAGTTACACTCACCTGCTGATCTGCTGTCCTGATCTGCTGTCTTTTGACCATAACGGCGTAGGACTAATTCTCTTGTCAGGTGTTTCGTCGCCTTAGCCGGCCGCGGTGGCCGAGGGGACTGAGGCGCTCCAGTCACGGTCTGCACGGTCACTACGGTCGGGGGTTCGAATCCCCCCTCGGGCATGGATATTTGCGCCGTCCTTAGTCTTAGTTAGTTCATAAGTAGTTTGTAAGCTTAGGGACTGATGACCCCGTAGTTAAATCCCATAAGCTTAACAAACATTTGAACATTTTTTCGTCGCCTTATTGAAGATTCATTAATTGAAAAGAGGATAGTAGGAAAGTTACAGAACAAATAGAAGTGTGGTGAAATCTCTGTATTCATAAAGATATGACGAAATTGAGGTAGACCTGTTGCATGTTTAATATTGTCACAAAATCAACTACGGGGTCATCAGTCCCTAAACTTACAAACTACTTATGAACTAGCTAACAGAAAGGACGGCACAAATATCCATGCCCGAGGGGGGATTCGAACCCCCGACCTAAGTGGCCGTGCAGACCGTGACTGACGCGCCGCGCCGGCCGCGGTGGCCGAGGGGACTAAGGCGCTCCAGTCACGGTCTGCACGACCACTACGGTCGGGGGTTCGAATCCCCCCTCGGGCATGGATATTTGTGTCGTCCTAGTTCGTAAGTAGTTCATAAGTAGTTTGTAAGTTTAGGGACTGATGACCCTGTAGTTAAGTCCCATAGACTATACAAACATTTGAACATTTTTTGACGCGCCGCAGTTTCGTCGGCTACCGCGGTCGCCTATTGTGTCACAAATAAGACTATTTTGCCATGAAACCTCTTTGCTGTAGGACAAGGAATTGCTAACAATATGTGAAATAATCACATTTTATACAGAGAGAATCAGAGAGAATGTTGCTAGCCATGAAAGTCGTAATACTATAACCAGAGCAAGGGCCAAACGGCCAAGCTTATCTCACTATAAACTGAATGGTAAGTGTACGGATGCTTCCACTCACTCATCACTGTAACAGACGCAGTCGGTCCTCAAAGTCACACTTTACTAATATGGCGGTAACTTCCGCCCTAGACTGTACGCGAGGTGGATACTTCGAAGCTCTGCAACCGAATGGCGGTGCGTGGCTGTTCGCCGGGCACGGCACCGCAGTGTGCTTCCGCTGTTTAAAAATAGTCCCTGTAGCCAACCTTACAAGTAGGGGAGAGAAACCGTTGGGGAGTTTAGCCCTTACGGGGGGGCACTGTGTCTCGGACACTCAGGTTGGGACACCTGTTTGGAGCGCGGGACAAAGCTGGTATGCCTCCGCCATGGCGTGACTTCCGCTTGCTTTTAAATTTGTCAACAGGAAATTCTCCATTTTGAGCAATTTTTACATTAACCCAACGATTAATGTAGAAATTACTCTGTCCCTCCCATTCGATTGTCCTCTAAGTAAGCAATCAGTCTGTGATGGCCCTTGGGTGGTGAAAATTAATAAAACGCCCCAAATTAACTGATTTAATTTTGCTACTTTTTAAGTAAAGATCCGTTCGGTCTTTAGTGGTATCCAGGAGTTGTTAATTTTACTGGCAACTCTAATCTGAGGTCCGAATAACATAATTCATTTTATTTTGCTCTGTTCTTGGTTATGGCTCAGCTGTTGTGGCCGCGCATTGTATGCCGTCAAAAAGTCTGTGCGTTACAAAATTAATCTTGGCCACCCAAAAATATCTATATCTATAAATGTGAATGTCTGTTCGGTGTACGTTTATCACGTCGGAATCACAAGACATAAAAAGCTAAAAATTTGTACAGTTACTAATGTCTACCCGGGGACGGCTTTAGGCACGGTTTTATGGCGATCCGATAGCTACTTATCTATATATATTAATGTGAATGTCTGTTCGGCGTACGCTTACCACGTCCAAACGACAAGACGAAGAGACTTAAATATTTGTACAGTTACTAATTTATACCTGAGGAAGGTATTAAGTATGGTTTTATAGCGATCTGATAGATATTTAGTAATTTGAAGAATATAACGCAAAATGCGGAACAATAATTATTCTTTGAAAATTATATTCACTCTTTGAAAATGGCTTTATTGGTTGCAGTGTTGCTTGAGGGTTGGTAATGATAAAAGGGTGGAGTATATTGGGATGGAAAGTTATCGATGTATATAACATTCTACGTGTGTGTATGTTAATGTTTCGCTCTGAAGCGAAAACTACAGAACGCAAACTAATGGTGTGTGCGTAATTGTTGTCCAAAGTCTCCCGTTGTACACCATAGCAGTTCCATGCCGACAACTATAAGGGGGTGGAAGATATGGTGGTTGAAAGTCGTCAAATTATAAAAAAATTTCGGACTGAAGGCCAGGGATGACGTTTGCGACTCAAAATAGCAAGGAGATTACGTACAGCGAAACGTGATGCCACAGACCATATCTTTGGTCTATGCGTGCTACAATGTCTTCAGCTCTTTCTCTGTAAGGATAAGCATACGAATAAGGAAATATAATAATAAATAAATAAAGCATTAAAAAAGAAATTTCTTTTAATACATCTCTTTAAAAAATCGATTTGACGTTTCGCGCATTACATCAAGTGATCCATCTGTGATATTATTACAATCATTATTGTTGAATTTCGTGATTGGGTTTTTGTAAACGAGTGCATTTTTACCTGTGATTTCTTATAAATTCTCTGATAAATGTAACATGTTTTTAGAAAAAAGGAGACTGACAGTGAGAGAGTGGATAGGAAAAGTACTAACTCAAGGTTCGAATAAATAAATAAATACCCGGGCAACGCCGGGTTTTCAGCTAGTATTCTATATTCGCCACTGTGATGCTTATTGTTGTCCAACCATAGCCATTGTAATTTTGAGATGTTTTGTATATGTTTCCCCTAGTGTATAGTAAAATCTCCTGGTTTCTTGGAATCGAAGGCGTCAGACGCATTTATGTTATTGACGATCTTTACTGGTCTTGATTGCTGTATCATGTACTTTACATCTTCTGGAACAATAAATTACGTGACTCTTTCTTTTCTCAATAAGAACGAAATTTCTGTTGCATCTCAAAAATTGATATGATACAAGGAACTCATGGTTTAATTCCTCAAAAGAGACCACTTATAACTAGCTACATCCTGAGAAAGAAATGATTTTTTCTCGTCCAACAAAGAGGAGAAAGTTAACACAGAGCCTTTCATATTTTAAAGGTAACGGCTGTTCCACCGCCCGCCATCTGTTCAGAACATTTCGTACTACTTTCACATTCGTGGTTTTTTTTTTTTTTTTTATTTTTTTTTATTTTTTTTTAACGTAATAGGGCTTGGCATGTAAACCCACTTCACTTAATAGTTCGATATTTCTTATTATGGCACTTAGAACCTTTTAAGTTGTAACTATTCAATTTATATTGTTTAGGTCTCGAAGGAAAATGCTACATTGCAAATTTTGGTGGCAAATAGATGAATGTGTGAAGCTATAGCGCAGTTTCATCTTGCAGTTTCTAAAGAGTGTAACCATGCGTGCATGGATGTATGTCTTAAGGTCAATGCATTGATTATATCGTTAATGCAGACAACGGAAATCGCATTACAAGCTAAATACAAAGGCCAGCGACAGTAGCGAACGATTCTTCCTGTGCGAGAATCACAGGATCTAATCACGGTCTAGCATATACAGTCACGACACTGACTGCTGTGAAAGTTGTTACCAACTGACAGTTGCAACGACACTAGCGCTCCTAGTGGTGGGCAAGCCGCCGAAAGAGTGATGTTTGTTTATAATTATTTGTGTGCATAAGTAACGAAATAATTACTATAATTTTTGCGTTACAAGCATTAGAAAATATCAAGAGACATACACAATACAGAAATTAATGTGAAAACAGCCGAACTTAACTGATTCAGTGGTAAGGTAGGTGCGCCAAATAAGGCCACCTTAAGGTTTGGCAAATTTTCACCGCCAAACTAGTCAACCGATTAACTCGAAACTTCACATTTCTTAGGAATAGCCCTTGAGCTAGTAAGAAAAAACAAATTCTGCTCACTGAAAACAGTGGAAGTATGTTTGAAACTGAAATTAAAAAACATAGCAAATGGCCGTATTGGGATACACGGAGTTTCCATTAATGCCACCCCATGTACTCCAACAAGGCCATACCTAGAAAATGAGGGTTTGGGCCAGTGGAATGCCGAATATACAGTCAAAGAATTGTTATTACGAATTAAAAGAAAAGCAAAAAGTATAATTGATGCATAAACTAATTATTCTATTTCACGGTTGGGACAAAAATATTTTTCAGGGGAGTCTCTCTTGTCGATCCCGGTACAAAGCTCATGAACGTATAGTCCACAAAATGTTCAAATGCTTGTAAATCTATCGGACCAAACTGCGTGGCCATCAGTCCGTAGCTTACGAACTACTTAAACCTAGGTAAACTAACCTAAGGACATCACACACACCCATGCCCCAGGGAGGACACGAACCTCCACGGCAATCAACCGCGCGCTCCGCAGCGAGACGCTTTAGACAGCTTTTTTTTCCTTTGTTTCTTTAATTTATTTTTTTATTTTATTTTATTTTATTTTTTTTTTTTTTTAGTCGGGCCTCCTTCCTCCCCTTCAGCCCGTCCTTCCGCTCGCCAATGATTTGCCTTCTCGGCCTGGCTTCAATGCCATTCGTTCCTGTTGACATGGAATTTCTCTCCAAAGAAAGATAAGTGAAAAGAATAATAAAATAATAATAAAAAATGAAAAAGAATAAATAAATAAGTGTCTTTCTTTTACAGATCTGCTCCTGGGGAAAAACTTCACTTCAACATCCCAGCGCATTGACAGCTGCAGAGTTCGGCTTCACGTAATATTTGTTTAGGAGGTGTTCCCCCACTCCGTTCTTGATCGGTCCACGCTTCTGTTTTCTGGAATTTAATTGTGTTTATCCATTTTACATTTTGGATTTCTCACATCTTTATATTTAATTTTATTTGTTTATTTTTCCTCGTCTCTTAACTCTGCGCTTGTCTCGTGCCGTGGGCGTCGTTTTAGCAACGTTTCGCCACGGGACACATGGAAGGGTGTAATCGCTCCTTCTGGCGTCGGAACTCCGAAAAGAAATTTTTAATGTGAAATAAGAAGACAGATTCTGTCGGGGGACATTTTTCCCCATAAGAAACGGAAAGCACTTCTGATACATCTCTCAGACGTCAGAATTTTGAAAACATCACTAAAAGGAAAACACCACAAGGAGCAAAAAAGAAGTTTTGTTTAAAGCAAAGATGAAAATCTCGGCGAGTTCTAATTTCTCAGAATGTCACACTCTGGGTCTTGTAATGGGAGCAAATTATGATTCAAGTCCTTCTTTGTGTGTCAAACAATAGAATTTTAAAAAAAATGGCGAAATTTTTCTTATAGTGTCGCGATGTCATTAGGATATGGTGCTGCAGCTCAAGGTATAATAGAAAATCCTCTTTGCTTTTATTTGCTTCAGTAAGGATATAGTGGACTGTTTGACCTTTTAACCAATTGACGGCGTTCCGTTTTGTATATGGATAAGGCACACTGTCGGGAGTCAAAAAATCTGCAGGCTTGATTGTCTCTGGTACGGTTGCCTAGCGAGGAACCAGACTGCTGTCACGTCTCGGCCACTCCACTGCGGCTATAGTCCACAGAATGAGCAACGAATCATATCTTCTACCAAGTCCACAGTGCAGATAAAACAATACCAAGAAGTAGACACATCGGGTTTTGAGGAGCTGGGGGCTGCTTGAGAGCTTTTATTCAGTTTTTGACGACATGTTTTGTTGTCCCCGTGCTGATGTACGAGGTTTCTCTTGGAATAAACTTCGGGTTACTTTGTTCCTTACGTACTTCAAACTTTTTCTTTTCTGGGTGCGACTCTTCTTCATTTTAGGGGTTTTTAAGATGTCGGTGAAGGATCCCCCAGCAGATGATGAAAGTTCTGTTTCAGGAGGCGTTTCACATTTGTCTTGTGAGGTTGGTTTGTTCACTTTCTCTCCATCGGCTATATCGGTTTCACCAGGTTCCATTGAAGGCATAGCGTGCATCTCAGATGTTTCAGCCAGATCAGTAGCGTTTTCATCGCCATATATGGAGTCATCATCACCCATTACCCTTGTCATGAAATCTTCCACGTCGAAGGTCTATGTAAGTTCCGGTATTTCTTTCTCGGTGTTTTCACTGGGAGCAAAAAATTCAGGAGGAATGACATTCGGGTTAAAGCGGTAGATTCCTGCAGTTACGTTGCTTGGTGTCAGAGGTCATGGCCACAATTTTGAGAAAAGTTTTCCAAATGATACTTCCGTTATTTTTCTGGCCTACACACTGTTTTTTTTTTTGGTCTACACACTGTTTTTTGCCCATCCCGTGCATATTTCTGCAATTTCTAACAATTTAATCTCTAAATACCTCAAAGGTTTCAAATCTACAAAAAGTATGCTTCAAAAGAATCACCAGTTCATAAAGCAGCGCCAAAAATTAATTACTTCAGAGCTTATCAAAACATTACCTCAGTAGCTTAACAAAAACCTCCAGAACCAAAGATACACTTGTGCAAATGAATAACGGAAAGCAAGATGATTCTTGTTTTTAATCTGTTCCTAGGACGCTGTTTCCAGACATGTAGGTGCTGCCATCCGACGGATTTGAATGGAAGTTTCTGAAATAAAGGGGGTGGCCTTATTGGGGACTATGGCCTTATTTGTCCCACATACCTTATAAAGAAGAACATCATGAACCAATGCTTACGAATATGTGCATATTTGCAGCTTATTTCGCTTAAAGTAAGTAGAATATAAACGCAAGAGAAATATATTCCTGTTATTGTCTGTTCTTACTATGATAAAGAGTTTTTTGACACATATCAGTTCGGTAAGAGGTCTAATGATTCCCGTCCCTTCCGCCTCCAAGAAGGCTCCTCCTCCCCCTCCTCCTCCACCTCCACCTCCACAGCCTGCCGACATCATGGACACTGCACCCGTCCCCACCCAACCGGATCTGTACACCTACCTCCTCTCCCGTCCAGATCCCCGCTTCCTCGACAATCGTACCCTCTCTCTAGAACTCCGAAAGTACTTCCCTGCCGCCCCTATCGCCCAACTCATCCCCCGTAGGGACTCTGTCCTTATCAAATCTCCCAGCCCTACTTTCCACACCGACATGCTTCAGCGCCTCCCTGCCATCCACCTCGGCCCCCATGCAACCCTCACCCCGTACTATACCTCCTCCTCCCCCCGTCAACCTCTCCCTCCCCGCCGTCCACCCACCCTCACCGCCGTGATAACCAAACTTAGTCCGGTTATCACGGAGGTGGAGGTGTTGGGCCAACTCAACGCCCATCCAGACATCTCCGTTCGCTCTGCCAAGCGAATCCATAACGCCACCGGACCCACCTACCTGATGCGGATTTTCACTGAATCCGCATCCTCCATCGACCGCCTCCTCCTCGAGGGGGCCCTTATCTATGACCGCCGCCACAAGGTAGAACCCTCCCGCTCCCCACCCCAATCCTACCGCTGTGCCAGGTGTCTCGTTTACAACGACCACCTGACACAGGACTGCCGCAACCCACCCACCTGTCCCCACTGCAAGTCCAATCACCTCCACAAACACTGTCCCAACCTCGCCTCCCCTCCCGTCTGCAACACCTGTGGTGGCCCCCATCCCACCTACTCCTATAAATGCAAATCCGTCCCCGCCCCCACCACTCCCGAACTTACCGTCCCTGTTCGTCCTGTTGATCCCCCTCTCCATCCCAACAACTCCCTCTGCCCCCCTCCAACCGTAGAGGACGTCATCCGATTTGTCACGACCGTCCTCCAGAATATCCATCCCTTCCAGCGTCCCCATACCCTCCAGCAGATCGCCCTTGCCGCCCGTTCCGTTTTTCACCTCGAAACCTTCGCCACCCTCTCCCGTGCACATTCCCACTTCACCTTCTCCCGGCAAGTTACCCTAGTCTAGACACACCGTACCCTCTTTTCCCGTCGCTCCCTCTCCCCCTCTCACCCCTCCCTTTCGGCCCCTATGGCAAGCCCTTCCTATACCTTCCTCTATCATAACGTCCGCTCTCTTCCTGCCAATAAACACCTCTTTATGCACACCCTTTCCCACCACCGCGTGGATGCCTTCCTCCTGAACGAGACCTTCCTCCAACCCCGCCGTCCCATCAGCACCGCTCCCTACGTCCTCCACCGTACCGATGGCCCCCCACCCCTCGCCCGAGGCGGAGTGGCGATCGGCCACCTCCGCCACCACCCCGTCCGGCTCCAACCTCTCCTTAATGACCCCACCGAACACCTGATCCTCAGCCTCTTCCTCCCATCCCTTACTGTCACCCTCGCTACCATCTATATCCGCAGCACTGCTCCCCTCCCCTATGCCTTCCTCTCCCACATAGACCGCTCCTTCACGACCTATGTGATTGCTGCCGACCTTAACCTTTCTTCCCGTCCGCCCGCTGAACTCCGGCGGTGGCGTCAGTTCGTCACCACCTCGCTCCGGGGCGACGTCCTTCCTCTTCCCCGCCCAACCCGCCCCGAAAGCAACACCACTCCCGACGTCGTCCTGGCGTCTCCCAACCTCCTAGGGCGCATCACGGCAAATGTCCTCGACCTTATAGGCAGTGACCACGCCCCTGTCCTACTTACCTTTGACCACCGCCCCCGCCCTGCCCGTGCTCCCCGTCCTATGCCCCCTCCCAAACTCGTTCATGATTATTCCCGTGCCGACTGGGATGCCTACCGTCGCTCCATTGACACCTCGGTCGCAAGCCACCCACTTCCCCTCCGCACTCCCGACGATATTGATCATGCCTCCTCCTTCCTCCAGCAGACCGTTGCTGACGCGGTCCATGCCCACATCCCCACCCGGGCGATTTATCCTCACCGTCCTACCCTTCCTCCACAGGCCGTCCTTCTCATTCGCGAATCCCGTCGTCTCTACCGCTCCTTCCTCCGGACCCGTGACCGGGACACACTCCAACGCCACCGGCAAATCCAACGCCACATCCGAAACCTCTTGTCCGCGAAAAAACGCCGGGACTGGCGCCAGACATGCACCCGCCTCAATTCCACGCTCCCTGTCAACTCCTCCAAGTACTGGCATGCCTTCCGCCGCCTTACTGGCGGTCATTCCTCCCCCCACTACCCGCTTCTCCATGATGACCGTCCTTTTCCTGACAACGCCAGTAAGGCAGAACACTTTGCCTCCTACCTCTCCGAAGTCTTCTCCATTCCTGATGATCCTCTCTTTGACTATTCTCTCTTCCCGGACGTCCATGAGCGAACCGATACCTCCACTCCTCCGCTCGCCCCCGGCTTCCAGTACTTGGACCACATTCCCCCCTCAGAACTGAACACACCCATTACCGCCCGTGACATCATTGACACTCTTCGGACTAAACGCAACACCGCCCCTGGTCACGACCGGCTGACCTACCGTCACCTCCGGGCTTGCCCCCCCTCCTTCCACGAAGCTCTTGCTACCTTATATAATGTCATCCTTTTCACCGGCTTTTACCCCGACCTGTTGAAGACCTCCCGTATTCTCATGTTCCTAAAACCGGATAAGCCCCCATCCCAGACCTCATCCTACCGTCCCATCAGTCTTACCTCCGTGTTCAGCAAGGTCCTGGAAACCATCCTCTCCCGTCGAATCCATCAGCACCTCCATCGCCACCAGTTCCTCCCCCTTTCCCAATGTGGCTTCCGACCCTCCTTCTCTGCCGATGACCAGCTCCTTCGCCTTACTCATCTCCTTTCTGTCCAATTCAACTCCCGTTGCTCCGCAATTTTTGTCTCCCTTGATATCCAAAAAGCCTACGACCGTGTATGGCATTCCGGTCTCCTCTTCAAGCTCCAGTTCTACGCCCTTCCTATTAATTACGTCCGCCTCATTGCTTCCTTTCTCACCCGCCGCCCCTCCTTTGTCACTGTCTGCAACTCCGACTCCCGTTTGTTCTACCCCTCTGCCGGGGTGCCCCAAGGCTCCGTCCTCTCTCCTCTCCTTTATCTCATCTACTCCGCCGACATGCCCCAACCCGAGCCTCCCGTTTACCTTCTACAATATGCTGACGACACCGCCTTCCTAGCCCTCGCCCCCTCCCTTGCCCGCTCCCAGTTTTTGCTCCAGTCCCACCTCACCGAGTTCGCCTCATGGTGCAACCGCTGGCTCCTCTCCGTCAATCCTGACAAATCCCAGGCAATTATCATAGGTCGTACCACCCGCTCCTTCCGTCTCCATGATTTCTACCTCACCCTCCACAACCGCCCTATCCGCCACACCCCCACCCTGAAGTACCTTGGCCTAACCCTCGACTGTAACCTCTCCTGGACCCCCCACCTCCGCACTGTCCGACAGAAAGCCCTCTCCCGCCTTAACCTCCTCAAACTCCTCGCCGGCCGGACGTGGGGTCTCAGCCCCTCCACCATTCTCTACACCTACCGGTCCCTCATGCGTCCTGTCCTTTGCAGCTTCCATCGAGCGCCACGCCCTCCGCCTCGCCTACCGCATCCGGCTCCCGTCCCCCACGCGGATCCTGTATGACCTGATCCCGTTTCCCCACCTCCTCGAATATCTCCAGCGTATCCGTATCCTCTATACCACCCGTAAAATTGACTCCCGCAACCCCCTGGTCCACCCCATCCTTACCAACCCTGGGCCTCTGCCACGCCTCTACCGCGTTATACCCCCTTCCCTTCATCTCCACACCCTCCATGTCCTCTCCCAGGGTAATTTCCGCCGCCTCCCCCTTCCTGATGACGTCCTCCGTTCCGACATCTACCCGTCCTACCAGCTCTGATCCCCCACCCATAGATAAAGTGCCCCCTCTCCTCCCTCCCCTTCCGTTCCCCCGCTTGGCTAACCCCCTCCCTGCCCTGGAGTCCCTACGGCTCTTCCCTGCCGCCCCCCTTTTCTTCACCGCCGTTTTTTTTTTTTTTTGTTTTTTTTCCCTCTCCCCCACGCTTTGCTCCGCCCCCTTTTTATCGCGGTCCTGGACCGACAGTTTTACAAGTGCTACGTCAAGTGTTGTGTATTGTGCTACAGTGAAGTGTGTGTTTTTTAACTGCGTCCACCGCAACCAGACAAGCGTCGCGCCGTGTATTTTACTTAGTGTCTCCGTGTACTCGCCGTCCTGTGTTCTTGTCGTCCAACATGTGCTTTTTAAGTCACCGTGGCTCCTCGTTTTTAACTGACTACATCCGGTTTTTGTTCACCTGTCAACTGTTTGTACCTCCAATTGTCGCCATGTATGTGTCATTGTTCCTCCGTTGATTTTTCGCCTGTCATGTATTTTAAATTTCATCTCATCAATGTATTTTATTCTCTCGGCTGAAGAGCAGCCTCTGGAGCTGCTGCCAGCCTACTGGTGTAATCGCTGGTGTAGAAATACAATAAAGAAAAAAAAATCTAATGATTCGCACGTTTTTAGGCTTCACTCGTCTTTCTTATACGCGCATATTAATTTGAGTGTGATTACTTTAGCTTAAGAAGACAATTTCTTGACGATTCTTTGCCGTAGCTGTAGCAACAATTGTGGAATTGGGTTCTTTTTTGTTTGGAAACAGTTTATTTGCTTTTTTCGTTTCCTTACCACGTCTGTGACGTTTTCCCTTCAGCTACAGCTGTGGTGTCTGATTTGGTACGTTAAATACTGTAGTTACTGTATTCCATATACGTTTTCGAATTCAAATGTTTGTAAATCTATCGGACCAAACTGCGTGGTCATCAGTCCGTAGCTTACAAACTACTTAAAACTAGGTAAACTAACCTACGGACAAACACACATCTCCATGTCCCAGGGAGGACTCGAACCTCCACGGCGAGCAACCGCGCGCTCCGCATCGAGGTGCTTTAGACCGCTCGGCTACTCCACCGCGGCCCATATACGTTTTACTACGATCCAACCTCACCGATTTTAATGGAATTGTCAGAAACGTAAAGACAAAGGTGGAGCTTTTTTTAAATTTATTACCTGTTTTTTTTTTTTTTTTTTTTTTTTTTTTTGACACTACAAACGTTCCATAATGTAAAAAGTGTGTTAAAATCAATATAAACGATACTATTCGCACCCATCCAATATCGTATTCAGAAATGTAGCTTGCCGGCGGCTTGGAACGCGGCTGTCGCAGTGTATAACAAAATTCTATGGGAGTGTCGTGACAGTATATGTTAGACTATGATGTAGTGTGCGAGCACTCACAGTCACTGGGCAATGTGTGGCGCCTGGGAGTTTAAGTCGTTCTGGAGGCGTGCGCAGATAGAGTGCTGGTTAACGCATGCCACACAGCCACAGCAGCGCAGAGCAGAGTACCATTTGCGAATTTGAAATATTTAAACATCTCGACCGTTGCAGGGCACTGAAAAAAAGGGTCAATGGCGAAGTTGAAAATCTGCACTGGACCGGGTTCGAAACGAGTTTCCCATTTCGCAGCCAGCGGTCGCCTTTACAATTTTTCTTAATTATTGGATTGACGAATTAGGCTATCCAGGTCTGTCCGATTTCTGAACATATCTCACATTAGTATGGTGGTACCTCCCACCCTACTTCCTGTTGCTAGTAGCCTAACTATCCCGCAATGCACCAAGTACACGGCCGCACAAAGTGTATTCTATTGAACGCTGGTTGCGGGGGTTACCCCCTCCCCACAATTGTCAATGTCCTCCTTCATGGATTCGACAAGTTTAAGTACAGTTTACTGGAGGACTACCTCAAAGTCACCGGCATACAGCTCTAATTTTAGAGCTAGTGAGTTTAACTTGAACATGCACAGCGTGAAACTGCATAAGTAATTTTATATTATATTTTGACTTTTATTTGTCTTTGCACCTTTCATATGGTCCTATGCTGTTTGCACTTTCGTTGTATTACATATGTCACTCGTACTGTTAAATATGTATTTTTATGTCTTGTACATATGATTTTTCTACTTTTATTCTAAGGCTGTATGATGTGAGATACTTACTAATATTGTGATATACATTGTAAGAATCTCAGTTCTATTGTAATATTGTCACTGTAATAACCGATGGCTGTATGGTCACTGTAACCAAAAGCCATAATAAAGAATTTAAATATATATATATATATATATATATATATATATATATATATAAAATAAAAAAAACCTTCCCGCAAGGGATCGAGCGTATTTGTGAATGAGAACAGAAATTATCAATTGCCTGATGAGGGCACAAATACAGTATTGATACGGTGTCTGTTTTACTCGAACATGTCCGAAGGAACAGACACAATTGGATGATATTAACGCCGTAAAATTTACGAATTCGAAATTTGCCAACATCTCGACCGTTGAAGGCACTTACTTACTTTCAGTAGCGTAGTTGAAAATTTGTGCTGGGCTGGGATTGGATCCCGAATTTTCTGCTTCAGGCCAGCGTTCGAATTAAGGGAACCTGGACGTGATAATAAAAATTGAAAAATTTGCCTCTATCTGAAAGACAAATTTCTCCCGTCTCCAAAAATATTTGGCTTATTTACTTTTAAATAGGTATTATAGTCTTAAACGCTCTTTGTACAAATGTCTGCACACTGGCCACACTGATGCTTCAGGCAAAGAATATCGCCATATACATTCCATGCCTGACACAGTCATGGAAACAATAAACCCAATATACACGTACCTTGCACATAAAAATTACTTATCAAATGTCTACATTGTCGTATACAAAATGTTAATGAGAGTTTCAACAGCTACGTGTGGCAACGAATGAGGTAAACAGTGTTTGTTGGATGGACAGTATTCAAAATTGATGTGATGGATGCTATTATCTGTTTCAATGGTGGTGTAATTAGCAGGACGAACGTAATGGAGAAATTAGGCATCCAACCAGGAAGTAATATGATAGCTGCTCTGACTGCCACAGATCGTCAGCGACTAGTTGCAGCTGAAAGGGCTGCGAAAGTCACCAGTAAAGAGACCAGTGAGGGGAAGAGTCCTGAAAAAATCTGCAGAGGATAAAGAAGCAGCTGGCCACCAAGATTATGCCACTGGAATGTTCTGAAAGAGGCATACGGTGAGTCAAAGACACTGTGAACATTCTTTTCTCATTTTGTCGAAACTACATTTTCAGAACATTAGGTTCATATTGTGACGTCCTTTTATTTGATATTTTGGTTGGTGGTGGTAATTTATTTGGTTTATTGTAGTGCTTCGGTATGATAGAAGCGACATCAGCGGTAGGGCAAGCTTTCGTCGTCTTCACATAAAGATTCAGTAGGCACGTAAAATTTTTATTTGAGGCATACGTTGGTTGTTTAAGTTGGTACACCTGATAATATTTCATATATTCAGTTACGGATGCCTCTGGTTTAACTTTCCGTAGCCTAACACAGTTTATGGATTATATTTTAACTGATGAACATGGACTCTGTGATCTCAAGGGCTTGTTTTAAAAATTATAAATTCTTTTTGTAATATAATCTTTTCTTTCCCGGTAATTCCATTTAACGAAGCACGTCACATAAACATTCACTAGTCTTTACCTATAAAAGTCATAACATTTTAATTATTTTTAGTTACTTTGATTCACAGATAATTGAAAGATGTTATTTTTAAAATTTCTTCAATTATCAATAGGAAAGTCAGGTGCTAACTACGATTGATATGGTCGACACAAAATTTTAAATTAATATTCCTCCTCTATTTTACCTTAAGCACAGATTTACAAAACACTGTCAAAGTCACACGATATATTTTAAATAAGCAGTTCTATATAGTACATTTCACAAAATAGCAATTTGATATTCTTGGCAAAGTCAATATTTAAAATTATTCTTATTATTATTTTTTTATTTTTTTATTATTTTTTTATTTTTATTTTTTTTTTATTTTTTTATTATTATTTTTTTGAACGAGTTAAAGTTATTTGATTTAATGTTTGTCGATGAAGAGAACCTTTTTAGCAATGATTAAAATTTTTTTGACTATTACGTTCCTATTGGAAAGCAGAATTTTTCTAAGTCCGTAGCCTATCCCGAATTAAAGTCCACAGATATTATTTACGCACTCGCGTATAAGTTCGATTTAATTAAGTTTTTCAAATAAATTCAATCATAGTAAACCAAAAGTTCGGAATATTTTTTTTGCACCTGACTATTTCAGATACAACCACACAACCACAAAGAGTGAGTAAGATCTTATCGTTACGAGAAACAAATTCTGAGAGCTGTTAACGTTGGGAGAAACAAAGACTGAGAGAGCGAGTGGCTATACTGCGGAACTATTTATACTACTATTGCAACAAAAGATTACTCTGATTTACGGTGTTTAGACGCGGTTACTCTGAGTCTGTACTGTTTCGATACTTCAAAGATATATTGACTGTTACTGGAATTTTGACAAATACGTAAAAAATTCTGGCCTCGGTTGCACAGTGGTTGAGTTCCAGACTACAAATCCAAAGGTCGCGGGTTCCCCGCCAGGTCCTAGGATTTTTATCTGTCACTTTCCACTTCTTTCACCTCTGGCAGTATTGTTCATGTGAAAAATACCGAGTAGCACCGTGGTTCGGAACCCACGTTAAACTGTAGGTCCCCCTATAACTGACTGGGTAATTCAGTTCGAAGGTCGGAGGAAGGCAACGGCATACCACCTCCAAACAGGACCATGCCTAGTAAAGCACTGTGGTGTTCAAACCAATCTTCGGATTGTTGACTGCTTTACCTTTTACCTTACAAATTGTTAGAATTGAATCAGGCTGAAAATGGCTAGTTGGTGCTGTGATTGCGATGTAGTGTAACAATATATCTTCATAATGTTTTTAGCTATGTTAACCAAATTACTCCCAATTAAAGAATAGGACAGTATCTTTTTATTACGTCGAATACATTGCAGAAATGATGTTTATCATTCTGTATATAATTTTAACGGTAATGTTTAGACAAAATAGGAATGAAATGTAATAAGGGTTTTCTATTTCGTCAGATATACTCCAAACTACAAAACAAGAGGCATAATGTGTTCCTATAAATGTTGACAGCCGCCTGCCACAGTCTAAATGCTATTAGACTGACGATGCACCAGAAAATGGTTCCAGAATCCAAAGGTGTATTATAAAAACATCTGTTAGGCCAAATATTGTAATTCTTAAGCTGTTGTTGCTGTTGTTATGGTCTTCAGTCCGGAGACTGGTTTGATGCAGCTCTCCACCCTACTCTATCCTGAGCAAGCCGTTTCATCTCCTCATAAGAACGGCAACCCACATCCACTTGAATCTGCTTACTATACGCGTCTCTTGGTCTCCCTCTGTGATTTTTACCCCACACACTTCCCTCCAATGCTAAATTTACAATTCCTTGATGTCTAAGAATGTGTCCAACCACGCGATCCCCAGGGTATGCCAAAAATTCCTTTTCTCACCAATTCTGTTCAGTACCTCTTCATTAGTTATGCGATCTACCCACCTAATCTTCAACATTCTTCTGTAGCACCACATTTCAAAAGCCTCTATTCTCTTCCTGTCCGCACTGTGTATCGTCCATGTTTCACTCCCGTAAAGGGCAACATTCCACACAAATGCCTTCAGAAAAGACTTCCTTACTCTTAAATTAATATTCGATGTTAGCAAATTTCTCTTTTTCAAAAATGCTTTTCTTCCCCTTGCCATTCTGCATTTTATATCTTCTGTTCAGCGACCATCGCTTGTTATTTTACTACCCAAGTAACAAAACTCATCTACCACCTTCACTGTTTCGCTACCTAATCTAATTCCTTCAGCATCGCCTGATTTTCTGTTTTTGTTTTGCTCTTGTTTAAATGTTCAAATGTTTGTTAAGCTTATGGGACTTAACTACGGAGTCATCAGTCCCTAAACTTACAAACTACTTATCAACTACCTTATTCTAAAGACGGCACAAATATCCATGTCCGAGGGGGGATTCGAACCCCCGACCGTAGCGACCGTGCAGACCGTGACTGGAGCGCCTCAGTCTCCTCGGCCACCGCGGCCGGCTTGCTCTTGTTAAAGTTCATTTTATACTGTTATAATGTTCATTTTATTAAGCTATAACAGATATTTCAATCAATTTCATATTACAGCTTGATTTAATGTCATTCAATGTTGGTACAAAATCGCAACTTCCTCCGCATTGTATATCAAGAGAAATGTGACCCAAAGCAAGGTATTAAAATAAAGCCCGTTCACGCCGAGGTCCCAATTAGACTATCCAGACACTCTTCCCGTCCTGCCCAAATTCTCACCTTGTAGCACACTACGACGGTAGCTCCTCCTGCCCATTAGTTCCTCTTCCTCACCGCCTAACTATATTTCCGCAAGGGATCGAGCGTATTTGTGCATCCGCATAGAAATTACAGATATAAAACTGAAAGAGAGGCATAGGATTAAAATTGTCAATTGCCTGTTGGGGACATGTATACAGTTGTTCATATGGTCTGTTCTTTCCCGGTCCAGCACAAATTGTCAACTTCGCCACTCAATTTATTTCAGTGCCGTAAAACGATCTAAATCTTTGAATATTTCGAATTCATAAATTTATCAATGGTTAAACAAGCAGCCCTCGTTCGCAAATTAAAAATTAATTGATCAGGTTTCGGCAAAGACTAAGATTGCCTTTATCAGAAAATATAAATGGCTGTTAGTGTCAACCAGTAGTGTCTGTTCTTTCGGACATTTGGCTTTTGTGTTGTCTCGGTGGATATGTTTGCAATTTACTTTTCCATTCATATCAGACTGATAAGGAGAGGGTATGACATGTGGGTCACAGATTTCGATCACATTTTGCATGGACGTTCTAAATTGAATATAATGAGACACGTGTTTCGGCTTTTTGCTAGGCCCTCAGTAGTTTTTAAAAAAAATCTAGGTTATCATTGAAAATCGCGTTTTCAGTGCTCTACATGAAAAGATGATCTGGAGCATTTTTACTAATATAAAAATGTTCAAATATTTGTATATATGTGGGACTCAACTACTTTGGTTATTAGTCCCTAGTTAATGAAGTTCGAGAAATCAACGTTTTTGTGTTTTAATGCTGAATCCTGGGAACTCGTAAACATGAGAGATTTTCCGAACGCCGTCGCCGGTCCAGGGCTTGGACTGTCAAATCGTGGGTCAAGGTTCGAACACCTCCATCATGACAATTTTTTGTTGGATTATTTTCGATGTATTTGATGATATTCTTATATTTGTAATACCTGTTCTTGTCTTTTTTGAAGCAGAGCATTGGGAAGTGTGATTCTAAAATATATTGTTACGTAATTCGAATAATGGCCTCTATTCTTCAGTGTTCTCACAGCCAGTAGGATCAAACTTATTCCTGTCAGATGTAATTAAAATTCATGCCTTGGTCAATAATCAGTTGTCCGCGCATGTCTTTCAAGATATGCCTTTATACTCTTGGCACGTTTCGAAATTAATATCTGTCTTCATCAATATAAATCAGGTATGTTTACCTATGTCCCCCCCCCTTAAATTCAGATGAGTAATTTGTGACACATTTCCGTGCTATTGTATAAGGCAAACACTGCGAACATTCTCAGTTAGATACAAGGTAAATTTCATAGAAAAGAAGAGCATTTATTAATCATAGGTCATAGACTTAAAAAATTTCATGAAGTAAGTATACTGCGTACGGAAAAAACGCTCCAGGTTCGACGTTCGTGAGATATTACTTATGTTTAAACTTTTTTTCTGAAAGGTGGTCTAATTCTTAATAAACAGTTACAATTACGGAAGAAAAATTCTTCACTGGCTTAACAGCGTATCTCAAAAAGCCGTTAAGTTGATTTTTCGTCATCACATTTTGTATACGTTACGAAATAATGTTTCATCTCTATTTTTTTTATTTCAATACAATAATTTTCTGTAACAAATGAGATTTTTGATCTACATTTCTAAACGTCCGTATATAAAAAAGGTTCTTGTCTTATCGCACAATTTTGGAAATAATTAATTTAAAATATACATTCATACCACCGTAACACTTTCTACGTCAGGCATCTCGCTATGTGATTCGCGTCCTCCTTCTGTTAGTTTCCGTTTATGCGCCTCTGTCTGATGGTGTCTCCGCCATGCAGTGTGCTTGCGCATCCCATAGCAACGTGCCGGTAGTATCTGTTACCATTGTCTCACAGACTGGCAGTGACCCAGGCTTCATGTTTTATTTTTCGATAACCCTTTACAGTACTTACACATGACGAGAGCACGGTCGATAAAATGACTTACTTTTACATGTGAGTAGTCTTAAATTTGTACCAATTGAAAAAAAAAAAAAAAAAAAAAAAAAAAAAAACATTTTTCATGCTTTTCTTTATTAATATCTATCGGTTATTCATTGTAGATAATTTAAAATTAATCCGGTGAAATCACGCCTAGTAGCTGTCGAAACCATGCTCAGTATAACTGTTTAATAAACGCAACCAGTGGATTTTAATCCCCGATTAATAATAATAATGTACACTGGTCAAAACAATTAGGCGACATTAGAGATACATAGATTCTGAAGTACTGTCATCGGCAGAGTGAACTAAAATGGTTCGACGTCATTCTGTCGGTTCTCCGGAGTGGAGACCACTTTGCAGCAACCGAGATAGTGGGAGTAACAAAAAGTTGCTGCATAGGGGGTTGGTGGTGACTTTCGTTTAAGCTACCAAACGAATTTCAAACAACGTGACTTACCCGAGGCTATGGCATGGAGAGCCATAGAAAGGTTGGGAGGTGGTTGCAGCTATTGAAGTGTCCCAAAGTGTAATTACCAGGACTCAGAAGCGAATTCAGACAACAGGAACCGTTAAAAGCAGGCATGGCCAAGATCGTCCACGGGGGACTATGAGCAAGAGATGACCATTATCTCCGCGTAACACACCATCCAGACAGGAGGCTGAATACAACTCAACTATGACGCATCTTCCAGACAGCAACAGGACGCGCAATATCAACACAAACTGTCCGAAATCGCCTTCGGGAATGTGGCCTCTTCACGCGAAGTTCTATGTCCTTTTAAAACCACGACAACATTTATCCAGCAAAATGTGGGCGGAGGAACAGCAGGATAGTAGTCGTAAAGAATGGCACCTGGTTCTCTACATCTACATCCATACTACGCAATCCACCGTAACGTGCGTGGCGGAGAGTACACTGTACCACTAATAGGTATTTCCTTTCCTATTTCACTCCCAAATAGAACGAGGAAAAAAAGAATGCACACATGCCTCCCTACGAGCCCTAATTTATCTTGTCTTTGTGATCACTACGCGAAATATAAGTAGGCGGCACCAAGATTGTACTACACTAAGCTTCAAATTCCGGCCCTCTAAATTTCCTCAACAAAAATTCATGAAAAGAACGTCGTCTTTCCTCCAGCGATCCCAATTGAGTTGCCGGAGCATTTCTGTGACACTCGCGCATTGGTCGAACCTACCAGTAACAAACATAACTGCTCGCCTCTGAACTGCTTCTATATCTTCTTTTAAATTGATCTGTTGCGGGGTCCCAAACTTTTGAGCAATACTCGAGACGTGGTCGTACAAGCGTTTTATACGCAGTCTCGTTTACAGATGAAGTACATCTTCCCAAAATTCTCCTAATAAACCGAAGTCGACTGTCCGCCTTACTCACAACTGTCCTTACATGTTCGTTCCATTTCATATCGCTCTGCAATGTTACGCCTAGATATTTGAACGACGCGACAGCATCAAGAAGCTCGCTACTACTGATGTATTCGAACATTATGGGATTGTTTTTGCTACTCATGCACATAACCTTACATTTTTCTACATTGAGAGCTAGCTGCCATTCTTCGCACCAACTAGAAATTTTGTCTAAGTCATCCTGTATGCTATTAACAGTCAGTTAAAGACGACACCCTCCAAAATGTTCAAATGTTTGTTAAGCTTATGGGACTTAACTACGGGGTCATCAGTCTCTAAACTTACAAACTACTTATGAACTACTTACAACTAGGACGGCACAAATATCCATGCCCGAGGGGGGATTCGAACCCCCGACCGTAGTGGCCGTGCTGACACCCTCCCATACACCACAGCATCATCAGAAAACAGCCTCAAATTACTGTCCATCAGATCATTTATATAGATAGAAAATAATAGTGGTCCTATCACATTCCCCTGGGGCACGCCTGACGATACACTCGTCTCTGATGAACACTCGCCGTCGAGAACAACGTACTGCGTTCTATTACTTAGGAAGTGTTCCAGCCAGTCACAAATCTGTGAACCTGTTCCATAAGCTCGTATCTTCGTTAGCAGTCATCAGTGTGGCACCGCGTCGACCGCCTTTTTGAAGTCGAGAAAAACACAATGCGCCTGTTGCCCTTCATCCATGGCTCGCAAGATGTCATGCGAGAAAAGGGCAAGCCGAGTTTCACATGAACGATGTTTCCTAAACCCGTGCTGATTCATAGAAAGAAGCTTTTCCGTTTCAATGAAATTTACTATATTCGAACTGAGAATGTGCTCCAAAATTCTACAGGAAACTGATGTCAACGATATTGGCCTGTAATTGCGTGGGTCAGTTGTCTTTCCTTTCTTATAAGCGGGAGTCACCTGCGCTTTTTTCCAATCACTAGGAATTTTGCACTGAATTAAAGATTCGCGATAAATGCAAACTAAGTAGGGGGCCAACGCCGCAGAATACTCTTTGTAAAACCGAACTGGTATTCCATCCGGACCAGCAGACTTTTTCCTATTTAGCTCTCTCAGCTTCTTCTCTACACCGGATATACCTTTTACTATGTCCTCCATTTCGGAATTAGTACGCTAATCAAATGATGGTACATATGTGTGGTCCTCCTGAGAGAAAGACTTCTTAAAGGTTGAATTTAGAACTTCAGCTTTACGTTTGCTTTCTTCTATTACTGCCCCTGAATGATGAACGAGTGACTGGATATTGGGTTTTGACCCGTTTATCGATTTTACGTAGGACCAGAATGTTTTCGGGTTCTCGGAAAGATGTTTTGCTAAGGTATGGCTGTGGTAATTATTGCATGCTTCGCGCATTGAACTTTTTATAGACGCACGAATCTCTACTAACTTTTGCTTGTCATCATTTGCGTGTTCTTTTTAGAATCGAGAGTGCAACAGTCTTTGCTTTCTGCTCACAAAATGTTCAAATGTTTGTAAAGCTTATGGGGCTTAACTACGGGGTCATCAGTCCCTAAACTTACAAACTACTTATGAACTAACTAATACTAAGGACGGCACAGATATCCATGCCTGAGGGGGGATTCGAACCCCCGACCGTAGTGGCCATGCAGACCGTGACTACCGCGGCTACCGCGGCCGGCTTTCTGCTCACAGATGAGTCAAGATTTGTGTTCAGTCGGGCAATCGTCGTTGCTTCATCTGGAGAGAATGTGTAACTCTGAACAATCCTGCTTATGTACGGGAAACGTCACCATATCACGGTGGTGGACGAATGATGGGCTGCGGCGAATTAGCCGTGCTGCGGTGCGCTCGGCCGTTCGCCGTCGGGTGTTCGATTCCCCCCTCGGACATGGGTGTTTGTGTTCTCCTTAGGTTAGTTTACCTTAGTTTAAGTAGTTTCTAAGCTACGGACTAACGACCAAGCAGTCGAATACGATAGATTTTGCAAACACTTGAAGATTTGAACATATGCCCTACGCTGGTGCCATAGTACGTTAACGCTCGTCGCCACAGAGCTGCGCTGAAGGACAACATGCTTGAGGCTGAGTGTATTGAACGAATGGAGTGGCCAACCTTTTCACCAGACTTAATCCCGCCTACAAAGGGTGACATGATCATCATTATAAAATAAGAGAAATAAGAACGAAAACAAAGATTTAGGTGCTCCCTTTTCCCGCGAGCTGTTAGAGAATGGAACTACAGAGAAATATCATGAACCCTTGAAACGTGGCCATAAAAATTTTTGTAAAAAAAGGCCTAATATTGTGCCTCCTGTTTGTGTCGAGTAACTTGCTTGGAAGAAAATGTATAATATTGCTTCTACTGTGTATATCGATATGTGTACTTAACTCTGAAGTTTCATCTTTGGCAAAGATCATGTATCGCATAGCATTGTAGCTCGCGCAGATAGAGAGAGTAGCACTTGTGGTTTAGCTCGCTTAGAGAGCGGTTGAGTTGTGTGTATGGCTCCGATGTAGAGCAGAGGCTGCAGTGCCAGCAAGTTGATTTGATTGTATTTGGAATATATATTGTATTTTTATTACTATCACCGCTGGAATGAAGGTAATTGCATTTGATGTCATTAGGAAAAAGTTGTATTATGTAGGTAATGTAATGGTGATTATTAATAATAAGTAACAAAGTTGACCTTTCTTTCCTGTTTCATTTACGAAGTTAGAAGATTAACCTACTTCCTTCACTTGATAATTATTTATTAGTCGATTTAAAGTACAGCATTGATTTTGGTAATCTTGTTAAACAGATTTCGTTATTTGTGCTATAGTAAATGATTGTTATGCAACACTGCAGTCAATTGATTAGGATACTCAATTTTGATAATCAGGTACTGATCTGCATAAAATTCCCGCAGTCAAACATTAAGAAAGTGGTTTGTGGTTTTTTATTATCTTTCTCGCAGTCAAATATTTTGAGTATAGTCAGTGTCTGTTTCATATGGTGACTTGCCACAGTTTTGTTAAAAGATCCGTTGCGCACATAGTCAGTTTGATGCACTGTTTCTTATTTAATAGTATATACATCAATATGAGGGCCATAATTACACCAAATTGTTGTGTTAATGAACAATTTGTTGTCTGATTTAACGATAGGTTCAACATCCACAACACACACACAGCTTTTACCCTCTGGCGTGCACTTTAGTGTGACTTTCAGAGTATCCATGTAGATGTAGATGCAGATTGAGCATGTCTAAGATGCACTTGGCGGACGCACTGCAGACAGACCAGCACATGCCACAACGGTTGCAGAACAGGATGTTACACTCATGGAAGAATGGCCAAATATTCCTCAAGATTGATAACCTCATACTGTCTACGCCACACAGGTGTGCAACTGTACTAGCCAGCCGAGGTGGCCGCGGTGGAGTAGCCGAGCGGTCTAAAGCGTCTCGCTGCGGAGCGCGCGGTTGCTCGCCGTGGAGGTTCGAGTCCTCCCTGGGGCATGGGTGTGTGTGTTTGTCCTTAGGTTAGTTTACCTAGGTTTAAGTAGTTTGTAAGCTACGGACTGATGACCACGCAGTTTGCTCCGATAGATTTACAAACATTTGAACATTTTGAACATCCGAGGTGATCACACACATTAGAGGGCAACGAAAAAGGATTTTTTCACCATCATGATAGCCCCTTAGTGCCTCGCTCGAAGTAAACGCCATGTAAACCTCAAGTAACTAGTTGATGCAGCAAAGTATCGTTCTGTATCACACACAAATTACAATTGTAATCAATATATAGACTACAGAGAACACATAGAAAATATTGTGGGGAAGGCGAACCAAAGGTTACGTTTCATTGGCAGAACGCTTCGAAGATGCAACAGCTCCACCAAAGAGACTGCTTACATCACACTGGTGCGTCCTCTCCTGGAGTACTGTTGCCCAGTGTGGGACCCTCACCAGGTGGGACTGACGAAAGACATTCAGAGAAGAGCAGCTCGTTTTGTTTCATCACGTTACAGGGGGAAAAGCGTCACAGAAATGTTGCACGATTTGGAGTGGAAATCATTAAAAGAACGACGTTATTAGTTGCGGCGAGATCTATTTGCGAAATTTCAATTACCGACTTTTCCTTCTGAATGTGAAAATATGTTTCTAGCACCCACCTACATAGGGAGACATGACCACCCCAATAAAATAGGAGAAAACAGATCGAAAACGGAACGATTTTGGTGTTCTTTCTTCCCGCGTGCTATTACAGAATGGAACGGTAGAGAAAGGTTATGAAAGTGGTTCATGAACCCACTGCCAGGCACTTAAATGTGATTTGCAGAGTATCTATGTAGATTTAGATGCAGCGTAAGTCTGGATGTCTATAAACATCTCTGCGCAAATATCTTTGGATGTAAACGTGAGTATTGATTACTACTTATGAATATATTTTCCTTTCGACACTTCTTTCGCTCGAAAGTGAGGAAACCTGCAAGTTATTGAAATTGGTATGAGTTACTCAATGAATAATAAAATTAATTTTACACAAACAAGACATATTGTTATTTAGACGATTACAAAATACGTACGTTTGCAGCACTTAAATTGCAAATGAAGAGTAAATAACTTAACAGAAAGTATATTAGTAACTGAAGCTAATGTATAGTAGTGTTTCAGCATTGGTTGAGATGCGGGCGCACAACGAGTTTCAGAGCTAAAGAATCAAGTACATTACTGTCTTCAGATTCGCCTTAATGTGTTGCTCGGCCTATTCCGTCCATGAACATAAATCACACCTAAATTACCAATGTTTCATCAGCCTTTAAAACGAAAAAAGTTGGCCAAAATGACTCATTTAGTTTCTATGGAAGGATCAGCAATACTACCGCTACGAGTGACCATGGAATGTCGTGCTTGCAGACAATTTGGAGGACATCACTAACGTGTAGATCAAAGGCAGACCTTCGATATCGATAGATCATAAGAGTAAACATGGAGGGCATTCCTAAGGGTCAGTGAATAGCTCATGGACCAATCTGGCGTATTGGCTCGTTACATCTTGTTTTTCCAACAAGGAAGCGATCCCAATATTGTGGATGGACAGCCTTGGACAACAGCAGAGAGGCGTGATTAGATCCTCATGGAACACGGAAGTGTCTGCCTGGTTACGTCAGCATGACTATAGAGTGTTGAGCTTTGGAGTAGAAACGGAAGATGAGGTTTTAATTTCCTGTTGACGTCGACATCGTTGGAGATAGGCCGCAAGTAAGGACGAGGAAGGAAGTCGATCTTGTGGTATTAAGAGGAATCTTGGGGTTGTCAACCTTTATCGCTTTCACGTTCACAAGGAAAATCTAAATCGCAGTTACTGCACGAGAATTTGTTCCATGGATATGAGTTGACTTTCGTAGCCACCGCACGGTGTCACTCGAGTGGGAGTTTATTTTGAACGCTCGGAATCCTATCTCACTGACGTCGATTTGCAGTAGGATTTTGGAACATATACTTTGTTCGAATATTATGTACTACCTCGAAGAGAACGACCTATTAACCAATAGTCAGCACGGATTCAGAAAGTATCGCTCTTGCGAAACACAGCTTGCCCTTTATTCACATGAAGTGTTAAGTGCCATCGACAAGGGATCTCAAATCGATTCCATATTTCTGGATTACCGGAAGGCTTTTGATACTGTACCCCACAAGCGGCTTCTAATGAAATTGCCTGCTTATGGAATATCTCCCCAATTGTGCGATTGGATTCACGATTTCCTATCAGAAAGGACACAGTTCGTTGTAATTGACGGTAAGTCATCGAGTAAAACAGAAGTGATATCTGGCGTTCCACAGGGAAGCGTTATAGGTCCCCTACTCTTCCTCGTGTTTATAAACGATTTAGGAGATAATCTGAATAGCTCCCTTAGACTGTTCGCGGATGATGCTGTCGTTTATCGGTCAGTGAAGTCAACAGAGGATCAAAAGCAACTGCAAAGCGATTTAGACAAAATTTCTACTTGGTGCGAAAATTGGCAATTGACACTAAATAAAGAAAAGTGTGAAGTAATACACATGACCACTAAAAGAAATCCGCTGAACTTCAATTACGCGATAAATCAGTCAAACCCTAAGGTCGTAAATTCTACTAAATACCTAGGAGTTACAATTACGACCAATTTTGACTGGAGAGAACACATAGAAAATATTGTGGGGAAGGCGAACCAAAGGTTACGTTTCATTGGCAGAACGCTTCGAAGATGCACCAGCTCCACCAAATAAACTGCCTACATCACACTTGTGCGTCCTCTACTGGAGTATTGTTGCCCCTTGTGGGACCCTCACCAGGTGTGACTGACGGAAGACATTGAGAAGCTTCAGAGAAGGGCAGCTCGTTTTGTTTTATCACGTTACGGGGGGGGGGGGGGAAGCGTCACGGAAATGTTGCACGAATTGGGGTGGAAATCATTAAAAGAAAGACGTTATTCATTGCGGCATGATCTGTTAGCGAAGTTTCAATCACCGACTTTTAGTTCTGAATGTGAAAATATTTTGCTAGCACCCACCTACTTAGGGATACATGACCATCCCAATAAAATAAGAGAAATCAGATCTAAAACGGAACGATTTAGGTGTTCTTTCTTCCCGCGCGCTATTAGAGAATGGAACGGTAGAGAAAAGTTATGAAAGTTGTTAATGAACCCTCTGCCAGGCACTTAAATGTGATTTGCAGAGTATCTATGTAGATGTAGATGAATCGCAGGATGTCATTCGCAGAATAAAAATCGATCATTAAAAGCAGTGGTATGTGGCACTTCCATGAAAGGCGTTGTACTCTATCAAAGGTGATATCTTAATATTCAGAAACAAACAGAAACAAAGTAAAAGCATATCAATTTGTAAGAGCGAAATTATACTTAAGCAAAAGACGTCAGTGTATCATTTCATTTTCAATCAACAGAGCAAAAATCATCTGTGCAAAGTATTTATAATACTGTGATTATGTAGAATTTCCCGGCGTATTAATTGTTGATATTCAATTAATTGATTTTTCCGTCGGTACTTGACAGAACATGATAATAATATAAAAAAGGAACAACTTCCTGATGTTCCGCAAAACTTTTTTATTGGTCACAAACCGGCTTTCGGCTTCTTAGGCGATCATCAGGTGACAATTGAATGTAGTACACATGTTTTCAAAGATGTTAAGATTTACAAAGATATAATCAGAGACAATCGATACTTCACAGGAAAGTTCATCGCAAATACTTATTTTTGACAGTTATTAAAATTTATATAGAAATATAATAAATATGTGTAAAGAATCAAAACTAATATGATTATTATTGAAAAGGAAGGTTGAAAATAAAACTTATTTCGGTAGAGGTGTAGAGGGGAACTGGTCTGATCGTTTAATACTAAACTAGCATCCTGAGCCAAATGTTTATTGATTTCCAATATTTCCAGTAGTGTCATCTTTCTGCTTTTCTTCAGTGGATGTAGAATCTCACAGTTTACATCATAATCATGGCCTTCTCTGAGCAGATGTTCAGCAAAGGTTGAATCTGTCTTTTTTAACCTCCAGCTTCTCTCATAATCTGATAATCTAATAGCTACAGCCCTGCCAGACTGATCAACATACAGTTTCCCACAATGTTTGCATGTGATCTTGTATACACCATTCTGTGATAGGGGTTGAATTCAATATTAAGGACAAAATTCAACCCCTATCACAGACTGGTGTATACAAGATCACATGCAAACATTGTGGGAAACAGTCTGGCAGGGCTGATATTGTTGATATTCATGTCGGCCATGACGATCATGTCTCCCTACGTAGATGGGAGCTAACAAAATGCGTTCGCATTCGGAGAATAAAGTTTCTGAAAGAAATTTTGCAAATAGATCTCGCCGCGACGAATAACTCATTTTTAATGACTTCCACACCAACTCGAGCATGTTTTCAGTGACTCTCTCTCACCTGTAACGCGATAACACAAAACGTGCTGAAAGTGCAAGTGTAGAGTAGGCAGTTTCCTTAACAGAACGGTTGCATCTTCTAAATTTTTTGCTAATGAGACGCAGCCTTAGATATTTTCTAAATGTTCTCTGCCATTAAAGTTGTTCGTAATTGTAATTCCTAGGTATTTAGTTGAATTTAAGGCCTCTAAATTTGACTGATATATCGTGTAAATGAATTTTAGAGGATTTCTTTTCGTTCTCATGTGTATTACTTCACGCTTTTCATCATTTAGGGTCAACTACCAGTTTTTGCAACATGCAGAAATCTTATCTGAAACGTTCTGAAGGTGTTTTTTTTTTAATCTTTGGATGGCTTTACTAAACGATAAACGATAGCACTATCACCAAACATTCTAAGATTGCTGCTCAGATTGTTTCTGAAACTGTTTACAAAGATAAGGAACAGTTGGGGCCCTATAACACTACCCTGGGGAACACCAAATATCACTTCTTCTGTTCTACTCGATGACTTCCCATGAGTTATTACTACTTTGTCCTTTATGACAGAAAATTGCGAATCCAATTGCACAACTGTGGCAACATTCCATTAGTACGTAATTTAACAACTGCTTGTGGGTTACAGTGTCAAAAGCCTTCAGAAAATCTAGAAATATGAAATCGATTTCAGATCCCTTGTCGATAGCATTCATCACTTCATGTAGGTAAAGAGTTACCTGCGTTTCAAAAGAATGAAACTTTCTAAATCCGAGTTTACTATGGATCAATAAACCGTTCTGTTCGAGATAGTTCATAATGAAAAAAGTATATGTTTCAAAATCCTTCTGTAAAGCAACGTTAGTGATATGGGTCTGTAACTTATTGGATCACTCCTACTACCTTTCTTTAATATTGATGTGACCTGTGCAACTTTCCGTAATTGCGTACGGATCTTTTCTGAGCGAGCGCTTGTATATGATACCTAGGTAAGGAGCTATTTCTTCAGCATACTCTGAAAGGAACGTAAGTGATATACAATTTGGACCGAAGACTTGCCTTTCTTGAGTGATTTTAGTTGCTTTAGTACTCCAAGGGTATCTAGTTCTAAATGACACGTGCTATCAGCTTTTGTTGATTAGAATTCTGGAGTATATGCTTCATTTTTTTGGTGAATCAATTATGCTAAGCTTTGGTAAGCAAGTGCCGCGGTAGAATGGCCGTGTGCTCTAAGGCGCCTTGCTACGGAGCGCGCGGTTGCTTCCCGTCGAAGGTTCGAGTCCTCCCTCGGGTATGTGTTTGTTTATTAGTGCCGCGGTGGAGTAGCCGAGCGGTCTAAAGCGTGTAGCTGCGGAGCGCGCGGTTGCTCGCCGTGGAGGTTCGAGTCCTCTCTGGGGCATGGGTGTCTGTGTTTGTTCTCGGGTTCGTTTACCTAGGTTTAAGTAGTTTGTAAGCTACGGACTGATGACCACGCATTTTGCCGCGGTGAAGTAGCCGAGCGGTCTAAGGCGTCTCGCTGCGGAGCGCGCGGTTGCTCGCCTTGGAGGTTCGAGTCCTCCCTGGGGCATGGGTGTTTGTGTTTGTCCTTAGGTTAGTTTACCTAGGTTTAAGTAGTTTGTAAGCTATGGACTGATGACCACGCAGCTTGGTCCGATAGATCTACAAAAAAAAAAAAAAAAAAAAAGGCCCTGCATGCACAATTGTGCGGCTCTGGTTTTGCTCGCTTTATTTCTTTGTGATTTACGCTAGGAAGTTCGGGCCTGCATCACCAATCTTAGATGGACTTTGGTAACGTGCGCAACGTGTTTTAGTTCCATTTTTCTACACTAGGTGGGACCAGCAGTCTACAAACTTCCAGTACACTTATAATGGCGGCAAGAAAGACTTGTTGACAAGGTGTTGATATCCTTGTTTTGACATCTGAAGCTATCATATCTGACAGCCAGTTAGTTTTATATGATCCTGTGTTGTTATTATGCCTTATCTTTCAAAGGCTTGTTACTCTAAGATGGTGCAGGTCATAAAAATGTATAGTGGGGGTTCAAAACAGACAATTGTGTGAGTACAATATTTTTGAAAATATATTTATTTTCTTTTTTGTAATGAATAACTGTATGTATTTTCCATCTTTTGACCCCCTCTATGTAATTGTCACAGTTATTTTAAGTAGTTGTAAGCCTAGGGACAGCTAACCACAGTAGTTAAGTCCCATAGATTTACAAACAATTAATGTAATTTGTGTTAAGCAATTCTGTCCTAGTAACACTGTCTTCGGTAGTATCACCATTGCTATCACTTAGAGAAGGTATTGATTGTGTGTTGCGGCTAGTATACTTCACATACGACCAGAATTTCTTTAGATTTTCTACCAAATTAGATGAGCGGGTTTCGTTGTGAAAACTATTATACACCTCTCGCATTGAAGTCAGCGGTAAATCTCGAGTTTCTGCAAAAGATTGCCAGTTTTCGGAATTTTGTGTCCGTTGAAATTTGGCAAGCTTTTTTCTTTGCTTCTGCAACAGTGATTTGACCTTTTTTTTATACCACAGGAGATCAGTTCCATAAATCTCTAAATTTCTGTCGATATTATTTCTTTAAATGTAAGCCACATCTGATGTATACTCACTTTCTTAGTTTCGGGAGACTAGAGACTGTCACTGAGAAAAGCTTTAATTAAATTTTTATCTGCTTTTGTGTTTATTTTTTTTTTTCCTTTAATTTTTGTGAAAACGGAAATTTTGAGATTCTGTCTTGTTACATCCCTGTATCCGTTTTGATGCTCTTTATTACCTCTGGATTATTTGTTGCTAGGAGGACAAGTATACTTTCACAACGCCGCGGCGAAGTAGCAGTGCGCACTAAGGCTCCTTGCTCCAGTGCGCGCGGCCGTTCACCGTCTGAGGTTCGAGCCCTTTCCCGGGTAGGGCTGTGTGTGTTATCTTTAGGATAATTTATTTTAAGTAGTTTGTAAGTTTAGGGACCGAAGACCACTGCAGTTAGATCCCATAACCTTGCCCACCTTTGTTTTCACAACCATTTACTGAGCGAGGTGGCGCAGTGGTAACACACTGGACTCGCATTCGGGAGGACGGTGGTTCAAATCGACCTCCGGCCATCCAGATTTTGGTTTTTGATTTCACTAAATCACTCCTGGCAAATGCTGGGATGCTTCCTTTTAAAAGGGCACGGCCGACTTCCTTTCCCATCCTTACCCAAAATTCCGAGTGTTAGTTCCGTCTCCAATGACCAAGCTGTCGACGGGACGTTAAACGTTAAACTTACCCCCTCTCCTTCACAAGCATTTACTATTATAGTGAGATTATTAACTAATTGTTCGAAATAGTTTTCGGAGAAGGCGTTCAATACAATTTGAGTCGAAGTTATACGCTTGAACAAGTATTTTTGCCAGAATGTCGATAGTAATTTATAGTCTCTACAAATTACAACTGTATGCTTCCGGTACGTTTACGAAATTTGATCCAAGATTTCTTTGAACATTTCTGCAGTGGTATCGTCTGAGTCAGGGGGTTATTAATTTATTTCGGTTGTTAGGTATAACCTCTACCCATATCATCTCACTGGGACTATCAACTTCAATTTCGCTCCAGGATAAACAGCTTGTGACAGCAATAAATACTCCACAACCTGTTTTATTCAATTCACCCTTTCTGGACACCATCTGTCCCTCTGCAAAAATTTCATCTCAACTTATCTTCGGTTTTAGCCAGCGATCGCTGCTTACAGTGATTTTTCTTTGTCGGCCGCGCTGGCCGAGGGGACTGAGGCGCTTCAGTCACGGTCTGCACGGCCACTACGGTCGGGGATTTGAATCCCCCCTCGCGCATGGATATTTGTGTCGTCCTTAGAATAAGGTAGTTGATAAGTAGTTTGTAAGTTTAGGGACTGATGACCCCGTAGTTAAGTCCCATAAGCTTAGCAAACATTTGAACAATTTTGTTTTTTTTTTTTTTTTTTGTTTTGCTTTAGTACCTTTTTAGCGCTTGGAGCTCTGGTACTTTCCCCCACACAACTACGACAATTTACAACGTTACACCAACGGTTCTTAGATCGGCGTTCATCCTATGTGTGACCTGCACACTTTGAGACTGAAACACTTTTTGTATGTTCCTGAGGCCAAGTAAACGCCACACAGCCCCCTCTACCCAAGTAGCCGCTTCCTGCGTGTAGTGGACGCCTAACTATTCAGCGGAATCTGTAACCTCATCATTCGATGGCGCAAGTCATGGAATATGCAGCCTGCAAGGTTTCAGAACCGTCTGAGTCTTTACTATTCAAGACCCTCCACTCGGCTCGTATCAAAGGACCGCAGTAGGTTCCGTCAACCATACTGCAGATAGTGAGCTCTGCCTTCATCTTGCAACCAAGACGCAGTCTCTACTACTTCAGGTAGACGCCACAAACCGGAGAAACTCTCTTCTGATCCAAAGTGACACCCATCGCCGTTAACAACATGAGCCGCCACCACCAATTGGCTGCACCCTGTGCTCATCCACAGGGACCAATTACACATGGAGTGCTCACTGGATTTCTTCCCCTCCATAGCAGCAACGTCACTAAGAGGCCCCATTTCCCGCATAGCGTTGGAGCTCCAAACTACAAATAATCACACCCTCTATGATTCTCCGCATCGTGCAGGCTGAGAGGTGATATCAGGGCAAGTAACACCACTTGTTGTTATGATGAACTGAGGAGGCCTCACGATCGGTTCCCCGGTAAGTCTCTCACTGCTCGCCACTGCCTGCGTCGACCTCTCATACGATAACAGGTGGGGTGACTGCCTCATTGCGAGCAGTATCAAGACTAGTCTCAGCCGCTGGCTCATTGGTGGAGATATCTGACGTGCTGGACGTCCGCTGGTTTTTCATGACTGGCCGACATCAGCTGTGTCCCTAGACCACAGCCTCCAGTTGTAGTTTACTTGTGAGTTTCAATGTAGTGTCTCTTATTACTCCGATCCCTCTGGAGGAGTGATGATTATAAGTAATGAAAAACGAGATACGGAAATGATGAAGCTCTGCCGCCATGTTCTGACGTCCACCTATTTTATATCAATGACAATTTTTTGAGCAGACAGACAGTGTGGCTAAGGGGAATCATTTATCTTCTATAGTCGCTAGCTTTCTTATGGAAGACTTTGAGGAAATGGCCCTGAAAACACCCTTTTAAGTGGACTCGCTTTTTTAGGTATGTTGACAATATGTTTCTTGTTTGGCCACATCGAGTAGATTGTCTGCGCCTATTGTTGGATCTTTTAACTGTATCCATCCTAATATCAAATTCACGATGGAAATCGAATAGAAGGGGAAGTTAGGCTTTTTGGTTCTGTTGGTAAATGAAAAGTCGCACTGGCGTGTTTTATGGCACGCTTTAGGTTTCCTGTACTTTTATGATTTTTTTGCAAACATTGCGGACAAAAATAAAAAAAATAAAAATATGGATTCTAGTATTATGATAACATCTATTATGCACTCAACACGTAATATTCTCTCTGACCGTATTTTAAGAAGAAACAGCCAAAATTGTTTGATATTTGACTTTAGCTTTGACAGAGATACTTTTTTTTTTTAATTATTATTTTAATATATCTCTCATAGCCTTTTTTTTTAAATATTACTACCTGTCTTCCCATGGTAGTTTGTCCTCTTTTTTAAGTTTATTTTCGTTGCCTGTATTGGTTTACGTAAAATCAACTGACTGTGTCAAAAATCGCCGTTATTTTTGCGAATATCTCTGATTGGTGCGAGTTATGAAAGTAACATTGGAGAGCGACGTTGGAGATAATTTTCTACTCTACGGAAAATTTTATTAAATTTTTCGTGTCAGATGAACGGTTAAGCCATTACCTAAAGTGGGCATAAGGATGACAGTACTCCTGGACACAGAGTTTACAGGAAACCGACGAGCCGCGGTGGAGTAGCCGAACGGTCTAAAGCGTCTCGCTGCGGAGCGCGCAGTTGCTCGCCGTGGAGGTTCGAGTCCTCCCTGGGGCATGGGTGTGTGTATTTGTCCTTAGATTAGTTCATCTAGGTTTAAGTAGTTTGTAAGCTACGGGCTGATGACCGCGCAGTTTGGTCCGATAGATTTACAAACATTTGAATTTGAAACCGACGAATACTGATAGGTATTTACACGATACTCAGGATGATGTGATCATCAGGAAAGACAACACTGACATTCTACGGATCGGAGCATGGAATGTTAGATCCCTTAATCGGGTAGGGAAGTTAGAAAATTTAAAAAGGGAAATGGATAGGCTGAAGTTAGATATAATGCGGATTAGTGAAGTTCGGTGGAAAGAGGTAGAGGATTTCTGATCAGGTTAGTACAGGATTATAAATACAAAATCAGTTGGGGGTATTACAGGAGTAGGTCTGATAATGAATAAGGGTAAACTACTATGATGTAGGATCTGTGATGACGGTGATGAAACTGCATCACATCTAATCTTCTAATGCATTGCATTGGAGAGTAAAAGGCACAGAACATTTGGGACAACCAGACCCGAAGAAATTGTGTCTAATAAAGAACTGGTAAAGGAACTCCTTGCACTGTTCAAGGGCAGTGGTTGGCATTACTAGATATACAGGGAGCGATACCGCACAATAAACTTAGTTTCGATGCGGGCAGGGGCGGGTTGGACCAAGACTGTTTTGGCTTCCCTGGAAAAATCAAATCAAATCGAAACTTCTATCAACAGCGCAGTGATCGCATTATCATAGTCGAGATAGATACAAAGCCAACACCAACCACAGTAGTACAAGTTTATATGCCCACCACCTCTGCCGATGATGAGGAGATCGAAGAAATGTATGAGGAGGTAAAGGAAATTATTCAAACAATTAAGGGAGAGAAAAACTTAATTGTGATGGGAGACTGGAATTCGGTAGTAGAAAAAGGACGGAAGGAAAAATTGTAGGTGAATATGGACTGGGCAAAAGGAATGAAAGAGGTGATCGCCTGGTAGAATTTTGGAAGGAACATACAGGGTGTAAAAGGACTCCCTGATTTCAAAATTAAATATCTCGAAAACAAAGATCGATAGAGGAATGCAGTAAACGGCACGTTCATTGTGAAAGCTGTAAGAAGTTTATACAGCAGTTTGAAATAATAGTTACAAAAGCTGCTAACAGATGGCGTTGTAATCGCCATACGTAATGCCTAGTATAAATAGCGATCCGTAGCCCAGAGCGATCAGTTCCACTATTGGAACGTGAAAGGAGATTAGCGTACCGAAGGAAGAGATTAAAACCATGTACTCCATTGAACAACGCGTCTTTCTGGTGCTAGAGTGCCACAGGTTAGAGGAGAGTCCTACTGCAACAAGGCAAAGTTTTCAAGCACGATTTAATGTTCCAAAAGTACCCGATGCGAAAACCATTCGTACGCTCTTCGCAAAATTTCAACGAACAGGCAGCGTAACTGCTGATCTAGTGAGGCATGTTGGCCGCAAGCAAACCGCAAGTACGCCTGAAAATATCGCCAGAGTTTCTGAAATTATTCAGCAAAATCCAATGTCATCCGTCCGTAGAACTGCATCTGAGACTGGGTTGAAGCGTTCCAACACGCAGAAAATACTGAGAAAGAGCCTACACATGTTTCCATACAAAATTCAAACGCACCAGGCCATACCCGCACGAGCTGTGCAACAAAGGGTTGCCTTTGCTAACCAGATGCTCACAATGATTGATAGTGAAGGATTTGATGTTGGCTGCATCTGGTTTACAGATGAAGCATACTTCCACCTGAATGGATACGTGAATACGCAGAACTGGCGATTTTGGTGTTCCGAAAAGCCATATTAGTGTGAAGCGAAACCCCTGTATTCTCCTAAAGTTACTGTGTGGGCTGCAGTATGCAGCAGAGGCATTATTGGCCCTTTTTTATTCGAGAAACGGTCACTGGTGCACGTTACGTTGCAATTTTGGAACAATTTGTCGCCACACAGCAAGCCTTAGAGGATCGACCAGGTACTGAATGGTTTATGCAAGATGAGCCCGACCACATCGGACCGAACAAGTGTTTCGCTTTCTTGAGGAATACTTCGGGAATCTAGTCATTGTTTTGGAATATCGCAAATTTACTGGTGCAGGCATGGATTGGCTTTCATATTCGCCGGATTTGACTCCCTGTGACTTTTTTTTTTTTTTTTTTTTTTTTTGTGGGGCACAGTGAAGGACACGGTCTACCCGAAGCATCCCGCCACGCTGGACGAGCTTGAATCGGCGATCTCTGTGGCATGTTAATCCATTTAGGTTGAAACAATACGAAATGTGATGGCGAATTTCATTCTTCATTTGCGCCACCTCTGTAGTGCCAATGTTGAACATTTTGAAAACATTGTGATGTGATTGTTTGCACAGAGTGTTTTCATACGATTATTTCACTTATGTATGCTGATATGAGCTGTACAGCGTACAGCACCATCTGTTATCAGATTGTGTAACTATTATTTCAAACTGCTGTATAAATTTATAGCTTTCACAATAGACATACCGTTTACTGCATTCCTCTATCGATCTTTGTTTTCGAAATATTTAATTTTGAAATCAGGGAGCCCTTTTATGGACACCCTGTAATTTAATCATATCAAACACTTGGTTCATGAATCATGGAAGAAGGTTGTATACGTGTAAAAGACCGGGAGATACTGGAAGGTACCAGATAGATTTTATAATGGTAAGGCATAGATTTCGGAACCAGGTTTTAAATTGTAAGACATACCCAGGGGCAGGTATAGACTCTGGCCGTAACTTGTTGGTAATGAACTGTAGGCTGAAATTGAAAAAAACTGCTGAAAGATAGGAGATGGGATCTGGATAAATTGAAGGAACCTGAAGTTCTTAAGAATTTCAGAGGGAGCTTTAGGCAACAATTGACAGAAACGGGGGAAAATAAAACTGTAGTAGAAGAATGGGTAGCATTGAGAAATGAAATAATGAAGGCAGCAAAGGACAAAATAGGTAGAAACGCAAGACCTTCAACAAATCCTTGTATATCACAGGAAATGCTAAATTTAATTGATGAAAGGAGAAAATATAAAAATGCAGTAAGTGAAACAGGCAAAAGGGAGTACAGACGACTAAACAAATGAGATTGACAGGAAACGTAAAATAGCTAAGTAGGAGTGGCTAGAAAGCAAATGAAAGTCTGTAGAAGAATGTATAAATAGGGGGAAAATAGATACCGCCTGCAGGAAAATAAAAGAGACATTTGGAGACAAGAAAAGCAGCTGTATAAATATAAAGAAGTCAGATGGAAAACCAGTTCTCAGCAAAAAAGGTAAAGCTGAAAGGTGGAAAAAGGAAGGGAAGAGGATGTAGATGAAGATAACATAGGAGATACTATACTGAGAGAAGAATTTGACAGAGCACTGAAAGGCCTCAGAGCTACTGAAGTCTCTGGGAGATCCACCCATGACAAAACTATTTCACCTGGTTCGTAAGATGTATGAGACAAGGGAAATACCCTCAGACTTTAAGAAAAATGTAATAACCCCCATTCCAAAGAAAACAAATGGAGACAGGTGTGAAAATTACAGAACCATCAGTTTATTAAGTCATGGTTGCAAAATTTTAACACGAATTATTTACAGAAGCATGGAAAAGCTGGTAGAAGCCGACCTTGGGGAAGACCAGTTTGGATTCAGGAGAAATGTAGAAACACGAGAGGTGATCCTCACTTTACGGTTTATCCTAGAAGATAGATTAAGGAAAGGCAAACCTACATAACAAGCTTTTGTAGATTTGGAGAAAGATTTTGACAATGTTGATTGGAATACACTCTTTCAAATTCTGAAATCAGAAGGAGTAAAATATAGGGAACGGAAGGTTATTTACAACTTGTACAAAACCCAGACAGCAGTTATCAGATTTGAATGACATGGAAGGGATGCAGAGGTTGGGAAGGATGTAAGACAGGGTTGTAGCCTTTCTCCGACGTTGTTCAATTTGTACATTGAGCAAGCTATAAAGATAAACAAGAAGAAATTTTGAGAAGAAATTAAAGTTCAGGGTGAAGAAATAAAAACCTTGCGTTTTGCTGTTGACATAGTAATTCTGTCAGAGACAACAAAGGACCTGGAGGTGCAATTGAATGGAATGGACAGTGTGTTGAAAGGAGCATATAAGATGAACATTAACAAGAGCAAAACGAGGGTAATGGAATGCAGTATAGAAAATCAGGCGATGCTGAAGGAATTACATTAGGTAACTAATCAATAAACATGGTAAATAAGTTCTGTTACTTGGGCAGTAAAATAACTTACGATGGTCGCAGTACAGAGGATATAAAATGCAGAATGGCAATGGGAAGAAAAGCGTTTTTGAAAAAGAGAAATTTGTTAACATCGAATATTAATTTAAGCATAAGAAAGTCCTTTCTGAAGGCATTTGTGTGGAGTGTTGCCTTGTATGGGAGTGAAACATGGCGATAAACAGTGCGGACATGAAGAGGATAGAGGCTTTGGAAATGTGATGTCACAGAAGAATGCTGAAGCTTACGTGGGTGGATCGCATAACTAATGAGGAGGTATTGAACAAAATTGGGGAGAAAAGAAATTTCTGGCATCTCTTAATTAAAAGAAGGGATCGTTTGGTAGGACACATTCTTAGACATCAAGGAATTGTGAATTGAACATTGGAGGGAAGTGTGTGGGGTAAAAATTGCAGAGGGAGACTAAAAGATGAATGTAGTAAGCAAATTCAAGTGGATGTGGGTTGTAGTTCTTATGAGGAGATGAAAAGGCTTGTTCAGAATAGAGTAGGGTGGAGACCTGCATCAAACCAGTCTCCGGACTGAAGACCACAACAACAACGAGAGTGCTAATGCTGTAATCACATGCAGTACAATGCTCTACTATAAATGCTCTATTGTGACTAACACGTCATTTCGAAACAGAAGTCTGAGTATATTTGCTGCATCTTTTCTTAATAACGACATACTGAAGGTATTTTTCTTTCTTCCCCCCCCCCCCCCCCCAGTGGAAAAGCGCGTGTGACAATCGTGTGAATGGTAAGGAAGGTCAGTAAAACGTTATAAAAGTTGAATATAAAAAAGGATAAATCCTCAGAGTCAAGCTCGCTAGTTTTATTGTTTAATTACTAATTCGGCTCTTGCATGAGACAGTTATTTTTTGGTAAAGGTATTTTACGTCGCACCACGTGGCCCATCTCGATCATATATTCTTTCATCATTTATGGATATTGATACTATTTTACGATGTAATGGTTATTGCTTTAATCTTGTGATATGTTTTATTAATATGACGTCAGTCATGCACAATGAAGTTTTGCAATCTCATGATGGATCGTTAAGAGTCGAAACTGTTAATCTAATATACAAAATTGAGTGTTTGTGTTGTTCGTATTTTATGCGCGGCCGTATCGTTCAACCGATTGTGACGAAACTTTGTCAACATATTGGTTGCAGGCACCATTAACTGACTGTACGACAAATACTTCAGAAGATATGACAATGAAATGCGCGGTAAAGTTCTGCATCATGCGACGTCTGCTTTTAAACCACTGTACTGATTTCAACCAAATTTGGTACACATATTCCTTCCATGAGGTAACATTTGACGAAAGGGTAAGAACTGCTTACGACATATGGTTCAGGAGATATGACGTCGTAAACAAGAACTGCTTACGACATATGGTTCAGGAGATATGACGTCGTAAACAATGTAGTTGAAAAGCTATGGCATCATGCGACACGCGAATAAGGAAACTTTATTCGTCCTAAAATCTTCATGACACTTTGGACACTTGACTTTCAAAACAAGAGGAAGGTCACTGTCACATAAAAATTTGGATGGTGCATGACGGAGGATACTTTACATTTATGGACTTCGACAGATTCTACAGTTGTATTCAGATCCTGATGAAATTTTTGAATATGATTGAACAACTTAGTTTATGAGTGCAGTATTAATATATTTAGTTTATTTACAATCATTTCAATTAACGTTACTAAACAGTTAATTTTCAGATTTCGGCGAATTTTCGAATGAAATAAAATTTCTGAAATTCTAGTTCAAATGTTCAAATGTTTGTTAAGCTTATGGGACTTGACTACGGGGTCATCAGTCCCTAAACTTACAAACTACTTACGAACTACCTTATACTAAGGACGGCACAAATAACCATGCCCGAGGGGGGATTCGAACCCCCGACCGTAGTGGCCGTGCAGGCCGTGACTGGAGCGCCTCAGTCCCCGCGGCCACCGCGGCCGGCTGAAATTCTAGTAGTTCTTTGGAAGTTATGGTACATTTTTCAGGTTGATAATCATCAAAGAAACATTTAAAAGAAGTATTGTTCACACCATGTAAATTTTATGTAAGCGATTTAAAGTAAGATTTTTTTCCATTTTTTTTAACCATGCTTCAGTGGAAAGCATACTTCATTCAGATTTTTATATGACGGTTTTTATGGCTGTCAGCTTTGATGCATACGAATCGTACAGAATCATTGGGGTGGAAACCACCAGCAGAAGGAATTTGTTGTTACCAATGTATGGTTTTAATGCGAATTTGAAAATAAACACATAAATCTAATTTATAGAAATTAATATATGTTTGTGTTTTTGTTCGTATTTTATGCACGGACATACTGTACATCCGATTGCGATAAAATTGTGTCCACTCATTGCTTGCACTCACGCGAAGGTTATAGGCAGCCTAAAATTAATTTCGTATTGTGCATGGCGGAGGGTGCTTTACTGTTAGTTAATTCGTTTCTCACGACTTCACGCTTACAGGGCAGGAGGGTTAGGAATGAAATTTGGAAGAGAGGTAGCTTATACCCTGCTTAATATATGGGCTCCCTTTCATAAGCGACCGTACGGTGCGTGGCAGAGGGTACCTCACAATGTGTTAATATGTTTGCTACTTCTTCATGGTGTAAGGGACGGACAGATTTGAATGAAATTTGTAATGGAGATTTCTTATATTCAGAATTAACGTGTGGGCTACCTTTAGGAAGTCGCTATACGGTACCTGGCGGAGGGTACCTTACAGCGTATTAACGCGGTTTTTTACTATTCACACTAAAACGGCTGCCGGCCGCGGTGGCCGAGGGGACTGAGGCGCTCCAGTCACGGTCTGCACGGCCACTACGGTCGGGGGTTCGAATCCCCCCTTGGGCATGGATATTTGTGCCGTCCTTTGTCTTAGCTAGTTCATAAGTAGTTTGTAAGCTTAGGGACTGATGATCCCGCAGTTAAGTCCCATAAGTTCTACAAACATTTGAACTAAAACGGCTAGACGGAATTGAAATAAATGTGGAATGAAGATAGCTTGTACCCCGAATTAATACATGGACTACCTTTCGTAAGCCTTCGTAGATGCATGGCGGAGGGTACGTTACAACAAACATCAAAGCTGTTTGGTCACCATGAAAGTCAGCACATAAATGTACGTTTTCATGAAGGAGATTTTTACAATCTGCAAGCGAGTGAATTTAGGAGGGTACCTTGCGATTTTGATACCGTTTGACCAATCACCATGAAACTTGGCGTATATATGTATGTTTCCATGTATAGGAGGGAGAGGAGGAGGAGGAGGAGGAAAAGGAGGAGACGGACAAAGAGAGGGGAAATGATGATGACAGACAGGTGATAGGAGATGAACAGAAGGAGGTGGGAAGGAGGAAATAAACAGAGAAAGGTACAGGAGAAGACCGGGGGGGAGGGGGAGCAGGTGAATAAGAGAGGAGGGAAAGGACGAGATGGACTAACTTGAGACTGGATGACATAAGTACCCGGGCGACGCAAGGGTTTTCAGCAAGCCAAATAATAAAATTGGCAATTTTGACTCTGACGAATTATGCTTTTAATATTCAACAACTGATCGCGGTTTCCAGCTGTTGACAATGTCAACAAACATGATAGAAGCTAAAGTTTGTGTGGGGTTAATTTCATTACAATGTCGTGAATATATCTCCCTTTTGCACACCCTGAGGACAATTATATGGAGCGACAATTTGAGTTCGGCCCGGAGACGAACATTTTCCCGCGATTGTCGTTGTCTCATTAGTGAGGCTATTTTCGGCCGGGTGTCAGTCACCACTTCGCTTCACAGCCTCCCGCCTCACTGTGACCCGCATCGCACCCGTCAATTATCCTCTTCCGTGAAACTGATACACGAGGCAGGCTGCCTTGAGTTCACTGCCATCTGTACGCCGTCCGCGTGTCGAAATTTGGGAAAGGGTAAGGGTCGTTGGTCCTCTCCACTTGACGCTGCGCTCTGCGTCTACGTGAGGTAGCGGCGGAGAAGACAATCGCAACTTCTGTCCACACTGTGTTAGGATTTCTTTACTAACTCTTTCCACAAATGTTTGGTCATCACTCTTATGACTAGTTTGATGGGACTACCCGCGAATTTCTCTCCTCTGACAACTTCTTTATCTCATAGATACAGCTGTAGCCTATGTCTTCCATTATTTGCGAACGAAGTCTTTCACGATGGCTCAGTGATGTGGACAGGATATTGTCAGACGGGAGGGGGGGGGGGTCCGAATGGTTAGAAAGAAATTTACAAAGGCTCTTGTTTTCCATTTATTCTAAAAACAAACTTAGGCCAACATATTTTTTTTATATTTTATGCATATAGTTTGCGTTTGTAGGACCTTCTTATAAATACTGCAATATTTTATACACAAAATTGAGAAAAACATTTCTTAAAAATTGTCTCAATAATCGCCAGCAGAACCTTCAGTTGTTATTCCAAACGAAGTCAGATTATCATAAAGAGAAGTGTTTCTTTGTATTTGAACACTGGCAACGACACGGGTGCATGTCACTAAGCTCGCTGCCTGTCAGCCACGACTGTAGCTTGGTGTTTCGCAAAATCTGTATTAATTTTTGCATCAGTATAAATACCTAGCATATTGATTTAGGAAGCGTAAGTCTGTAATTTTATTACCAAGATTATTGGTTCTTTTACTCTTGTTGGCATTGCAACGTATCCATCCTCTAGATAAAATATTACTCTCAAACCTAACTTTAAAAAGTATTACACATACTGAGTGAGGTGCCTTATGATATACTGAAATATTGCCACTCCAAATAACGACTCAAATGCTGTAAATAGATAAATAAGCTGTTATAGTAGTGCATATTTTAAATTACCATAATGCTAGTGGACAAATAAAAGTCGGTTTTTCTCTTTTTTTTTTCTTGGTATGTACTTCTTCATAATTGGAAACTTATCTTAACAACACAAAAGAAACATAGCAGTAATGAAGCAAGGCCAACAAAGGACAACAGCTAAAGGAGGACTGAGCAATAGCCAATGCTGTTATCGATGTATCGATAATTAAAATCTATAGATGGCTTCGTTGACTGTCGATAGTGCGTATCCCTTTTTCGGTGTATGACATAACAATATCATTCAGTTTCACTACGCAGTAGCTAGGTCGTATCTTATTTCATTTAGTCCCTTTGGAGATTCGAGTCCACCATCGAGCATAGATGTGTATGTTGTCCTTAGCATAATTTTGAGTAGTATTTTATCATTTAGGTGATAGGGGAGGCGGATCCCCAAGACCCCCCTTTGGCTACGTCCTTGGATGGCATTGTTGAATAAAACATTCTCGGACGCAGTGGCGAAGCTACGATTTCGTTCGGGGGGGGGGGCTCATTTTTTAAAATGAAGCCTATTGAATTTATTAATCTATGACTCATTTTTACACTTTTTATAATTTAAACAGTTATACTACGAAAACAATTGCACAAGAAATAAAATCAGTAGGCTCGTATTAATTTGAAAGTGGAAGAGGAGCATTGTGGTGGAAATGGCATGTATGTATTCAGCTCGTAAAATAATTCTGCAGCTTCTTTGTTACTAGACAAAGAGAAAGGTCTTTACAGTTTAATTAACATGAAACTCTACGTGTAAATATTGAACTAAAATAACAGTATTATTGTGCATAAGATTCCAATCGGTGGCGCTGCTGACCTGCTAAGCAGTGGGCCACCGCATATGAACAGTCGGCTTGTAGCTTCAACATAGCAGTAACAATAGCGGCAACATCTAAGCTGAGGACGGCGCTAAAACCGCTCACAATAACAGCAACACACTTTCTGAGAGGCGACATCACGTTGGCGACCCACCTTAACGTTCAATTGTTTCTTTTTTCTGGAGCAACTGACTGTTTATACTGGTGTTGTGGTGGCCTTAAATACCCCATGAACTACTTGTGACTGGTGAGTTTCTGATTGGTCTGCAACTACGTTAAACCCCTTTTACACGATCGACTTCCTCGTCTCAGCTGAATCCTCGAGACGAGTGGTCTACTGTAGTACTCCTTGCGTGTTATTCCCATACTGCGCTCTCCTGTCTCGAGTAGTCGTTTTCGTTTAGACGTTAGCACCAAAACGTAGAGCTATCTACTGTGTAGTTTCGCATCTAAATGATGAAGTTAGTTTGTGATGGTACTTTTTACGTAGGAGCAGAAAATGATAATTGAGTTTATTAATGACAAAAGTGTAATATGTATTAAATGTTTTCTTCAAATGTCATGTGGTAAATTCTGTACACTACATAAAAAAAAAAATATATATGAAAAGTGTCGTCCGAACATTTCATAACTTATACATTTATTGTGACAACTAAAATGGATTACTCCTCATGAAAGAGAAAGTACTTAACTAACTACTCTTAACTGGTGGCTACAAGCATTGTGGTGATCAGTAATATTTAATACTTTATTTTTTACTGGGAGTGGATGAGTTACATAGAATGTATATTACTTTTTATTCTACTAACGTTTAGCGCCTGCACATACATTTACGTCAGAAGTGACCATCAAATTCAAAATGTTCAAATGTTGTAAAGCTATGGGACCTAACTGCAGTGGTCATTGGTCCCTAAACTTACAAACTACTGACACTAACTCATCTTAACAACAACAACAACACACACACACCCATGCTCGAAGGAGGACTGCAACCTCCGAAGTGGAACAGCCGCGCGCACCGTAGTAAGGCGTCTTAGCACGCACGGTTATTCCGCCGCGGCGAAGCGTCCATCGGTATTTAGCGGATGCCTCACTGTTACCTTAATGACGTATAACTGCCATAATTTTCGGTACGATATTGCTTCATGCAGTGTATACGACTGATCTCATTATTACGACTACATTCGCCGCATTGGAGGTATATTTCTCTTCTCCCCATCCCGAAAGCCTAATGCTGACCACGTAATAGACAAACTTCTCTGAAATGCACATTGCATATGCACATACTACAGTGTGAGGTCATAGTAAAAGTAAACACCTCATAATGTTCATCTTTTTAACAATTCTGTTCTCGTAAGCCTGATTCCATACCCGTTAGTTTGTAGCATTACCTTTCCCTCACAGAAACTTCTACACTTTCTTCTTTACTTTTTCCATTGGATGTATTTCTATATTTCATTAATGCCTCCACTATTTATAAATTATAACTGATATGTATGTACTCCCTATTAAAGGCACAGTAAACACACACACAGAAATAAAATCAGGCGTGGCTTGTTCATCAAATTCAATTATAAATATGTTAAGTGAAGCATCTACTTCTAGACAGCAGAAATTGTGACATATTTTTGTACCTATTTCCATAATTTGTAAATTCCTCACTGTACCTGTAAGACATGTTCTGTATCAAGGAAGTGAGATACCAACAGCCGTATGTATAATAAAATATTTATTGTATCACAACCAGTTTCGGCATTCCACTACGCCATCTTCAGGTCGCTGTGTATTAAACAAACCTAATCAAGTGACTAAAGCAAAAACATATTTTATTTTTTGATCTTTCGTTGTCTGAGGTAACCCTGACAATGGTGTGGATAATGTAGTTATGTCAGTATATCTCTGGCTTTAGTTCCCAGTATGACATGAATACGTTAGACTACGATGTACTTCTGTATTGCAGTGATGTTTATGTTTAATGACATGGTCTTTTACCTAATCACTGTTATGATGACAGTATTATTTGTCCTCCCGTATGTTTATGTTTATTTACTCCTTATATGGTGGCCGTTATTCCTCATCACAATTTTAGTTGGTGACTGTGATCATAATACCAACGTTTTGCTTTTAGTATTTGCACAGTCCAGGTATATTAGTATACATGGTTGTAATTTTAGGGTCACTTGTGGCATTTTCCCCCTATGTTTCAATTACACATATTTGTCTTTCGTTGTCTTAATTTAGAATAGTACTGTGCTTCTATAAATAGTTCATTACTACTTTTCTGTCAGGCGAAATATGTACCATGCACTTGCCAATAACGTTCATAGTACAGTTTTTCCATATATATTACCTTTACTCGGCATCTTTTGTGATATTTTAGTGGGATGTTTTCTGTAACCTTATATATTTTAGTTTTGATACATTTTTATTTGACATATTTTTCCGGATTTTCTTTGTGACCACTAACAAGTATGTTACACGTCTACCTTCGTTGAGTATATGATTCATATGTATAATTTGGGCTGACCTAATTTTTTGTTAGTGTTGTGTGCCTATTCCGAGAAGCATGTTAATGTTTTATTGCCAAAAAACGACTCTTTAGTCGTTCACTATCATTCCCTTTGTCAGCTTTGGGATTTCAATGTCGCTATTATACGATTTTATATATATATATATATATATATATATATATATATATATATATATATAAAAGGAAATGAATGATATTGTTGATTACGTTTGTACATATTCTTTATGTGGTATTGAATAGTAGTTTCATTCCTATATTGTAATACTGTATTCTCAATGTGCTACCATACAATACTTTTTTGTGTTTTTGCCTTAGTCACTTGATTAGGTTTGTTTAATACACAGGGACCTGAAGATGGCATAGTGGAATGCCGAAACTGTTTGTGATACAATAAATATTTTACTATACATACGGCTGTAGGTATCTCACTTCCTTCATACTCTTGATCAGCCGCTGTCCCGTTTCCACCACCAATGATGGATTCAATAAGACTTAATGTTCCGTATCAGTTACTTTGATTTATACATGATTGTATTTGTATATGATTGAAAGTCTTGTTACGCCACTGAAAAATTGTAATTGACCATTGTAAATTCTGGGAAAACAACCTATGCTCTGTAATACCTACTTTGTTGAATGTTATGTGAATTAATAATATTGTGGCTTAGGTCTTTTGTAAATTATATTCGTGTACAAATGTGGGGGGCATCCGCGTTTCTAGAGAGAGTGATGACGTGGAGGGAAGAGATGCAAAAAGCGTGCCAAGTGTCCTGCTAGCGTGACTAAACAAGTAGTTGGAGAGGAGACTATATCTGGACACTGGACAAAGAACAGAGCCAGTGACACGCGGATGATTAGTTACAGGACGCACTCTTCAAGAATAATATCAAGTGGCCTCGGATGAAGAATATTTTTAGTATGGTCACTGGTGTGTTATTGGTGGCATATTGTTTAAATTAATTCTACGCCAAGAAGACTTAATTTTGCCACTTACATCAAGAGCCAGTAACGGATAACATTACGTCACAGTGAGCCACATTTCATCAGAAATCTTTCATCGGAGCCAAAGTAGACAATATTTTAGTACCGTAATAATAGTCTGAACCTCACGTTTGCGGTTACAGTGAATAAGTATCATATTGACTTTAAGCAGTGTTGTTAACTTGCCGATGTCCCATGTCAGTGTCCTGTGCAGAGTCCTTTTCCCGTTAACCCTTTCCAGACCAGTGATACCATATGCCATAATCCATCTTAACCTGTTTCTCTCGGCCCAACCATTTGACCAAAGATTATAAAGAACACTGCCGGACTTCGAGGAAACAGAGGAGCATTAGGCTAAAACACAGTGACAAAATATGCATTGTTTCTTAAGGCTCTATCAAACAGAGAGCGGGCACTGTGTAGCATTCTGCCTTACCGCCTAAGTCAAACAGAAAGCGGGCGCACGTTCTGCCCGCCGCGTGCAGCAGGCAGGCTGTGGTTTTCTACAGAGAACGCGGCGGGCAATGGGGAGCTGTGTGGCAGAAAACAGACAAACTGATCGATTTGGTGCGTCCAAAGGCATTCCTCTATGTCATACGCGACCCAGAATACAAAACTGCGTCTAAGAAGACAGGCAGTTGGAAGGAGATATGCAGAAGTCTGAATCAAACAGGTATTAATTTATTTTTCATAATTACAAACCAATGTATACCTACTTGTTTAATCCAAACTAATACATGAAAATGAATTAAGCGAAATATTGGAAATTACAGTACATTTCTGGTTGTGTTGTGCAAAACACAGTTAAAAAGTAAGAAAAACGATGTGGTTGGAAAAACATCGTCGCAGTGGAGTAGCCTAGCGGTCTAAGGCGCCTCGCTGCGGAGCGCGCGGTTGCTCGCCGTCGAAGGTTGAAGTCCTCCTTGGGGCATGTGTGTGTGTGTGTGTGTGTGTGTGTGTGTGTGTGTGTGTGTGTGTTGTCCTTAGGTTAATTTACCTTAGTTTAAGTAGTTTGTAAGCTACGGACTGACGACCAAGTAGTGTGGTCCGATAGATTTACAAACATTTGAACATTTTTGGACAAACATCAACGCAGATGGTGCAAAAGGTAGTTGTTGGCTGTCAACTGTACATACAACTTTATGCCAATACCTTGGTACTGGTTATTGACAAAATACGCAAGAAATTGGTTTCTGTTTTAGTCTTAGCGTATTCGGTAATGTCTTAGCCTGTAGATAATCAATCTGCTCCTCTTGTTCAGTAGACACGTAGTTTGCATTGCTGCGGAGGAAAGTATTAGACAGCACGCTGCTTCCAAATCTTTATTTACAGCATCAGTTTGTAAGTCTATTGGGCATAAAAGGACACGCCACTTTTCAACAAGAATTTCCACTACATGCCGTCTCTTGCAGAGGCATTTATTGTAAATGACATTTGAAGATATTCCAAGGCTACAGCTCTAGGAAAGGGACATGTTAAATAATTCTGCAATTTAAACTATCATCTACTAACACGCGAGGCACACGAGTGCTTATATCCTGCAATGGCTTTCGAGGCTTTCGATTTAGACAAAATTTCTGCATGGTGCGAAAATTGACAATTGACACTAAATAAAGAAAAGTATGAAGTAATACATATGACCACTAAAATAAATCCGCTGAACTTCAATTACGCGATAAATCAGTCAAACCTTAAGGTCGTAGATTCTACCAAATGCCTAGGAGTTACAATTACGAACAATTTCGACTGGAGAGAACACATAGAAAATATTGTGGGGAAGGCGAACCAAAGGTTACATTTCATTGGCAGAATGCTTAGAAGATACACCAGCTCCACCAAAGAGACTGCCTACATCACACTTATCCATCCTCTACAGGAGTACTGTTGCCCCTTGTCGGACTCTCTCCAGGTGGGACTGACGGAAGACATTGAGAAGGTTCAGAGAAGGGCAGCTCGTTTTGTTTTATCACGTTGCGGAGGGGGTGGGGGAGCGTCACGGAAATATTGCACGAATTGGGGTGGAAATCATTAAAAGAAAGCCGTTATTATTTGCGGCGCGATCTGTTTGCGAAGTTTCAATCACCGACTTTTACTTCTGATTGTGAAAATATTTTGCTAGCACCCACCTACTTAGGGAGACATGACCATCCCAATAAAACAAGAGAAATCAGATCTAAAACGGAACGATTTAGGTGTTCTTTCTTCAGGCGCGCTATTATAGAATAGAACATTAGAGAAAAGTTATGAAAATGGTTAATGAACCCTCTGCCAGGCACTTGAATGTGATTTGCAGAGTATCTATGTAGACGTAGATGAGGCAGCATATTTTCTCCTTGTATAAATCCGTGGAGAAATGTAGTGTTGGAAGAAATAACAATGTCACTGTGTCTGCTCTAGCTGCCACATCAGCCCCCCGCGGTGGTTGTCGAGGAGACTCAGGCGCTTCAGTGACGATCTGCACGGCCACTACGGTCGGGGGTTGGAATCCCCCCTCGGGCATGGATATTTGTGCCGTCCTAGTTTGTAAGTAGTTTGTAAGTTTAGGGACTGATGACACCGTAGTTAAGTCCCATAAGCTTTACAAACATTTGAACATTTGATCTGCCACATCAAAACCACAAAGATGTCATCATGATCAACAACTCCAAATGAGACAACTGATTTTTTTATAAGAATAACTTGAGCCACTCTTTTCTTGGACATTTTATCCGAACATGCTTTCTGTGTAACTGCCAATGCTGTTAGCGAGACATTAGAAAATAATTGAATTAACTGTCTTCACACAATCAAGAAATTCACCATATTCTTCTCGTTTCATATTAATTTCATGAACTTATTTTCTTCGCCTCTTTGAAGCAAGCAAAATGAGAAGTAGAAATTCATCCTCGTCTGAACTGCTGTTCATGTTTATACGCTCCGCACTGACTCATACTCGTCCAAGTTAGAGTACAAACAGAAAGACTTTCAAAATATTATATCAAGGTAAAGGTAACAAAAAAATTGAAAATTTCCTTAATAAATTATTGTAAAATGCTAAAGTAGTAGTAAACATTGTAGAAAAGACATTTATATATATATGCACCAAAGCTGCTTTTATTTGAAATGCTGACGACTAGTTTCGGGCTTTGCCCATTTTCTAAGCCACCTATTACAGAGAACAGAGTGTGTTTTACATGAAAATACATTAATATGGCAATGTTATATTGACTGTACAAGTTGTAATTACTTACATTCAAATATATATTTATATTTGGTTACTGTTTAGGTCACGCTGTTTATTGTAATTACTTTGGTGTAATTTACAGAGCTGTTGATCCAAAGATGTTTTTATTAAATATTCTTTGTTTAATTTTGTTTGTAACAATATCGTTGGTTATATGCAGTGTGACATAAACAGTACCATGACAAATATCGTACAATAAATTTTAGATTTCATTCCGAACTATTTTAAGTGTAATAAATTGATTTGTGTCCTATATTGTAATACAGGGATAATATTGCGGTGCTACTATAATTTATCGCGTTTTGTTGCATATTTGGAAGTATATTACGGTAGGCTGGATTGTACTTTATATGCTGTCCAAGGTGTTATGGAAATTTTCGATGAATTTTTATTGCGCATTTCTGTTTGTTTATTTAACATTTGTTCTGGGTACTTAGTCATATGTGTATAGATTTGTAATTCTTCTAAAACGTCCATTATTTGTCCTTTGCAAACAATATGTAAAATTTTGAGATTTTCTTTAATACTCCCAGTCGAATGTTTACTTTCTCTGAGGTGGGTGCCAGCCGGCCGCGGTGGCCGAGGTGACTGAGGCGCTTCAGTCACGGTCAGCACGGCCACTACGGTCGGGGGTTCGAATCCCCCCTCGGGCATGGATATTTGTGCCGTCTTTAGTCTTAGCTAGTTCATAAGTAGTTTGTAAGGTTAGGGACTGATGACCCCGTAGTTATGTCCCATTAGTTGTCCAAACATTTGAACATTTTTTTGAGGTGTGTGCTGAATGCTGAAACATTATTTTTGCTTGTATTTATATGTTCTCTTAATCTAAATTTGAAAGGTCTGCTTGTCTGTCCAATGTAGGCCTTGTCACATTCATTGCATTCGATTTTGTAAACTCCAGATTCACTATAGCGATCATTTTTTTCTATTTTATGTTTGATTTGGTTCCTAAAGTGTTGTTAAGAGTAGAAACCTATTTTAATATTTGTTTTCTTCAGTGCATACTTTATTCTATCTGAAATTTGTCCACAGTATGGCAGTATTACAAATATGTTTTTCTTTCTTGTTTCAGTTTTTGTTAAAGTGATTTCATCTTTAATACTCTTCTGTTTTGAATTTAATTTCGATTTATACAGATTATTGACTGGTTCTGGGTTATATCCATTACTGATTGCTATATATTTGAGTGTATTTAGCTCTGAATTTATATTTTTGTTACAGAGAGGATATTTGGTATAAAAAAGTCTTTTCTACAATATTTAAGAGCTGCAAAACGCGACATATCAAAAACATTTGATTAGTAGTAAACAGTTTGAAAAAGGTGGCAAAGGAAACATATCCTGCTCAATTTCCCTCCAAAAACTAAAAATAACAAAAATTCATAAAATATATATTATTCCAATCATAATGCATATAAATATGCAAAAAAATACTTTTGTTCAGAAATTAACAAAATGTGGATTGGAAAGGGTTAAAGTGAAGAATTCCGAGAGTCCTGCATTGAGTGTTGAAAATCATAGGACCTCTTGTTGCTTAGTAACACTGGGGAGATTAACGTTAAATGTAGGCTATGTTCAATTTTTTTTTCTCCACAAGGTACAGAACTTTCAGACCGTATAGAATTATTAGAGTGATTGCTTAGTCGTTACCAAATAAATGTTCGCTTGATTGGATTACAAACTTTTTTCTTTGCTATATTAAAGTGTATTGCTGTTTATGTTAGCTAAAACACTGAACAGAACAGAATCAGGTACCATATTTTGCAAAAGTGTGTTTCTTTTCAAAACAACTGGACTACTGAAACATTTCTATGTTAATAAAAGTAGACTTATTACAATAGTTAAATAAGTAGATAAAATGCCAGCAAGTAATATATGTTTGACTATTTGATACTAGTTTTCTTAGAAACTTGTTATTTGATTTGTCTAACAGAGCAGTGATCAGTCCTATTGCTATACTACAGCATTTTCAAAGACATGAATGTAAATTTTGTCATTTAAATTCTGTATTAATATCTTTTAATGACAGAGCTAACTTTAGTACACAGACCTTTAGCAGTTTTCTATAGTCCACAGTTTGACAGGAAACAGATTAATTATGCTTAATATTTACCTAATTACCACTTTTAACTATAGATTCCTGTGATTCCTGTCTGACATTCACAAAAGTGGTTGAATTTCAAGCAGTGTTGCATTCAGTGTTTGTCATTACCATATGTCTTAATCGACAGAGAAAATAAATATTTCTTTGATTTAATAATTATATTCACGTTATTAAATGAATAACTAATTATCGTAATATAGAAATCCAAGTTTGCTGCTAACAATATTTCTTCAGCTTGTACAAATTGACTCCACTACAAGCTTGTTTCGGCTTATGCCGTTTTCAAGTGGACATGGTGATGTATAATAAAATAATTACCTACGATTACAATATACAGTTTTGTATACAAATTGTAAAAAAATTATTTCATTACAAATTCACTTACGTTTAAGTTGGATTGACGTCCATAAAGCATATTAGAGTTAGTGTCTTTTGTGTCAAGATGGTATATTCACGTTTTATCTCATTAATTTTTTTATTTGACAGATATAAACACTGTTTACTCTGTTGATGCTTTATGTTTACAGTAAAATAAGAGCTAACATTATTACACACAATAAACAGTGTATATATCTGTCAAATAAAAAAATTAATGACACAAAACGTGACTATACCATCTTGTCACAAAAAGTCACTAACTCTAATATGCTTTATGGACGTCAGTCCAACTTAAACGTAAGTGAATTTGTAATGAAATAATTTTCTAAATTTTCTTATACAAAATTGTATATTGTAAACGTAGATAATTATTTTATTATCCTTCATCAGGTCCACTTCAAAATGGCATAAACAGAAACAAGCTTGTAGTGGAGTCGATTTGCACAAGCTAAATAAATGTTGTTAGCAGCAAACTTAGATTTCTATATTACGATAATGTCATATTTTGACCTTGTATATGCTGGTATCAGGAGTAAAATATAGGGAGCAAAGAGTTATATTTAACTTGGAGAAAAACCAGACAGCAGTTATTAGAGACGAAGGGCAAGAAAGGAACGCAGAGGTTGGGAATGGAGTAAGACAGGGCTGTAGTCCCTACTCAATGTTGTTCAATCTGAACATTGAGCAAAGCAAGGAGAAATTCGAAGCAGGGATTGAAGTTCAGAGAGAAGAAGTAAACACTTTGCGGTAATTCTGTCAGAGACAGCAAAGGAACAGCAATTAAACGGAATGGGCAGTGGCTTGAAAGGAACGTATAAGATGAACATTAACAAGACTAAAACAAGGGTAATGGAATGTAGTGTCAGAAAATAAGAAGATGCTGAAGGAATAACATTAGGTAATGAGACAATAAAAGTAGTAGATGAGTTTCGTTATTTGGTAGCAAAATAACTTCTGATAGCCGAGGTAAAGAAGTTATAAAATGCAAAATGGCTATGGGAAGAAAAGCTTTCCTGAAGAAGCGAAATTTGTTGACGTCCCATATTAATTTAAATGTTAGGAAGATCTTTCTGAAAGCATCTGTCTGGAGTGTAATATTGTATGGGAGTGAAACGTAGACGATAAGGAAGTCAGGCAAAAAGATGATAGAATCTTTTGAAATGTGCTACTATAGACGAATGAAAATTACATGGGTAGACCACTTAACTAATGAAGAGGTGCTTAACCGAATTGGGGAGAAAAGGAGTTTCTGGCATATCCTGACTAAGAGAAGGGATAGATTGGTAGGACACATTCTGAGACATCGAGGAATTGCCAGCTTAGCATACGAAGTAAGTGTGTGGGGTAAAAATCGTAGAGGGACGAATACAGTAAGCAAATTGAAAAGGATATAGGTTGCCGTTCTTATTCGCAGATGAAGAGGCTAGCTAGCACAGGACAGAGTGGCATGTAGAGCCAGATCAAACCAGTATGCGGACTGAAGACAACAACAACAACAGGAACTGCCGACTATAATTATAACATACTAGCTTAAACCCGCAGCTCAGCTCGCGTGTTGGTTGATTATGACAGATAATGCGCGAAACGTAAAATCGATTTTTTTAAAGAGATGTATTAAAAGAAATTTCTTTTTTACAGCTTTGTTTATTTGTTGTTATATTTCCTTATTCGTATGCTTATCCTTACAGAGAAAGAGCTGAAGACCTAGTAGCACGCATAGACCAAAGATATGGTCTGTGGCATCACATTTCGCTATATGTAACCTCCTTGCTATAGAGTCGCAAACGTCATCGCTGGCCTTCAGTCCGAATTTTTTAAATAATTTGACGACTTTCAACCACCATATCTTCCACCCCCTTATAGCTATCGTCATGGAACTGCTATGGTGTACAACAGGAAACTTCGGACAACAATTACACGCAGACCATTCGCTTGCGTTCTGTCGTTTTCGCTGCAGTGCGAAATATTAACACACATACGTAGAATTTTATATACACCGATAACTTTCCATTCCAATATACTCCATCCTTTTAACATTATCAACCCTCAAGCAACAATGCAACCAATAAAACCATTTTCAAAGAGTAATTATTGTTCTTAAAATTACCAAATATCTATCAGATCGCTATAAAACCGTGCCTAAAACCTACCTAATGTATAAATTAATAACTGTACAAATATTTAAGTCTCTGCATCTTGTCGTTCGGATTTGATAAGCGTACACCGATCAGACATTCACATTAATATATACAGATAAATAACTATCCGATCGCCATAAAACCGTGCCTAAAGCCTTCCCGGGTAGACATTAGTAACTCTACAAATTTTTAACTCTTTATGTCTTGTGGTTCAGACGTGATAAACGTACACGGAACAGACATTCACATTTATAGATATAGATTGTGGTACTCTGCTCTTGAATTGGAACTTTCTCTGATCCTTGAGGTTTTACTGCTATCGTTTCTCTTGTGCTATATATTTTTCTGAAGTGAAGCCTACCTTTGATGCTTTCATCAATTAGCAATACACACAGTCAAAATTAAATCCTCTTATAGGGGCACAATCCTGTAGGCTGGGGCTTGTAGTAGCAGTTCGGTACAGTTATGAATTTTGCAGTAAACGTAACTAATCTCTGTGCTGCAAGCAGCTCCAAAACTAAACCAACCGCCAGGAGTGTTGCAAATTTCCTTAATAGCTTAGTGCAACTTGGCATATGGCCTAATATGCTAATGAGCGACCTCGTTTCTAGTATCATCAGTAGCGCAAGGTGTGAACTCACATCCACGAAATCATTTAATCCTTTTCAGCCCAAAGATTCCATATGGCATCGTCATCTTTATCTGTGGTTACTCTCGGCCCATTTATTTGAACAAAGATTATAAAGAACACTGCAAGACTTTCCAAAATTCATTGCGGTTAGCTGGGCTATCATTATTTCGAAGAAACAGAGGGGCATTAGGCTATAACGCATTGACAATACATGATTTGTTGCTTAATGTCTAAGTTAGAGTACAAACAAAGTCTTGACTTTCAAAATATTATATCAAGGTAAAGGAAACAAAAAAATTGAAAATTTCCTTAATAAATTATTGTAAAATATCTAAAGTAGCAGTTTGAAAAAGGTGGTAAAGAAAACATATCCTGCCCAATGATGCCATATGAAGTCATCCCAAATTCCCCTACAAAAACTAAAAAAATCTCATAAAGTCATAAAATATATATTATTCCAACCATTATGAGTAGAAATAACAAAGAAATATATTTGTTCGCAAATTAATAAAATCTGGGCAGGAAAGGGTTAATACTCAGCAGAGTGTCCACTTCTGGCCTATTCTGTTCGCATTTAGATGCGGTGTTACATGCCGACCAGCAAATCGTGTAGGCGCGCATCACAAAAGTTTGATTGGCGCGGTGTTACCTCATATTCCCTTTTATTGTCACTGCCCTAGTTATGTATTTGTTGCAATTTTCAGTTTTTCTCTCCTTCCCTCCTCTCTTTATGCATCTCCTCGTCCCTCGTCTGTCCATGTCCCCCTCTCCCCTATCTTGTCCCCCCCCCCCCACCCCCCAGGGGGCTCACGTTTCTTTCGTGAGTACGTGCGTGGCGAGCACGAGGCTCCGAGCTAATGCAGTCTTCCTTCCTTCTTTACTTTCCGGATTGCATTTCCTTTCCCCCTCCACTCCTTTCCTATCCTCACTCCTTCCCCTCCCCACCGGGGGACTGATAACCTCAGTAGTTTAGTCTCCCTATTCCAACCAAACAACCCAACCCAACCCTAATTTGTGTACATCTCCGTCTTCTATTATTGAGTCTCCTGCTTCTCTCTCCTTCTGTTCACTTTTGCTGCCCATCTCTCTGCCGATCTCCTCCTCCCCCTGTCTTTGTTTACCTCCTCCTTGCACTTGTCCACCACCGCTCCTCCCCCTAACCACTGTCTATCAATCTTCTCCTTTTCCATCATCTTACCTCTTCTCCAACCACCTCTACCCCCTCCTCTTTTCGTCCAGCTCATCCTCCCTGTCTCTCAGTTCATCTCCTCTTTCCCTATTCTCAGTCCATATCCCTCAGACTTTAAGAAAAATGTAATAATGCCCATTCCAAAGAAAGCAGGCGCATACAGGTGTGAAAACTACAGAACCATCAGTTTAATAAGTCATGATTGTAAAATATTAACACGAATTATATACAGAAGGATGGAAAAGCTGGTAAAAGCCGACCTCGGGGAAGATCAGTTTGGGTTCAGAAGAAATGTAGGCACACGGGAGGTAATACTCACTTTACGGCTTATCGTAGAAGATAGATTAAGGAAAGGCATACCTACATTTCTAGCTTTCGTAGATTTGGAGAAGGCTTTTGAGAATGTTGATTGGAATAAACTCTTTCAAGTTCTGAAGCAAGCAGGAGTAAAATATAGGGAGCTTAAGATTATTTACAACTTGTACAAAAACCAGACAGCTGTTATTAGAGTTGAAGGACATGAAAGGGATGCAGTGGTTGGGAAGGGAGTAAGACAGGGTCGTAGCCTTTCTCCAATGTTATTCAATTTGTACATTGAACAAGCTATAAAGTAAAGCTAGGAGAAATTTGGAGATAGAATAAAAGTTCAGGATGAAGAATTAAAAACATTGCGTTTTGCTGACGACATAGTAATTCTGTCAGATACAGCAAAGGAACTGGAAGAGCAGTTGAACGGAATGGATATTGTGCTGAAAGGTTCATTAACAAGAGCAAAACGAGGGTAATGGATTGCAGTGTAAGAAAGTCAGGTGATGCTGAAGGAATTAGATTAGGTAACGAAACAAAGGAGGTAGATGAGTTTTGTTACTTGGGCAGTAAAATAACAAATGATGGTCACAGTACAGAGGATAAAAAACGCAGAATGGCAATGGATAGAAAAACGTTCTTGAAAAAGAGAAATTTGTTAACATCGAATATTGATTTAAGCCTAAGTAAATCATTTCTGAAGGCATTTGTGTGGAGTGTTGCCTTGTATGGGAGTGAAACATGGACGATAAACAATGCGGACAGGAAGAGAATAGAGGCTTTTGAAATTTGGTGCTACAGACGAATGATGAAGATTAGGTGGGTGGATCGCGTAACTAATGAGGAGGTACTGAACAGAATTGGGGAGAAAAGAAATTTCTGGCACATCTTGACTAAAAGAAGGGATCGATTAGTAGGACACATTCTTAGACATCAAAGAATCGTGAATTTAGCATTGGAGGTAAGTGTGTGGGGTAAAAACCGCAGAGGAAGACCAAGAGGTGGATACAGTAAACAGATTCAGACAGATGTAGGTTGCCGTTCTTATGTGGAGTTGAAGAGGCTTGCTCAGGATAGGGTATTGTGGAGAGCTGCAGCAAACCAGTCTCCGCACTCAAGACCACAAGAACAACAATATCCTCCTTCACTCTGTGTACGAAAAATTACATATAACTGTCGTACTGATCGGTCAAACGATGTTAAAGTGTATTGCAATCTACTCATCACCACGCACCATGCGGTTTCTTGCAGAGAATAAATGCCTTCTGCATGGAAACATACGTACATGTGCCCACTTTCATTGTGATCAGTCAAACGATGACGATTTCTACTGTAAGGTACGTTGCGCATTGCACCGTACAATTTTATTATATTATATTTTTTTTAATAAATACAAAACTCATTGATGATAGCGAGATTTCCGCTGAAACTGTATAGGTATGTAAATAAACAAGCAGTACACAAACACACACAATACAAACTACAGTACAAAGAACACATGAAAACAAAAAAGAAAATTCAAGATGGTATGCAATGAAATACAAACTAACATATAAAATATCAAATATTTTCAAAAGACAATGCAAAAAATAGCTTCCAAAACAGACAACCCAATCCAAACCCCCCCCCCCCCCCCCAGAAAAAAAAGACACAGATACCTAACAAGGAGCTGGAATATACCAACTTCAATGTAACCCATGTGATGGAAGGTATGTAGGACAAACCAGTAGAACATTTGACACCCGACACAAAGAACATATCAGAGCATGGAAATATAGGACAAGCCTCTCCACTTTTGCGGAACATCTGAAAGAATACAACCACAAATCTACCATAATAGAAAAAGACACGAAGATAAATAGAATAAATAATGAAAAACACCTCCTAACATTACAAGAAAATTATCATATATGATAAAACAAAAGCTGAGAGAAAATGGCTACTAAATGACCAAATAAACTTGACAGGTTAATAATTGTTTCCATTGATTGATCATATGGTAGATACAAATCCCAACACATAATCACAAACCTAAAATTCCTCCCCCTCCTCCCCCCACCTCCCACACAAAGATACCTTCAACACATTTTCAATAAAAACAGTTGAATTACAAATAAGGCGAGAAAGTTGGAAACACTTACAAAACAAGCTACACTGGATACAGTTATGGCAGTAGACGGCAGTGCAAATTTGAAAATGCGAAGTTTTTTGTAAAATAGTGCAACATTTCGACCTAGTTGCCAGAAAGAGGGAGCTATGGAATAGCAAGTACTGTAAGTACACCATTTTATACCAGAAAACGAACTGTTTGAATCATAAAGTAAATGTGTTTGCATATATGTAAAATCCTAACCTATATGTGTACACAAAAACATGTAAATATTTCAGAACACCCACTGATGATGCGTTGTGAAAAAGACGAAACGCATACGGATGAAGTGTAGAAATAAAAAACACTTCATTTGCAGTAGCAGAAGGCGTTTTCTTTAAAATACTACTGTGAAAATGCACAAATAAACATCTAGGCGGATCCACAAACCCACATGTGTAACGCAAACACGAACCAACAGAAAAGTATCAAATTATAATGACTTTTTCAGATAGTTGACATGCACTCCAACCGGGAACTCGTTTTATGTTTGTTATAGTATCGCTGCCCTACGGTAGACAAATAGAAACAAAATATTTTTGTCTATCCTAGGACGGCGAAACTATAACAAACATAAAACGAGGCCTCAGCTTGAAACCATGACAACCATCTGAAGATGAACTTGTAAAAAAATTCTGAAACTGGTCATGATTTAAATAAAGAAACATTTTTGTACCATACTTGTCGCTAGTCACAACGAGCATGTAAGGACAGTTGTGAGTAAGGCAGAGAGCCGACTTCGGTTTATTGGGAGAATTTTGGGAAGATGTACTTCACCTGTAAAGGAGACCGCGTATAAAACGCTTGTACGACCACGTCTTGAGTATTGCTCAAGTATTTGGGACCCGCAGCAGATCGGTTTGAAGGAAGACATAGAGGCGGTTCAGAGGCGAGCAGCTAGATTTGTTACCGGTAGGTTCGACCAATGCGCGAGTGTCACGGAAATGCTCCGGCAACTCAATTGGGGATCGCTGGAAGAAAGACGACGTTCTTTTCGTGAATTTCTGTTAAGTAAATTTAGAGGGCCGGAATTTGAAGCTGAGTGTAGTACGATCTTGCTGCCGCCTACTTACATTTCGCGTAAAGATCACAAAGACAAGATAAGAGAAATTAGGGCTCGTACGGAGGCATATAGGCATTCTTTTTTTCCTCGTTCAATTTGGGAGTGGAATAGGAAAGGAAATGCCTAGTAGTGGTACAGTGTACCCTCCGCCACGCACCTTACGGTGAATTGCGGAGTATGTATGTAGATGTAGATGTAGTCAATGTTTTTAATTATAAAAATTTCATAAGACTGTTTCTGTCTCGTAAATTAGGCAATGAAAAGCTGATTACCTCAAAAACTGCGAATAAAAAGAAGATCCGATTGCCAATAAATGTTATTAATGGTTGGTATAAGTTGTAAATAGCTAATGAAAAAGAATCTAAATCTTATGAAATGAACGAACTGAGCAAATATATGTAAATATCTGATGTGAAAAGAAACGGAAAGTTTCAATCAGTCTTGCCATTTCACATGGTAACAACAAATTTCAAATACATGAAGCACTGTGTTAGTGAGACAAGGAGTCCTTAATCAGAAGCATTCAGTAGGTATCGACCAAAGTTCTAGGAAGTGTAAGAAACGGCAGTTAGCTCTAAATGTAGAAAAATGTAGGATGATGCAGATGAGTAGGAGAAACAATCTCTTAATGTGCTTTATTGAGTCAATTTTGGGAAAATGTGATTCGTCTGTAAAGGAGACCACATATAAAATGGTTGTGCGACCCCGTATTGAGTATTTCTCAAATGTTTGGGATCCCCACCAGATCGTTTTAAGAAGCAATTCAGAGGCGGGTGCCAGGTTTGTTACTAAATGTTCAAATGTTTGTAAATCTATCGGACCAAACTGCCTGGTCATCAGTCCGTAGCTTACAAACTACTTAAACCTAGGTAAACTAAGCTAAGGACAAACACACACACACCCATGCCCCAGGGAGGACTCGAACCTCCACGGCGAGCAACCGCGGGCTCCGCAGCGAGACGCTTTAGACCGCTCGGCTACTCCACCGCGGTGGTTTCTTACTGGTAGGTTCGATCAAATAGCGAGTGTTACTGTAAGGTTTCGGGAACTCAAATGGGAGTCGATGGTGGAAAGGCGACGCTCTTTTCGAGAAACACTGTTGAAGAAATTTAGAGCGCCGGAATTTCAAGCGGACTGCACAACAATTCTACTGCTGCCAACATACATTTCGCGTAAAGACCACAAAGATAAAATCAGAGAGACTAGGGCTCGTACAGATGCATACAAACATTCGATTTTCCCTCATTCTAAATGGGAGTGGAACAGAAAAGCAAGTAGCTAGCAGTAGTACTGTGTACACTCCGCCTCGCACCTTTGGGTGGATTGCGGAGTGTGTATGTAGATGTAGAAAGCAGCTGCTAACAATCTGTGAATATTGAGTGTAGTGAATAAATAACAACATTAAAACTACCGGAGTAAGTACTTTCCATTGGGTTTCAAAATAGCTGAAATGTATTCCTGTGCTGTAAATCCTGATAATACTAATATGCTACCTTCTGCTGTAGTATCAACTGTAAAATTACGGAGCACTTGTCAATCAACAACGGAACTTCATTTGTGAAAACGTAATGCAGTCTTGTCGACCAAGTAGTTACTTTGTAGTCCTACAAATAATGTCATTTAGATTTTCTTCGTCAATTTGTGTCATGTTTTCTGCCGTGACAATCGAAATCAGTGTCTTAAGTCTGTAGGTTTTGTTTTGCTGCAATAAATTCAGCTGGTACGTAGTAGTCCGATTAATTTTAAGCGGCTGGTGGGATAAACAGTGGTTTCCAGGAAATTATACTTCCATTTACTTCTATTTTCGGCATCTGTATCATATCTCCCAGTGTTTTCATGTTGGTCGACCCGTTGACCAAAAGCTGTAAAGCCGAAGTCGTAATGTCAGGTCCGAAGGGTCAGAATCACGAGGTGCTCGGCTGTCAGACGCTGACACCGATCGTAAACAGGGACTCATGGTAAACAGCTGATTTACGTAACGGACGTGATTTTAGTTCCAACTGGCTCCATACAAAAATAACGTACAAAAATCATTGCTATAAAGTTGATATTTTTTCAGTATTAATCAATATATATAAAAGAAAGTCGTGATAGTTGCACTATTTATAACTAAAGAACGTCTGAACAGAATTGGCTCAAAATTGGTGGGGAGGTAGCTTAGAAGCAGGAGACGGACATACTATACTTTTTGTCCCGTTCGACCGCGTTCCCGTGTTACGTGACATAAAACTGAAAGTACGCTTCCAGTTCGGATCATTTTCTAGATTCTCCAAGAATCAGTTTATTCATTCGTTACTCACATAGAGTAGAAATATCTCTGGAGTGAGCATTGCATTTTGCGCATGTTCTCAACATTAAGCTGGAATTATCACGTGATATGGGGACGACGCTGCTCGTTAATTCACACAAGTATCACGTCATGTCACGTTGGGGTTTCTCGGTAGCAAAGTTTTAACATCATCATCTTCTGGTGACTTGGAAATTTATTTTCGCCGCGCTCTGTAGTTGATTTTGTGCTTTTGTTGTTTCTTAATTTCAGTTTATGACTGTGATTTGCAAATGTAACATTACGAATTGCATTTTTTTTTTTTTTCATTGAGTGTTGTTCCAGAAGCAATGTCGGAATGTCAGATATCTCAAAATGAAAACTCGCTGAGGTGAACAAAGCTGAGTTTTGAGTTTTTGATTTATGTGTTTGAATATTGGTCAATGGTTTCGCTTTCCCACATACAACTGATCAAGAACACGACCTTTACTATGGTCATTAAATAATTTCATAGTTATTTTCTCAGATTTGACACTATACTCAAAATATTTTATCATGGATAGTAGTTATAGCTCCACTTCCATTGCTCGGTACAGAGCTAAGCAAGTTGACGTGACGTAACGTACAACTTAACATGACGGCCATTGTGAATTAGCTTTTTGCTTATGTTCAAAGGTTATGTTGCGTGTGATGCATTTGTTTACTCATAATAACAGAGGTGAATTACATTTGTTGTTATATGTGTTACAGAATGTTTTTTGTAGCCCATTCATCCAATTGTCTGATTTTTTCTTGCTTGAGATTTCATCTGTTAAGGGACTGTACGTAGAATGCGCAATGTACATACGTAGGAGTGTTACCAGCAAGTAAATTTGAGTGCCAGCTTCCAAATAAATAAATAAATAAAATAAAAAACAAAAAAAGTAATGAAGAATCAATTCCGTCTGCAATTTTTCCAGACCTATTGAAAGCCAAGGTTTACTATCATGTCATTTTGCAACACCCTGGAATTTTGGTTGTGTTCCGTTATATGAGTGTGAAACGGGATAACTCATTTGAGAATTGCTGAAGACAGCAAATCTGAATGTCAAATCACGTTTGTTGCAAGACATTAATGTATAGCATAGCCTATGTTCACGACAAAGTCGGAAACACTTTACCAAATTAGCACGTTTATCATTTGCATATTAGCTGCTGTAAAGTAAATAATCAATGCCTGTCAATAACGATAGTAAACTGAAAAATATGGAATGGCTTTGACAAGAGACTGGACTTTTCAACCTTTTAAATTGCTTAATGACTTCTAAAATATGCTGTTCAAATTTTCATTTTTCACACTTTACAGGCAAGAACATATCACTCACACCTGGACAGAGATGCTGTTAAATTTTACTTATGGCCTCGGCCACTTAGTGTGGTAATATTGGCAACAAAATGTTAACAATACGAGGATAATAAATCTGCTGGCCACAGATGAGTACATACAAGAATCTGTTGATCATAGAGCAGGAACATCATTAATTATTTATTTCAAGGTCAACACGAAAAATGATTCCCTCTTAATCTATGTGATTGAGTTTTCAAACACCATTACATGGTTATTACCAACATCGGCACACTACGCCGCCAAAGTTGTAAATAAAATTTTACCCAGAATTACCAGTTAGCATATATATTCACCAGCGACTGCCATTTGCTACCTGTGAATGCGTCACCTTGAAGTAGCATATAAGGTGATTCATCGTAGATTCGCAGAAATTGGAGAAATCGTAATTGCTAAAGTTTTGAAAGGATAAGCTGTGAATTCGCAAACTTCTGATTTAAACCGTGACAAATCACAAGTAATGTCACAGCTACCGAAAAGTAGCATTCACATAAGTCACTGTTATCGGACCGTCACTGTTTAGGTCATTCCCATTACAGACAAACATACGTCGTTCCGAGATCACGTAACCATAACGGCAATAGATGTTGACGACACAAGATCTCTTCTGCGCATCTGAATGCTCACTCCAGAGATATTTCTACTCTATGGTTACTCACCTAAATACGCTGCATCGGAGCAAACAAATACGCAAAGGAAGTTAAATTAAAGGCAGACGGCGATATCAATGCTGAGAATATATGAGAAACAACATATTCCTCAATAAGTTTAATGTGTCTGAAACTAAATTATTATGCGGATTATGAAAATAATATTATTTACTATGAAGAGAAAACAACTGTTGCCATCTACAATTTCATTGGCTCTCTCAAGCTTTGCCGCGATTGATCGGCTTCATTCCCTGGATCCAGCAGCTGTTGCCAACATAGCTATACCACGCCTGTGTAGCGGATTGTAAAATTTTACCGGTATATAGCAATGTTGTTAATCGTATTTAAATTAGATTCCTAATAAGAGTTCATTATTCACGTACAGGTCATGAAACAAACAGATGAATATTGCTGCCAAGTACAAAAACCATACTTTCTGGTTGAGCGAACTAGCCATTTTGGCAGCGAAAAATAAGGACGTAGACGATTTGAACATAAAAATTCAAAGCCAAATCGATGGCCAATAACATACATTTATTAATATTCTCTTAAGGAAATGTACTATTGTTGATATTTGCATTCATTTACTTCGATGGTTTCCATTTCCGATCCTGTCGAAGTCGTCAATTATCCAACAAAATTGCTGAATTCATTGAATTTGCTAGGAATGCCACCGCCCGATCTGCAAATCAAGGTTGGGTCTGTGATAATCTAAGCCAACCGAAACTATGCAATGGAACAAGACTCTCTGTGAAGAAACTGATGAACAATGTGATTGAAGCAACGATAATCACAGGAAAGTTCAAAGAAGAGGATGTTCTGATTCCAAGAATACCACTGATTCCAACCGACTTGCCGTTTCAATTTAAGCGGGTCCAGTTTTACCGTTCGCCTTGCAATCGCAATGACGATTAATAAAACACATGACCAGTCGTTGGAAGTTTAAGGATTAAATCTTGAATCGTCGTGTTTTTGACATTGGCAGTTTTACGTGACGCGTTCGAGAGTTGGTAAACCATCTGCACTGTTCGTTTTCTCTCCGACGGAAAGACAAAAAATAACGTTCATCATCAAGCATTACAATGAACACAACACAAAGAATTCCCAAACGTATTTGCGTTTTAGTTAATTATTTTGTTTCATAAGGACTTTGTATCATTAAAGTATGATCATGTAATAATTACATTGTTTTCAACTCGTAGCCTCTCAACAAGGTATAAACAAGTTATAATAAGCATTAATATTATGCTCGCTGCGAGAAAAACTTGCCAATCTGTGCTGTATAAATGTGCGGTTTTGTTTTCCTTATTCCAGTCATTTTTAACATGAAACAGGAAAGTTTTTTATGCTTAAATGTATAATAACGCCTGTTCGTACAATAAAATAATTAAAAGTACATTGTTTTCAACTCGTAGCCTCTCAACAAGGTATAAACAAGTTATAATAAGCATTAATATTATGCTCGCTGCGAGAAAAACTTGCCAATCTGTGCTGTATAAATGTGCGGTTTTGTTTTCCTTATTCCAGTCATTTTTAACATGAAACAGGAAAGTTTTTTATGCTTAAATGTATAATAACGCCTGTTCGTACAATAAAATAATTAAAAGTACGGCCATTAAAGGTACTAACCTCACAGATAGAGCAGCTCGAAAGGTTTCTCTAATAACCCGGTTCCAATTGATTTACCCATCCATTGTTGTTGTGGTCTTCAGTCCGGAGAATGGCTTGATGCAGCTCTCCACAATACCCTATCCTGAGCAAGCCTCTTCATCTCCACATAAGAACGGCAACCTACATCTGTCTGAATCTGCTTACTGTATCCATCTCTTGGTCTTCGTCTGCAGTTTTTACCCCACACACTTCCCTCCAACGCTAAACTCACAATTCCTTGATGTCTAAGAATGTGCCCTATCAATCGATCACTTCTTTTAGTCAAGGTATGCCAGAAATTTCTTTTCTCCCCAATTCTGTTCAGTACCTTCTCATTACTTACGCGATCCACCCACCTAATCTTCAGCATTCTTCTGTAGCACCACATTTCTAAAGCCTCAATCCTCTTCCTGTCCGCACTGTTTATCGTCCAAGTTTCACTCCCATACAAGGCAGCACTCCACACAAATGCCTTCAGAAAGGACTTCCTTATGCTAAAATTAATATTCGATGATAACAAATTTCTCTTTTAAAAAAAAAAAAAAAAAAAAAAAAAAAAAAAAACGCCTTTCTTCCCATTGACATTCTGCATTCCTCTGTACTGCGACCATCGTAAGTTATTTTACTGCCCAAGAAACAAAACTTATTTACCACCTTTATTGATTCGTTACCTAATTTAATTCCTTCAGCATCGTCTGATTTTCTAATACTGCATTCCATTACCCTCATTTTGCTCTTGTTAATGTTAATCTTATACGCTCCTTTCAACACACTATCCATTCCATTCAATTGCATCTCCAGGTCCTTTGCTGTTTCTGACAAAATTACAATTTCATTAGCAACACGCAGTGTGTTTATTTCTTCAACCTGAACTTTAATTCCTTCACCAAATTTCTCCTTGATTTCCTTTATAGCTTGCTCAATTTACAAACTGAATAACATTGGAGAAAGGCTACAACCCTGTCTTACTCCCATTCCAACCACTGCCTCCCTTTCATGCCCTTCTACTCTGACAACCGCTGTCTGGTTTTTGTACAAGTTGTAAATAACCTTACGCTCCCTATATTTTACTTCTGCTTCTTCAGAACTTGAAAGAGTTTATTCCTATCAACATTGTCAAAAGCCTTATCCAAATCTACCAAACCTCGAAATGTAGATTTGCCTCTCCTTATTCGTCTGTACTCCATTTTGCCTGTTTCATTTACTGCATTTTTATATTTTCTCCTTTCATCGATTAAATTTAGTATCTCCTGTGATATCCAAGGATTTTTTGTAGGTCTTGCCATCCTACCTATTTTGTCCTCTGCTGCCTTCACTATTTCATCTCTCAATGCTACCCATTCCTCCTCTACTGTTTTATTTTCCCCCGTTTCTGAATATTGTTGCGTAAAGCTCCCTCTGAAATTCTTAAGAACTTCAGGTTCCTTCCATTTATCAAGGTCCCATCTCCTTATTTTCCTACCTTTTTGTAGTTTCTTCAGTTTCAGCCTACAGTTCATAACCAACAAGTTATGGCCAGAGTCTATATCTGCCCCTGGGTATGTCTTACACTTTAAAACCTGGTTCCGAAATCTATGTCTTACCATTATAAAATCTATCTGGTATCTCCCGGTGTCTCCTGGTCTCTTCCACGTACACAACCTCCTTTTGTGATTCTTAAACCAGGTGTTTGTTATAACTAAATTATGTTCCGTGCAAAATTCTTCCAGGCGGCTTCCTCTTTCATTCCTTTTGCCCTACCCATCCATTTTGACTTATATTACCAATCAGGGTCCCAGTAACAATAAATAAGATCAGAGAGAGTTGGAGGAGGAGACTGAGATTGGGAATGAAATGGATTTAAAAAGGGGGGATGATGTAGACTCAGAGAGGAGGTGGAAGATATGGATATGGTGTGGAATAAGGGGGAGTGGTGTGAAGGTGATGCAAAAAAGACAGGGGGAGGACGCGATGTGAAAATAGAGGAGGGAGGGAGGGATAGACATAGGGAGAAGAAGAGGGGAGATTGGGGTACATAACCCATACACATTAGCTACTGCGAAGCGTTGCCGGGTTTGCTAGTATTTCATAAAGAGTTCCTTTAGTCCCAAATTAAATATATGGCGGAATAGAATTTCTGATTACACTGATAATCGTCAACGGTTTATGAAAGGTGTTTGTTACTAACGCAAAGTGTCCCAAATGTTCCATCGCTGAAGTGTTCCATCTAATTGGAAAATTATGGCTGGTTGGAAATCTATCTCGCTAAATAGCTCGATACCTCTAGTTCAAGTGAAATAGCACTAATAATGATATCTTAATATATAGTGTAAATTTTCTACATCTACATCTACATAGATACTCTGCAAATCACATTTAAGTGCCTGGCAGAGGGTTCATTAACCACTTTCATAACTTTTCCATTTCCATAACCGTTCCATTTTCTAATAGCGCGCGGGAAAAAAGAACACCTAAATCGTTCCGTTTTCGATCTGATTTATCTTATTTTATTGAGATGGTCATGTCTCCCTAAGTAGGTGGGTGCTAGCAAAATATTTTCACATTTAGAACTAAAAGTCGGTGATTGAAACTTCGCAAACAGATCACGCCGCAATGAATAACGTCTTTCTTTTAATGATTTCCACCCCAATTCGTGCAACATTTCCGTGACGCTTCCCCCCCCCCCCCCCCCCCACCGTAACGTGATAAAACAAAACGAGCTGCCCTTCTCTGAACCTTCTCAATGTCTTCCGTCAGTCCCACCTGGTGAGGGTCCCACAAGGGGCAACAATACTCCAAGAGAGGACGCACAAGTGTGATATAGGCAGTCTCTTTGGTGGAGCTGGTGAATCTTCGAAATGTTCTGCCAATGAAACGTAACTTTTGGTTCGCCTTCCCCACAATATTGTCCAAGTGTTCTCTCCAGTCAAAGTTGTTCGTAATTGTAATTCCTAGGTATTTAGTAGAATTTACGACCTTAAGGATTGACTGATTCATCGCTTAATTGAGGTTCAGAGGATTTCTTTTAGTGGTCATGTGTATTACTTCACACTTTTCTTTATTTAGTGTCGATTGCCAGTTTTCGCGCCATGTAGAAATTTTGTCTAAATCTCTTTGCAGTTGCTTTTGATCCTCTGTTGACTTCACTAACCGATAAACGACAGCATCATCCGCGCACAGTCTAAGGGAGCTCTTCAGATTGTCTCATAAATCGTTTAATCGTTTATAATCACGAGGAAGAGTAGGGGACCTATAAAGCTTCCCTGTGGAACGCCAGATATCACGTCTGTTTTACTCGACGACTTACCGTCAATTACAATTTAAGTTGACAAACCATAATAACTCGTAAAATAAGCTTCACACGACAAAATATGTATAATCCAAAGTTGATTATTGGAGCGGGATGCAACTTTAAAATTTTAAATGGGAACCCCCATTTTTTACTGCAGAATCAGATTCTACATTAAAAAACTAAGTACATTTTCTCTTAAAATTTGTTTTGATTCATTGTTTGAAGCGGAGTTAGTATTCCTAGGCAGGGTTATTTCTATGAGCGAGAAGCGGCCCGCTCGGCGTAATTCCGCCTAGCAATACTAACTCTGCGTCAAACCCTATGGGGACAGAGGGAGAGTTTTAGCTTTAGCGAATCAAAATTTACGAAGTAAATAAGTATTTTTTATTTATCCGTAACCATTTTCCACGCAAAAATGAGAACATGGATTTTTTTTAATTACAGTGTCGACTACCAAGAATCAAAACAAATGCTTAAGACAAAATGTACGTAGTTTTATATGTAGAATCTGATTCTGAAATAAAAACGATGTTGACGCTTGAAATTTTAAGTTGTCTTCCGCCCAGCCGCCAGGGGCTAATTTTACCATCGGCAGACGTGCCCCTCGAAAACGATCAACTTTGTATTCTACATATTTTTCGTGTGAAGTTTATTTTTCGAGTTATTGCGGTTTGTCAACTTAAAATTTACACTTATTACAACATGAAGCACTCCGTGTTTTCTTGTGCAGAAAACTTGGTTCATGGCCTAAAGATATGGTACTATAGATGATAACATGTTCCAAACATGGATACTGATTCATGTGAAACATCACGTTTTGTAGGCTTCTTTGTGTAGGAGGAATAAATGTACGCCGAAGTCCAAACGACAATATTTCTTTTAAGGAGAAGAATGATTTAATTTTATGTGTATAAATGCCTGTCAGCCTATATGAGATTAGAAGGAATTTCTATATACTACATACCTTCATTCCGGTGCACGACAAAATTACTTAAAAAAACTGAGTCACAAAAGAAGCTTCAATTTGAAGAAACTTTTTGAGATACACTTGGTCAAACTGTTTGCAAAGAACACATATGCTACTAAAATTTTTACAAGATTCCGAAATATTTTGCTGGGGACGGATGGATTTATTACACTGGCCAAAACAATTAGGGGATCAGTTGAGATACCTAGTTTCTGAAGTATTGTCATCGGCAGAATGAACTAAAATGGTTCAACGTCATTCTTTCGGTTCAACGGAGTGGAGGCAACAACATTTCGTCAACCTAGATAGTGGTAATAACAGAAAGTTGCTGCATAGGCGGTTGGTGTTGACTCGTGATTACCAAACGAATTACACAAGCAGGTTGGCTCAGATAGTGAAGTGACCAGGTAGTGCGATGCGAAAATGTGACTTACCCGAGTCTGTGGCATGGAGAGCCATGGGAAGTTTGGAAGCCGGACGGGCACGAAGGAGGTGGCTGCAGCTGTCCTATAGTGTAGTATACAGGACTTGGGTGCGATTTCAGACAACAGGAGCCGTTAAAAGAAGGTAAGACCAAGATGACATTTATCTCCGGAGTATCAACACAAAGAGTTCGAAATCGCATTCGGTTATGTTGCCTCTACACACGGAGGCTTATGGTGTGTGCCCTTGCCGCGCGGGAGTAGCCGAGCGGTCTGGAGCGCCACGTTACGGATCGCGCGGACTCCCGCGGCGGGGGTTCGAATCCTCCATCGGGTATGGATGTGTGTGTTGTCCTTAGGTTAGTTCAAGTAGTTTGCAAGTCTAGGGACTTACGACCAAAGTAGTTTGGTCCCTTAGGATTATAAAAATTTGATTGTGTGTATGTGTGTGTGTGTGTGTGTGTGTGCCCTTTTAAAACACGAACCGATTAGCCTGCAATAACAGGGCGAAGGAACATTAGGATTGGAGTCCTAAGGAATGGCGCCAGGTGTAAGATACGTGTCAGTACTATGCGTCACATAGGTACATTTGTAAATCACGTAATTATCAATAAAAGATTTTATTATGTTGTGAATTAAATTCAAGACTGATTAGGAATTTTGCAGTATTCAATATGTATCAAAAATATGATAATTCATCACAAATTTATTGTAATTTTTTTGTTTTTTATTTTATTTTATTTTTATTTTTTTTAGAACATATAAAACCTTAAAACTGCTCTGTTGGTTGGTGGGATATAGGTAAGGCTGTTCTATTGATTAGAAAAACAGGGTCGCTATAAGGATTTGGCAATAGTGAGCCAGTTAAAGGAGGTCAGTTTCAAAAGCTACTCATTCCAAACTAATCTGGTGCTAAATGCAGCATTGATTATTGTCATCAGCTGTTAGTTAACACTCACAACAACAAACTTTTCAATCAAGCTCATTCAAGATTAGTTAAACACATTTATTAGTCATTAACACTATAATTCTGTTTGGTTATGGCCCTAATGTTAATACTTGCACGGTTAATTAAGAAACAGTGCGTTTAAGCTGATTGAAAGCGCAACGGATTTTTTGAACAAAGCAAGAGCAATACGTAGTCTGCATAAGGCTCACTGACTACACTATGAATTTGACTGCGAGAGAAATCAGAAAAAAAGACACAAATCACTTTCTAATAATGCAACTGCAAGAATTTATTTCGCTAACTGACTGATTGCAGAAACTTAGTATCTTGTTCATCTGTGTAGTATTGCACAACAATCACTATTAGCATTAAACGTCACACCAATAAAGAAATATGTTAATCAAACTCAGCTTTGATTTTAATAGCCAATAACTAAGGAAGAGGGTTAGCTTTCTAACTACAAAAGTGAAACAGGTAAAGAGGTTCAACTTTCTCAATTATTATTAACAATAATCATTACATTACCTTATGATTGAAGAACAACAAAATCTTCTCAGACTGATACATATATAAATGATACAAAATCTTATAAAGACAGAACTGTGTCTGTGAAAATCAGATTTCAAAATTATTCCATCAGCTCGTACAAAAGCAGCTAACCAAAGCACGTCCGATTAATACCAGAGCTACACACCGAGTCTCTCTTTCTGTTCAACTACTACTCACATACATAGTCTTTGACACAGATGTTACACAACAGAGTGAACCATAGACGTAGTTACTCAAAGAAGTTCATATAACATTTTACATCCAAATATCGATACAAGACAGGCGAAACAATATTAGTGAATTTGTAGAGACATGTTTCAATGTTAATGTAATTGCTAGGAAGAGAGAGAGGTTGTTCTTTGCTGGTCGAGGTTGGAGTATTCTATGTATGGATTATAATTGTCATATGTTTTGGTTATGGAATTTTTGGATGTATCACGAACGCTCAATATACGTATGTTTTAACTTAAAAAGTAAGTTCTGCATTCGTTTACAGTTATTTAATCAACTGCACATGCAATTTCTGATAGGTACAAAGGTAGCCTACGTTACTACCTCATCTGGAATTAACAACTTGCAGATTATACAAATGGGACTTTATCTAAATTGATCTAAAATTGATTGTTACATTAGATACAGAACTTCTAGTAATTCCAAATGGGTAGTGAATTATCCGTTCGGACAGAGAGACTCAATTCCGAGACTCTCTCTCTCTTATGTAAAAATAAATTCAAGGTTTACAGCTTCACACAATTGCAGATCATGAATCGAGTGTCTACGACCTGCATCGACGCAACAACGTCTAACCTGTGGTGGTAAGAAACAAATAAATTGTTCTCTTTCAGAATTTTTGCAGCATCTTAACAGAACCTGAGCAGAGACTTTTATATTTCATTGAGTCTAAAGAGAGAGTTACTTTCAACTGATTTATTATCTCAGACATATGTAATAATTTATTGATTTAGACTGGTTCTGACGAAAGATGAGTCAAGATATTTGGTTGCCGGACAATCGTCGTTCCCTCGTCTGGAGAGAACGTGGAACTCGGAACAATCCTTCTTATGTTCAGAAAATATCACCATATCATGGTGGCGGACGAATGGTGTGAGCAGCAGTCAGTATTGGCGGACGTACGGACCTCTACGTCGTTCAGAATGGGACTTTGACTGCTCAGAGGTATAGAGAAGAGATACTTCGACGTTTTGTTGTGCCCTACGATGGTGCCATAGGAGATAGGTCCCCACATAGCTAAACTGGTGGGCAATATTCTTGAAGCTGAGGGAACTGAATGAATGGAGTGGTCATCTTATTCACCGGACTTAAACCCGAATGAACATGTCTTGGATGCACTTGGCAGACGCATTGCAGCCAGACCAGCACCTCCCACAACGGTTTCAGAGCTGGATATTGCACTCATTAAGGAATGGACAAATATGCCTCAAGAACTGACTGATAACCTCATACTGTCCATGCGACGCAGGTGTGCAAATGTACTGGCCGTCCATGATGATTACACACCATATGAGAGGCCAACGAGAATGACGTTTTCACAATTATGGTAGCTCAAAGGTGCCTCGGTTTACAAGGGAAACACCAGAAGTCGCCGCCTTCGATTTTGATGGGTGTTAAATTTGTTACTGGGGGCCTCTCCTGAGTATCTGGTTAAAGTGCTAAATCGCACTTCTCCCTAGTTTTCGAGATCTTTTTTATAATTTGCGCTGGATATACCTGCAAATTAGCGTCTATTCCACGCGTAGGTGTGTAGTCCAGTGGATTGCCGGGCGCCGTGGCTCAGCGCGTCCGGTTGGAGAGCTGAACGCCTTCTGCGAAACTAATAATAAAAATAAATCTGAACCAAGAACTCATGGAACAACAACGAACACACACGATCACGACCGGAAGGAACAGAAATCCCCATGGAACAGAAGAAAAAGTTGATTAAGTACCTGTCTACCACGTTGAAGGTCCCGTGTTCGAATCCCACCATTGCACTTTTTTCATTATTTCTTCTTCACGATGCTTACAAATATATTTCTTTTCGTGGAAATTGTTGAAAAATCGTAATATTTTTATTTTATAAGCAGCAAATTGACCTCATACAGATCTTCCTTTTAATAATATTTATTGTCACAATTCTTTTATTTTCTGAGTAGGAAATGTATATTATAAGGTTTATTAACGTTAATGAGGCGGTATATAATAAAATTTCATGACATTGTGACACGATATTTTTATTAATTCACTCATTATCACTGACCGGTAAGCCAGGACATTTTTGCGGGTGGTACTTGACGAAGAAAAACCGGAAACGTAATTCTGACGAGCACCACGCGTACATGATGAATGAAATGGATTTGCATGCGACGAGTTTTTCGATAATCAAACGGGAAAGGATAATTGATTCACGTACAAAAATGATGCCCCTTCCTCCAACAAATCGGAAGCGATCCAGGCGTGTTTGAGTATGGGAGCGAAAGTGGGAGCGCTTTACTGGTGCAGAGCCGGGAGTGTATCTTTCTGCAGTCCTCCCGCGATGTTATTTCCATATCGTTCAGTAGTAATTCGGGAGCATTCTGCCCATTCACTTCAATAACCGGGTGGGATGTAAACATACGTCAAACATAAATCATAGCGGGTACGGATTGGTCATATGAATATGCATACCGCACGACGAAAATAAAACAAACGATCTCGAAACCTAGGGCAAAGTGCGATTTACCACGTTAACTAGAGACTAAGGAGAGGATCCCCAACAACATATTTAAGACCCATCAAAATCGAAGGCGGTGACTTCCGGTGTTCACCTTGTAAATATACGCCATGTAAACCTCAAGGAAAGAGTTGGTTCAGCAAAATATCATACTGTATCGCACACGATTACTTTTGTAACTGCCGCGGTGGAGTGGTCGAACGTTTTCAGGTGCCTCGCTGCGGAACGCGCGGTTGCTGGCCGTCGGAACTTCGAGTCCTTCCTGGAGCATGGCTGTGTGTGTGTTGTCTTCAGTTTAGTTTTAGTTTAAGTAGTTTGTAAGCGTAGAGGCTAATAATCAAAGAAGGTAAGTGCCACAGATTTGCAAACATTTGAACAGCTGTAACTAATATCTGAATAAAATTCTTTACCTGATCCCCTAATTGTATTAAAACCATCGTCTCCATCTGTGTAGGGCATTTCCGAGAGGGATCGTAGCTTCTTTTGATATCCGAATCACATGTTACAATGCTACAGACGTCTTCCTCGATGCCTATAAAATTGTAATCGACATTGTGCTGAAATAATCATCCGGATGTTGAAGCTTTTTTGATCCGTTTTTCCCTAACAATAATTTTGTGTTTGTCTATAAATATCTGCCTTCAGAAAAGCACTAGTTTTTCTTTTAATACCCAAACATGTTTCACTACCAATTTTATATATATGTATACAGGGTGTTTCAGAAGTGATGCTCAGTAACTCACTAGTGTAAAGTACAGGCCAAAAGCAGTTGGAAAGCTCCAGTGAACACAGGTCTTCAAAATAACAGTTGTGAAGACATAACACATGTTCTGTTGCGGTTCATCGGTGTTAGCAACACACGGCATCCCTCAACGTTAAGGGGAGTTGGAATATATATATACTCTTAAAATGGTACAAAATTTGTTAAACTATACTAACAAGAAGTATTTTATTTCATTTTTCAAAATTATATGTGCGTTCAGGAAAATTACCCAACTTGCAATGATTACACATTTCCGTAAATATTGATACAGAAGGCTGTGGATTTCGCTCATCAATTGTAGAATCTTTGATCTGCGGCCGGCAGTTATTCATTACTCTTAAGTGTTTCTCCGATATTGTCTATTTATATGTCAGTTACTTTATTCTTTATAGTAATGATCAATGCCCCATGTTTATATATGTTTTCACTCATGCACCCACGTGATTAAACCTGTGTGTTCATGTGATTGTGCAAGGTTGTTTTTGATATTGACTGACTGCCGCACAATGGCTTACAGTCCCCGCCTCGCGCTTTAGGCCTCGTTTACTTTAGTTAAGAATGAATGGCTTCATGTCGTCTGCATTGGCGTCTGCTGGGTGGCCAGAAACAAGCTTATTTGGCAAGATAGCGGGGTGGCCTGTTCTTAGTGTAGTACCAACATAATCTTAGTCGTAAGAGGTAACAAAAGAGACGCCTCTGGAGCTCTAGAAGAGGATATTATCTTCTTCAGATAGCGAGTGTTGGTAGACACTATGTTCTGACCGCGCTCTCCACGGGTTTTAGCCCGCTCTACTTCCGGTGAGTGGTGGGAAAGGCTTTTGGCGTGGCCTTAGGTTTCACTCTTGCTGCGTCTGTCGAAGTAAGTACATCGTCGAATCATGCTGAGGGTATGACGTGCTTGGCTTTCTTTGTGATCAGGTAGTCTTGGTTTATCTGTGATAGTTTTCTTAAGTAATTATTTCGCCATGCGAGGCGAAGTGTTTCTTCATTTACAGAGCTCGAGTCATTTAGTTTAGTTTTAGTATATGCATTCTCATTCCGGTGATGATTTTTGTGTCTGGTTTTTGCACGTAGCCTTCAGCCTTTGTGTAAACTTATTATGTTCGAATTTCCTTGCTGTTTTTTTTTAATTTTTATTATTTTTTTATTTTACTTTTTTTTACTAACATTTTCACGTCGTGTCTGTATTTGTGAGTATGCTAAATAGTTCTCAGATTTTCTGGTTTGATTCCGTCTTTACTGTCTTTGTATGACCGATTGCACCATGTGCTTTCGTAATGGCCTTTACTTCGGCCTTCAGCCATGCTTTTACTAATACTAGGTTTCTTCTATATGAATTCTCATGTGTGCTTTACTTGCTTATTCTACATTAATTTCTTTTTGTAAATCCTATGTAATTCACCATGGTCGCACACCATGTGGTACTTATGGATGGTATACTGCTGCCTCCCTGCACATGAGTTCGTTTGGTAAATAGTGTTATTTTAATTTGTGCTTCACGACACCTGCCACTTCATCAAAATGACGCTTCGTTTCGCCACTGCTATCAAGTGTTGCTGCATGAGTAATGTGTTGCAAGCATTATGCGTGTGTCTCTGAATGAATGAGTGTGCTTTCCTTTATCCACTGTGTATTTGCAAATTTTCTCACACATTACCTTTATACTCATAAAGGGCAGAAACAGTTTTATTATGGGAAGTAACTTCATGATTTTAATTCATTTTTGTACAAGGTGTGTGTTTCATTGTGCTTCATTTGGTCTCCCCAATTTTATTTGCTTGTTTATTTTATTGAATAGATGATGATTTAAAGTATCAAACCTCTGATTTATAATTTCATGATCCCCATCCAGTGTTTAATTATCTATTCCCTTTTTTTAACATTTATTTTGTGTTTGTTAAAACGTTGGCTGCTCCCTTAGGGAATGAGCAGTTAGATAAATTTCCATTCCGCAAGTACTGTGGCCACTTGCAAAGTAATTCAGAGCAGCAGTGAGCGTTTTAACTTGCATGTCCAGATCTCAACTGTTCGACATCTCACTTAGAACACTTAACAAGCTACTTTTCAGCTTCTGGACAACAAGGCAGTAAGGAAGGTTCAGTATGAAGGTGAATTAAATTAAAAAAAATCGAAAAAAAAGCTAGGGCAGGAAAGAGAAGAAAGCTTCTAGGTGTAGAAGCTGTTGGAGAATTTTGATAATAGAATAAGACGAATTTGTGAATTTTCATAATAAATTCCTTTACTCCCATTTTATGACATTTGACATTTTTATCGTTATATGTACCTTTGTCGCACAAACCTCTAAACCAATAACATTAAAAATCCCAGAAATGTTATATAACAGTTAAATCAGGCCACTGAAGTAGAATCAAGACAAAATCTGGCTTATTCACTGAATCAGGGAAATGTATGTTACATTTTTTCCAAATACAAATGGCTTAGTGGTAAAAAAATTCAGAAATATTATAGCAATAAAAACAAAGCATTTGGTTCTAATTCAGTGAGCTAACAACATATGCTGAAAGTAGCTGCCAATATTTCTGAGTTTTATATATAACAGTTCCAGAGAAAAAGGTACAAAAGTTAGTAAATTTAACATTGACGAGATAGGGCATTCCGACTCCCCTTAAAGTATGTATTTGAAATGTTTCCATGAGTCTGAATGTGATATTGAACTTGTCTTTGAAATGAGCTGCCAGTCCTCTCAGGTTGTCCCGGGTAAATCTGTAAATGCTGGAAGGCTGCTTCAATTCGCAAGCGTAATTCCTCAAAGATGCTGACTTCGGCGGCGTAGACCAAGGTCTGACGTGACCCCACAGACACGTATTCACTGGAGTCTAATCCGGAGACCTTGGAGGCCAGAGCACAATTCCTCTTCTACCTATGTTGACAATACGACACAGTTAGAAGCCAGTGCACTCGTAAATGAATATGAGCTGGAGCACAGCTATGGATGAACCACATGTTCAATGAGGCATCATGAAGGACGTCTTCGAGTGCAGTCCGCAGAAACTGCATGTACTTTTGCCGGTTAGTATATGTGGCAGGATTTGTGGTCCAAGTGTGCGGTTTACGAGTAGTTCTGCGAAGACTTTTAACGAATATCGCTACTGATCTCGAGATTCGTTACAGATACGTAAACAAAGAGATATTCGATTCCAAAATTTGAGATACCAACCTAAATAACGCGTTGAGCGTTGACAAATAGTTCACAAATCTAATTAACGGGTTAACTCGCCAACGGTTGATTTGCGGAGTCATGTTTACAGATTTTTAACCACTTTCTATGTGTTACTTTTTTACCATCACTTCTAAAACACTCTGTATATACCTCGCTTCACGTGTTGTATCAGTTACAGTTTTTCTATTTACTCTGTATCTTCTTCTTGACAGACACTGTCACTGCTTACGAGTTGTGAAGACTGAAATAGTGCTGTTTCTTTTACAGACCTAACCATGAGAATAAAATAAAGAACAGATCAAATATTTCTATATAAAACAGTTATGTAGTAAATGTCATGTAGTTGCAGAAAACGAAATGCCACGTAGGACCTTCTCCATCGTCTATTACAATTCTATCTTCCCTGGATCCTCGTTTACTGTTATGTTCAAAATATTATATCTACGAATGTTCTTGATCGAATGCTTTGAAATTTTGACGCAATGTTGCACTGGAAAACCTTCGTGTTCTTATACACTCACTTTCAATATTTGTCATGTATGCATCATCATCATCATCATCAACAACAACAACATTACTCCCCCTAATAAAGTTCCTCCATAATCCCCTATTCAATGCTAACAAATGCCTCGTCTGATGATAAGCCTTCTATTTCAAAATCATTATTGACCGAATCAAAGTACTTTCTCCTTGGTTTAATCGACTTCCTCTTACCCTCTACTGCCGAACCCAAGAGTATCTCACGTAGCCTTACATCTCCCATGCATCTAACGTGACCCCTTCATCTCAGCCTGTTCGCTCAAACTGCTTCATCTATGGTGTCTATGGTGCTTATTCCCAGTTTTTCTCTGATTACCTCATTGTGGACATCCTCCTGCCATTGTTCCCATTTGTTACTACCTGCAATCATCCTTGCTACTTTCACGTCTGTGACCTCGACCTTATTAATAAGGTAACCTGTATTGACCCAGCTTTCAATCCATTACAACAAATTTGGTCAAATACAGAGCTGTGAACTGTTAACTTAGTCTTGGTACTAACTTTTTCCTTGTATAAGAGAGTAGACGGTAGCTGAGCTTTCTCTGCATTAGCTTTGATTCCAGTTCTTTAACTATCTAGCCATCCTGTGAGAAAATACGTCGTAAGTACTTGAAACTGTCCACCTGTTCTAAATTTGTTCCTGCTGTTTGGCACTCGATCTGCTTAAATCTCGTTCCCACAGACATTACTTTCCATCAGGAGATGCTGATCTCCATACCATAACCCTTACACATTTCATCGAACTCTCAAATATTAGATTGAAACCTTTCAATAGAACCTCCAACCGCATAAGCGAGACTGCGTATTTTGTTTTCACGTATTTTAATCTGACCATGTCAATCTATTGTTGTCAACATATGATCCATAAATAGTATGAACAACACTGGTGACAGGTTACAGCCTTGTCTTTCCCTGAAACTAACCCGAACAATGAACTTAATTCACCGTCTACGTCTACGTAAAGACTTTTAATTGAATGCAGAAGTTTGCCTTGTATTCCATACTCTTTCAGAACTGGCAATAGCTTCCTCCTAGAAACAAGGTCATATACCTTTTCTAGATATATAAAACAGAGATGCAGCTACCTGTTCCACTCAGAGCACTTCTCCATCATCTGCCGTAAGCTAAAGGTCTGGTCTTGACAGCCTCTAAGGTGTCTACTCCCACACTGATTTTCATCCAACTTGTCTTCAACTAATACTCGCACTGACCTTTCAGCAATACCTTGGAACATTTTGTCCACAACAATTAACAAGATACCTCTGTTTCCATGTTCCACGCAATTTCAGTTACCCTGTGTAACCACTAGAGATCTTAATTTCCACTGTATTTGTTGAGTTCTGACTTAATTTCATCTTCTCCAGACGCTTTATTGCATTGAATGTCAATTGACTATTCTCCCCACTTCCTCAAATGTGATTCTGATTCCATCATCACTCCTATCACATTGTACATCAAAATCTGACACATCATTGAATGTTGCACCTACATTTAGCAACTCTTCAAAATATTCCCTCTATCTGCCCAGTGCATCCACAGGATTCACTCAAAGTTTTCCCGACTTAACCAGAACACTTGTTAGTTCCTTCTTCCCTCCCTTACGAAGACTGCAGATTATGCGGCTTGACCGAAAGTTGCTAAATTATTTCTAAAGTCTTCCCGTAATTTCTGTTTGGATTCTACAATTATCTTTCTAGCCTTTTTTTCTTTCTTCAACGTATCTTTCTCTGTCTGCTTTAGCTCTAGTGTGGAACTAGTTTTGAAACGCCTTCTTTTTCCTTTTACAGGCTGCCTTGACTGTGTCATTCCACCAAGCTGTCTGCTTCTTCCTGCCTTTACGAACTACCATTTCTAGCAGTGCGTCTCTGCACTTTGTGCATTTTTTTTCCAATGGCCGTAATTGACTACGTTCAACTAACTGGTACCTTTCTGAGATCATTGTTATGTATTTGTGCCTAATTTCCCGATCCTGAAAGTTCTCCATTCTTATACTTCTATGAATGGACCAGATTTCCTGTAATTTTAGCCTAATAAAACCAATTTCACTGCAAATTATAATGATCTGTCTTATCAAAGAACGCTCTGAAAACACGTGTGTCGCTGACTCTGACTACGTAATGCAGTTGCAAAACATCAGTTACAAAATGCATTCCTTTATTGTGATATTCCTCCTTCGGGAAGATGACCTTACTAATACAGAACAGTCAGTAACGATCTCTGCAGACTAGAGAATAACTTTATCAGTCTATCGTCGAAATGTAAGGAGAAAAGGTTATTGTTTCTGACGAGGACATTATTCATTCCAACGAAGTAGATGCAGAGAGAAAATCCCGTAAATTCGTTTTCACCCCGCGTCAGACTTAGATGAGAAAAGAAACATTCATGCAGTTAATAAATTATTAATCCTCTTTTGAACGGTGACATCTTTAATGATGTAGATCTTGGAACTTGCACGGATAAGATCGAAACTTATTTTTCTACTGCCAAGTTAAAACCTCTATCAATCGATGTCAAAACTGTTAATATTTGAATGACAACGAAAGAGAATTGTGTTCTCATGACGAGGGTATTAAAATAACTTCCAACATGAATTATCGGCTTTCAGCGCCGATATTTACGAATATAGTATGTTTTGTATAGAAACTGTCAGAAGAAAAGAAATGTGCAAACTGACAACGATGTTTGTTTTAGTTTTGAAACTCTCACGATTCTTTTGAAGCATTTTTCCGTGTCTAAATGAAAAAAATCTTCCCGCATCTTCGAATGTCAAAAGCATGCTCGACGATTACTTGAACATTAGCCTTATATTCATTCATATTATAACTCACTGTATTATTGAATGAAATTATTTACACATATATTTAAGGAGCTTTGATTTGGGAAGCCCGTTCCTCGTCCTTGAAAAGAACCTGCGAGTCGAAGCACCCAAGTACGAAGCAGTTTCGCACAACTTACCCGGTTGCATATGGATGGAATACGCAAATCACTACAGGCGTATATTTTCAGAAACGCTGTGCGATTGATCATTTACTTGTCGGTACGTATAATGTTTGTTGCAATAACAAAAATCACTAAACAGACAAATAACCCTGTAAATTCAATAACAGTTAATAAAAATATACTTGATTCTTCATTATATTACCTTTTATATGTAATATATATGAAATTAAATACCACTGCCGTAGCGGAATAGCCGTACGCACCAAGGCATCTTGCTACGGTGCGCGCGGTCGTTCGTCTTCGGGGGTTAGAGTCCTCCTTCGGGCATGAGTTTGTGTTTTGTTATTAGAATAAGTTAGTTTAGGTAGTTTGTATGTTTAGGGAACCAATGGCCACTGCAGTTAGGTCCCATAACATTACAAACATTTGATTTCAAAGACCACTGATAAAAATTATAAAAATTTGCAGAGTAAGAAAATAAAAGCAAACAAGATAAACGGAACTTAATTCAGCGATCCATGGAGTATGAGTGACAACCGCATGACCGCCGCCAGACCATGCTCAGTCAAAACTCAAACTCGTGAAACTTTTCCTTGCGAATTTTTGGAAACTGTGCTAGTGCTTCGCGTTACTATTCGCACATTATGTTGTCCGAATGTAGAACTGAGAGTGTAAAAACTTTGAAGTAAACCCGTGAACCTATCGTGGTGGTTTCATGTTCTTATACATAGCGTACTTACTATAAATGAATATGCTCACGTTTTTCCCATTTAACATACTAGTTTAAGCCCGCGGCTCCGCTCGCGTCTTGGCTGATTATGATATATAATGAGCGAAACGTCAAATCGATTTTTTAAAGAAATGTATTAAAGGAAATTTCTTTTTTTACTGCTTTATTTATTTATTCTTATATTTCCTTATTCGTATGCTTATCCTTACAGAGAAAGAGCTGAAGACATTGTAGCACGCATAGACCAAATGGTCTGTTACATCACATTTCTCTGTATGTAACCTCCTTGCTACAGAGTCCAAAACGTCATCGCTGGCCTTCAGTCCGAATTTCTTTTATAATTTGACGACTTTCAACCACCATGTCGCCCATCCCCTAATAGCTATCGGCATGGAACTGCTATAGTGTACAACGCGAGACGTCGGACAACAATTACACACAGACCATTCTTCTGCATTCTATAGCCTAGTTTTCGCTGCAGAGCTAAATATTAACACACACACACGTAGAATTTTATATACACCGATCACTTTCCATCCCAATATACTCCACCCTTTTATCATTACCAACCCTCAAGCAACAATGCAACAAATAAAACCATTTTCAAAGAGTAAATATAATTTTAAAAGAGTAATTATTGTTCCGCATTTCGCGTTATATTCTTCAAATTACTAAATATCCATCAGATCGCTATAAAATCCTGCCTAAAACCTTCCTCGGGTATAGATTAGTAACTGTACAAATATTTAAGTCTCTGCGTCTTGTCTTTCCGACGTGATAAGCGTACACCGAACAGACATTCACAGTAATATACATACATAGATAAATAGCTATATTATCGCCATAAAACCGAGCCTAAAGCCTTCCCCGGGTAGACATTAGTAACTGTAGAAATTTTTAGCTCTTTATTTCTTGTGGTTCAGACATGATAAACGTACACCGAACAAACATTAACATTTATAGATATAGATGAAGACACCATCTCATAACACGTGCAATCACAAGATCCCTTAGCTATAAAAAGCAGCTACATAACTACTCTGCAACTGACATTTAAGTGCCTGGCAGAGGCACTTCAGACAATTGCATTTGCAAACTATGGATGCTCGTCAGACTGTGAGATGATGCTGGTGGTGACAATTATGCACTTTTTGTGTTCCTTCCAGGAATATAAAAACATATAAAAAGAACTATACGTTAGCATAGATCACAACAGCTTATTTTGAGCTAATAAAGTATCTCTGCATAAAGTGCTACACTTTCAGTTAATTATTTTTTAATTTGTTTAGTAATGCTAGGCAATATTCTTTTCTATTATTACCTGGTCCTGAACAATCTACTCGTTTACTCTATTTTTGTTTCACTATAACTAATCACCATGTAGGCAAGAATCTTTATATTTTGTGCGTTTGGCTTATGGGACTTGACTGCGGGGTCATCAGTCCCGAAAGTTACAAACTACTTATGAACTACCTTATACTAAAGACAACACAAACATCCATGCCCGAGAGAGGATTCGAACCCCCGACGCGGGAGGCCGCACGATCAGCAACGTGGCGCTCCAGACTGCTCGGCTACTCCCGCGCGGCAAACACTAATGCAAGCCGCAAGTTGAGACGCAGGTCCGTGACGTGACGCAGGGTGACTCACGTCGGATTTTTCACGTAGCGTGAGTCACGGTGACAATCGGCGCAAGATGGAGCGCAGTTCCACGCCGCAGTTTGCAGCGGAACGTCAGCTGCGCTGCGCGAAAGTGGCGAGGGTGGGGGGAAGACGAGGCTCACGTGCACCTGGCATAGATGGCGAGTACTTTTCTGCTGTGTTGGTAGATTTAGGTTCAGAACCCAATTCCGATTTTGAGTTTTTGCTCGGAGCATCACTTTGAAGAAACAAAAAGCATAAAATGTGCAAACTTGAAGACAGTCATGGGGAATTCGCTTTAACCAAGGAATTTCACGATGAAAAATTCACGAACTATCTTAGATTACAGTGATCAATTCCAAGACGTGCATGGTCTCATCAAGAATCAAATTGAATGTGAGGGTTGGAACGCGTCAAGACCGATTGGAACTGAGGAGAAAGTAGCTGTGTTTTTAAGATTAGAAATGCGTCACCTATACGCATTATGTAATATAATATTACGATCACCACTGGCAGAGAGTAACAATTCAGCGTTTAGAAAAATCTTTATCGAATGAACATAATATTGTAACAAATTCAAAATTCAAATATTTGTAAATCTATCGGACCAAACTGCGTGGTCATCAGTCCGTAGCTTACTAACTACTTAAACCTAGGTAAACTAACCTAAGGACAACACACGCATGCCCCAGGGAGGACTCGAACCTCCACGGCGAGCAACCGCACGCTCCGCAGCGAGACGCTTTAGACCGCTCGGCTACTCCACCGCAGGAATATTGTAAGAGCCCAAATGTTCTCTAATATCAAAAATTGCCTCTGTACATCAAATGTAAAAATCGAAATTTTTACTTACAGTTTTCAGAGAAATTATTAATAAATGTAAGCAACTCATGTCGAGTTGAAGCTGTATCTGAAGTGTTTTGTTGCAGTTCACAATTCTCCTGTGGAATCCATGTAGTTCCATCTTATTCTGGAAGTGGGACTATGTCTATTTTAAATCCAAATAAAAAATGTAGGTGGCTGAGGGAACTGAGGCGCTCCAGTCACGGTCTGCACGACCACTACGGTCGGGGGTTCGAATCCCCCCTCGGGCATGGATATTTGTGCAGTCCTTAGTCTTAGCTAGTTCATAAGTAGTTTGTAAGCTTAGGGACTGATGACCCCGTAGTTAAGTCCCATAAGCTCTACAAACATTTGAACATTTAATAAATGTAACAGACGTAAAGTTTGTTGTTTATTTAACTACCGGTTTCGGTATTATAATAAGACCATCTTCAGATTATATGTTAGCTATCAAAGAAAACTCTTGAAATGGCCTTTACACCAGTTTATTTAATATCTCACAGTTTCTAAATAAACATGTGTTAATACACACATGTGACAGCAGCTGTCAAATTAAGTAACAGCAATAAAGTCAAAGATCAAGTAAACAACAAACTTTACGACTGTTGGTAAATACATTTATTATTTGGATTCTCCTGTGGGGTTTGGGCTGGACTGTTGGCATGTGATGAAGGAGGTGTGATGAAGTGGTCTAGGATGGACTGGGGGTTTGGTTACTGTACGGGGACAACTTATGATGATAGCCGCTCATCTGTTATGGACTGTTAAGTTCTCTCGTGAATGTTCAACAATGACGCCTCCATTTCTGTAACCACACGAAAAATGTCGTTTCTGACAACAAACTGATTTGACGGTGACATGTTCCTAGTCATCTGGTACAAAGACATGAAGAGGAGGGTCATCACTCGTGCGGCTTCAATTAGTTTGTCTTCCTTTGCGAATATCGACACAATATCGACAGCCAGAGTCACCATGACTCTCGCAGGAAACTGCGTACGGGAGGCAGCGGTCCGCAGGCTCACGGCGCGCAGCAACTGCGTCACGTCACGCTGCGCTCCAGCGTGCGCGGCTCTAGCCAGCTGTGTGGTTCGCAGAAACTCACCGTGACTCACCCTGCGTCACGTCACGTCACGCTGCGCTCCAACGTGCCCTAGCTGTGTGGTTCGCAGAAACTCACCGTGACTCACCCTGCGTCACGTCACGGACCTGCGTCTCAACTTGCGGCCAGCCTAACAAGCGTAATTTTAGTAGCGATGTACTTTCGCTACTATGAGTACCTGCAGACAAATTTTTGGTGATTGTAGCAATGTAAACACTGTAAAAGGAATCTTATCTGCTACTAGACTGTTGCTGAATCGCCTTCAATTTTCAATTTCATATTGAAATTCTCCGCGAAACAAGAACTTGACCTCATCCACCAGTTTTACAGGTGTCGAAGTTGTGGTGTCGCACAAGTACAAAGTGCGCGCCACCTACTTTCGCCGCGCGCCGCCATGCACGCACGGCGCGGCGTTCTTACGATGACAGCCACGAGCGCCCTCTGCTACAACGCCGCTCGTGGCCACCACTGAACGACATCGTTCACTTCGGACTGAGATAGGAACCAGTAAAGACTTCGGAATCAGATAGGCACCAGCGAAGACTTGGCTATCGGACAGGCACTAGGCAGGACTCTAGCTCAACTATGTATCAGCATTCTGCAGTACTGAGCAATGTAAGAGTTAAGTATTGTATAAATTCTGTGCAATATATATCTCGTTCTAATTTACTCTAGTGTTTCTAGTTTCTGGCTGCTCACCCCCGTACCTGCACAAGCGTGCTATCTTTATTCCTGTGTCGGTCTTCCTACTCGGCCACCGACACCTACGACGTAAACGAGACACAAAAGCGGCGACGAGGCTGGGACACAAAAGAAGTGTTCTTAAGTCTGTACAAGTCTGTTCCGAAGGAACGTTCACACATTTTTTTGAAGAATTCAGCCGCAAGAGCGAGAATCTGAAGCCAGTTTCTTCTCATTAAGGTGCTTTGCATAATTATCAAATATTTTGGGCCTCATTTCATGCAGAACATTCATGAAAAAATTGGCAACTTTAGATGTTTTTAGCGTACCCACCTAAACTAAAATTTTCCTGCGTTTGGATTAATGTTACATACAGCAAGACAGTGATTGACACATGAGGAACTGTTAGCTTCTAACTTATCTCCAGTCGCAAGAAATGCCACCCTGACCCATTTAACCTTACCTCTTGAGCCTTGAGCCTGTTGACAAACAGAAATACACATTGGCGAATGCATGAGCTATTTTTTACAGCGTCTATGAGGACGGACGCGATTACATTCCAGATTATAATGCTACATTTCAGAGTTGGCAGTGGAGCGCAGAACAAACAGTGGTCCTCTCTACAGCGATGAATTGCTTTTCTAGTTGAGAAGGCCCATATTATTCAGTTGTTGGAGCTTTTAACATTGTCATTGTTAGACTTCTAGATGATATGCCAGATACAATTCCTAGTATCGCTGAAAATCCTGATGGTGGCGATGATGATACAAGTCTTTGACGACAGTTAATTTAACTGCGGACGTCTACGTCAATCTTGGTACGATTTTAAAGTTGCTGCAAGGGGTGTAAAACTACATCGCAATCACAGCACAAACTAACCATTTTCATACTGATTCAATTCTAATAATTTGTAAGAGGCAGAATTTTTACGTATTTGTCAAAATTTCAGTAACAGTCAATATATCTTTGAAGTATCGAAACAGTACAGTCTCAGAGTAACCGCGTCTAAACACCGTAAATCAGAGTAATCTTTTGTCGCAATAATAGTATAAATAGTTCCGCAGTATACTCGCTCTCTCAGTCTTTGTTTCTCCCAACGTTAACAGCTCTCAGAATTTGTTTCTCGTAACGATAAGATCTTACTCAGTCTTTGTGATTGTATCTGAAATAGATAGTCAGGTGCAAAAAATATTCCGAACTTTTGACTTACTATGATTGAATTTATTTGAAACGCTTAATTAAATCGAACTTATACGCGAGTGCGTAAATAATATCTGTGGACTTTAATTCGGGAAAGGCTACGGACTTAGAAAAATTCTGCCTCCCGATAGGAACGTAATAGTCAAGAAAATATTAATCATTGCTAAAAAAGTTTTCTTCCTTGACAAACATTAAATCAAATAACTTTAACTTGTTTAAAAAAAAGGAATAATTTTAAATATTGACTTTGCCAAGAATATCAAATTGCGATTTTGTGAAATGAACTATAGAGAACTGCTTATTTAAAATATATCGTGTGACTTTGAGTGTTTTGTAAATCTTTGCTTAAGGTGAAATATAGGAGAAATATTAATTAAAAATTTTGTGTCGACCACATCAATCGTAGTTAGCACCTGACCTTTCCATTGATAATTGAAGAACTTTTAAAAATAACATCTTTGAATTATCTGTGAATCACAGTTACTAAAAATAATTAAAATGTTATGACTTTTATAGGTAAAGACTAGTGAATGTTTATGTGACGTGCTTCGTTAAATGGAACTACCGGGAAAGATAAGATTATATTACAAAAAGAATTTATAATTTTTAAAACAAGCCCTTGTGATCACAGAGTCCATGTTCATCAGTTAAAATATAATCCATAAACTGTGTTAGGCTACGGAAAGTTAAACGAGAGGCATCCGTAACTGAATATATGAAATATTATCAGGTGTACTAACTTAAATAACCAACGTATGCCTTAAATAACAATTTTACGTGTACTGAATCTTTATGTGAAGACGACGAAAGCTTGCACTACCGCTGATGTCGCTTCTATCATACCGAAGCACTACAATGCACCAAATAAATTTCCACCACTAACGAAAATATCAAATAAAAGGACGTCACATAAAATGTCGCCCTAGAACGTGGGGCTCGAACTAAGAAGAAAGAAAAATCTGAATTTGAATAAATTAACCTTGAAAGATTGTAGAAGAATCCACGATTAAAAGTACACATGAAATCCTGAGATTAAGAAGAAATAAAATAGATCGTGACTTCACCAAATGAGTGGAATAATTGGAACCCGAGGATTGATGACCATTGTTGTAATTGGACCTGTAACAGAAAATTAAAGAAAAAGGTGATTATCCTCATAAACTGTTATTTTGTGAAATATTTAAGAGACTTAAATATTTGCTTTTAGTGTGTGTGTTTATGTATAATATTGTATGTGTACTAATCTGAACAACTTTTTTTCTGTTTCGTGCTTAATATGTAAATGTATTGTGGATTGTGAGCATACTTGGAGAAATCTGCATATTTGAATGCTCATGTATAAAAGAATAATTGAAAAGAGATTTAATCTGTGGTACTGCCAGAGGGGTGCATCGAATCATCATCTTTATAGTCATTATTTACCACTCCATTTTTGAACAGAAGAAAGAACACCTAAATCCCTCAGTTCGCGTTGTGATTTCTTGTGTTTTATTTTAATGTTCATTTCTCTCTATGTTAGTGGAAGTCGACAATAATTTTCGCTTCTTTTTTTTTTGGAGGGGGGGGGGGGGGGGCGGGAGGAGGGCTCGTGCCACGCCTTCAACCCGTCAGATCACACACCATATCGAAAAGAACAAAACAGAAAATTCTGAAAACTAAAATGCTCCTTTGCTGTAATGGAACATAAATGATACAATTGCATATAAATATGGAAACTGCTTCTACCACGAAGGGGAAAAACCCAAATCTTTCTGGTAGAACAACTATTACACTACAATGTAAACCAAATATACTATCTCTAATTTTTGTAATATGTGTTCAACCTAGTGCTAATATCTATTGTACCAACATGTTTTCTATGAGACGGGATATTTTTCATCGTTGGAGCAGTTTTTGCATAAAATACATAGAAAAAGCGATACAACAAACTTAAGTTTTCATATTTTATCTTTCTTTTAAAAAGTAAAAAATAAAACTGAACTCTTTATTACATCGCGTAACTGGAATTTCACGAGGAGACGAATTCATTCACAAGCGGAAGAACCTGCCGTTAATAACTTACTTTCATTTGTCGTGTTTTCCGCAGCTGAACTTCCCTTGCGAAATTTTACTTCCCATCCACCCCCGCAATACCTAACGATTTAATAGTGGATGTTACGATCTCCCGATGAATCTTAGTTAGCTGCATTTATTCATGAACTGTCTATTTTGTTAAATAAAACTCTCTAACACCTTTACTGAGTTTCTTAGGGTAGAAGATGTCAGCAATATTCCACGGCTCAAGTAAGTAAAAGTTTTTCTCCAAAGGAAGCAGAGGTCGAGATCGATAGGCAGAACGATGCAGTAGAGATTCATAGTTAGTAATTGTTGTACCGAATAAGACGTGAATGATAGTCTGTATTTCTAACAACACAAATATCAGTGTCAATGAATCTCGTGCCTGAAGCGTATATGACGACGAATGGTTCAGAACAAATACACAACTACAACAGTTACAACGAAAAACCCTCAGATCTTTGCCTGTGAATGTGCCGTAATTTTTACACACGCAGGTAACAATCTGATACAGATCATTACAGACCAGAAATCTTAACATTCATATGAAGCTAAAACATACTTACACAATCTAACTGTGGCATTTTAGAATAACAAAGACTGCAGTTGTCAGAACCTACAGTTCCAGTGTGTATAGTGCTTAACACAACTGCCTATAAGTAAGAAAATAGGGTTGGAATCCAGGGCTTGGTCCAGATTTTCATTCAATGTTTCCGTCTGTACTTATCCATTACGAATATTTGTGACTAGCAGTAATTTCTAAACCATTTCGTTAAAGTTATTCAAAGATGTGTTCACTCTCGAGTCAACAGTGGCAAGTTACCTTATACATTGGTCAAAATAATTAGGACATCGGTTGAGATATTTACGTTCGTAAGTATCTTCATGGGCAGAATGACCTAAAATGGTTCGACATTTTTCTGTTGGTTCTACAGAATGGGGACAACAACATTATGGCAACCGAGATAGTGGTAATAACAGAAATTGAGTAGTGAGCAGGTACTGCAATGCAACAACAATGTGACTTACCCGAAGCTATAACATGGGAGCCGTAGGAAGTTTAGAAGCTCACCATTAAAGGTTTCTTTTTTCGCGTATTGTCTCACTAATCGGAAAAAGTTTTATATTCAGCTACTTATGCTATCAGGATCATTGCAAAATTTGGTGATATACATCTCAGTAAATTAGCTTACTATGCCTATTTTCATTCACTGCTTCATATGGGATCATATGCTGGGGCAATGCAACATTTAGTAAAAAATGTATTCATTGCACAAAAACGTGTAATCAGAATAATTGCTGGAGCGCACACAAGATCGCCCTGCAGACATTTATTTAAGGATCTATGGATCTTCAGTGTAACTTCACAATATATATATATATATATATATATATATATATATATATATATATATATATATATATATATATATATATATATATATTCACTCATGAAAATTGCTATCAACAATCCGATCCAATTCAGAAGTAATAGCAGTGTGCATAGCTACGACACTAGGAGAAAGGGTGATATTCACTATTCAAGGTTAAATCTAACTTTGGCACAGAAAGGGGTGAATTATGCTGCCACAAAAGTTTTCGGTCACTTATCAAGTAGCATCAAAAATCTGACAGATAGCCAACTGGTATTTAAAAACAAATTAGAGGAATTTCTGAATGGCAACTCTTTCTACAATGTAGGTGAATTTTTAGATAAAACTTAAAAAATTAAAAATAAATAAATAAATCATCATCATCATTATTAGAGACTGCTTATGCCTTTCAGCGTTCAGTCTGGAGCATAGTACCTCTAATACAATTCCTCCATGATCCTCTATTCAATGCTAACATTGATGCCTCGTCTGATGTTATGCCTTTTACTTCAAAATAATTGTGCACCGAATCTAAGTACTTTTTTCTTGGTCGACCTCGACTCCTCTTACCCTCCGCTGCCGAGCTTATGAGTTTCTTAGGTAACCTTGCTTCTCCCATGCGTGTAACATGACCCCACCATCTCAGTCTGTTCGCTCTAACTGCTTCATCTATGGTGTTCATTCAAAGTTTTTCTTTGATTTCCTCATTATGGACACCCTTCTGCCATTGTTCCCATCTATTAGTACCTGCAATCATTCTTGCTACTTTCATATCTGTAACCTCTACCTTATGAATAAGGTAACCTGTATCCAGCCAACTTTCACGCCCATACAACAAACTTGGTCGAAGGATAGAGCGGTGCACTGCTAACTTAGTCTTGTTACTGACTTCCTTCTTGCAGAAGAGAGTAGATCTTAGCTGAGCACACACTGCATTAGCTTTGCTGCACCTCGATTCCATTTCTTTCACTATGTTACCATCCTGTGAGAAAATACATCCCAGATACTTGTAACTGTCTACCTGTTATAATTTTGTTCCTCCTATTTGCCACTCAATCTGTTTGAATCTCTTTCCCACAGACATTACTTTCGTTTTGGAGATGCTGATCTTCATATCACAATCCTTGCACCTCTGATCGAGCTCTGAAATATTGGTTTGCAACCTTTCAATCGAATCTGCCATTACAACTAAGTCATCCGCATATGCGAGACTGCTTATTTTGTTTTCACCTACTTTAATCCCGCCCTGCCAGTCTACTGTTTTCAACATATGATCCATGAATAGTATGAACAACAGTGGTGACAGGTTACAGCCTTGTATTACCCCTGACTCTACCCTGAACCATGAGCTTAATTTGCCATCTACTCTAACTGCCGCCTGACAGTCTTCGTAAAGCCCTTAAATTGCCTGCAGAAGTTTGCCTCCTATACCATAATCTTGTAGAACTGACAGTAGCTTCCTCCTAGGAACACGGTCATAATCCTTTTCTAGATTTATGAAACATAGATACAATTCCCTGTTCCACTCATAGCACTTTTCCATTACATGCCGTAAGCTAAAGAGGCCTAAACCTACACTGATTTTCATCTAACTTGTCCTCAATTGATACTCGCACTCTCCTTTCACCAATACCTAAGAATATTTTGCCTTCAACGCTAATTAAAGAGATACCTCGCTAGTTGTTACAATCTTTACTTTTTCCATGTTTGAAAATTGGCGTGATTACCGCTTTCGTCCAGTCAGACGGAACCTGTCCCGATTCCCACGCCTTCTCAGTTATCCTGTGTAACCATCTGAGATCTGATATTCCACTGTATTTGACGAGTTCCGGCTTAATTTCATCCACCCAGTCGCTTTATTGCGCTGTAATCTACTGACAATTTTCTCCACTTCCTCAAATGAGATCTTGTTTCCATCGTCGTTCCTATCCTATTCTACCTGAAAATCTGACACATCATTCAACGTTTCTCCTACATTGAGCAATTCTTTAAAACATTCCCTCCATCTGCTCAAGGCCTCCACAAGATTGACTAGCAGCTTCCCTGACCTGTCCAAAACACTTGTTAATTCCTTCTTCCATCGCTTTCGAAGATTGCTAATTACGCTCCAAAATGTTTTTCCTGCGGCTTGACCCAATGAATAAATTAATTAAATTAAAAATTCCTTAAAATACTGTCATGTATAGACATCATTTACTAAACTGACACGTTCCACTTCATTACGAAAGTCTTATATATAATCAATGGAACAAGTTTTAATCTGATTTAAACAGTCACAGACGGAGATGGTTGCAGCTATTGGAGTGTTCCAAAGTGTCATTACAGGAGCTGGACGCGACTTCAGACAGCAAGAACCGATAAAAGAAAGCAAGGCCAATGTCGTACCTGGGTAACATCAACGAGATATGACCGTCATCTCCAGTATAAAGATCGTCGAGACAGGAGGCCGAAAGTAACTCGGCTTCAACGCACACTCCAGGCCGCAACAGGACGCGCTTTGTCAACACAAAAAGTCCGGAATCGCCTTCGAGAATGTGGTCTCTAAGTACGGAGGCGTATGGTGTGTGTCGCATTAAAACCACGACACCGCTAAGCCCGCAGAAACTGGGCGGAGGAACATCAGAATGGGAATCGTATCGAATTTCGCCAGGTTCTGCTCATAGATGAGTCAAGATTTTGTGTTCAGCCAGACTATCGTCTTTCCCTCATCTGCAGAGAACGTGTAACTCGGACAATGCTGCTTATGTGCAGGAGTGGTCAGGAGTCAGTATTGGCGGACGGACAGGCATCTATGTCATTCAGAATGGGGCCTTGACTGCTCAGAGGCATACAGACGTGTTACTTTGACACTTTGACCTTTTTTGTGTCCTACGTTGGTGCCATAGGAGATAGGTTCCTTTTGGTGGACGATAATGCTCGTTCCCACCGAGCTGACTGGTGGACAATATGATTGAAGCTCAGGAAATTGAACGAAAAGTGGCCAGCTTGTTTACCGAACTTTAACCCGATTGAGTACGTCTGGGATGCAATTGAAAGACGCTGTTGAGCTATTGCAGCACCTCACACAACGGTTGCAGTGCTGGTTATAGACACTCATGCAAGTATGGCCAAATATTCCTCAAGAGCTAACTGATACCTCATACTGTTCATACGACGCACGCGTGCAAATGTACTGGCCGCCCAAGGTGACCACACACCATATTATAGAGCGCGGACTTCAATGCGAGAAGCTTATACTAGTTTCCACAACGAAATCCTGTCTTGTAATCTTGCAGAAAATCCAAAGAAATTCTGGTCAAATGTGAAGTACACTAGCGGCAAAACACAAAAAAAATATCTTCACTGCGTGATAGCAATGGTAACACTACCGATGACAGTACTGCTAAAGCAGAATTGCTAAACACAGCTTTCCAAAATTCGTTCACCAAAGAAGACGATGTGAACACTCCAGAATTCAATCTAAGAACAGCTGCCAGCATGCGAAATTTAGAAGTAGATGTTCCTGGAGTAGTGAAACAACTTAAGTCAGTAAACAAAAGACAAATCTTCCGGGCCAGATTGTATACCAACTAGATTACTCTCATAGTATGCTGATGCAATAGCTCCGTACTTAGCTATAATTTACAACCGATCACTCAGCGAAAGATCTGTACCCAAAGACTGGAAAGTTGCACAAGTCACGCCAATATTCAAGAAAGGCAATAGGAGTGATCACAAAAATTACAGGCCAATCTCATTGACGTCGCTTTGCAGTAGGATTTTGGAACATATACTTTGTTTGAACATTATGAAGTACCTCGAAGAGAACGACGTATTAACCAATAGTCAAGACGGATTCAGAAAGTATAGCTCTTGCGAAAACAGCTTGCCATTTATTCACATGAAGTGATAAGTGCCATCGTCAAGGGATCTCAAATTGATTCCATATTAATGGATTTACGGAAGGCTTTTGACACTGTACCTCACAATCGGCTTCTAATGATATTTTGTGACTATGTAATATCGCTCCAATTGTGCGATTGGATTCCTATCAGAAAGGACACAGTTACTAGTAATTGACGGTACGTCATCGAGTAAAACAGAAGTGATATCTGGCGTGACACATGACCACTAAAAGAACTTCGCTGAACGCGATAAATCAGTCAAATGTCAAGGTCATAAATTATACCAAAAATACCTAGGAGTTACAATTACGGACAACTTAGACTGGAGAGAGAACACACAAAAAATATTGTGGGGAAGGCGAATCAAAGGTTACGTTCCATTGGCAGAATGCTTCGAAGATGTACCAGCTCCACCAAAGAGACTTCCTACATGACACTTGCACGTCCTCTTCTGGAGTACTGTTGCCCCTTGTGGGGCCCTCACCAGGTGGACTGACGGAATACATTGAGAAGGTTCAGAGAAGGGCAGCTCGTTTTGTTTTATCACGTCACAAGGGGGAAAGCGTCACGGAAATGTTGCACGATTTGAGGTGGAAATCATGAAAAGAAAGGCGTTATTCGTTGCGGCGCGATCTATTTACGGAAATGTTGCACGATTTGAGGTGGAAATCATGAAAAGAAAGGCGTTATTCGTTGCGGCGCGATCTATTTACGACTTTTACTTATGAATGTGAAAATATTTTGCTAGCACTCACCTACATAGCGAGACATGACCATCCCAATAAAATAAGAGAAATCAGATCGAAAATGGAACAATTCAGGCGTTCTTTCTTGTCGCGCGCTATTAGAGAATGGAACGGCAGAGAAAGGTTATGACAGTGGTTAATGAACCCTCTGCCAGGCACTTCAATGTGATCTGCAGAGTATCTATGTAGATGTAGGTATAGAGCAAAAAGAATGACTTTTTCATTATTATAGTAGCCCCTTGGAGATCCCTCTAAGTGAGAGCTTTCCAAACTGGGTGTCGCGACACCCTAGGGTGTCGGTTATTTGTACTCTAAACAAAAAAAACTTGTCATAAAATAACACAAAATATCCTTCTCTTCATACAACCCTGAAGACTCGCTTGCAGCTAATCATCCTTCACCTCATTAAGTGCACCACAGATTACGTATTAAAGGAATGATCGGTGCACATTAATTGCGTGCTCAGCCGCTAGGCGACAGCTCTGCTTCAGCAGCAGTAGACACGCAGCGTTCGTTGAAGTAGCTGCCAGTTGCCAGATTCCAGCAAACTACACATGCCCAGAGCTGCTGCTGATACTCGAAAACAGCTCTTCCCATGTGCAGTTTGCTGGAACTGGCAGCTGCTTGAACGAACCTTGACTGTAGTCTGCTTTCCTTCTCAAAAAGCTGCACCTGAGCGTTTTTTAATGGATTTATCAAAGCCATGTCACCCTCGGTAACCTTTCTTACAATTAAATCTCAGTCAATAACATAGTGGCTGTAAAAGCTGTCACATATTGTAAAAGCAGTCACAATTGTCCACTGACTAAACTTATTCAGTACCAATGTATAGTATGGAGTATGGCCGGGTGATTAATGGAGAGTAGTATTTTTAATGGAGTGATCGTTGGTTCGAACCCTGGTATACGATAATTTGTTTTTACTCTCAGTTTCCTGTATGTAACAGATTCTGGGATCAGAGATGACATTCATATTCTTACTTGTCACAAATATTTTTCCACTTCCGGGGTCGTGGTGTAGCAAAAACCTAACAATACAACTTAAATAATAATTCATCACTTGTCATAAATACATCCTCTTTATTTCTGAAAATAATGCGATGATACTGAACTGGAAGGGAACAGCCACTCTGCTGTATAAATCAGAAATCCGAGCAGCTAATTTCCAGATGCCGTTTTCAATCGATCCAGTAAAGCCGTATCTGATCCAGACTTGTACATACGTCAGCAAAAAACGGTTTCCAAAATTCAGTGAGATAGGCATTGTTGTCTGCGGTGTTACTCTGTTGTACACCTCCGTAGTTCCTAATGTTTAATTTTCTTGCGATGAATGTACGTAATTGCTGCAGTCAGAATCAACATTAAACATGTCAATGCGTTCGAGGATTTCAGTTACGTTTCCAAACTACATTCAAGCGATACTTTATTTCCGCCCCACTCCCCCCCCCCCCCCCCCCCACTTTCCTGCTACAACCATCTAAATTCTACCATATGTGTTTATATTAGTGAAAGGGTGTCGCGCAAAACTGTAAGCTATAAAAGGGTGTCGCCATGAGGGGAAGTTCGGAAAGCACTGCTCTAGTAAACGTAATGTAAACCTCAAGTAAAGAGTTGACACAACGAAATATCGTACTACATCACATACAAATTACAGTGGTAACAAAGATCAGAATAAAATACGCTACTATATGTATGTTGTGTATGATATTCCACATGATCACCTAATTGCTTTGAGCAGTGTAGTTACTGCGGAACAGTGTTGATAGCGGCGGACACCCGCACTTGTTTGCTTGCTACGGAGGCCTGTTTGCGCCCCGCTCGGTGTGGGCAGACACCTGTGCTTGATTAAAAACGAGTAGCGCAGCTTGGGGGCGGCAGGGCGTTAATAACGCGACCGGCGCCGCCTACCTGCCCTCAATTATGCTTCAGCTCCGATTTGCGTCGCTGTGCGCGGGTGCGCTCCGCCTATTTACTTCGTGCATAATAGCTCCGACAAGCACCTGGCTGTCAGCAGCACACGGCCGCGCTCGCTAGTGAAATCGCAAACAATAATAGCTCTGCACAGTGACAATTTGGCGGTGTTTTCCATAAACTAGAAAAAAGGGCTTAAAACCAGATTAAACTGAATTCTATGCGGCTTGATTACATGGTGGAATTTGTGCTCCACGACTGTATTTGACTTGTGGAAATTTTTCAGCAGTCAGTCGTAAAAATATTTATTTATTTACAGATCTAGATTTCTACCACTGTGTGGTCATTATCAGTGCTACAATAAATACAAAAGAATCAGTTAGAATAAAATACATGTCACGTTATAAGCCAATTGTACAAGTTTCAGTGAAAGTCAATCATAAAAAACATACCTTAAAACAGTTGAAATACTTAGAACATCTCGACCTCCATGTTGGAGGTTGCGTTCGTACTGACATAGATGTTGAAATTCTTACACTGTTGACGTCAGCATGCGTCATTTGCGACTAAGGTGCCCTCTTTGCAGTTTAATATAAAAAACAAATGTACATGTGGCATGTTTATGGTAGAAACAGTTACGTTTTATTATAATTTAATGGGCACTTTTACTTTAAACTGTTCTGTATTGAACGAAACTCATTAATACATATAGTTTAAAGTAAAAGTGCCTAGTTCAAAATGTTCAAATGTTTGTAAATCTATCAGACCAAACTGCGTGGTCATCAGTCCGTAGCTTACAAACTACTTAAACCTAGGCAAACTAACCTAAGGACAACACACACACCCATGCCCCAGGGAGGACTCGAACCTCCAAGGCGAGCAACCGCGCGCTCCGCAGCGAGACGCTTTAGACCGCTCGGCTACTCCACTGCGGTAAAAGTGCTTAGTAAAATTATAATAAAACGTAACTATTTCTACCATAAACATACCACATATAAATTTGTTTTTTATATGAAACTGCAAAGACGGCGCCTTAGACGCAAATGACTCATGCTGACGTCAACTGTGTAAGAATTGTAACAGCTGCGTCAGTATGAATGCAATCCCCCACATGGAGGTCGAGATGTTTTAAGTATTTTAATTGTTTTTAAGGTATTTTTTTTATCATTAACTTTAACTGAAACTTGTACAATTGGCTTATAACGTGACCTGTATTTTATTCTAACTGGTTCTTTTTGTATTTATTTTAGCGCTGATAATGACCACAGAGTGGTTGAAAACTAGATCTGCAAATAAATAAATATTTTTACGACTGATTGCTGAAAAATTTCCACGTGAATTATGTGCGTCAGCGGCTAGTGCGCGCGCTTGCTAGGTTAGGAACGGCAAAGCAGCCAATCAGGAGTCGAGTTATTCCGGCCAATAAGATTCGTGTTTCATGACGAGTAAATGTGGCGTCAGTTTCGAAGTTTATTCGAGGATTTCGGTACCGCGTTTCTGTGATTATAATTTATTTTTCAAACTGTTGAGTCTGTTGCCACGCGCTGCAAATCCAGAATATCTGTGTACACACCACAACAGTCAACCATAGGTTTAACAAATCACCCGGTTTTTCCGGGGTACACCCGGTTTTTAAGCTCTATTTCAGCCCCACGGTGGCAAACATCCAAAACAGTAAATATCTCCCGATTTTTTAGTCCTCCACGTCAAACTGTTGTTCTGTGGTGTCAAGCGTGATTTGACGAAGTAAAACTGGAGAGATAAAAACAAGCTGACAACTAGAAATCCCTTGGCTGAAGTGCACCTATGGTTTCTACATAGCGTCTCCAGTTACCTACACAAACAAATATTGCGTATTGAAGGCGAGGAACGACTGTCGTAGAAGTGTATCTGTCCTCTGATACTATGTCAATTCTACAAGAGAGAGCTAAAAATAACTTCGCTCCCCTAAAAGTAAGAGATGTCATCTCTAAATGTGACAATAACCAGGTTGTTCACATGTTCAGGAAAGACATGAACGCTTTTTATACTGTACGTAGTGATTATATTAGCAAGTGGATGAGGCAGTATGAGGAATTAACTGTATTCAATTGGTTAACACTGAACAAGGAAATTGATTGGGAAAGTGTGGAAAATATTGTTGCCTACTTGAGAAACAGAAAAGTTATTGTGAATGGCATTGAATTGTTTGATTAGGTAACTCGCCTAAAAACTTTTTTATGTGAACAGTTCAAATCCGAAACTGGGCCAACATTTTTGGAAAAAACTGTATCTGATAGATGGCGTGAGTCATGAATCATCGTTCAAGAGATGAATATTCAGAAATTTTAAAAAGTGTTCAGTACTTTTTCGCCGTCCCTACCCACAATGCCGCTGTGGAAAAGGTATTTTCATTATTAAATATTGTACAATAGACTGATGAAAGAAATCGAAAGTCTGTACAGTGTGTAAGGGATTTGTTGATCATCAGTTACAACTACAAAGATATCACTTGCTTTCAATTCTATGACAATATAAAAACCAAGAAAGAATTACTAAAGAAAATTCGAGGAAGTAAGAAATATGACTTTGCAAAAAAATAAGTCATTGTGGTTGATATAAAGATTATCTGTAATACATCCACTCCCTCGGTTTTTAACTTGAAAAATTTGTAAAAAAAATAAAAATAAAAAAATAAAATAAAAATAAAAATAAAAAGAACACCTTTTGTGGTCGAAATAAAGATTCTCTGTAATACCCCCTGGTTTTTTATTTTGAAAATTTGGTAACCCCAGTCAACCATGGAGCAGATATAGAATGTTTTATTTATGATCTGTACGAAAGAGTGATCAAGTGATTCTAAATCTCCATTTTACGAGGACAATTACTCTTACTGACCGGAGAAGGGTACGTATAAAACCTGTTATCCATAGACCAGGTATAGCATGTTTTATTTATTTTATGATCTGCTCTGAGGAGAGGTATAGATGTAGGTCGTTGAGGCCCGGCAGGAAATTGGTGTTCCAAAACATCCCGAAGGTGTTCTATAGGATTTAAGTGAGTACTCTGTGCAGGCCAGTCCATTACAAGGCTATTACTATCATGTAATTACTCCGCCACAGATCGTGCATTTTGAACAGGTGCACGACCGTGTTGAAAGTCGAACAGAATGATCTACTGACCCAAGGTCAACACGGATTTAGAAAATATCGTTCATGCGAAACACAACTAGCTCTTTATTCACGCGAAGTGATGGGCGCTATGGACAAGGGTTCGCAAATCGATTCCGTATTTCTTGATTTCCAGAAGGCTTTTGACATCGTACCTCACTAACGACTTTTAATCAAATTGCGTAGTTATGGTATATCGCCCCAAATTTGCGATTGGATAGGGGATTTCGCCGGCCGCGGTGGCCGAGCAGACTGAGGCGCTCCAGTCACTGTCTGCACGGCCACTACGGTCGGGGGTTCGAATCCCCCCTCGGGCATGGATATTTGTGCCGTCTTTAGTATAAGGTAGTTGATAAGTAGTTTGTAAGTTTAGGGACTGATGACCCAGTGGTTAAGTCCCATAAACATAACAAACATTTGAACATTTGGATAGGGGATTTCCTGTCAGAGAGGACACAGTTATTAGTAATCGATGGTAAGGAATCGACTAAAACAGACGTGATATCGGGCGTTCCACAGGGTAGTGTTATTGGTCCTCTGCTGTTCCTTATTTACATAATCGATTTAGGGGAAAATCTAAGTAGCTCAAAGTTCAAAGATGTTTGCAGATGATGTCGTCATTTACCGTCTAGTAAACTGATCTGAAGATCAAAACCAACTACAGAACGATCTGATTAAGATATCACTATGGTGTAAAAATTGGCAATTGACTCTAAATAATGAGAAGTGTGAAGTCGTCCACATGAGTACGAAAAGAAATCAGTTAAACCTTGTTTACAAGATAAATCAATCAAAAGTGAAGGCCGTAAACTCGACAAAATACCTAGGCATTACTATTACTTCAGACTTAAACTGGAAAGAACACGTAGATAATGTCGTGGGAAAGGCGAACCAGAGACTCCGTTTTATTGGCAGAACCATTAAAAGATGCAAAACTACAAAAGAAACTGAATACACTACGCTTGTCCGTCCATTTTTGGAGTATTGCTGCCTAGTATGGGATCCTTATCAGGTGGATTTGACGGAGGACATTGAAAGAGTCCAGAGAAGGGCAGCTCGTTTCGTATTGTCATGATACAGGGGAGACAGCGTTACGGAAATGATACAGGATCTGGGATGGGAATCATTACAACAACGGCGCTTATCGCTGCGACATGGGCTACTTACGAAACTCCAATCGTCAACATTCTCCTCCGCGAGCGAAAATATATTGTTGACTCCCACTTACATAGATAGAAATGACCATTAGAATAAAATACGAAAAATCAGAGCTGGAACGGAGAGATTCAGGTGTTCTTTCTTCCCGCGCGCTATTCGAGAATGGAATGGGAGATAAATAGTATAATGGTGGTTCGATGAACCCTCTGCCAGGCACTTAAATGTGATTTGCAGAGTATCCCATGTAAATCCATGTAGATGTAGATAGTTGCAATGGCCATCCCCGAATTACTCTTCAACAGTGGGAAGCAAGATGGCGCTTAAGACATCAGTATAACCCTGTGCTGTGATATGCCACGCAAAACAACAAGGGGTGCAAGCCTCCTCCATCAAAAACACGACCACACCGTAAAACCTCCACCTCCGATTTTTACTGTTGCAACAACACAACAACACACACTGGCAGATGACGTTCACCAGGCATTAACCTTACCCAAACCCTGCCACCGGATCGCCACATTGTACACCGTGATTCGTCACTCCACACAACGTTTTTTCACTGTTCAATCGTCCAATGTTTACGCTCCTTACGCCAAGCAAGGCGTCGTTCGGCATTGACCTGGGTTATGTGTTGCTTATGAGCAGCCGCTCGACCATGAAATTCAAGTTTTCTCACATCCGTCTAACTGTCATAGTACTTGGAGTGGATCCTGATGCAGTTTGGAATTCCTGTGTGATGGTCTGGACAGATGTCTGTCTTTTACATTGTACCACCCTCTTCAACTGTTGGCGGTATCCGACAGTCAAATGACGAGGTCGGCCTGTACGCTTTCGTGCTGTACGTGTACCTTCAAGTTTCCACTTTACTATCACACCAGGAACAGTGGACCTAGGGATGTTTAGGAGTGTGGAAATCTTGCGTACAGACTTCTGACACAAGTGGCACCCAATCACCTGAACGTGTTCGAAGGCTTGAGTTCCGCAGAGCGCCCAATTCTGCTCTCTCTCGATGTCTAATGACTACTGAGGTCGCTGATACATTTACATGGGATACTCTGCAAATCACATTTAAGTGCCTGGTAGAGGGTTCATCGAACCACCGTTATACTATTTATCACCCATTCCATTCTCGAATAGCGCGCGGGAAGAAAGAACACCTGAATGCCTCTGTTCGAGCTCTGATTTCTCGTATTTTATTTTGATGATCATTTCTACCTGTGTAAGTGGGAGTCAACAATATATTTTCGTATTCGGAGGAGAATGTTGGCGACTGGAGTTTCGCAAGTAGCACACGACGCAGCGATAAGCGGCGTTGTTGTAATGATTCCCACCCCAGATCCTGTATCATTTCCGTAACGCTGTCTCCCCTGTATCGTGACAATACGAAACGAGTAGCCCTTCTTTGGACTCTTTCGATTTCCTCCGTCAAACCCACCTGATAAGGATCCCACCCTGGGCAGCAATACTCCAAAAATGGACGGACAAGCGTAGTGAATGCAGTTTCTTTTGTAGTTCTGTTGCATCTTTTAAGGGTTGTGCCAATAAAACGCAGTCTCTGGTTCGCCTTTCCCGCGACATTATCTACGTGTTTGTGAGGTACGGTGTCAAAAGCGCTTCAGTCACGGTCTGCACGGCCACTACGGTCGGGGGTTCGAATCCCCCCTCGGGCATGGATATTTGTGCCGTCCTACTTCCTAAGTAGGTCATACGTAGTTTGTAAGTTTAGGGACTGATGACCCCGTAGTTAAGTCCCATAAGATTTACAAACATTTGAACATTTTTTTGTGTGTCAAAAGCCTTCTGGAAATCAAGAAATACGGAATCGATTTGCGAACCCTTGTCGATAACACCCATCACTTCGTGTGAATAAAGAGCTAGTTGTGTTTGGCATGAACGATATTTTCTAAATCCGTGACCTTGGGTAAATAGATCATTCTGTTATAGATAATTCATAATATTTGAATACAGGATATGTTCCAAAACTCTGCTGCAAATTGACGTCAATGAAATAGGCCTGTAGTTTAGTAGGTTACTCCTACTGCCTTTCTTGAATATAGGTGTGCCCTTTGCAACTTTCCAAGCTTTTCGTACAGATTCTTCTTTGAGAGAGTGGTTGTATATGGCTGTTAAGTAAGGAGCTATCGCTTCAGCATAATCATATAGAAATCTAATGGATATACAATCCGGACCAGAAGACTTGTTCTTGTTACGAAGTATTTGATAGCACAATGCACGTAATATGACAGTCGTATTTTTTGGGGATGTTCGAATACTTTTTATCACTTAGTGTACGTCACTACGCTGCCCATTTTCAGTACATCATTATCCTCCAGGTGACATCTGCTGTCTTTGGATAAAAAGCGACGTCGTCCCTCCAGGTGTCCTGTTTTTTTCGGCAATTTATAGATTAAACCAGGGGTTCTCAGACTGTTTGAGTCTGAAAGTGAAAAAGTGAATCAAAGGCGGAGCAGTGGCGGACTATGGGGGTGGGGGAGGGGGCGGACCGCCCCGGGCCTCTCGTCTTGGGGGAGGGAGGGGGGCTCAAAATACCTCAAAAACACGTGGTAAGGTTGTTTTTTTTTTTCGAGCGCCCTTGGCATCTCGTTCTGGGGCCTTCAAATCTCGGAAGCTATTTTTCTTAGAATGTCCCATTCCTCTCTTTCTGGTGAGGGCCTCCGAATCTCAGAAGTTACTGTTTTGTAGTAATACATGTATCTGCAAGTGGACATTTTGTTCTGCCGCCACCCCGGTCTCTGACAGTCTTAGCCCGCCACTGAGACGGAGCATTAAATTATATATATACTGCACGTGGTAAATTCAGTGACAGTATTATAGACGAAGTAAGGTAATTTCACAATGTAAGCACACACAAGACATCAAAATTAATCACTTCACACAGGCCGGCCGCGGTGGCCGAGGGGACTGAGGCGCTTCAGTCACGGTCTGCACGGCCACTACGGTCGGGGGTTCGAATCCCCCCTCGGGCATCGATATTTGTGCCGTCCTAGTTCGTAAGTAGTTCATAAGTAGTTTGTAAGTTTAGGGACTGATGACCCCGTAGTTCAGTCCCATAAGATTTACAAACATTTGAACTTCACACAGAACTTCACGCACATACAAAAAGCAATAACAAAACCCTTGATTTAAGAAAAAACAAGGATGTCAAGGATGAAACTGTTTGAATTTGCACAAAGAGACTATATCAGGTTGAATATTGGACAGTTGCAACCGAATATCTTGCTCTACATTGAGACGGGATCTGTAATTTTATTTTCAGTTGAAACATGCGCAGACAACCCCGATTCGCATAAATATGTGGTTGAGAAAGGCAGAAGAATAAATTCAGCTTTATCTCATGCGATTTTAAACTCGTCCTTAAGCGTACACCAAAATTCCGAGACTGATTGGTTTGTTTGCATTCTCGTTTAATTTGACATCAGATTCCGAGATAACAGCAAATTTTCATATAGCAGCGACGTAAAAAAGGCTGGCTTTTTTCATGCAGAATAGGGATTTACAACCAAACATTTTCTTTAAAGTTTTCTTGCAACCCGTCTGGAAAATATGAGTACAACGAATCAAACAAATATAACAGGTGAACTTCAAACTCATTTACCATATCCTCGAGAATGTCTGGTTCGAGTTCATCTCTGAAGACTATTCAGGCTTCCATTTTTGATTCTGCCGAAAACTTTAGTTTCTTTTTAAAAAAAAGAAATTAAAAAAATGTTCAAATGTTTGTAAAGCTGGTGGCACTTAACTGCGAGGTCATCTGTCCCTAAACTTGCAAACTACTTATAAACTACCTTATACTAAAGACGACACAAACAGTCGGAGGTTCGAGTCCTCCCTGGGGCATAGGTGTATGTGTGTTTGTCCTTAGGTTAGTTTACCTTAGTTTAAGTAGTTTGTAAGGTACGGACTGATGACCACCCAGTTTGGTCCGAGAGATTTACAGACATTTCATTTCCATTTATATATAAATGAATTGCTGTTTGTTAGTCTCGGTAAAACTCGCGAACGGCTCAACCGATTTGGCTAGCGGCCGTGCAGACTGTGACTCGCGTGCCCCAGACCGCTCGGCCACTGCGATCGGCTTTCTTTTTAAATCCTTTGCGATTACCACTAGCATAAAAAATAGTTACTGCCTTTCCTTGGATGGAAAGACATAAATCATTAAGTTTTGTAAAAACATCGGCTAAATGTGCGAATTTCTTTAGCCAACTATCGCCACACAACTTCTCTCCCAAAGTGATGTCACTTTCAGTCAAGAAGATTCTCACTTCATTTCTCAGTTGATTAAGGCGCATTAAACTTTTACCACCGGAGAGCCACCTTACTTCTGTATGAAGAAGTAAAGAAGTATACAAACCACCCATGTCATCACACGAGGTATTGAACAGTCTGTTATTTTTTTGACGTGATTTTATTAAATGTATTATAGTAACTGTTTCGTCCAAAACTGTTTTCATAGAAGGTAGCATTTTCTTCGTTGCAAGAGCACGTCACCGCGGTGGAGTGGCCGAGCACATTGAGGGTCATTTGAACATTTGATTTGAAGAGCACGACGGTAAATTATACAGCGACTATTGCTGCACCTCTTGGCTTTTTTCTTATTTTTGCGACGGCACCAGACGTCTTACCAGTCATCGCTTTTGCTACATCTGTGCATACGTCGACACAGTTGTTTGATGGTATGTTATTCTCTGTCAATTCGCCCAACAATTTAAAAATTTCACTGCCGGTTGTCGTAGTCCTCCATAAGATGTAAAAAGAGCAAAGTTCTTAACAAAATAATCAAAATATCCACGGGTGTACTGCCGGTCTATAGTGTCCAACGTGCACAATATTTCGGCGATCATACATGTCGCCATCATCAGGTGAACTGACGGACTGAGCTCCTGGAAATGCGCCGGCACGGAGATCCACACGCTACGGCTGCTCGCAGGGAACTGGGTTCTAGCCCGGTAGCGGGCCATTTAAATACCCTCGGCCCGCGGAGCGACCCCTCCGCGGTCCTCGCCCCGCGCCGCGGCCGCGCAGTGGAACCGATTGCGACGGCATCTGAGATGACGTCGGTGTGAGGACTCTGTCCGCCGTGGTCGTCACTTCGTTACGTTTGCTAGATTTACTCTTAATTAACCCAATCGCTGGCTCCCAAGCTTTGCTAAGATTATAGCCACAGTCACGGTTTATGAGGTCGTCACTTGTGCGAATTTCAAGGGCCTCTCTAACGACGCAGTCCCAGTATCTCAACGTCTGTACCAGAATCCTAGTGCGTTCATACTCCATCGCATGATTTCCGACAAACAATGTTCAGCGACCGCCGACTTGCTCGGATACATCAATCGTGTGTGCCTCTGGTGTTCAACGCATCGATCCTCGACGGTACGCATCGTCTGTCCAATATATGACTTTCCACACTGACACGGAATCTGGTACACGCCCGCCTTCCTCAAACCGAGATCATCTTTAGCACTCCCCACCAGTGCACGAATTTTATTCGGCGGACAAAACACAGTTCCAACCTGGTGTTTTTTAAAAATGCGGGCGATCTTCCCTGAGAGTGCGCCGGTATATGGAACGAACGCAGTGCCTACATCCTCCCTCGTGCTTTCATCCGTTTCCACAGGTTGTGTTGTAGTGGTTGGGCGGAGAGCCCGCTGAATCTGCCACTCTGAGTACCCATTTTTTCGAAATACAGTTTTCAGGTTTTCCAATTCTGGGGTAGACTCTCTGCGTCGGAGATAGTGCGCGCCCTATGTACTAGAGTTTCCTCTGTGAAGGGTGGTGACAGCTGTCTGCGTGTAAATACAGATCAGTGTGCGTTGTATTTCGATATACACTATGACCCAGGGTGCCATCAGCTCTTCTCTTGACCAAGAGCCCGCTACCGGGCTAGAACCCAGTTCCCTGCGATCATGCGGATCTCCGTGCCGGCGCATTTCCAGGAGCTCAGTCCGTCAGTTCACCTGATGATGACGACATGTATGATCGCCAAAATATTGTGTCCGTTGGACACTATAGACCGGCAGTACACCCGTGGGTATTTTGATTATCAAATACGCCGGGAGAAACTGAAGAATCACTTCTTAACAAAATAGTTTGTTTACAGGTGCTTGATGAAGACTTCATATCCGACCTTGTTCCTTGCAATATTTCTGTGCAGAAACGGAAAGTTTACCAACGGAGTATAAACGCACTACTACCTATGCCGAGCCACGGGTACTATACAAACGCCTCAAAGGGTAATAGATGACTGAAAGTGTTTCTGCAATTCAACTTTTAATTGGCGCACCTCATATAACACAGGAAGTTTATGCCAACTGGACCGTCTTTCTGCAGTGTTGCTCAGGTTTTCCACATGAAGATAGAACTGCATTATTCTGATCCCTTGTGACTTCGAATCGGTGTTCATACATTTGGATAGTTCGCATGCAAAGATCGACATGAGAATGGACACATCTCCAACAATTACAACACAGTGCATGAACTTCATTGTTCCACCACTAGATTCAACTATTTCAAATGTTCAAATGTTTGTTAAGCTTATGGGACTTAACTACGGGGTTATCAGTACCTAAACTTACAAACTACTTATGAACTAGCTACAACTACGGACGGCACAAATATCCATGCCCGAGGGGGGATTCGAACCCCCGACCGTAGTGACCGTGCAGACCGTGACTGAAGCGCCTCAGTTCCCTCGGCCACCGCGGCCGGCTTCAACTATTTTTTACATAATTCGAGCTTGCAAGTTTTACAAAATTAACGCTGCTGATAAGTGGAAGGTGAATCTCCATAATACCTTCTAAACCTGTCCTTCTAATTAACCACTCTTCAACCTCAAATTACTTAGGTCGGACACAGTTACGAACGAACGTAAATTTAATGGAATCTTTTATCGTCGATTGCGACATCACCGAATCGTATTCATTTCTAAACAAATGCAATAAACCCACGTAAACGCTGCAGCTAACGCATTGGATTACCAAGCGGGCAAAGTATGGCGCAGCATGCCACTTTTCACCGCCAGCGCGTCCACCGAAACACATTCTGCCATGCAAGCAGACACATGGAAGGTGCTTAATATTATCTGCTTTACTCGATACTTCTCTACATGCCGCTCAAGGGCGCAAAAAAATCACTAGATCGAAATCTTTGCCCCATTTATATTCTATATATATATATATAAATGAATTGCTGTTCGTTAGTCTCGATAAAACTCGAGAACGGCTCAACCGATTTGGCTAATTTTAGTCTTGAAATATTCGTGTAAATCCAGGGAAGGTTTAAACGATGATAAAATATGGAAAAGTTGTCCGGAAAAGAGGAAAATCTGGAAGAACTGAAACGGCTTTTTCCAGTGAGCTATCAATACAGTTCGTTCAATTGCGAAAACATTTTGTACATTTCATGTTGAAAGCAAGAGGAAGTTCCGCATCAAATAAAAATTTGGAAAAGTCACCAAGAAAATAGGAAAAGTTGGGAAAAACCGAAAGCGAATTTTTTGGCGATAAACTGAAAGAGCTTTTTTCAATGGGATAGCAATATCAGTCGTCTGTTTGCAATAAAATTTTGCATCTTTGTCGTTCAAAGCAAGAGTACGTTCTTATGAAATAAAAATTTGGAAACTTTTTGCGGAAAATTGGAAAATTCAGCAAAAAACAGAGATTTTTCTATGAAACAGCAATACCATTCATCTGATTGCGTTAAAACTTTGCACATTCGACGTTCAAAACTAGAGGAAGCTTTGAGTGAAGTAAAAGTTTGGAATAGTTGGCCAGAAAAATAGGAAAATTTGTGGAAAACTAAAAAAAACTCTTTTCTTTGGGATATCAATACAATTCGTATGATTGCGATAAAATTTTGCACATTTGCCGTTCAAAACAAGAGTACATACATATTAGCAATTGCCATGCATTGCCGAATCTACTAGATGACCCGGCGAACTTCATATCACTTACTTGTTAATATAAACCATATTAATTTAAATCACATGTATTCTAGACCCAGTAGCTTTATAAAGGCATTATCAGATGGTCTAAGTATCAACTCGATAGTGGGCAAATCATGCACACCTGTCCAGGATAATGTTCACGTCACATTCGTGGAAGTTCAGGGAAGCTTTAAATGGTAGTAAATTTGGAAAAATTGCGTGGAAAATTAGGACAGATGCTTCGGTTGTTCTGCCGTTCTATCCACTTTTTACAAATGAGACAATGTATTTTTAAAAGTTAATTATAATTTCTGAAAAATAGTTAAGAAGTCAAAGAGTAAATAGCTTTTCCAGCGAGTAATTATTATTCGATATTTCGCTTTATATAATTCAAATTAAAAAAAATATCTTGAATTACACACTTTCTGGAGTGTCTTATCCGGTACTTCAGCACTCTTGCTCTCTCTACACCAGATTTCATCGCAATAGATTAGGTGGTTTATGTAATGATATATAGCCAAATCGGTTCAGCCGTTCTCGAGTTTTAGCGAGGCTAACGAACAGCAATTCATTTTTATCTTTGACAGTTCATACACTGGTTAAGATCGTATAACGCGAAGTTTACTCTTTAAAAGTGTATTTCTGTACGTATCCAACATAGCAACCAAGTCATTATTTTACATATTATAAATCTAAATTTTCCTCGCAATTTTTTCCATATTTTATCAACGTTTGAACCTTCCCTGAACTTCCACGAAAGTGACATGAACATTATCCTTGACATGTGTGCGTGATTTTCCACTCTTTCCGCCGAGATTTAGACTTTCCGATAATGCGTGTATAATGCTACTGGGTCTAAAATACATATGATTTAAATTAATATGGTTAATTTTAAGAGATAAGTGATACGAAGTGCACCGGGTCATCTAGTTTATTTAAAAAAAAAATTAAATCCTTACCTTTTCACGGAGCACCTGGAGTTCTTCTGCGGAGAACAGTTTGAGAGACTCTGGTTTAAACTACTCTTTCGTTCCAACATTTCCTCTAAATTCACCTAGTTTTCCTGCCATTGTGGTGTTTTTTAAGAAAAAAAGTTGTCCTTTTTCATTTTCTTGCTCTTTAAGTGAAGCAGTTTTCGTGTGCCTCGTGATGCATTAAAGTTAGCATGCTTACTCCGTGGACGATGAAGCTATTTTTGGTGTTTGCTAAACCTTTATGTCATACTGCGGAACATAAATGTGGAACGAACAAAAAAATCGCGCCCTACGCCAGCTGTGCGGAAGTTCAGACAGACACTACGGTTTTTGCCGGACGTCTATTATGTGTCCAAACTAAACATGAGATGATGAATTATTCTCCTGACAGCAAACGAGGACACATCTGCCTCAGGAGACATGACATGCCCTCGCTTTTTTAGACTCAGTGATGGCCTTAGTGTGCCACCACCGTCAAGATATTTTCTTATAGTCATTTTGTAGGTACGAAACTTAAGATTCTTAGTCAGTTATAAACACAATATCTGTCACTTATATTTACTGTTAGTTTGCATCGTCCGTGTCAAACTCGAATAGCGTAACTTGTGACTCTCTAGTTTGCTAGACAGGGATTTAACTAAAGTCGGTATGTTTGTGAAGGACCCTTGACGTACGCCGACAAACCTGCCTCAGATTTGTAACTGATTTTTCACTCTCCAACGCGAAGTGCAATTGATTACACAATTTTACAAACAGAAACTCGTACAACACGACTAGGTGTAGAACTAACTTTGTACTAGATCTGGTGTTCCTAAGTTAAGGTAACTAACAATACCTGATCACATTAAAGACATAATGAGACAGAATTAAAATAAAATAATTGTGTAACAGAAAATCTATGTCATTGGCAGACCCAGACTCGGTGGGACAATCGTCTGGAAAAAAGGGGAGAGGGAGTGAAAGAGGGGGAGGGGAGTTTGTTGCCTGTCTGTGTATGTGTAATCATATAAAATACATTTGCAAACGGTTGCCGTCAAACGTAAGACATGAAAAAATTAGTAAAAGTACTAAGTGTGTTACTGAAAGGTAATGCTCGATGTTAAGAACGAAATTAGCCAGTAGAAGTTAGTTCGTTTATGAAGAGTTTTTAATTTATTAGCCCAAGAGGTTACATTTCTCAACTTCCCCAGTGAAAGGATAAACTTCATAAATCTAGAAATCCCATGTGTAAAGGAAACGAAAAAAGAAAAAAAAAAAAAATACGGAAACACACACACACGCACACATTCACTTTAACGTAAAATTGGCTGTACAAAAGATCAATAGTTAACAAAGTGGGGTGAACGAAAACGACAGTGTCAGTATCAGACAGACAGTCTAACATTTCTTTTCTGTGTTTTATCACGTCAGCTGATACGAATTTCGCGTTGAACACATGTTGTCAGAAGTACGACACAATGTGACAGCGTTTGAGAAGTCGTACTATCTGCCAGCCTGACTATCTGATTAACAACATTATAGTAGCAGGCAAAATCATGATTTAAGAACGTTTCATCCCTAACACAAAGTCCAAAAATCCTTTGCAAAAATATGAGTATATTTGCTGTATCTATTTTCAATAACGATATACTGAAGTATTTTTTTTTTTTTTTTTTTTTTACTAAAAAGCGCGTGTCATAATCGTGTGAATGGTACGGAAGATCAGTAAAACGTTATAAAAGTTGAATATAGAAAAGGATAAATCCTCAGAGTAAAGCTCGCCAGTTTTATTGTTTGATTACAAATTTCGGCTCTTGCATGAGACAGTTATTTTTTGGTAAAGGTATTTTACGGCGCATCACGTGACCCATCTCAAGATCGTATATTCTTTCATCATTTATGGATATTGATATTATTTTACGATGTAATGGTTATTGCTTTAATCTTGTGACTTGTGATCTGATTTATTAATATGTCGTCAGTCAGGCATTATGAACAGTTTTGCAATCTTATGATGGAACATTAAGAGTCGAAACTATTAATCTAATATATAATAATGAGTGTTTGTGTGTTCGTATTTTATGCGCGGCCGTACCGTTCAACCGATTGTGATGAATCTTTGTCAACACATTTTTTGTACTTTCGCGATTGTCACAGGTACCATTAAATAACTGTACGACAAATAGTTCAGGAGATATGACGTGATAAACAATGAAATGCACGAAAAAGTGCTGCATATACGACGTCTGCTTCTAAACCACTCTATTGATTTCAACCAAATTTGGTCCATATATTCCTTCCACGAGATAACAATTGGCGTAGGGTTAAGAACTGCTTAGGACATATAGTTCAGAAGCTATGACGTCATAAACAATTATATGGTTGAAAATGTTGTGGCATCATACGACTTGGGAATAAGAACACTTTATTCATCCTAAAATCTACATGAAATTTTAGGCACTTGACCTTCAAAACAAGAGGAAGGTCACTGTCACATAAATTTTTGGATGGTGCATGACGGAGGATACTTTATATATGGCCTTCGTCAGATTCTACAGTTGTATTCCGATCTTGATGAAATTTTTAAATATGATTGAACAATTCAGTTTATCAGTGCAGTATTAATATATTCTGATTACCTACAGTCATTTCAATTAATTAACGTGACTAAACAGTTAATTTGCAGATTTCGCCGATGTTTCGAATGAAATGAAGAATCTAGCAGCTCTCTCTGGAAGTTACTTTACATTTTCAGGGTGATAATCATCAAAGACATATTTAAAACATACATATTGTTCACACCATGTGAATTTTATGTAAGCAATTTAAAGCAAGAATTTTTTTAAAAAAATATGCTTCGGTGGAAAACATACTTCATTAAGAGTTTTAAATGTTGATTTTTTTGCTTTCAGCTTTGATGCATACGAAGCGTACCGAATCATTGGAGTGAAAACCACCAGCAGAAGGAATTTGTTGTTGCCAACGTATGGTTTTAATGCATAAATCTAATATATAAAAATTAATGTTTGTTTATCATTTTGTTCGTATTTTATGCACGGCCATACCGTACATCCGATTGTGATAATACTTTGCCAAATAGTTGCCTGCACTCGCGCGAATGTTATAGGCATGCGAAAATTAACTTCGTATGGTGCATGGCGGAGAGTGCTTTACAATTAGTTAATTCGTTTCTTACTTCTTCACGCTGAAATGACTGGACAGATATGAATTAAATTTGGACAGAGGTACCTTAGAGCCTGATTAATACATGGGCTACCGTTCGTGAGCCTCCGTAGGTGCATGGCGGAGGTTACGTTACTACAAACATCCAAACTGACTGATCACCATGAAAGTCAACACATAGATGTACGTTTTCATGAAGGAGATTTTTATAATCTGCAAGCCAGTGAATTTAACATGGCGGAGCGTAACTTGCGACTTTGACAACGTCTGACCAGTCACCATGAAACTTGGCGCATATATGTATAATTTCATATATAGGATGGAGGTGAGTATGTGGAGGATGCGATGGACAGAGACGGTAGAGGAGACAGACAGAGAGAGGGGAGAGGAGAAGAATCAGAGAGGGGAGATGGTGACAGACAGGTGATAGGAGATGAACGGAGGTAAATGGAAGAGGAAATGGATAGAGAAAGGTACAGGAGGAAACGGGGAGAGGAGCAGGTGAACAGAGAGAAGGGAAGGAGGTAGACGTAGAGAGAGGCGAGGTTATGGCCTGGGATAGGAGCAGTAGGTAGGGGACGAGATGCAGAAAAAGAGAAGGCAATAGAAGATAAGATATAGTAACTCAAGACTGGAAGAAATAAATACCCGGGGAACGCCGGGTTTGCAGGAATCGGGACCGGTGGTCTTGGGGTAAAGCTATCGACTGGAAGCCGAAGAGTCGCGGGTTAGAAACCCGGTCGGACCTCGGATTTTTTTCAGTTTGCGCTGTAACCAATCCTGCACCTCTTAACGATGTGAGGAGTCGCCAAAAACTACACGCGGTTCGGATTCCACGTTAAGCTGTAGGTCCCCTTTCCCCGGTTGGATAACTGGGGTAGGTTAGGGACACGGAAGTCGCCGAAATGGCGTCCAATTGAAAGACTTGCACCAGGACAACGAGCCACACGAAATTATTATAGCTAGTATGGAATAAAAAATTGAGGTTACAATTTGAAAAACTGAAATTGACATTAGTTTGACTTTGAAAACGGGGTTTAAGGTAATTTAGAGAAATTATTCCATGGCCCCCTTCGAACCATACAACTTTTACTAAGAGACCTTTTTTGCATAATTGTGCCGCTCCATAAGCCAGTATAGACTAAAATGGGACACCTCGCATACAATAATAGATGTGGTGTCTGTTCTTTCGGACATGGTCTATAATTTAACAATGGCCTGAGTGATGTATCGCCGCGGTGGAGTAGCCGAGCGTTCTAAAGCGTCTCGCTGCGGAGCGCGCGGTTGTTCGCCGTGGAGGTTGGAGTCCTCCCTAGGGCATGGGTGTGTGTGTTTGTCCTTAGGTTAGATTACCTAGGTTTAAGTAGTTTGTAAGCTACGGACTGATGACCACGCAGTTTGGTCCGATAGAATTACAAACATTTGAACATTTTTAGTGATTTATCTGCAGAGGCCAAACAAAGCTACGCTCTTTCAAATGTTTAAACAGTGCTACTAAAAATGAAAATCAGTTTCTAATGCACATGAAGTGTGACTTAAGTATACTGTACTAGAGGAAAAGTAGTATAAAGACTTTCAGTTTTTTTAACATTGTTTTCTATGTCGATCTTTAACCTCACAGTAAATAAAAATGTAGAATATTAGATCGGACGAAAAAATTTTATGCACGTGAAGCAAGTCACTGTAACGATGTGATACCATCATTGCTTACATTTTACTTCCATGGTGGTATTTGTCTGAAGGAAATTGCTCAAGCGCATTGAGGTGCTATGCCCCGATGCGCGAGGCCGTTCCCTGTCGAAGGTTCGAATCCTTCCTCGGGCATGGATGTTTGTGTTGCTTTAATAGTATAAATAAGTTTATAAGTAGTTTGTAAGTATAGGGACTGATGACCCCGCAGTTAAGTCCCATAAGCTTAACAAACGAACAAAAAAATTGCTGAAATAATATAATTCAGGCTGCTTTTGCTGTTTTATTTCGATTTCGTTTGTTTCAAAATGAATGTCATTGTACATTGTACTGAACAAAATAATAGTAAAGTACCTATTCAGTGGTTTATAGATATTTTAAAAATATAAATAGTGTACATATAAGGTATTTTAGTACAATTTTAATTTACTAGCTTCTGATTTGCTTAGCAGCTCTACGTTCACAAAATGCTTATTAGGACTTGTACACTTGCTAACAGTTATATAAAGCAAGCTACCTAGGAAAGTCTGTGAATGACACACACTTCCAAATATTTAAAACTTTTTTTGACAATAGAGAATATTTTTTCATTATCTTATTTTTTTTTAATAATGAAAACAATTTAAAGTAGTAATTTTTTAAGGTTTTTCCTAATATTTCTAGGGAAACCCTCCGGAACTTGTTTTACTTGTTGGAAACGTCCCCAACTCCACCTACAAAAATTCATTAACTCGCCAGTTGTACATGTAGGGCCACAATTTCATTTTTAACTGGGGATTTTGATTACACAGTTACGCTACTGGTAGCAAACGGGTGTGTTGACAGATTTGGTAAGAAGCAGTCATGAAAGATGGAAGGTAGCCTATCCTGTAATGGAGGGAATATTTATTTCAGAGAATTTTTGTAAATGAACATTTTCATAAGAGAGATGGTATATTTGTCATTCTGTGAATAAACAACAATGATTAGCTTCGAATATTTAAGGTAAATGAATTCATTTTTATATTTGTAATTGTGGAACTATATGACGCACTGTTAGAGGAACGCAGAAAACCTCATTTTCAGTTAATAATTTTGTAAGCAAGACACAATGTTTAGCTGTGCAGGTAAAAAATATTAACGAAATAAGTGAATGTAAAAAAAAAAAAAAAAAAAAAAAAATGAAAAGATATTTTCTGTCATTTAGAAATGATAGTTATTACAGTGGTGTATTGTTAAAGTTTTCCATTAGCTTTAATTTTCTTGTTTGCACTGTATTTTAATGTATTGTGTACTGATACCGTATTGCATTGTACCACGCAAGTACAGCAATTATATATGATTACTTTAATGAATGTCATAGCATTGAATCTGGAAAAGATAAACTGAATAACAAAACGAGAGGTTTCCTGTGCTGGGGATCTCCAAACAGAATGAATAAGTACTGATATTCATATTCATTGTAAATTGCAGTACTGTTTAGTTAAATTTCAAGAGTACATAATATCATTAAAATGCTCAGTCTCTGTTGCAGTATTTTATTCTCCAATAACGCGTTTCGCGCTGTTAGCGCATCGTCAGATTGGGCGGAGATGCAGCCACAGAACTATCTATTGCTGTGTAGGAGGTATCTTAACAATTGTTGTAAACGTGGACCTGCCGCGACAGCGACTCCTCTGCTGCTATGGGGCCCAATGACAACACAAATTGTTAAGATACCTCCTACACAGCAGTAGATAGTTCTGTGGCTCCATCTCCGCCCAATCTGACGATGCGCTAACAGCGCGAAACGCGTTATTGGAGAATAAAATACAGCAACAGAGAATGAGCATTTTTTAATTATTCAACACTGTTGCTGCACCAGCCGCCACCACCACCATCATGGAATGGAATGAAATGTACGTAATATCAGTATCAGTTTTGTAATTCCATATGTACAAAAACATCTGCATTCAATTTTCAGAAAAGACATTTGTAAATGTTATGTTTGTTATGTCATACAGTCACAAAAACTGTTTATAGAACAGTGATTTTTTTAGCACTTGAACTATGAAGTTCAGTACTACGAATGAGTAAACCACTTTTTTCCAAAAATAATCACGTGGTTCAATAGTGGTATAGCGAACCGGTATTTAAATTTAACCAAAGGATTTACATTCTCACAGGCGAATTGTTTCAAGTAGTGGCCACTGCCCAGTCTGTATTCCATTTCGTGTAGCGTGACCGCATGCTTCTCTCCTAAATGATATAAAATTTGTAATAGATACGATTCACTAGAAAAGTACTGTTAACAAACATTAGTGTACAAAATAAAGCAGAACTGTTCCATAAAAGTTCCGAAATCACAAAATTTCGACGTAATAGTGACACCATCTCGTAATTGTTAAGTTTAAACAGATAAATTTCACTCAAACATTTTCACCATTTTTGATTACAATATTTTAAAAGGTCCTCAGGCAGAACATCATGAACAAACATTATGGTGCGTCTATGGTGTAGCCGTAGTGGAACAGCCGAGCGCTGTTAGGCGCCTCGCTGCGGAGCGCGCGGTTGCTCCCCGTCGGAGGTTCGAGTTCTTCCTCGGGCGTGAGTATGTATGTTCTCCTGGGGTTAGTTTCAATTAGTTCAAGTAGTTTGTAAGCCTAGAGACTGATAACCACAGCAGTTAAGCCTCATACATTTGCAAACATTTGAATATTTCTTTCTCTGGTATAGACGTTGTCCCGAAGGCCGGCAGTGTGTCTGTGAAGAAGAGCGCATTTGGCGACCATCTCGTCTTAACGATTGCGTGGTTGAGCTGGTGCGCCAGCTGGTGCCCTGGAGATCCGTCGCTTCACGATGAGGACCTCGGCAGTTATTACACAGGTCTGCGACATAAAAATTGTTTCAAATTTTTAAGTGATTTTATACTGTTTTCAACGCTGATTTCGGGAAAAATTCCCCATCACGTACAGGTATTTCACAAACTGCTTGTCTAGTTTTAGTTCTCTCCAATATTTTTATACATATTTCAGCACCCTTGTGAGTATGAATTTTGGTTTTTACGATCTCCATAAACTGTGATTTAGCCGTTATTATACTAGATATACGTCAAATAAAGAGTAATTAGGAGAAACCAGCAGTATTTGCCTGTCAGTGCATGTCCTTGCCCACTCCCTCCCTCATCCGCTTGCTGACTCACTGCGCATCTTTCATGTCGGTGCCTGTCTGTCGCGCTGCCCCTTCACCCGCCGTCACCAAGCAGTGAACTTCTGTTGTCCCTAAGTTCACAGTACCTCTTCACTCTGTACTATTCACGTGTTGATGTTACTAGCGCTTTAAAGTAGTCACTGTTTTCTTGTTATGGGGACAATGGCTACCAGAGGATCTATAAATTCGCCAAATTGCTCCTCCATTTGTGGCAACTATGCCGTTAAAAAGTAACAAAGAAACATTTCCGATTTTGTTTTAAAAATAAGTATATTTCGCCTATTTTGGTATAAAATTAGACGATCAACATAAGCCTTGGGACCCACACAAAGTTTGTTCAATGTTTGTTGAAGAACTGAGGCAATGATTTCAAGGTAAAATGCAGCCCTTTCTATGGTATACGAATGGTTTGGAGAGAGCCATGAATCATAGTGGTGACTGCTACTTTTGTTCTTGCAACGTACGTTGTTTCAATTTGAAAAACAAAAAGGACATTTCTTACCCTAACATTCAATCAGCCCTTTCTTTATTTTATTTTATTATTTTTTATTTATTTATTTTTCGGTGGTTGTTCGATCCGTTGGATCTGATCATCATATTCCATAAATATATGAAAAAAATTACAAAACTCCGATACCTATGTGGTCTCCATTTTCACATTCTGTAAGACTCGTGTCGTTGCAGACTAGAAAGAATCGTGAACGAAGCATAAGAATCGATTCACAAAGCTAGATTCTAACCTCCATGACATTTACAGACATGTCTATCAGTATGATGTAGAACGTTTTTGAATTCTGCAAGAATCGTACCCTTGCAGATTACAAAGAATCACGAACGTATTGCAGGTATCGATTCACAATGTGGGACTGAATCGCAGGATCAATTCCCAAAAAAAAAAAAAAAAAAAAAAAAAAGGTCATGTTGCCCAACTGTAATTTACTGTTGCCAGGTCAAAATTTTGATGAAGCTTAAAAAGATAAAAAAATAAATAAAAAAAAAAGCAAACTGGAAATAAATTGAGAAAAGGAACTATGACACTTGTTCTTGGATGTTTAATGAATATGTAACACAAATATTATGGAGTTACAAATGTTGGTATAGACAAAAAAAAAAAAAAAAAAAAAAAAAAAAAAAGGTTGTGGAATTGAGAAAAATCGATCGAAAATGTACCACACTAGGAACAATTATGATCACTTCCTCGTACAATTTTGACTACGGGCATCTTCCACATAAAAAGCACTTTGTCTGTCACGCACCAACACATACTTCGTGGTACCAAACATTGCATTTTTGGCAGCGAATCCAGTCATCTTTAACTAGATGATTTATAAGAGCGCGTTAGACTAAGTAGCTTCACTTACCTCTTTAAAGGGAAAAAATTTATATCTCCTTACCGCAAATCGGTGTATTCTGTAGAAATCTGCTACTCTACAACGCGACACAACGAGACACTACGAGACAGACAAATGGCGCGAAAACTTATGTTGATCGGAACTGTACTTACATCGAATTTGTACCACGTTACCCTATTCGATACTCCCTCTTTTTTTTCTTTTCATTTTTTATAGAAATCAGGTGTCGTTTAGGGCTGGTAGACACTCAGCTCCCACGCCCCCTCCCCTCCCAGAGTACAGTCTGTCTTCGTCACCTGATCGAACTGATATGACATGTGTTATGTAGCAGCATATGCTATCGGCGAAGGAAAGATTACTCGAAGTTTCAGGAAGATTTAGAAAATTTCGATAGATTCGCTCGAAATTTCGGGAGTAGTTGGAAAATTTCGGAAGTTTCACTGGAAATTTATAGAGCTGTAGCAAACCGTGTGTATTCAGTACTGAGTAACGAATACTTTGTCTGATACAAAATTCTGAATTGTTACTCATGAATACATTTCGTTACTCGCATCTACCGCATCGATAAGAATTTACTCATGCATAAATTTTGTTATTCGCATCTACCCAACGAGCTTCATCTATCATATAGATATTAACTGTAACGAAAACCAATCCCGAGAATGCTTATCTTCTGAGAGACTATTTATTATGAGATGAGTAATTTATATAGACGTTCGTGACGAACTTTAAGTGCATTCTGCTTAGCTCTACGTTTTTAGATCGTTATTTTCGTTTTGAAATATTTTGGATTATATTTCTTGGGCCATGGTTGCAGATTAATACTCAATGATCTGACGTCCGCTTTTAACGCAAAATAAGTTTTATTGTAGTTTTTTACCTATAAAGGTTTCAGTTTAATGGTTGTTTATGACCTTGTGTACTATATAAAAGTTTGTAAAAAGTACTCAAAAGTTATCATTTAAAAATTTTCATTCATGACTGTATTATCTTAATTGTTAATGTCATATAATGCAGTACAACAGTCCCGCTGCTTACAAATGTAGTGCTACTACTGTGATCGCTCCCATTGGTATTCGTCACGAAATATTCTGCTTGATTCTGACATTCCAACCCTCGAAGTAAAGTGTGCGAACAGTACTTAAAATGGAGGTCGCGGGTGGGTGTCGCTAATTTTGACCTATTTATATGACAATTATATTTTAATCACGAAGCAAATGGACAGTACTGGTCCATTCCTCAGTAGTGTAATTACGTCAAACCGTCATGGAGTATCTATGTGCCAATTAAAACTATTGAAGTAATATTAACAGTAACAAAATTACTTCACGGTTTCAAAGAGGGTGTGTCGGCCGTTTGTCTTGGTGGCACTGGTAACGAGTAACGATACGTTTTTAACGAGTACTGTTTCTCTTAGTAACTGATACGGATCTAATGATAAATCTGAAGCATAGAGTTAAAATTTGTGATGCGGCCGGGAATTGTACCCGGACCTCCATGCTTACTAGGCAGACGTCTCACCGGTAGACCACCACACCACTAACGATTAAGGAGCCTCGGAATAGTCTTAAGTACGATTTCCCTCCAAGTTACAAATTTTAACTCTATGTTTCAGATTTATCATTATTGTTTTTAACATATTCGAGACGAAAATCCGTCTCAGGGATTGTTTATTTGTATTAAAAGGTTACGAATCTATTCGTTACTTTCACAGCTCTAGAAATTTCGTATGGAACATCTTCCCATCTCTCAGACGACCTGGTAACATTTCTACAATCTTCGATTCCCGCGCATGTATGTTGGTTCTAGAGTTGGCTACGGTTTCATGGTTTCGAAACCAGTTTTCGATACACACAACAGTTTCAGTGTTTCAAAACCGGCATCTTTCACGGTTTCAAAACCATGCGGTTTCATTCCGTTCTGTTTCGGATCACATTCGCGGTCGATTGTCGATACACTGAAACCGTTTCTTCCTGTTGGTATCACGGTATCGTGTCGGTTTCACGGTTTCGTGTCGGTTTCACAACACCGGTGTGACAAACCACTAATGCAGAAACGCGGAACAGACTAATGGTATCGACATGTGGTGTTTCATTTTACTGAAGCTCCACACAGATACACATATAACTTACTAGTATATAAACCATTTAGACAGTGTGAAATAGTAGTTGACACTCTTGAGTCTGCAGCTTATGATTACTGATATCAAGATTCGTTTGCAAGAGACTGCTGTATTCCTAAATGACATAATGTCTGCTTTATAAATGTAAAAGAACAATAAAACAACGTTCACTATTTGCATTGAAAAACCAGTTAAATTCTAGGTTTATCTACCATATTAAAGACACACGAGTGAAACTACAATCTTTAAAATAAGATACAACATGAAGCCTGAAATGACATTTTTTATACTAACAAGGGTGGATCGCATATTTAATCTCGTGTTAAAGAGTTGGTTTCTTATGAGCGAAAACGAAGTTACCTACTATCGTTATAATTTTCCGACACTCACGTTAAAAGAATTGCGGCGGTGGTGTAACGGTCAATACGTACAAGTGGTGAACTTGCCTCTTACTTTATTATTTTTGTAATTCCATAGCATTACTTGTGATTATTTAGTGTGCCCTTTATTCCCTATAATTTATTTAGTATGTGTAGAAAGTAGCATTTATGATCCATCACTGTAATATGCGTACCGTACTGCAGTTTGTGAGTTTCTAACGGGATAAACTTTTACCTATCATACCGGCGGCCTCGTGTGACTATGTTGGCAACATCAACAACACGGGAGAAAATCTTTATCAACATGTTTCGTACAGACCAAGAAGTAAATATATACTCTATGGCTGACAGGTTCTTGTGTGTACCCTTGTCCACATAGTGAAAAATATTGCCCTTCTAGAACGAAGATTTCATAACAAAACATACATTGCTTCACGGTATCGAAACAGCGCGTCACATGTTGAGGAGGGTCTGTCGGCCCAAATCAGAAAATTAACTAAAAAAACTCATCTCTTTTCATTCTCCACTCCGAGGAGTGGAGCGGGCTGTTTGAGATCCGGCCCATAAAGAGTCGCGGTTCTATTCAGCCAATATCAGAGCTGATAGTGGGGCAAAGGGGGATCCCAATTGGGAATGAGTGGGAGGAGCTTACCAGCTCCGGCATACGCCTTACAACCAAGGAAAACCTCCCGAAAACCTTGGTCGGGCGGGGGATTTGGACCAATTTAATTTATCTCCGGGACTTGCCCCGGACAAAAATGGATTATCGAGAGAACACGAATGCACTCACGACAATCAAGGATCGGACGCACGAGTTACTCTCGTAATCTCGTAGAGATCGGCTCGACCAACAGTGGACGAGCATCTCCCTACAGGAACCGCACCCGTGGGCACGGTATCCTGTGCGTCGCAGAAGTGGTAGAATGCTCGCCTGCCAGAAAATTAAGTGACCAAGACAATGATGTATAGTGTTCTATTTAAGACGACTGCGAGACTGAAATGAGCAATTTGTTTTGTTTTCCACTGTCCGGTTCAGCTGTTATGAGTGCATGTAAACCATTAGTATAATTGTTTCTGTCACTTATATACACAACTATGAGCTGTTTCGTTGTCCTACTCCCCGTCAGTTTTACAGAAATCAGAACAGTTATTATTAGACTACTACTGCGGAATCTGAAGGTTTCGATACTTTACAATTCTACCCATTTACGTGTAAAATACTTTCAACAAGAGTTGACGTTATAGAGAGTGGTAAGAGGACTGGATGGGAGGACATGGGCATAGGTCGGAGAAAGACGTGGACTTAGAGAAGAACGGATGGGTTTAGGAAATACGAAGATATCGAAGCCCCGTAAATATTTAACAAATGCGGAGCACTGCGGGTTTAAAAACATTTTTTGGCATTCATTTCCTCAGGTTCATAGTACTGTTTGTCCAAAAGGAATAACTGTAATATGGAATAACTGAAACAATGAAATATAATAATGTGTTAAGCGGTTACATTTTCAAGTGTATGCCTGTATAATACTCGTGGCTGTATCGTACGTAAATAAATGTGCTTGGCTTTTCTTACTTAGTTTCAAATTTCTATTTGATAAAAAAATGAATATCGAATCGGGCCATTTATTTCAGACAAAGTAAAATTCAATAAAAAATTCTAATGCCGGCCGCGGTGGCCGAGGGGACTGAGGCGCTCCAGTCACGGTCTGCACGGCCACTACGGTCGGGGGTTTGAATCCCCCCTCGGGCACGGATATTTGTGCCGTCCTTAGTATTAGCTAGTTCATAAGTAGTTTGTAAGCTTAGGTACTGATGACCCCGTAGTTCTACAAACATTTGAACATTTTTGAAATTCTAATGTTCAAATGTTTGCAAATCTAAGGGACCAAATTTCTTAGATCATCAGTCCATAGAGCTGCAAACTACTTAAACTGAAATATGCTAAGAGCAATGCACACTGCCATGAAGTAGAGAGGACTCGAACCTCTGACGGGAGCGGCCGCACAATTCGTGACATGGAGCCAGAGACCACGCGGTCATTCCCGGGCGGCAATAAAAAGAAGGGTCATGTCTTTAGAGACGTTGCAGTTTTGTACCACTGGTAAATAAATCATACTAAAGTCAGAATGGATCGCAAATTTATCTTATGGTGACCGGATCGGACATTCAAACAGCCATCTCGAGAACACTACAGAGGTCACCATAAAATAAATTTGCGATCTAGACTAACTTTTCTATGAATTAATCATTGAGATCGCTGACACCCCCTAATGTTTTCAAAATTAATTATTAGTGTATGACTTGAATCGCAAAGAATGAAGACTAACAGAAAGGAATAATAAAAAAAAGAAATTGTTAAATGGTAAACGGTGCTGCAAGAGAACACGTACCACTCTAAAGCTTGACCGTCTTGGCGTTTTGATTTTTATTTCGTAAATTAATAATTTAATGATTTTATGGAAAAGACATTCGATAACCTCCAATCCGTGCATCACTGAAGATATAAATCGGCTCGGATGACCCTTCGTATACTTAAAAATACCCGGGGAAAATTAAGTAACCACTATATAAAATCATAGCAGCTGGCTCACTGAGAAGAAATCGGCACTTCAGTACTGGTAACTCAGCATGTGCAGCGAAGATCACAGTTTAACGCAAGTAAAGGCATTAAAATTACTAAGAAATAAATGGAGTACATTTTCACCTCAGTTCCTTTCCAAAAGAAAATCGTGACTACTGGAACAGTAACCTATATTTGTAATTATTGACACTTACATCTAAAATAAATCGTTTCTATAGACAGATTCTGAAATACCTTTCATAGGCTTTCACTGGCGAAATTTTCAATTGTCAGTTTAAGATATTAGAAAAAAAAAGAGGTCTTATTATTGAGAATCAAATCCTTATTGCTAAACTAACTACTTCGATTCAGAAGCATTCATCAGTGTTTAAGTGTATTTGATATATTTACTGCACAATATATAGTTTGACCTTCGGCTGTTTTCAAGCGTTACCATCCCAGAAATCATCTGACACAAGTGTAATAAACATAGCAAATGCAGTCAATTAGCAACAACATATTTTAGGGAATTCTACATGACTGTGGCTTCTGGTAAAGTATAAACTGTTGTTGTTGTTCACCTCCACCACAAACATTCATTTTTTCCCTTTATAGTTATTTTATGCCAAAGTACAGTACACTGGCATGCTGGCAGCAGCTTCTTAAGCTGCTCTTCAGCCTATTGGTTGTATACAATGGGCATGAATATTTTAAAAAGACCAATCACATGACGATAAAAACATGCAGCATTAAAAAAAATGTTGACGTAGAGAAGTTAATTGGTGATACAATAACAGAGGAAGATGATAAAAACACATGTAGTCTGTTAAAATCATGGGCTATGGTGACAGTTAAAAACACACAGTAAGAAAAACAACACTGGAACGACAAAAAATAAATTAATTAATTAATTAATAAAATAAAACACTGAAGACACTGTTAAAACCTCTAGTGTTGACACTTCTTTGCATTGTGGTGGTTGACGCACTGTTAAAACTCCACACTGAGACACAGAACACGAAACGATGCATTGTTTAAAAGTGACAGCACTGACGGCCATGTAGAGGAGGGGAGAGTGTGGGGGACGGAAGCACGGAGAGAGGGGAGGTAGGGGGGATAGGAGATGGGAGGGTGTGTAGGGACTCCAGAAAAGGGGGTGGGGAAGGGACGACCAAGCGGTGGAAGGGAAAAGCAGGGGAGGGGGTCGTTAAATCCACGAGGAGAGGATCAAGGTTGATAGGAAGGGTAGATATCGGGATGGAGGCCGTCATCTGGGGAGGGGGGGGGCGGGGTACAGGAAGTTACCCTGGGAAAGGATATGGAGAGTGTGGAGGTGAAGGGAAGGAGGGATACAGAGGTGTAGGTGTGTCAGAGTTTCAGGATTGGTCAGGATGGGGTAACCTAGTGGGTTGCTGGAGTCTACTTTATGGAATATGTATAGGAACAGAATATGTTCGAGGAACTATAGGAGGTGGGGAATGGCATGAGGTCGTACAAGATGCGTGTGGGGGAGGGGATGCGGATGCGGTAGGTGAAGCAGAGGAGGGCATAGGGTTCGAGGATTTGAAGGGTCTTGTAAAAGGTAGGGGGAGTGGAAACCCACGCATGATGGAAGCTGCAGAGGACAGGATGCATGATGGATCTTTATGTATGTAGGATAGTGGATGGGCTGAAGCTCCGCGTCTGGCTGGAGAGGAGTTTAAGGAGGTTAAGGTGGGACAGAAAAAAGGTTAAAGTGTGGTTAGACTTGGGTAACTAGCTGGGAGAAGGTGAAGTGGGAGTGAGCTTATGTTTCAAGCTGGAAGATGGAGTGGGCAGCAAGGGTAATCTGTTGGAGAGTGTGGGGATGGATGTTCTGGAGGACAGTGGTTATGTACCAGATGACGTCCTCCACTGTAGGGGAGCAGGTGGCACAATGAATTCTTTGGGTGTATGGGGGGATCGATGGGATGGATGGGAATGGTGGTTTATGGAGTGTTTGGGGAGGGGACGCATTTAGATTTCTAGGAGTATGTGGGATGGGGTTTCAACAGGTGTTACAAGTAGGAGGGGAGGCGAGATTGGGGCAGTGCTACTGGAGGTGGAAAGATTTACATTTGGGACATTTGGTGTGGGGGGGGGGGGGGTTGTGGCAGTTCCGTGTCCGGTGGTTATTGTACACGAGAACACCTGGCACAGCAGTTGGACTAGTGTTGGGAGAGGGAGGGTTCCACCTTATGGCGGCGGTAGTAGATTAATGTCCCCTCAAGGAGGAGACGTTTGATGGACAATGCGGATTCTGTAAAAATCCGCATCAGGTAGATGGAGCTGGTGGCATTATGGATCCCCTTGGTGGACCTGATGGAGATGTCAGGGATGACATTCAGTTGTCCCAATACCTTCTCCTCCCTGATCAATGGGATGTGCTTTGTGATTAGGGTAGTGAGGATGGACAGGGGCAGGGAGGAATAGGCTGGTGGGGAGAGGAAGAGGTGTAGTAAGGAGTCAGGGTGACATGGTGACCAAAGTGGATGCTAGAGAGATGCTGAAGGATTTCAGTGTGGAAGAAGAGATTGGGGGATTTGATGAGGACAGAGTCCCTATGATGAATAATTTGGATGACGGGGACAGCGAGGAGCTATTTAGAAATAAAAGGAAACAGGGATTGGGTCAGGAGAGGACAAAGGTTTGGAGAGCAGGCGGGGCTAGAGGGATGGGGGCAGTGTCCATAGCATTGGCACATAGTTGTTGTTGTACTGGAGGAGGAGGAGAGGGAGGGGGAGGAGTCTTTTTGGTGAAAGCAAGGGGTGAGCCAGCCGCAGTGGCCGAGGGGACTGAGGTGCTCCAGACATGGTCTGCACGGCCACTACGGTCGGGGGTTCGAATCCCCCTTCGAGCATGGATATTTGTGCCGTCCATAGTATTAGCTAGTTCATAAGTAGTTTGTAAGTTTAGGGACTGATGACCCCGTGGTTAAGTCCCATAAGCTATACAAACATTTGAAACATTTGCAAGGGGTGATTCCATGCTTCTGCATTTGGTGGATTTCTTTCAAGTGCCAAAGGAAGAGGTAGATGAGGAGGGAGGAGAGGAATGGGGTCAACAGGAATATGATAGGGGGTGGGTCCCTGTTGCGGTGATGACTGTGGAGGCGAATGTGTGGCGGCAGCCACCGTGGCCCAGCGAGTCTCTATGAGGGCGGGGGTGACAGGAGGGAATTTGTAGGGGGAGGTAGACTGTCGTGGGAGGACCTGGGAAGCTGTGGTGGTGGAGAGGACGACAGAGAGTGGGATATTGTGGGAGGGGTGGCTGTAGGTGGAGCTCCAGGTAGTGATGGTGGGGGCAGAATGGGGGTAGTGTAGAGGATGGAGGTGGTAGTTGTGGGAATGTTGCTCATGGTGGGATTGAAACTTAGTGGGACAAAAGTTAGAGGAAAGATAGGGGGATAGTCCAAGAGAAAAATGATGACGATGGGGCTGACTGAGGTGCAGTATCAACCGCAGGACAGGCGACAGGGGCTGCAGAGAGGCTCGGGATACGGGGGACGGGGGGGCGGCTGGAGGCCTTAAGCAGGATCAGGGTGGTGGCGGTGTCAGCAAAGGGCGACGGCGGCGGCTAACAGAGAGCAAGAGTCGCCTAATACCTGGACGGGGTGGTGGAAGGACGTCAGGACGCCTGGAGAGGGGCGGCTTCTAGGCGGCAGCGACGAGAGGGGTGCAAATCCTCGGCACGTCCCAGGTGAGGAGCAGCAGCAGACAGCAGAAGAAGGGCTGGAGTGGTACCTCAATCCGGATCCGACGCGGCGAACCAAGGGCTGGGCTGGTACATGGTTCCTAGGGTTTTATATTTGTGGACGGAGAAGTTAGTACTGCTTCCTCCCACAAGTTCCCTAAAACCTCCATATCCTTGCGGATGCTGTTGCATAGCAGTGTGCGTTTGTACCGCCCTACAGTACGCACAGTAGTTGCTGTCCAAGTCTTTATGGAAAGCATATAGCTTTGACTAACCTGTTGTCTTCAATAGTTGTCCCAAGCGCAGAAGACAGCACACAGGTCGTTGGTCCTTCTACAGCATACAAGTGAGACTAATATAAGTTCTGTAGGATGGAAGCATAGGAAGCGACTAGCGAGATTTTTAATTGTCAGGGATGGCATTTATTAAATAAATAATAAATTATGAACAACTATTGTTAATATGACATGGCCTATGCTGCCCGTAGTTCTGAGAGAATAGCTGTTTTCTCCCTGTTTTTCCATCTCTAATTTACTTTTTACGCTAGTGTTTAATTTCAAAATATTACTAACAGATATACACAATTAATTATAATTTACAGGAGTTGGCACTTACTCCCGTTTTTCCTCGCGCCGCGATGTGCAGTTGTTGCGACGTAAAGGCTTGAGGTAGTAGCTCCGCTAATAGATGGAGTCGTCGTTTATCGCTGCTGGCGATGTTTACGGCTGTTCCTGTCAAGCGCCGCACCCCTCTTCTGTCTGCTATGACGCTGAGCGTGGCTTTTCCGTCAACGTGCCTGGTGAAGTGTTGGACGCCGCCGTTCTGTAGCTCGTCGAATCTTGAAGTTACGTAATCCAATGGACCACGAACACTTGCACTAGCTTTTACGTATTTATGGAATAAACACTTTTTCACACCACTCACGTACTTCAACTGGCTGATGGTCACTTTATTTGTAAAATTCTTGATGTATAACAGTTTGCGAATCACTTCCACCGTTTATCGCCTCACTGTATCTGTTTATTTCGTCCCGAAATGTTCTTCCCCACCAGGAATGCTATGTTCAAGCTTCCTAGGGTTTTATTTGCGGACGGAAAAGTTAGTACTGCTTGCTCCCACAAGTTCCCTAAAACCTCCACATCCTTGCGGATGCTGTTGCATAGCAGTGTGCGTTTGTACCACCCTACAGTACGCACGAGGTTCCGTAGTTGCTGTCCAAGTCTTTATCGAAAGCATAGAGTTCTGACTAACCTGTTGTCTTCAATAGTTGTGTCCCCAGCGCAGAAGACAGCACACAAGTCCTTGGTTCTTCTACAGCATACAAGTGAGACTAAAATACGTTCTGTAGGATGGAAACATAAGAAGCGACTCGCGAGATTTTTAATTGTCAGGGATGCCATTTATTAAATAAATAATAAATTATGAACAATTACTGTTAATACGACACGGCCTATGCTGCCTGTAGTTCATGTTGAGACCTCGACTGTTATCATAATTATACAAAACTTTACTCATTTCCGGCATGGTCCGGCGCGTATAGTGGTCAGCTCGAGACTGAAACTGCGGCGCGTTGCGAGAGGGCACCTGACGCTCTATTTCGCGCCATAACAGGGTCGTCGCGCGCCTTCTGCAAAATCGCTCTTCTCTTGTTACAATAAGAGAAGGCACCTTAAACTCTTTAAACTGTCAAAACCTTGCCTGCCCTTGAGAGATATTTATCACAAATTCTCAGCTCTGAATAATTAATATTTAGTATATAATAAAGTAAACTAATTTCAAAAGAAATCACGTGACGTGAAATGCAGCAACCAATGCGAGGATAGAACCAGTAACATAGTCGGGCTTTCCCACGGGAACCAGCACCTACTGTGCCGTATGCTACTGCTCCCCACCCCACATTTCAACATATGCTGCACTTCTGTCTTTCTTCCGCAATTAAGACATGTACAATGTTAGCAAAGAAACGGCCAGCGGCCAGAAATATGAAGTGGCCATAGGCCAGGAATATCACACATCCCCTTCCTTCGGAGATTTCCAAACTTGGAATGTTCTCAAAGACAACAGACAATTTGGAAATAAAAAAAACCTCTAAATTTTCAAAAATAGTACCCATTATCTTTCAAGAACTTACATAAATATTGAAACCATTACTTCTGAATCTCCCCATCTAATTCAAAAAATGATTACACAACAAAAGTATTGAAACATCAACATTATAATCCTGCCTAAATTGAACTTGGGCAGCTATGAATTAGCAAACTGTACAATATATGAAACTACATATAAATGCTGATATACACCCTAAATATCCTTCTGAAAATACACACACAAAATCTCAAAGTTACAAATTACTTAACACATTCTATGAAAATGTACAGAAAATAGACGATTAAACAATAGATAAGTAACACTGTTGCTTTGAATAATTCCAGGAAATACAGCAGGCATAAAGCCTCCTAATAATTGTGATTTAAAATCAGCGCATTGCCGTCCATGTTTACAAAATTTATTGGCACCTTGCCATTTGAATATCACATTTAGACTTTCGGCTCATGGCCGCTTATAACACCAACTAAATTCTTGGCACATTGCCGTCCATCAATACCACCACAACACATGGTACATTGTCTTACATAAAATTACTAACTTTCGGCGCATTGCCGTCCATCAAACCCACCACAACTCCGATTGTTGACTTACAAAACAAATGAAACTATTTTTGGCACGAGGCCATTTATCACTTATATCGGCACAATGCCGTCCACCAAGCCTATCAACACTTTCTCTTTTTATTAATTGAATTGCCTACTCACTTTCGGTTTTGCACTTTTGACACACGCATTGAGTGCAAATTCAACATTAGGCACTCATGACTTTATACTTTTAATAACATGTATCATAGCCTACTTTGCACTGCTGGCTTCACATGCTTGTACATACAAAGGATATACATAAAATGGTACATAAAATTTATACATACAAATACATTTATAAAATCAAATCAATGCAGACTTTTGCATATTGAATCCAGAATAATACACACTCAGTGTTTGGTAATTACCGATTAAGTTTAAGTTGCTTTCTGACGTCATTGACCTCTCCCATATTTCTTCAGTTACCTATTCTGTCATACACTTACGTTTAATTATCTTTTGTGACACGCTTTAAGATACATTAAATCATATATATCTGTTTCCTAATTGGGTCACTGACCCTTCATTCATTGACAATACTCTATATTTACAACAGATGTTACCTCTATTCCCATATTACAATTGGAAACACATGCCATGTCTAATATTTAATACCATACTGTTGGCAAACAGATGCCACGTTTATATTCACAGTTCAATAGGCTACATATAGGTTGTGATAATGCTTAATATTTAATGCAAAATGCAGATCACAGAAATCAACAGAAACTATTTGCTGCATAAAGGCAAAATATAATTCCCACTGACGGATGGTTGCTTTCATTGACAGCTGACGATAAAATTTCATTATGTATGATATATATATTCCATAGTATATGATGTTTATAGCTCTGATGTGGTATGATTTCCTGAGGTTTATGTGGAGGCTAAACAGGTCAAAAATATCATATAATTTATACATATACTTATTCATAGATGTGTAAGAGCATAGGACAAATGTATTCAAAAATGGTGCCATTTCTGCTACTGTGTATTCCTAATTTAAGAAATGTAGAGTAAGGCACGCACTGCGTCCTCTACCTATTTTCAATATTCCACAAATGACGACTTCACTGCTGTCCGAAACACCATATGTATAATCATAATGAGTCGACTTCCAGGCCGGATCTACCAGTCACCTGTACTTGACCTTTTCTTACCACTTCACTACATTCTCAATAATGAGCCTATTTCCAGGCCGAATTTATCAGTCACCTGTACTTGACTCTTCTTTCCACCTTACTACCTTCTTAATTATGATCCTATTTCCAGGACGAATTTATCAGTCACCTGTACCTGACCCTTCTTACCACCTTCTCAATAGTTGCTTAAAACTACACATAGCAGACCATACACCTCGTTCCTCATACCATTCATAATAAAACCATGTTTTACATTGCCTATGTCCAACAGCCATTTTCGCTAAGTTCACTCACCTATTGTTGCGCCGCCCTCTTCTCAGCGTCATATATTATCTTCTAATAATAAGAGTAAACAGTATTGGAATAAAATAAATAAAAAGTCCTTCAATAATGTAGTCAGCTGTTATGTTTGGTTCCGAGAAGATCTGTGACTGCCACTTAACTTTGTAAAGGTAACTCGTGCTATGCAGATGTTTACTGAGTTCCAATATTTACCATGCTCCATAATTGTTACATACCCACATTAAGCCAAATTCAGTATGTATTAAATCTGTAAATCTCACATTCCTACTTAATCATGACAAATCCTGTTTTTTGTTTACTCGTCTAAATTAGTGTTTTCGTGCAATCTGGTATTTGGATAGAGAAGAAAGTAAAGGTGATAGAAAAGAGTTTAGATTGAATAGTAAGAGGAAGAGCTAACAGGGTACTAACTAGGGTACCTGGTAGGCGTCAGTTACCTGTCAAAGCAAAGAGCGCTATTGCCCCCTGAGGTACATGTACCTATTTTGTGTGAAATTGCTTGATGTCCATTACATTGTACAAACCTCTACTTTTTCCTGACTTTGGGTGTGCAACTTCCACTGCACTAGGATGTGCTATCCTTATTATTTTGTATGGTCCCTGATAAGCTTCATTAAATTTCTTAATTTCAGACCTGATTTTTGATTGCCTTAATCTAGACTTTACCAATACCAGTTCATTGACCTGATATGTAACTTTCTTTATCTGTGCATTATGTTTACGTTTACGTTTTTCAGCTTCCTCCTTAATTCTTTTAATAGCCATCTCCCTTTTCTCATCAATAGACAAATAATCTCTAGGTGGAAAGTCGACTAATTGCTCTATCGTCCTAGGAACCCTCTCGCCAGTTAATAACTCCAGAGGCAGAATTTCTGTTGTGGAATGCGGTAACTCATTAATTATTCTTTCAAATTCGTCAACATAATCTATCCAGGTCTGATGCTTTCTCGCACAATATGTACGAAATAACCTGTTAAGCTCTCTCATCACCCATTCACTCATATTTGATTGGGGATGATTTTAGATATAAAAATTGCCTTTATGTCAAGATCTTTTAACATCCTTTTCCAAGTCTCAGAAATAAATTGTGCCCCATTATCGCTAATGATCTTTTCTGGCTTTCCTATTTTGTTTACGAATTCTGTCTGCTACAGACTTACCTGTGGCTCTCCTCAGAGCATACGTGTTTTGACAGCATGTCAAGTACCACAAATAAATATTTGTATCCTCCTCGAGATGTTGGTAGAGGCCCATATAAATCTACACAAACTTTCTCTAGAATGCCTGATGGTATCATACTATGCATTTCTGCCTTGCTACTGACACTGGAGATCTTGCTGTTCTGGCCTTTGCTACATGTTTTCAAAATCTTTTGAACAGTTTTTCCATATTGTTAAAATAACAACTTTCTTTAATTTTATCTGTACATTTCTTTGCCCCAAAATGTGCATATGTATAATGAACAAACCATACCAGAGTTTTAATACAGTGTTTTGGCCAATATATTTTCCAATGTTGTTTCTTAGGGTCAGCCCTTCTATACAGAATGCCCTTGTATATGGTGTAGTACTTCCTCACTTTGACACTAGTTTTCTTACTCCATTCAGCTTTTATCATCTTGATAACTTCATCCTTGTTTTGTTCCCTCCTCAAATTTTGCACAATGCTTCTAATATTATCCTCTTTATCAACTTTTGTCAAGTACAACATGGAAACCTCTTTCTATCCTGTATCATTGAACCCTGCTTTATCCATGCCCTGGGGTAACCTTGACAACGTATCTGCCACAATATTGTCTTTCCCTGGCAGATATTCTATGGTAAAATCATACTCTTGTAAGGCAATTGCCCATCTTGTTAATCTGTTATGTGTGAGTAGTCTTCAATCCATAAGAGATGACAAGGCCTTATGGTCAGTGAATACTTTTACTTTACGACCCATTACATAATACCTAAACTTTTTGAAAGCCCACACAACACTCAAGGCTTCTTTTTCAATGACTGAGTACTTCCTTTCCCATTTGTTAAGTACTCTACTGGCAAAAGCAATACTTTTTCTTTCTACGGTTTCTCCATTTTCTATAAATTCACACAAATGTGCCCCCAATCCATATTCTGAGCTATCTTTGTATATTCAAAATGGAGAGTTCAAATTTGGGTGCGATAAGGGAATGCTATTACACAATACATCTTTAATGTCCTGAAATTCTTTCCTGCACTCATCCGTCCAAATACAGGTGGCATTCTTTTTAGTTAATTCTAACAGATTCTCCACATTAAGTGCTAGATTATTCGCAAAGCTCACTGTTCCCATAAAACTTTTAATTTGATTCCTATTCTCAGGTTTTGGAAAATTTCTAATAGCTTCCAGCTTATCTGGATCAGGTTTTATGCCCTCAGCTGAAATGACATGCCCCAAAAATTTAATCTCACCTTTCCCAAACTCATACATTTCCAAATTTGCACTAATGTTGTTCTTTTCAAATTTAACAAGGATCTGTTCTAATATTTCGTTGTGTTCCTTCCAATCTTTAGCTGCAATCAAAATATCATCAATGTAAACAGTAATTCTGTTAAGCATATCTTCCCCCAATACTTTATCAAGCATGCATATGAAGGCAGATGTTGATATTTTCAGACCAAAATGTAATACTCTGAACTGATAACACCTTCCTCCATATATAAAGGCAGTGTAATTGCGACAGTTTTCTGTTAGAGGTGTTTGGCAGAAGCTAGAAGTCCAGTCTATGCTTGTTAATATCTTGACTCCATGAAATTTCTGAACAAGTTCCTCCAGTATTTCGGGCCTATCCTTTAGTGGTAATATAATTTTATTTAAAGCCCTTGCATCTAGTGTGATCCTAACTAATTATCTTTCTTTGGGACTATGACAAGAGGATTGGAATATTCACTACCAGACCTTTCAATAATGTTCCATTCTATTATTTTCTTTATCTCCTGCTCCACTGCTTCTCTTTTGGCTAAAGGGATGGAATAAGGCTTAAATATAAAAGGTTCATAGGGCTTGACTTTAAATTCATACTTCTAGTCTTTCATGCAACCTGGTTTCTTTGAGAAAGCTCTTTTATGACGTAAAAGAATGGCCTCTAATTCCCCAGCTTCCTGTTCGTTTAAGCCATAAATGTTTACAATCTTTTCTTTAATCTTTATTTCTATACTTACCTCAACCTGAGATTTCACCTCTATAAAGAAACATTTTCTTTCCTCTGTTTCAATATTCCAAAACATTTGTTCCCTTATTACCTGAGGTTCATTACAAATATTAAGTGGGTTATGGTTTCCTTGAAAATAAAACATTTGCTCTTCCTCACGTTTTATCACTCTCACAAGACCTGCATTGTAATCCAACATAGCCCTATTATTTATAAGCCAGTCTGCGCCCAAAATCAAATTGACACACAGCCCTGTGACTACCATAGCATTTACAGTGAATTCATGGCACTGTATTTTAAATTCGAGCAACACTTATTTTACTCCTTGCCCCACAAGCAGTAACCACCTTAACTCCTTGTACAGAGAACTCTGGAACTTTTGTTTTACTTTTAATCTTTTCATATAAGTAATTTGAAACAGCGCTAATCTCACTACCTGAGTCTAAGATTGCAATGGCTTTTATGTCCTTAATTTCTACTTCCAAAGCTGGTTGGTAAGTCTCTTTAATATCTTGCCTATCTTCCTCTAATAGAGCAACTTTGATACCATCCCTTTCATCATACCCCAAAAATCTTAAAAGAGGTCCAGTACCTTCGGCTGTTCGCGATTGGACCAGGTCCGAACCGCCTATTAGTTTTCCGCATCTCTTGAGTTTCGATTTCTGTCATTACCTTGGTCCCTGTCTTGATTGCTATTATAGTATTCTCTTTTATTCCTTTGGTGTCCACCAAGTACCGGCGGAAGGGCCAGGCGAGCCGGGCGACCGTCTGGGGCGCCAAATTGTAGGGGAGTTTCGGGGGCGCCAAAATCCTTGCAAACTTTACATTATTGTAAACAGTGAACTAAAAATTAACTTTTTCATAAATTGTGTAGCAACATTGGTTACTTCCTCATGCCAAAGGCCTCACTCTTTATAAAAACCCCAGTTTCTTCTTGAATCTCCTATAAAGGAAATCCCTTCACTTTATTTGTCTATAAAAAAATCTCCGCTGACAAATCTAAAGGCTATTGTTGAGAGTTGGGAGTTTTGAGCAACAATAACACGCTCTGACAATTACAACCGCCGCGGTGCCGACAATTGCACTCCTTGCAACAAAGCTATGTCGGCCGCTCTAACAGTACACACAAACAATATTGAGCTATCGGCAACCAAAAAGCAATTAGTCCTGTTTGTACTGTCAAAAGTCTCGTGAAAGAAAATTATAAATCAGAAGTAATGTACATGCAGTGCAAGCTTCATGGTGTGCGTACTCTTTATTTGTCTCCTGAAATTCTACTCTTAGTAGAAGAATCGTTTCGTTAGTGTTCTTTATCAATATGTCCGAAAAAAAGAAGCCATCTGGAAATGTATACAGAAAAAGAAGAGCGAAATTAGCTGCTGAAAATGAGATACAGGCAGCAGCATTAAAGAAACTCTTTCGTACTCCTGAAACAGACAATAATGGAAATGAAAACGTAGAACCAGAAAATGAGGAAACCAGCAAGAAATAAACAAATATTACAGAAGATAATAACACAGTACAGGTAAGTAGGCCTACATTGCTAATGTATTTTCGTTGTATTACGTTTAATAGAGTAGAGGTGTTTACACACGTAGCGTCTTAGCAGGCTGCGATGGGTAGGGTGGGGGCCTCTCAGATAGGCGGCGAACTTCAGGCTCAAAGAAAGTTCTCTCCCCATTGATATAAGTAGCAATAATTACATAAACAACTCAAAGGACAATTTGCATGAAAACTGTATAAATATATAAAATTATGTTACTGGTTATATCATTTTTTTACGAAATCTTTGTATACTGCTGTTACAAAATATATTTGTATATTCTTTTGTTCATATATGTGTTATCTTTCGTAGTTAACAAGGTTGTTTATGTATATATGTGCAAATAAATGCTGTATCGCATCATCAATCTAATTTTATATAAATCTTAGTTTCTTGAATCGTTCTGTAAATTTCTAATCAGTAACATAGAATATTCTGCATGCTCATGTGTAAATAATTGTTTCGTATATCGTTAACCAAAACTTACTGTATATTTAACTGACAAAAAGCATAGCAAATTTAAAGTCAGTACGAGTAATACCAATGGGTTATAGGGGGCGCCATATGGATTCTTTGCTCGGGTGATAATTTTCCCTTCCGTCGGCCCTGTGTCCACCTCTAGCCCTGTCTCGGTAGAAATCACCTCTTCCTCTCCTACCTGTGATTTGACCTTCTGTTGTCACCCCCATTATTGTTTTCATTATTTTGGTGAGCATCATCTCGACCAGAATCTCGGTTATTACGACGATTTTTACTCCACTTATGCTTTCTCCAATTCTCTCCTGCCTGTTTATTGTCATCCAGTATATCTAAATGTTCCAAGACTGGTAACAACTACTTAATATCAGTTTTACTAGCGTACATTAATTCCTTTTGTACAGGTTTGAGAAACTTAAGTAATATAATTTCTATTATGTCAGACTCTTTAAAAATGTTCAAATGTCTGTAAATCTATCGGACCAAACTGCGTGGTCATCAATCCGTAGCTTACAAAGTACTTAAACCTAGGTAAACTAACCTACGGACAAACACACACACCCATGCCCCAGGAAGGACTCGAACCTCCACGGCGAGCAACCGCGCGCTCCGCAGCGAGGTGCTATAGACCGCTCGGTTACTCCACCGCAGCTCAGACTCTTTAATGGAATTCATTAGGTACTGATTCTTTTCCCAATAGTGCTGGAAAATTCTTTATAACTACCACAACCACTGTTTGTGTAATTGGTACCTTGCAAAATTTCAGTGCGTATACTATTTTGTGTACTTTCAGACCAACACTGATTGAGAAATGCAGTAACAAATTCTTGATATGTTTTACAAGTGTTTATAGATCCTGTTCCCCACGAAATTGTATCACCTTCAAACCTACTCGCTACGAATTTCATCTTTTGTTGTTCTGTCATGTTATTAGGAATAACACCATCGAACTGCCTGAGCCGGCCGCGGTGGCCGAGGGGACTAAGGCGCTCCAGTCACGGTCTGCACGGCCACTACGGTCGGGGGTTCGAATCCCCCCTCGGGCATGGATATTTGTGCCATCCTAGTTCGTAAGTAGTCCATAAGTAGTTTGTAAGTTTAGGGACTGATGACCCCATAGTTGTGTCCCATAGACTCTACAAACATTTGAACTGCCTGATGAAAGCAACAGGATGTACATTACCTGTCTGAAAAATCGTCAAATTTGTATGAATAAGGATTATTTGCAACATCAACTATGTTAATTATAACTTTCTTACGTTCTTGTTCCACCCAGGCTTCATTTTCAATAGTGCTAATATTTTCCACTAAATTACATGACTCTGGCAGCTCATTCAGTTTCTGCTCGATCTCTGTTAATTTACTGTGAAGTGCGTTTGCTTTACTTGTACATGATGTGCCTACCTGTGACACTTTATTGTCAATTAATGCCACATTTCTGTTCTTTTTTTCGATGTCTGATTGCTGTGACAGATATCTGTCTTTACATATTTTACTAACACTAGCCTGTTCTCTTCTCAAACACTCTACATTATTTGTAACAGTACACAGCGTGTCACTATCAACCTGTAATCTTTCGTTAATTTTGCTTACTTCAGAATACACCCTGCGCACAACGTCATTTTTACAATTATCAAGCTTTTTATCCCATTCCTTTATTTTCAAATCTAATTGATTTTCTGTTTTTTCTTCATTAACAATTACCCTGTTTGCTAAGCCCTGGAATTTATTATTTACACTAGCCATTTGTGTACGTATTTCCTCACAGTTTAATCTTTCATTGTGTTGATCAAACTTAGCAAGCATGTTTTGATTTAATTTAGCTATCATGACGCTAAGCATTGATATACTATTATTGTCAATACCAGTTTCCTTCTTCCCACTACTTTCTACTTGCAACGTATCAGCTGAAGCTGTGCTCTTGCTTTTGTCACTTGATACCACCATCTGCTCCTCTGTTACGCAGGCGCCAGACACATTTTCTCTGACAGCTGCATCCAGATTAGCCACGACAGTATGGTTAGGAGCGACAGATTGACAAACTTGTGTATCTCTCTGCACGTCACTTACGACATTTTTAACAGTACTTTGTTCTACATTATGTGTGCTATTGATCTGATTAACATCCATATCCTGGACAATATTAGATTGCAATTCACTCATATTCGCTACAAAATATGGACTGATATTGTCACCCTGCATCTGAGGTTGTTGACCTGAATGATCGTTGCCTCTATTTTGAACACATTCTCTCTCCCTACTTCTAAGAGAATATCTGTTTTCTCCATGTTCTTCCATCTCTAATTTACTTGTTACGCTACTGTTTAATTGCAAAATTTTACTAACAAATATACACAATTAATTATAATTTACAGGAGTTGGCACTTACTCCCGTTTTTCCTCGCGTCGCGATATGCAGTTGTTGCTACATGAAGGCTGGTGGTTGTAGCTCCGCTAATAGATGGAGTCGTCGTTTATCGCTGCTGGCGATGTTTACGGCTGTTCCTGTCAAGCGCCGCACCCCTCTTCTGTCTGCTATGGCGTTGAGCGTGGCTTTTCCGTCAACGTGCCTGGTGAAGTGTTGGACGCCGCCGTTCTGTAGCTCGTCGATTCTTGAAGTTACGTAATCCAATGGACCACGAACACTTGCACTAGCTTTTACGTATTCATGGAATAAACACTTTTTCACACCACTCACGTACTTCAACTGGCTGATGGTCACTTTATTTGTAAAATTCTTGATGTATAACAGTTTGCGAATCACTTCCACCGTTTATCGCCTCACTGTATCTGTTTATTTCGTCCCGAAATGTTCTTCCCCACCAGGAATGCTATGTTCAAGCTTCCTAGGGTTTTATTTGCGGACGGAAAAGTTAGTACTGCTTGCTCCCACAAGTTCCCTAAAACCTCCACATCCTTGCGGATGCTGTTGTGTAGCAGTGTGGGTTTGTACTGCCCTACAGTACGCACGAGGTGCCGTAGTTGCAGTCCAAGTCTTTATGGAAAGCATAGAGTTCTGACTAACCTGTTGTCTTCAATAGTTGTGTCCCCAGCGCAGAAGACAGCACACAAGTCCTTGGTTTTTCTACAGCATACAAGTGAGACTAAAATAAGTTCTGTAGGATGGAAACATAAGAAGCGACTCGCGAGATTTTTAATTGTCAGGGATGCTATTTATTAAATAAATAATAAATTATGAACAATTACTGTTAATACGACACGGCCTATGCTGCCTGTAGTTCATGTTGAGACCTCGACTGTTATCATAATTATACAAAACTTTACTCATTTCCGGCATGGTCCGGCGCGTATAGTGGTCAGCTCGAGACTGAAACTGCGGCGCGTTGCGAGAGGGCACCTGACGCTCTATTTCGCGCGCCTTCTGCAAAATCGCTCTTCTCTTGTTACAATAAGAGAAGGCACCTTAAACTTTTTTAAACTGTCATAACCTAACCTGTCCTTGAGAGATATTTATCACAAATTCTCAGCTCTGAATAATTAATATTTAGTATATAATAAAGTAAACTAATTTCAAAAGAAATCACGTGACGTGAAATGCAGTAACCAATGCGAGGATAGAACCAGTAACATAGGCGGGCTTTCCCACGGGAACCAGCACCTACTGTGCCATATGCTACTGCTCCCCACCCCACATTTCAACGTATGCAACTTCTGTCTTTCTTCAGCATTTAAAAGACACGTTCGATGTTAGCAAGGAAACGGCCAGCGGCCAGAAATATGAAGTGGCCACAGGCCAGGAATATCACACTGGGCGCAACAGCTGCGAGGACGGGTGGCGACAGCGGCCTCGGCGGCTACGATGGACAGTACCAGCCGGACCAGGGGTCCACCGACGGCAGGACTTGACGATGCACACCTGGAAACAGACACCAATTTTATCAGCACACTTAGGCGTTGCCTGCTACCAGGCGGGTTGGATGGTCACATTCATTTCTGGCCAATTTATTTCCAGAACATTAAGCATGTTTTACACGTACGACTTTCTGGTCAAAATCTATTACTTGAAGTGCTTGTACCTTTCGTGTCTGTGTGTAAATCAGTTGCCAACATATATATCGTACGGTATAATGTCAGCTACATATAATAATTTAGTAGGATATACTAGTGTCTAATTAATAAGATAAAACATATCTCTGTCACAAGGCCAAGTCCAACTTCTTTAACCACTGGACAGCTTCCTGACTGACTATATGGAGTTCGGTCATCCCTCCTGAGAATGATCGTAATGGGCAAATAGTAATCATGTGGATCATTGTTTGTATGTCTGTTCCACAGTCACATGACTGGTCGTCTGTCTGTCCCCATTTGAATTTCCAATAGTTACAGCGACCAACACCAGTTCGGAAGCGGTTGATCAAAGACCATTCTCTCCTGTGAAGGTCCATTCCTTGGAGCTGCTTAGAGGGATCGTCTATCCAGGTGCTGTTTTTTCCATTAAACGAATCCCAAGTTCTTGCCCAGTTTGATTTAGGCGAGAAGCCACTCTCATATAGTTGCACAGCTGTTTTAAGATATGGTTTACGTGATTTCAGCCGGCTTACCTGTGGTGGAAGGTCTTGCAGGATAGGAAGCTCAGGAGTGGACAAGATCTTATTGTACTCTCTCATTAAGGCTTCCTTCTGTCTTAGATCAGGAGGAACGATGTTGCATAATATTGGGAGCAATTGAAGTGGTATAGCCATCAGAGTGCCACTGATCAATCTCATTGCTCTATTTAATTGTACATCAATGTCTCTCACATGAGCACTGTTGAGCCAGACAGGAGAACAGTATTCAGCTGCACAGTAAACTAGAGACAAAGCTGTTGTACGCAAAACCTTAGCACTGGCTCCCCAAGATGATCCTGCTAAGTGCTGCAATATGTTATTCCTAGTTTTAACTTTGTCTGCTGTTTTATGAAGGTGGTACTTAAAAGTAAGAGATCTATCCAAGATGACTCCCAGGTATTTTGGATGTTCATTATGTTCAAGTTGAACACCATCAAACGAGATATTAAGTTTATAGTCGGCCATCCTATTATTGAGATGGAAACAAGCTACTTCCGTTTTATTTGGGTTTGGCTTTAGTTTCCACATTGCGAAGTAATTTCTGAGGAGCGTTAGGTCAGATGTTAAAGTAGTTTCCGTCACATGGATGTCTCTGTGTTGTGACGCTATGGCAATATCATCGGCATAAATGAATTTTCTAGATTGCGTAGCTGGAATATCAGCGGTGTAAACATTAAAAAACGACATTGCCAACGACGTCGCAAGTGCGTCTATAGCCTTTTCAGACCCATGTCTGCAATTTTGTACATAAATTATTCTGTGTCTAAAGAGTACATTCAAGAAGTATCTCGTGTTCATTGACCCTATGTTTCGCATGCAGGCAGATCGATCCACTAGATGGCAATAAGCACATTTTAGGTTTAGTAACGCACATTTTAGCTGCCTATGTTGACTGGTGAATAACAGACCGACAACTGCCGGTAAACATTGCGTGTGGCGGCACAGTGCCTTGGCAGAACTAGAGAAGTATATTCTGACTATTGTAGTTGTGTGTGAGTCAGTGGCGGATACAGAATTTTTTTTCCTCGCTGCGATACATGAAATAGGTTGAACATGTCCTGAAAGGCGTTGTAACAGAGGGAGGGTGGGGGGTTATGAAGCAAACAATTGTAATTTCTGGGGGGGGGGGGCGGAAAACGAGTACTCTTTGCCAGCCTTGGTGTGGGGGGGGGGGGCTTTATAAAACAATTTATAAAACGTGAATTAAAAGATGTGGCAGACCCATTTTAGTAGGTAATAAATTAGGAATCCAGGACTTAATACCTCGGGTGTGGGGGTGGGCTTTGTCGCAGTTTGGGGGAAGGGGGAGTCATTGGCCAACGGGGAAGGGGGGTGCGCCTCTGCGTTGTCAGACTAATTTTAAAAGAGAGAGGGAGAGTTTATTTTAAAATTAGTCTGACAATGCAGAGGTGCCCTCCCCCTCCCCCCTTGGTCAATGGTTTATCCTTCCCCCCCAAACTGCGACGAAGCCCATATATATATACAGGGTGTTTCACTAAGTGTGTTTGCCTCTGTAACTTATAAAATAATAGGTGACGGGAAATTTTAATGCGGTAGGTCAACACAAGATACGTTACACTTTCTGCGGAGCTATGAACATAGTTTATTGTATCATTTTCCAAAGAGTTACAGCACAAAGATATAATTTTTAAATGGAACAATAGTTTTTTCTATCGTGCATTGGATTCGTTGGAACCGGCTGCGTCCAAATCAATTTAAACTACATTCCTATCACTGTTAGTTTGGGAGCTACAACCCTTCAAAGTTTAGGGGGCGGAGACTACGACAGCGTAGCTCACTGGCTGGTGGTCATGAGACAGTGTGCCCTGCCCCAGGGGATAGCCACTCGGCCAGTCAGCTACGCTATCGCAGCCTCCGCCCCCGGAACTTTGAAGGGTTGTAGCTCCCAAACTAACAGTTATAGGAATGTAGTTTAAATTGATTTGGACGCAGCTGGTTTAAACAAATCCAATACACGATAGAAAAAACTATTGTTCCGTTTAAAAAAATATATCTTTGTGGTGTAACTCTTTGGAAAATGATACATTAAACTATGTTCATAGCTCCGCAGAAAGTGTAACATTTCTTGTGTTGACCTACCGCATTAAAATTTCCCGTCACCTATTATTTTATAAGTTACAGAGGCAAACACACTTAGTGAAACACCCTATATATATATATATATATATATATATATATATATATATATATATATATATATATATATATGAAATAAATTTTATTACAGTCATTATCACGTATAACTAATATAGGAAACACACACAGTCGCTTCTTAGAAAAAAAAAAAAAATTTATACTTCCTTCCAACTATCAGTACTGATTAATGCACTATCAGTTTCTGTGCTTTATGGCGTCATTTTCAAGTGCCCGTGATTACAAAAATATTACAATGATTAAACCACATTAAATAGTGAAAAGTTTCAAAATTTACCACAAAATAAAAAAACAGAGAATTCAGAGTCTGACACAGGACATTCAGGTTCTGAATTTAATTTCATTTGTAACTATTTCTTAGCTTGCTCAAATGTGTATATGCGAGTCCCTATACAGAGGTAGCCGTGCGAAATTCTCATTGGTCTCTCCACATATTTACAACTTTCGAATAACTGAACTACAAGATTGAATAAAACTGACCACTTGAAAACTCAAACAATGTTACAATACGATCGAAAAATAAGTTTTGTACAATGATGCCCACAGGATTACATTAAATGTGCCAGATGAATTAATGGTGACTGTACATAAACCTAGGGCATATGGCCCACAATTTTAAAAAAGAAAAAAAAAATGTTCGAACGTTTATAATCCTAAGGAACGAAACCGCTAAGGTCTCGGACCACAGTCTTATGAATTACTTAACGTAAATCATTCTAAGGACAACACGCACACCCATTCCCGAGGGAGGACTCGAACCCCTGGCGGGAGTGACAGCCGCAGTGAAGTGGCCCAGCGATTTTAAGGCTCCTTGCTGTGGAGCGCACAGGTGCTCGCCGTCGGAGGTTCGAGTTCTCCCTTGGGCATGGGTGTATTTTTCGGCCTTCACATAAGTTAGATCCCATAAAAAACATAAAATGTACAAAACTGCTAATCTCGCGACGAATTCCTTCCACCGTAAAAAGTCGTGAGATCTTATGGGAAACCAATTCGGTTATTTTAGTTAGTGTTCATGGCACCACCTATTCAACACCTTGTCATAATTTTTATCTAATTATTTATCTACCAACATCTGTAGTGACTATATCAAAATTACACATCTTTATTTCTATAATAATTATAATGACTTGTCAATCGCACCATAATATAATGATATAAGAATAAATATAATGATCTGGCAATTGTACATCGTCATTATAACGTAACAATAATTTATATTCTATTATGTTCAAATGTTTGTATAGCTTATGGGACTTAACTATGGGGTCATCAGTCCCTAAACTTACAAACTACTTATGAACTACCTAAGACTAAGGACGGCACAAATATCCATGCCAGAGTGGGGATTCGAACCCCCAACCGTAGTGGCCGTGCAGACCTTGACTGGAGCGCCTCAGTCCCCTCGGCCACCGCGGCTGGCATTCTATTATGTAACCGAACGTAATCACATAAGAATGACGTACATTAACATGTGCATAAAGCTTTTAGTTTAGTTAGTGCTCATAGAGCCACATATTTGTTATCTACCACTTATTTGTTATCTACCAACATTTATAGCGACTATATTAGTCTAATACATCTTCAGTTCTATAATACATATAATAACTTCGGAATCTCACCGTAATATAATGTTATAAGAATACATATAATGATTGGGCAATTACACATCGACATATAGAAATAATTTATATTCCACTATGAATCTAAACGTAAATACGTAGGAATGAAATACCTCAAATCTGCGTAAAGTACTTTAAATATTAGTTTACGTTACCACGTGTTTGCCAAGTCATTATATTTATTATAGAAATAAAGATGTATAATTTTGATAGAGTCACTACAGATGTTGATAGATAAAAAAATTATGACACGGTGTTGAACAGGTGGTTCCATGAACACTAACTAAAATAACCGACTTGATTTCCCATAAGATCTCAAGTTTTTTTTTATGCTGGAAGAAATTCGTTGCGAGGCTTGTATTTTTGTACATTTTATGTTTTTGATGGTATTCCTTTTTCCTGGGAGCTATTAGAAAATGGAACCGTAGAGAATCATTATGATAGATGTTCGATGAACCCTCAGCCTAGTACTTGAATGTGGCTTGCAGAGTATTTATACATATGTAGAACGATCACACGTTTTGTCGTAAACTCATTAAGTAGCAGACTCAGTTTCATACAAATATACATATTGTAACCAAATTATTTATATACTTTATTAATTATGTACTACTATATTTACGATGTAATACTGTAGTTAAGATGTAACAGCAAACTACACAGAGTACAAAGGGAAAGACCTGCCACTTTGGACACATTCCAAATATGTCATTTTTTACCTTCCTTAAAATACATTTCTTTTTTTTAATTTAAACTGAAAACACACCCACAATCTATTATATCCACATGGTATATATAAAAATCTTTTTTTTTTTTTTTTGTATCTTTTCTATTTGTATTCATTTGTCAAACGTTCAAAACGTTAACAGTGATAAACTGAATGTATTATGTAACATGTCAAGTTTCAAACTGTATGTCCTGTTATATAACAATAAGCATCAGGGCTGTAAGTGAAAAATAGAATAGGTGGGTGCCAACAAGATACGTTCGCATTCAGAGAAGAAAGTTTTTGAAAGAAATTTAGCAAATAGATGTCACTGGAGCGAATGAAGCCTTTATTTTAATGATTTACATTACAACTCGTGCATCATTTCAGTGACACTTTCTCCCCTATATTGTGATAATATGAAACGAGATGTTCTTCTCTCAACGTTTTCTAAATCCTCCGTCAGTCCCATCTGATGATCATCCAACAATACGCAACACTACTCCAATGTGGGATGGACAAGTGTAATGTAGGCAGTTTCTTTAGTAGAACTGTTGCATCTTCTAAGTGTTCTGACAATCAAACGCAAGCTTTAGTTTGCCTCGCCTATAATGTTATCCATGCGTTCCAATTTAAGTTCTTAATAATTATAATTCCTAGGTATTTAGTGGAATTTACGGCCTTTAGATTTGACTGATTTATCTTGTAAATGGAGATTAACGGGTTTCTTTTAGTGGTCATATGGACGATTTCACTCTATTCATTGTGTAGGATTACTTGCAAAATTTTGCACCTTGCAGATTGAAACACGTCCACTGTATGTGTGGTTGTGTTCCATTTTTGAGTTATTCATTAACCTAAAGTGTTTCTGCTCCATTAACATTGTCTATTAATATGTTAATTAGTTTTATTCTGTTTATTAATGATCAATGCCCCATGTTTATATATGTTTCCACCCATGTGATTGCATTTGTGTGTCCATGTAAATGTGGAAGGTTATTTTTAATATTGGCTGTCTGCCGTGCAATGGCTTACTGTCGCTGCCTCGCGCTTTAGGGCCTCGTTCACTTTAATTAAGAATGCATGGCTTCGTTTGTCGTCTGCGCTGGCCAGAGACAAGGTTACTTGGCAAGATGGCGAGGTGGCCATGTTCTTAGTGTGGTGCCAACCTAATCTTGGATGAAAGAGGTGACAAGAGACCTCTCTGGGAGACTTTGAAGAGGGTATTATCTTCCTCAGGTAGAGAGGGTTGGTAGACACTATGCTCTGAACGTGCTCTGTATGGTTTTTAATGCGCTCTACATCTGGCGTGTGGTGGGGAAGGTATTGGTGTGGCCTGAGGGTGTCACTTTTGCTGTGACTGTGGAAGTAAGTACTTCGTCAAATCATGCTGGGAGGAAGGCATGCTGTTAAAACTTTGCTTCCTTTGTTATCAGACAGTCTTGGTTTTTCAGTGATAGTATTCATGAGTAATTCTTTCGCTATGTGAGGTGAAGTGTTTCTTAATTTACAGAACTCGAGTAATTCGGTGTAAATTTAGTATTTGCCTTTCCATTCTGGTGATGAATTTGTGTCCAGTTTTTCTCAAGTTACAATACTCGTGTTTGGCTTTCAGCCTTTGTGTAAACTTAGTATGTTTAAATTTTCTTGTGGTTTTTTAACTAATGTTTTCGCATCCTGTCTGTATACGCAAGTATGCTAAATATTTCTCAGATTATCTAGTTTGATTCCGTCTTTTCTGTCTTGTATGAGCAATTGCACCACATGCTTTCGTAATGGCCATTACTTCGGCCTTCAGCCATGCTTTTATTAATACTAGTTTCCTTCTATATGAATTCTCATGTATGCTTTACTTGCTTATTCTAAATTAATTTCTTTTTGTGAAGTCTACCCACCGTGGTCACACACCACATGATGCGTCTGCCTCCCTGAACATGAGTTCGTTTAGTGCATAGTGATTTCTAATTTGTGCCATCTCGTCATAACGCCGCCTTTGCTTCAATTGTCACTGCTTTCAAGTGATCCCACATGGGTAAAGCGTCATTGCAAGCATTATGTGCATGTCTGTGAATGAATGAGTGCGCTTTCCTCTTCCCATTATGTATTTGCAAATTTCCTCCCATATTACCTCCATATTCTTAAAGGGCAGAAACAATTTTACTACGGGTAGAAACCTTATGATTTAATTTACTTTTGTACAAGGTGTGTGCTTAATTTGGTCTCTCCACATTTATTTACTTGTTCACTTTATTGAATAGATGATGATTTAATGTATCAAACCTCTGCTTTATAATTTCATGCTCCCTGTCCTATGTTTAATTATCTATACGTATATATATATTTCTAACATTGATTTTGTGTTTGTTAAAACGGTGGCTGCTCTCTTAAGGAGTGAGCAGTTAGATAAATTTCCGTTGCGCAAATACTGTTTGTCACTCGCAAAGTAATTTAGAGCAGCAGTGAGCGTTTTAATTTGCATTTGCATGTCTCAATTGCCCGAGATCTGACTTAAATAATTTAACAGGCTACTTTCCCAGGTATCTTAATAGTTTTGCAGTTGCTTTTGATCTTCTGGTGACTTATCTAAACGATAAACGACGAACAGTCAGAGAGTGTAGAGATAGACTTTTCTCAGACCAGCACAAAGGTGTCATGAACTTCATTGTCAGCCTTTATGACAAAGAGAATGGGTGTAAATAAAATAATTCTTACTTTTCTGACGGCGGATTCAAATCATATGAAAATCACGAATCGTTCGGTATATTACAAACTTCGGACCCATTAATATTCAGCAAGTTGATTAAATTAAGCGGCAGTTAATTCCTATAAAACTAGTTTTCTCCGAGAACGTAGTAAATCCTATCGCCGTTCGCTTGCCTGAGAAGAGGAGCATCGTATCGTGGGGCGAAATAATTTTCGGGTCCTGGAATAATTAATATAGTAAACTGGCAAAATGACGATCATCCACAAAAGCTGCCGGAGCCGTTAAATTCAAATCAGGAGAGCCAACGTCTCTTTGCAGCAGGACACTTCAGTTCCCACCCTCTCTGTAGAGTTGCCGCTATGCCAGGCCGCTATCCTAGAAGCCGTGAAACCAGACCTTGCGGGCCGAGCGAACTTTAACAGTAGTCTGGGTCAAGTTGGTAGCACGTTTTAATTTTTGCACCTGTGTGAAACTTACGTTTACAAAACTGGCGCCGGCCGCGGTGGCCGAGGGGACTGAGGCGCTCCAGTCACGGTCTGCACGGCCACTACGGTCGGGGGTTCGAATCCCCCCTCGGGCATGGATATTTGTGCCGTCCTAGTTCGTAAGTAGTTCATAAGTAGTTTGTAAGTTTAGGGACTGATGACCCCGTAGTTAAGTCCCATAAGCTTAACAAACATTTGAACATTTGAACAAAACTGGTGTGAGCGACCACTCCAGTTCTTAGGACAGGTCCTCGATCATCTATTGTACAGAAGTATATTCCTTAATAATTTTTTTATTTTCACTCACTAAGTAATATGAAATACAACAGACAGGAATATTAGTATTCTAAAATCCAGAAAAATTATATTCCTTAATAATTTTTCATTTCAATTTTCACTCTTAAACTAATATGAAATAAAGCAGTTGTAAAATAATAATGTATAAAAAATCCAGAAAAGCTTATATTATTTGCCATTTATTTTTATTTTCACTCACAAGAAGTATGGATAGTCAATATTTTATTGAAAAGTCCAGAAACAAGTCACTAAGAAAGTATGAAATATAATGAAATGTGCGTATATCTGTTAAAAAATCCATGGGGAATATTACATTTGCGGTCTTGAGGAAGTTCTTAAAGCTAGGTTGACTTGCGGAATAGTCTCATCAAATTGGGTGGCCGTTAGTCCTGACCGATAATTATTCTCCAAGAAAATCATTTTTGAATATGAAATTTCACAAATATATGTGGAGCCAAACATATCAGCCAGGTGGATCGCTAATTTTTTGCAATTTTCATAGCTTTCTGGGACATGTTCTCGCCAAAATTCTTCAGTGGATACAGTTTTATACGTTTGCAAGGAAATGTCTTCCTGCAAGTCTATTATATCCATTTGAATGGCTGATTGTTAAATGGTACCTAAGTCACTTTTTCATAGTTTCGAGAAAAACAAAAAAAAACTTTTTTCTCTTTTGTACTATAAAATAGTGCACTGATAAAATTATATATTATACTATAGATATAGATCTACAATTAGGTACATTGTTGACGCAATATACGTAATTGGACACCAGAAAAAATATTTTACTTTGCTGACTTAGGTCCCTTTTAACAATTTATAAAATTTAAAGCATTCTTTTACTAGAAATAATGCAGGTTTTAATTAAAAAAGAGCATTATCTGATAGCTCATAATACAAACACAATTATTTAATAGTCAAAAGAATATTATTACATTACAGAGACATGGTTTTCTCAAATTTATTCATTATCAGCTACCGGCCACTGTGATAGTCGATCGTAAAAGCTTCTGTGTTCTACAATATACGGCATAATTTTTTTCAGGTCCTCAATTTTGCTTTTTTATTGGTATTTTTCCTTCTGGATAAGCTTCTTGAGAAGGTAAATATACTTCGTTAGTTTTCTTGAGGATAAAGGTATTCAGTCTTTGAAAACTAGCTGATCTTATGCACTCACTAGTTTTTATGACACCTTTGTGCTCATGTGAGTACTCAAAATAGTGATACGTGGAAATATTAAACTGCACCTTTTCATTTCTTGGAAGGTGTCTGCTTTCAAGAGACTGTGTAGACTTCTTATAATAAGTAGGCCACCAAGTAGAACACCCAATGATCACGTGTGTTTCGACCGGAGTAATTGTCCCTGGATGTTTTTTATCAGCTTTAGCTATAAGCTCACAAACGTCACGTGGAGTGTAGATACGGTCACATTTCCTAATGTGACGTCGATACCAACAGTTGCGTGTTAAAAGGGGCGAGAGTCAGTGACTTAGGTACCTTTAAACACTCAGTAAAAGCGACTGCTTGTAGATCGTATAATGAATGCTTGTTTGAGGCACGTTTTGACACTCAAACGTATGTAAACACGCATAGATATCGAAAATGCAATTATCACAAAATGTGAAAAAATTGACTTAGGTACCTTTTAAAACTCACCCATTCATTTGGAGTAAAGGTTTTGAAAGGTGGAACAAATTCGCAGCCACATCCGTCCATTCGGCCATAGGAGAAACTTCAAAAGTCGTATATTTCTTTGAATTTTACTGCAAAGTTCTTCTTAAGTTTTGCCAAGACATTTGATTACATGAAAATGTCTATTTCTGGATAATTTTCTATATTAAAAAATTGTTGCAAAATGAAGAAATTCTTGACTTAAAATGCCTCTTTCAAAGAATCATCTTGCGACGGAATGATATAATACACTTTGTACCAAATCACAAATTAATTTCCCATTTCCTTGTAGCTCGGTGTTGTAATCTGTAGAAATATTTTTTTTTAAAATAATTGGAGTATGTAACCTACAGTTTGAAAATATTTTTGTGAGTTAATACGGATAATTTTACATTTATTTTAAATAAGGTAACTGATTTATATGGAAATGAATCAGTGCTTGTACAGTTTGTTGTAATTTTTACATTGTGTTTACAATATTACATCTAATTATTTTTAAAAAACCATATTGACAGTATAACGCGCCTTTGTCTCCAACTGACGAAACATCTAATTGTTGTGAAACTTGATAAAAAGATCTCGAAAGAGTTCTGATGCCAGCAAGTAAGATGAGAGAGGTTTCAGAAGCACATACAAGTCTCGTAACTTAGCTTGAAATGTCAAATGTTGCTTCATCAATAAGGTAATGTGGCAGTTTCCTGATGGACGCTGCAATACTTCTGATTAATATCTATCTCTGTATCATGTTCGGGCTTCAGCTCAATTCTTCCTCTGAACCTACAACGGGGAGAAAAACGTAGGCGTAAATAAAGGAAATAAACTAGCTTCAATATTGTAAGATTCTTTCTTTCTATCTTCTTCCACACTGCACCATTTGCCGCCACATTTCTAGAAAGATGTATACGTATGACGATACAAAATAGTACCTGCCCACATACTGCACTAACCGTTTGTCTCCACCGTGTAAACCTTTCTGCGCCGCTGTGCTTACTCTGCGGTCGCAGCCGACTGCCAGACTGCTTCCAGAGCGGTCGAGACGCGGCAGTCGTGGTGAGCACAGACAAATATATACAGACGGGAAACATCCGTAAGGGCCCGGTCCTACGCTCAGAGGTGCGGGGAGGGAGGGTTTCCAGCAGTTCCGTAAGATGTCCCATGATGGCGCTGAAGCAGGTCTTTAACCCTTTCGTGGTTTTTACTCATTTTTTAGAATATCTTAAGTTATCTCAGCTGTTACAGAGTTTGATTTGGGTCAGGATTACAAATATGACACTCTAAAAATTTTAGCACATTCCATTTTTCCTAAAAAAAAAAAAAAAAAAAGGTGGGACACATACGTCCCACTGATCATTTCTGGCACCAATTTACCTAAGACTTTTTAAAATAATTTCTTAAGTTATCCTAACTGTCCTAGGGTCTAAACAAGTATATGATTCAAAAATACGTAATGTACACCATATTTAAAAAATAAAATAAAATAAATAAAAAAGCGAGAGAGCTGTCTCGCAGCTTCTATAATAGAAAATTCAGATAATAGTAAACCACATACCGTGTTTTATTAGTGCAAAAATTTACAGAAAAACTGTTTTTCTTTGAAATATGAGTACTATAATATCGCAACATAAAGGCAGTATAGAGCTACACAATGGTCACTGGGACACATGCGTCCCACTAATTGTAAATACACTGAAAAAAAAAACTTTTGAAGTAAAATGTGTTTTAGAAAGCGTAATTGTTGCTTGTAAACTTCTAAGAAACATAAAATAGGAAATATACTTACTTTGAACATTTTCGGTAGCGAGAAAACGACGAAAACTGATTCAAAGCACAATAAACAATGGTTACGGCGCGAAAATTCACGCGGCAGCCCATATAAACAGTCACAGTCTTCTACAATGTAAGATTTTCAGTGACTCGATTTTTTTCCGCATTCTGAAGGGCCAACAACAGATGGCAGAACTATGCAGAATTACGCAACTCACCACCTTGTTGTACAAATGAGGTCTGAAGTTAGTGGGACGTATATGTCCCAACAACCACGAAAGGGTTAAACTGGCCAGAGCAGGCGGCAGGTAGCAGCTCTCCCCACCTCCACCTCCCCTCAAACGCCAGCAAGCTGGACACAGCCGTGGCCTCGTGGCAGGCAGCATGATCTCTCCCCTCACCCTCCCCTCCACGCCAACCTCTGACGTGCGAGAGGCACCCTAAGCCAGCGATCCGCCTGACACCTACTAGCATATTACGGAACTACGAGGGGAGTTTAGGACAGTGGTTTAGGGGTGGCTGCTCCTCTGAATATGTTACTCTGTGTGGTGACGCACGGCCGCTTACTGACGAGCAGCTGCAGCGACATATTATGGTCCACCGTTAAGGCTGAGAGCATCGGCCAACGTGTCGACCGCTACGGCCGGCAGTCGCAGCGAAATAGTACCTTTAGGCAACCGGTTTCCTAATTTGGAGCGTTTACACATTTTTAAATTTTAAATTATACCAATTTATGCTTTGTTTTGATTCAAAGTATAAAAGTAGCAGATGAAAGTGTACAACATGTATGTAACGATACAATGAGATTTTTATTTATTTTTTCTTTATCTTTGATCAGCGATACTTATCGCCTCCGGTTCCCTCTGACTCGCAATGCAACTAATTTAATTTCGTTCGTCATTTTTTACTCCCAAACAAGCGAGAAGACGGAACCGAGATAGTAGTTTTACTCACTCTCTTGTCTATGTTCGTTCTGTACGGACGTCTTCCATTCATGTATCCATTCAATGTAAGTAATTTTGATGCAAGATGTTTAAAAATATATTACTTAAATTTAAAATCATCCCCTCTCTTTGGCTTTTATTTAAATGAATCCCTCCACGTCAAATACTTATTTTATATTGTTTTCAGTTCCTTCGCCTCCGTAATAGTTTAATGTTCAGACGCCATTACAATCGCTTGGCATTGTCTGCAAAATTTCAATCAATCAATCATCCTTATACTATACATTGCTTGATTTTAGAACCTGCAGTCATTTCTTTTGTAATTTCACGAAGTCCGATCATTTTTTTTAATTTTTTTTTATCATTACCAGTAACTTCATGTTCCACCCACGGTCACACAACAATGAAAAGCTTAGTGAACAGTCTGAACATTGATCTACTACGGAAAGTATCTTCAACGTTCATATATTAAAAAAAAAGGTTATTATTTCCAGCTTCTACAATACGAACGCAGGATCCAGCTAGATGCTTTCCGTAAGTCTTATAACGTGCTGTTGATTGTATGGTGCCCAACTTTAATATGCAACCCCCGGTTTATTTGCTTTAATGTTCATTTTGTGCTGTACTTTAACTTATTTCAAATTCAAATATTCGGTACCATCAATTCTTTGTCCAAAACATATAATCGCGGAATCTACTTTTAACAATTATGGCATCATACGAAGCAAGGGCAACGATATATGTAGATTCTTTTACAGTAATTTTGTTTCGATTAGAGAAATAATGAAGACTTAGATAAAGTGATCCGAGAATTTGGAATTAAATCTAAATTAGCAAACCTTATTCGTGAAAAACTCACAGACACCAAATCAAAAGTAAAGTGTCAGGGCGAAATTTCCAAGGCATTCAACATCAAAACAGGTGTAGGGCAAGATGACGGCCTGTCTCCACTCCTCTTCAACTTCGTCCTAGAGAATATAGTAAAAGAATGGAAACAAAAACTACAAGATCATAAGCTATCACCAATCAGACTGGGGACTAACCACAAATGTATTGAAATTCACTGTCTAGCATGTGCGGATGATTTTGCCATTCTTTCTGAAAACCTAACAAATGCAGCAATCCAAATCAATCTTTTAGAAGAAATAGCCAACAAAGCAGGTTTAAGAATTTCTGTAGAGAAAACAAAATTTATGACAAACGTAAAAAATGCTCCAGAAATCCTACAAACAGACATTGGGCCGATAAAGAAAGTAAATAAATTTAAATATTTGGGGGAAATGATTCAGGAAAATGGCTTAGAAAAATTTGCTGTAGAAGAAACAGTACATAAAATGGAGAGAGAACATGGTATAACGAGTAACATTTACAACAAAAGGTCTCAGTCTAAAAATCTGAAAATACAGCATTACAACACAGTAGTAAAGTCAGAATGTCTTTACGCAAGTGAATGTTTAGTACTGAATTACAAATTACATAAACTTGAAGTCCTAGAAAGAAAAATCATTCGAAAAATACTTGGTCCACTAAGAACTACAGAGGTATGGAAACTAAGAAGTAATGGAGAAGTTTATCGCAACATAGAAAACATAACCGAAGAACTACATAAGAGGCAATTGCTATTTTTTGTACATTTATATCGAATGAACAGCAACAGGTTAACCAAACAGATTTTTAAATATCTTTGGGACAAGAAGTCAACAATATCATGGATTCAAAAATCAAATGTTTTTATACATTATGGGACTTAACTATGGGGTCATCAGTCCCTAAACTTACAAACTAGCTAATACCAAGGACTAAGGACGGCACAAATATCCATGCCCGAGGGGGGATTCGAACCCTCGACGGTAGTGGCCGTGCAGACCGTGACTGGAGCGCCTCAGTCCCCTCCGGCAGCATGGATTCAAGAAGTGAGGAAAGAATTGGAAAGAACAATATAAGTGAAAAAGATGCAACAGAAAGAGAAACTTTTAAGAAGAAAGTGTTAAAAATGGAAGGATTCCAAGGCAGTAGGGAGAAGAAGACACGAGTAAAGTGGTCTAAGGAGAGAAAAAGGATGCATAGTGAAAAGATAAAGAATTGGTGCGCGGTCCATAGATGGCCGAAACGAAGAAAGAAGAAGAAGGCTTGGATATAAAAATAAAAAAGTGGTCCAGTATCGGTGACAAGTCTTTCAATATTACAATTGGAAATAGGGAGCAGTGAGAGAAAATAGTTCGACACCGTACGGGGGATATAGTCTGGTTCACTGCCGGGTCAAAATCAGACCGAGGCGTTGGGGCCGGGGTATACGAGGTGCAGCCACGACTGGAGGGCGTCATCTCTCTAGGGAAACTGGCCTCAGTATTCCAGGCTGAAATCACTGCCATCAGGGCGTGTGTGGAGGAGAATTTGCGTAGGTGCTACAAAGATCGTAGCATCTATATCTATTCAGACAGCCAGGGAGACCTGAGATCACTGGCAGCTCCTGCAACAAGGTCTAAAATTGATGCAGAAAGTCACAGGGTTCTGGTGGAGCTAGGGGAAAGCAATAGAGTAAACCTATTGTGGGTCCCTGGCCACTCGGGGATCAGTGGCAACGAACATGCCGACAGATTAGCCAGGATGGGGGCAGAGACTCCATTTATTGGACCGGAACCTGTCCTGACAATCACCAAGGCAATGATCAAATTGGAGCTACATAACTGGCTCAGAAGACAGCACGTAGAATATTGGACCAAAGTCCATCAACAAAAACATGGCAAGGTAATGATGCCAAAGCCAAGTTTTAAAAGAAGCTCTGCAATCCTGGGCCTGAACAGGAGAGAGATTAGACTCATGGTTGGATTGCTGACAGGCCATGGGAATTTAAAAAAAAAAAAAAAAAAAAAAAAAAAAAACACCTACGTAGAATGGAAATAACAGAAGAGGACCCTAAATGTAGGATCTGTGATGACAGTGATGAAACTGCATCACATCTAATCTTCGAATGCATTGCATTGGAGAATAAAATGCACAGAATATTTGGGACAACCAGACCCGAAGAAATTGTGTCTAATAAAGAACTGGTAAAGGGACACCTTGCACTGTTCAAGGGCATCGGTTGGCTTTACTAGATATACAGGGAGTGATACCGCAAAATAAACTCAGTTTCGGCGCGGGCAGTGGCGGGTTGGACCAAGACTGTTTTGGCTACCCTGGAAAAATCAAATCAAATCAAATCAAACCGGCGACCTCCCCTACAGCGCAGTACCGCCTCCCAGCCAGTGTCTGCGGCAGCACGGATTCAAGAAGTGAGGAAAGATTTGGAAAGAACAATGTAAGTGAAAAAGATGCAACAGAGGAGAAACTTTTAAGAAGAAAGTGTTAAAAATGGAAGGATTCCAAGGCAGTAGGGAGAAGAAGACACGAGTAAAGTGGTCTAAGGAGAGAAAAAGGATGCATAGTGAAAAGATGAAAGAATACTGGAGGAAAAACAAAGAAGAACAAAGGAGGAAATATTGAAATTGGTGCTTGGTCCTTAGATGAAACGAAGAAAGAAGAAGGCTTGGATATAAAAATAAAAAAAAAGTGGTCCAGTATCGGCGACCTCCCCCTACAGCGCAGTACCGCCGGCGTCGCCCCACAGTGTGTGACCCTCGTCGGCACGGGTGGCCGGCGCGCTTTCCGCCCCATTGCCGCCTCTGATCACGCGCCCCCTTTTTTTCTCTCTCTGTCTGCAGCCGGGCGCCAGAAGCTGCAATTGGCCGCGCTGCAGCTGACCCGGCAACTTGCGTGTTACTCCGTCGCTGGCTAAAATGCGCACAACGGCGGCAAGCGGCGAATTAAAAGTGGCTCAAACACACATGCCACAAATCTACAGTGGGTCCAAAAAGTAATCGTCTGGCTGTAATTTTGTTACATAACTGTATGTGTGTTACTTGAAAAGAAGAGAACGTAAAATGAGAACTGCCACTCCAGTGGAAAGACCCTCGGTAAATCGTTTTCATTGATAAACAAAGGAATAAATGCATCGAAAGCAGTTACGATGTTTACAAAAGGCTAAGGAAGGGCAAACCTACTTTTTTGGCGTTTGTAGATTTGGAGAAAGCTGTTGACAATGTCGACTGGAATACACTATTTCAAATTCGAAAAAGTAATCGTCTGGTTGTAATTTTGTTACATAACTGTCTCTGTGTTACTTGAAAAGAAGTGAACGTAAAATGTGAACTGCCTCTCTAGTGGAAAGACCCTCGGTAAATCGTTTTCATTGATAAACAAAGGAATAAATGCATCGAAAGCAGTAACGATGTTCACAAAAGGCTAAGGAAGGGCAAACCTACTTTTTTGGCGTTTGTAGATTTGGAGAAAGCTCCAGTCACGGTCTGCACGGCTACTACGGTCGGGGGTTCGAATCCCCCCTCGGGCATGGATATTTGTGCCGTTCTAGTTCGTAAGTAGTTTCTAAGTTTAGGGACTGATAACCCTGTAGTTAAGTCCCATAGACTTTACAAACATTTGGACATTTGGAGAAAGCTGTTGACAATGTCGACTGGAATACACTATTTCAAATTCCAAAAAGTAATCGTGTGGTTGTAATTTTGTTACATAACTGTCTCTGTGTTACTTGAAAAGAAGTGAACGTAAAATGAGAACTGTCATTCCAGTGGAAACTCCCTCGGTAAATCGTTTTCATTGACAAACAAAGGAATAAATGCATCGAAAGCAGTAACGTTGTTAACAAAAGGCTAAGGAAGGGCAAACCTACTTTTTTGGCGTTTGTAGATTTGGAGAAAGCTGTTGACAATGTCGACTGGAATAAACTATTTCAAATTCTGAAGGTAGCAGGGGTAAAATATAGGGAGCGAATAGTTATATTCAACCTATACAAAAACTAGACAGCGGTTATTAGAGTCGAAGGCCAAGAAAGGGACGCAGAGGTTGGGAAGGGAGTAAGACAGGGTTGTAGCCTTTCCCCAATGTTGTTCAATCTGTACATTGAGCAAGCAGTGAAGGAATGGAAGGAGAAATTTGGACAGGGAATTAGAGTTGAGGAAGAAGAAATAAAAAGTTTGCGGTTTGCAGATGACATAGTAATTTCGTCAGAAATTGCAAAGGATCTGGAAGAGCAGTTGAATGGAATGGACAGTGTCTTGAAAGGAAGATATAAGATGAATATTAACAAGAGTAAAACGAAGGCAATGAAATGTAATGACGGAAAATCAGGCGATGCAGAAGGAATTAGATTAGGTAACGAGACAATAAAAGTAGTAGATGAGTTTTGTTATTTGGGTAGCAAGATGACTTCTGATGGCCGAAGTAAAGAAGATATAAAATGCAGAATGGCTATAGCGAAACTTGTTAACATCCAATATTAATTTAAATGTTAGGAACTCCTTTCTGAAAGCATTTGGCTGGAGTGTAGCATTGTATGGCAGTGAAACGAGGACAATAAGGAGTTCAGACAAAAAGATTATAGAATCTTTGAAATGTGGTGCTACAGACGAATGATGAGGATTAGATGGGTAGATCACATGACTAATGAGGAGGTGCTTAACCGAATTGGGGAGAAAAGGAGTTTCTGGCATATCCTGACTAAGAGAAGGGATAGATTGGTAGGACACATTCTGAGACATCGAGGAATTGTCAACTTAGCAACTTAGGGACGAATACAGTAAGCAGATTCAAAAGGATGTAGGTTGTCGAACGTATTATCAGATGAAGAGAGGACTGAGTAGCGTGGAGAGCTCCATCAAACCAGTCTGAGGACTGAAGACCACAACAAAATACTAAAGCTACTTCAAAAAGTATTCGGCCGCTCATGTATACGCTCCTGGAAAATGAAAAACAAACACCATCTATTCCTCAACCCAGAAGAGCGAAATTTTATTGACACATTTTGAGGATGTATACAACACACGATCGCACAGTCAGAACCATACGCACATCAGTACAGTCACCAGAGCGTGCACAGTGTCGACGCTAATATCGTGTGTACCCTCCTTATGCAGCAGTGCAGGGAGCAACTTTCTCCTGAAGACGACTGTAGAAGTGCCGAATGAAGTCTTAGGTATGGCCTGTCATGCAATTTCCATCTGATGCCTCAGTTGGACCACATCTCGTGCCAGTCGTATAGACGTTTCATCAATCACTCACATGTGATTCTGTTTCCGTCGATTCCCACTCCGATGACGTGGGACGGGCGAATACACTTGCTTGGAGGAAACGTAGGTATGTCAACAAGTGTGCTATTAGCGATAATAGTAGATTCCATTGCATAGTTTTGCCACTATGATATTTCCAACCCTCGTATATATATATATATATATATATATATATATATATATATATATATATATATATATATATATATTCAGCCTGAGAATATTATTTAAATTACAAAAAAATAATATTTCGTCGAGATGTTTCTCTGCAGTCATTACTGCTTGTGGGTATCGAGTTGACGAAGTTTGCCGTAAGATGCACTTTTGTCCCATTCTTCTTGAAGTAATTCTTTTCTGTCGTTCTTGTTAGAAATATCTCTTCTTATGATGTTATCTTCCGGTACTTTCCAAAGGTGTTCAATGGGATTACTATCTGAGGAGGTGTATGTACTTGACTCAGTGTATTGTACAGCAGCAACATCCTAATATTTAGAGCCGCATGCTTCGGATCGTTGTCATGTTTAAAAATGTAATTTCTTTGGAGAACCATTTTTTCGGCGCTAAAATTTAGATTTACTTTTAATATACTATTATATTTTTTGTGGTCCATCTAACCCTCTATATAAACGAATTTTCCAACACCTGCAGTGCTCATACATCCCCACACCATCAGGGAAACGCCACTGCCTTTCACCGTTGGCACAAGACTTCTGCGGTAACATTTACGTGTTTTTCTTATGCTACACCATTCGCCTGGCGTCCGATCCGAATATATTAAATTTACTTTCATCGAAAAATATTAATTTATTCCAGAAGCGTTCCCTTTGGAAACTATCTTCCTGCGCAAATTCAAGACGTTTCTTCCGACTCTCTTCGTGAACCTACAATTTCTTCGGAGCTATCCTGCTGTGATACCCGTACTTCTTGATAGTGTTTCTGATATTTTGCCCCATGATTGTAACTCAGCAGTCAGTTTGGAAGAGCTGATTGTCGATTTTTTCTTGATTTCAAATATACAAATATTTGTAAACCTATTGGACCAAACTACTATGGTCATCAGTCCCTATACTTACAAGCTACTTAAACTAACTTATACTACCGACAATACATACAGCCGTCCTCGAGCGAGGACTCGAACCTCCGACTAGAACGGCCACGCAGTTCACACCATGACGCCTTAGACCACGCAGCCAATCTGTGCGGCTTTCTTGATTTTTCTAACGAATGTCAGTCATTTCTTTTTGGTATGGAGTAGCGATCTAATATCGACTGAATCGTCGCTCTGGGTCTACCCACTACTTCAGAACTGTCGTAGGAGGATCTGCACTCATTGTGCAAGCGCAGAATAAGTTTTCTTTCAATCAGGATCGTCTCATTACCCTTACGGACCATGACGCCAACTGTGCTGTTTCGGCGCCGATAAAAACATGAAGAGGTGGTATACTGCGGCTCCAGTCGGTTGACAATGGTGAGTGCCATGGGTCGGCATTACAGTGTAATCACTGGGTGCAGATTTTAGGTAGGCTCAAATGATGGACGAATACTTTATGAAGTATCTCTTGTAATACATTTCCTATTTAATTAATCTTGTTATTGAGTAGAATTATTTTTTCTATACTTTTCAATAAAAAGAATTACGTAATTTACAAGACTGGATCTTAAGATTTCTATTAATTTCGTATCACGTGACACAGACAGCTCGACGAATACTTTTTTCACTTACTGCATCTCTGTAACTCGCTGCACCTGCCACGACTCTCCCTCTCTCTCTCTTTCTCTCTCTCTCTCTGTCTTGTAAAACTTACAAACTAACATGCTACGCATGGTTGCATATGGAACTTCATTAACTTATTTTACAAGAAATGTATTATAATCTATACTAATAATAAAGCTGTAAATGTAACCTGTCGCTGTTCCCTTCAATCTTCGAAACTAATGGACGAATCTTCATGTGGTTTTCACAGGAAACATGGGAAAGGTTTGGGTCAACATATAGGCATAATTGTATCGAAATCAGATTACGGAAAAAAGATATCGTAAATTTAAGTGTTTTTCAGTTACCGCCATTCTGTTTGTTCAACTATTAAAAACCTGTTATCTCGAAAACTACTACACCAATTTGCATGGGATTTTTACAGGTAACTTGAGCGTAGCTCGGGATAACATATGGTCAAAGTATATGATTTATCTATTCAATGTTTTATATATATGTACTATTATTTGTGTGTGTGTGTTCTTACTCTTTGAAGGTGACAATTGAAGATTCCATGAACTATTTTAATTAGATGTGCAGTTGTTCAGTTGTCTTGGTGATTGCTAGAAGTATCTTAATTATCGTTCTTTAACGGAATTTTAATAAATGTTTATTTTCTTCAAGAAAATTGCATTTGATGTTTAATCAACATGGAAGCAGATGTGCGTGGTTGTTGATAATTACGTTTTTATGAAGAACGATAGTTTTGGTCGAGTTTAAGATACTAAAAGTGAAGAAAGACGAAACCATGGCCGAAGAAAGACAACAAATTGAGAAACTCACAGGTGAAGAAAATTGGGCGACTTGGAGAATCGTAATGAGAACTATTTTGGAATGTGACGAAATCTTTGACGTCGTAAATGGCGCGCTGCTTAAACCAGAAGAAGGCGGACAAAATTATGATTCTGATATTAAGAAATGGACGAAGGCAAATGCAAAAGCAAGGAAACGGCTAATTTTGTCGCTTGATACTAAGCCTTTACTTCGTGTTGGTGAATGTAAGACTGCTAAAGAGATTTGGGATAAGCTACACAAGATTTACGATGTTCACTCAGCCGAAAATATTGATCTGCTTCGACATAAATTTCACAACATTGTGTGGGAAGCGTCTGGTGGTATACAAGCCCATTTAGCGAAATTTGATGAAATAAAAACTCAACTTGCTTTGCTAGACAAGCCGATCGACGATGGTGATCTTTGTGCGCGATTTTTGCAAACTTTGCCGAAAGAATTTGACTACATATATATAACATGGCACGATTTACCTGCTGAAGAGAAGACGTGGAATAAACTGCAAAAACGGTGTTTAAATTATGAATTGAGAATTACAGATCGTGATGAAGAAAGTGTTGTTTCAAAATGATGTCGAAAATGAAGATTAATAAAGAGCGACAAAGGCGCAAACAAACTACCGAAACAGACGCATTAAAAACGTCTAATCACAAAAGAACTGAAGATAGAAAATGTTTTTCTTGCGGTAAAGTAGGTCACTTATCAAAACAGTGCAAAACAGGCCTAGTGTGTTTCAAATGTAAGAAAAAAGGCCATCGCTCAAATGAATGTGCGAGTATTTGCGTGAATAAAAATGAAGACTGTGCTATGTTAAGTAAAGTTTTAATGCTGAAACGCAACAGTAGTTTTTCAGTAGATGTAAATACGCTTGATTGTGATGAGTCGTACATTGACAGTGGGGCGACGCATCACGTAACAAATCAGCGTGACTGGTACACTACCTATGAACCTTTTAAGACTCCAAGGAAGATGGATAGTGCCAAGAATGGTGTGCAAATTGAAGCACTTGGCACAGGTCGTATTGATGTAAAAGTTTTTAATGGACAGAAGTGGACAGAACGATATTTTGAAGATGTTTGGTTTTGTCCTGATGGATCCTGCAACTTATTTTCTGTTAAGAAGGCTGCACAAAAGGGAATAAATCAAGTAATCGAAAATGATGGAAAATAATGGGTATTTTTCAAAAATGATATTCCAATTGCTGTTGCTACATCCATTGCTGAAAATGAACTTTATCGTTTAGCTGTGAAAGTTGTTCGTAAAGTAAAGTCCTGTGTTGTTGCTGAAACTGATGACACCTTACAGAGTTGGCACGAAAGAATGGGTCATCAAAATAAGCGCCATGTGCACCAGTTCTTGAAGGATCATGGTATAGAGACAATGTTTGATAATAGCCTTTGTGAAGGGTGTGTCTATGGTAAACATAATCGCCTGGCATTTGGTGAAAGAGTGGAGAAACCAACAAAACCTGGACAATTATTTTATGCAGATGTATGTGCACCAATGGAGGAAACTGATTTGCAGGGTCATAGATACTTTGCTGTTTTTAAGGACGATTTTTCCAGTTTTAGAGTAACATACCTTCTGCATCACAAAGATGAAATTAAAGAAAAATTACCAGTATTCATTAACATGATGAAGACTCAGGCAGATGTTACTGTAAGAGAATTACGTACAGACGGTGGCAAGGAATTCCACAACAAAGAAGTACAGAAGATTGCTGACTCAGTTGGGCTGAAACATTCAATAACTGCACCATATACTCCTCAACAGAATGGAGTTGCCGAGCGGGAAAACAGAATTCTTTGTGAGATGGCACGTTCTTGGCTTTGCTCAGCTGAATATTTGCCAAAAGCATTGTGGGGTGAGGCTATTCTGACTGCTACATACACTCTGAACCGAACTGGTCCCACAAAAATGAAAGGTAAAACTCCAATTGAAATATTTATGAAGAAGAAAGGTCGTTTTGATAATTTAGTGATTTTTGGAACAGAATGTTATGCATGGATTCCTACACAAAAACGGAAGAAGTTTGATGCTAAATCTTCTAAAGGATATGTGGTTGGTTATGATGATTGTGGGTACCGTATTTATTTTCCTGAAAAAGGATGTGTGTGTGTTTGTAGAGATGTAAAGTTTGCAGTCAAACAGTTACAGAAATCATATGCTCATAAGACTAAAAATGTTGTTGATGTGTCAGATATAGATGAAGATGCTGTAGAACATGAATATAAAAATTTTGATTTTGAAGAGGACAGTCAAACTGATACTGTTAACCAAGATGTAACTGTAAGTGATGAAAGGGTTAGCAATGATTTCAATGGCACTGAGGAACAAGCTCAGGCAAGACATGAGGCAAGACATGAAGAAAAAGGAAGCCACAATTTACGTGAACTACGGAATTTGAAGAAACCTTCTTGCTACTGTGAAGATGCAGTCCATAAACCTTGTATGATGTTGCTTTGTGAAACACCAAGGAACTATAAAGAAGCAATGCAGTCAGAAAATTCTGAAGCATGGAAGAAAGCAATGGAGGAAGAAATAAATGCTCTGCAGAAAAATGAAACATGGGAACTAGTGTACAAAGAGAAACCAAACAAGCTAATTGAAAATAAGTGGGTCTTTGCTACAAAATTAAATGCAAATAATGAAGTGGTTAGGTATAAGGCTTGCCTGGTGGCAAAAGGATACACTCAGCGCTTTGGAATAGATTATGTTGACACTTTTAGCCCTGTTGCAAGATTTGAGACAATGAGATGCCTGTTGAGTGTTGCAGTTCAACATGATTGGTGTATAAGGCAACTTGATGTGAGGAGAGCATTTCTTAATGGTATTTTGAAGGAAGAAATATACATGTATCAACCAGAGGGTTTTGACGATGGTACAGGACATGTATGCAAATTACTGAAGAGTCTGTATGGTTTAAAGCAAGCTTCAAAATGTTGGTATGAATGTCTTGTAAAGTTTCTTATTGAATGTAATTTACGGGAGAGTCATTCAGATCCATGTATGTTCTATGGTGAAAACCTAGTACTATTGTTTTATGTTGATGATGGACTGGCTATGGGTTCCACTGATGTAACATCCAAGTTTATAGAACTGTTGGGTAAACGTTTTCAGATTACTGTGGAAAAGGTTGATTACTTCTTAGGTTTACAGATTAAGAAGTTTGACAACTGCATTCAAATAAACCAGAAATGGTTGGAAGTTTAATGTATTTAACACAAGCTACAAGGCCGGATTTATCATATGCTGTTAATGTTGCATCAAGAGTTCAAGACTCACCAACACAGGCACATTTTGCATTGCTCAAACAGATACTTAGGTATCTAAAGTCAACAATAACAGATGGTATTCAGTTCATAAAAGATGACAACTGTAGTATTGAAGCTTACAGTGATGCAGATCATGGTGGGGACGGAGGGACTAGGCGGTCAACAAGTGGCATTCTACTCAAGTTCCATGGAGGGCCAGGTGTGTGGAAGAGTAAATTACAAAAGTGTGTTGCTCTTTCTTCAATGGAGGCAGAATATGTGGCTGCAAGTGAAGCCTGTAAATCACTTGTGTGGTTGGACCAACTTCTGAAAGAAATTGGAGCCGTTAATGAAACTTCAGTTCCTGTTTTACAAATAGATAACCAAAGTGCTATCAAATTCATTAACGGTTCAGGGTTTTATGAAGGTTCAAAACATATAGAAACAAGGTACCATTATATTCGCCAACTGGTTAAAGAGAATAAGGTCAATGTGAGTTACATACCAACTAATAGACAGGCAGCTGATATTTTGACAAAAGGACTACCATTTACAAAGTTAAAATTGATGAAGGAATTTGCTGGTATGGTGTATACGTCACAATATACATGAAAACATTGCGGGAGAGTGTCAAAGTATATGATTTATCTATTCAATGTTTTATATATATGTACTATTATTTGTGTGTGTGTTTTCTTACTCTTTGAAGGTGACAATTGAAGATTCCATGAACTATTTTAATTAGATGTGCAGTTGTTCAGTTGTCTTGGTGATTGCTAGAAGTATCTTAATTATCGTTCTTTAGCGGAATTTTAATAAATGTTTATTTTCTTCAAGAAAATTGCATTTGATGTTTAATCAACACATATAAACTTCGTTTAATAAAAATCGGATCTCGGAAAAAAAGAATATCGTAACTTGAAATTATTTATCTACAACCGTCATGTCAGTCTGTCTCTTTGAACACGTTTATCTCCAAAACTACTTGACGAATTTTCATGGTATTTTCAGACGTAACTTGAGCATAGCGTGCGGTTATATAAAGGCTTCAATAATTAAAATCGGATAAGAGAAAATGAAGATATCATAATTTAACCAGTTGTTTAAAAACCTTCGTGTATGTCTATTTGTTTAAGGTAATCTCCAAAGGTACTACACGAACTTTCATGGGTTTCCACAGATAAATTCGGAACAGTTTTGAGAGTAACATAGGCTACATTTCATCAAAATCGGATCAGAGGAAGGAAAGATATCGTAATTTGAAGTTTTATGTGTATACAGTGCTTATACGTATGTTGTAGTTCAGTAAATCTCCAAGAATACTATACGAACTTTCGTGGTGTTTCATAGGTCAGCTGAGAGTACCTTGGGGCAACATATAAGCTTCATTTCATTAAAATCGGATCAGGGAAAGAAGAGATATCGTAATTTGTAGTTTTTGGTGTAAGCTGTGCCTGAATTGCAGCGTAGTATAGCAAAGATCCGATAGAGGCGCTGTTCGTAACATAGTATACCAAATAACTAATAGATGGCAATGTTGCATTTTTTATTCACGTGACTAAGGTGTGATACACTCACACAAGGGCTTTGATTTTCCTTACGGCAGCGGTGTTGTGTATTGATGTTGGCAACGGCCATTGAATCCTTTTTGAAAAATCAGTCACATACAATGAGGCGAATAATTCTTTGTGTTGATGATGAAATAAATAATGATGTTCCGATCAGTAAAATAAAGCGAATATTTAGTTACCAACGTTAACATACTAAACCGCTGCCGCTGCAAGTAAAATTTAACCCAGGTACGACACAAAAAAATCATTTTTTTCACTAGCTGAATCCCGCATGCCTTGCAATACCATGGGAAGAAAAAGGTGCTTTTTTCCGCGGGTATCGTTTTCATTTAAAACATAACGACTTTCCTTCGCGTCTATTGATTTTTCCATTTACTAAGAATCCTTTGCGAGGAAACACGAATTTATGAAGTTTCCTTTCTGATTTCGGTGCGTACTTATTACATCTTGAGTCCATTCTGTTTAGTAATGCCTAGAAAACTGGATAGTACAGTACAGAACAGAGGCCCTGTTAGTTACGTAGTGCACCAAAGAACTAATAGTTGGCGCTACTGCATTTTTCAATTTTGTGTATCTTTTATTTGTTTTCGATGATTATGCCATAGAACAGCAACGAACCACTAAAGGTGCTGTTGGTTTCGTAGTGCTGCAAAGAAACAATACATGATCGTGTAGTGCGTATTCCCTCAGTGACAGAAGTATTTCGAATTAAGAGCCGCAATCTTATCTCTGCAAATACAAACTAACATTGAACAGCGAGCTGCTGATTACGCTTTGTATATTCACAGCTTAACGACGTATCTTTGCTTCTTTTGACAGGGAACATTTGAATTAAAAATAGAACGACATTCCTTCGCGTCTATCGATACTGTAATTTACATAACAATTCTTTGCAAGAAAAATAGAATTTATGAAGTCCCCGTTTTGATTTCGGCGTATCCTCTTTACATTTTGAGTCGTTTAGTTGAGGAACGCCTCGAAAACGCCATAATACAGGAAAGGACAACGTGAGGCGACGTTAATTACATAGTACACCAAAGAACTAATTATGGCGTTGCTGCCATTTTATTTCTTATTCCTGATTGTGGGCCTTCAGCATCAATGTCATAACTGTAGTGTAATACACTACAAGAAGGGGTACAATTTTACTTATGGCAGCGGCGTTGTGTCCTGATGTTGGCAAGAACCGTTGAATGCTTTTTAAAAAGTGAGTCACGTAAAATGAGTGGAATAATTCGTTATGTTCCCGATGAAATAAATAATTTATGCTGTCCTGGCCAGTAAATTAATCATCATCCTAAAGCGAATTGTTAGTTGCCAACGATAGCAAACTAAATCGCTGCCACTGCAAGTAAAATTTAACCCGGGTAGGGTACAATTTTTTTTATTCCTAACTGTATCCCGTATGCTTTGCAATGTCATTGAGAGAAAAGAAGTGCATCTTTCGACGGGTATAACCACTAAATTGTGCACGGAAGAAATATTTATGGAATGACCATTGCGTTCTGTTCATCTTCTCAACATTAAGTTGGAACTACCACGTGATATTGAGACAAATGCACTCTTCCCACAAATTTATTTGCTCTTACGATTGGTTTATACCACATTGGCTGCAAAGAAGCCCCCCCCCCTCCATTTTGCAGAACAACCGCGTAACATAAAATAATATCGTAATAAATGTGTCACAGAAGCAACAAGGAAGTTGAGGAAGCGACACTAAAAGAGCCATTTACACATAGTCATCTGTTTTACTAGAACAAAAAAGGACCAAGATAAAGTCAGCGATTAATATATTTTTCCCAATATTACGTGACATTTCCACCTTAATGTCCAGGACACGAAAACTGTTCTGCGCATTTGAATGTTCACTCCAGAGATATTTCTGCTCTGTGCCTGCCACTACAGATAATATACACACGCGAGCAACAAACTCATCAGAAACCTCTCTGCTTTCATAATTGTTCTGTACAATATTGAGATTAAAATTTGAAATTACTTACTTTTGGTGCGGACTACATTAAGATAGATACAGTCTTCTTTTGCAGAGAAAATTGTACTTGGTGTTCTGAATATATAGTTCTATTACAGAACGTCGATATCAATTTCGTGCTTTACGAAGTAATCACTGCAGGATGTGGGGACATGTGAAAGAGTGTCCGATGCTGCTAACATGTCGAGACAATTCACTGGAAATACTATATTTAATGGAAAATTCTATACAGACGATCAGCTGACGGCATTCCTTCAACGATTACGCAGTCTTACTTTATCGCACATTGACACCGCCATGACGCCTTATTTATACAGATATGAACTGCTCTGTTCATTTAATTACCAAACTTTCAGCATTCGTCGAGTTTTCGATAACAGGGAGCACTGCATACAGAATAACTACATTGTCTCCAGTGAAACACTGCAACATACGAATACTTCAGAATAGACTTACAGTTTAGTACTACACCATAGAACCAATACATGGCACTGTTATTATTATTGCTATTTTTCATCTCAACGATAGACGTGTCTTCAGAAGTTTATGCCAAACAGACAATTTCACACCGCAGTCTTAACTTCATGAACACAAACTAACATTAAATTTACATCGTTCCATAGTACGGACTTAAATTAGTTTCACTTTTTGCATGAAAAACTTTATGAACAATCAGCGTTTCCGACAATGACTTCTACTTAAATTTGACATCTGGGCTAGTAAAACTGAGTCTATTGACAGAGCGATCCATCAAGGATTCTGTTTTTGCTGACCTAGGTCCGGAACACAAGAAACCATGATATACAAAGGTTCCTCTTTAACAACCGTTGCGAAGCACGGGCATATAAGCTAGTATCCAAATAAAATTGTTTCAGTAGCAAATACTGTATCTACCTTTGATATACACTGTCTGACAGAAAGTTATTTACCCAGAAGGAGTGATCAAATATTACATTTCGCTACAGAAGATGCGTCTGAAAAGTAGGTGAATGGTCCCATATTTTATAAACAGCGCTGTGGTGCCCGCGCATTAACATCGACGGACATGTTAACAAGCGCTCCCTATCGTGCAAAGCACTGCAGTGAAGCGGTGGTACAGCTGCGAGCACAGTCTAACAGGGTCAGTGTGAGAACTCGCGTCATTGCAACATGGAGCGCAAAATGGAGCAACGCGTCAACATCAAGTTTTGTTTAAAATTAGCCATAATGGCGACGGAGACCCATGGGATGTTACTATAAGGGTATGGTGTTGCAGGAGTGATTAAAATGTATATGTTTGAGAGATTTAAGCGCTTTGGAGACGAAATGTAAGGAGTCGAGGCTGAGCCTCGTTCGGGTCGACCGTACACAATCACAGTCCCAGAGAACATCTACATCTACATGGGATACTCTGCAAATCACATTTAAGTGCCTGGCAGAGGGTTCATCGAACCACCTTTATCCTATCTATCTCCCATTCCATTCTCGAATAGCTCGCGGGGAGAAAGAACACCTGAATCTCTCCGTTCGAGCTCTGATTTCTATTATTTTATGCTGATGATCTTTTCTACCTATGTAAGTGGGAGTCAACAATATATTTTCGCATTGGAGAATGTTGGCAATTGGAGTTTCGTAAGTAGCCCACACCGCAGCAATAAGTGCCGTTGTTGTAATGATTCCCATCCCAGATCCTGTATCATTTAAGTGACGCTGTCTCCTCTGTATCGTGACAATACAAAACGAGCTGCCCTTCTTTGAACTCTTTCGGTCCTCCGTCAAACCCACCTGATAAGGATCCCACACCGGGCAGCAATATTCCAAAAAAGGACGGACAAGCGTAGTGTATGCAGTCTCTTTAGTAGTTCTGTTACATCTTTTAAGTGTTCTGCCAATAAAAGGCAGTCTCTGGTTCGCCTTTCCCAAAACATTATCTACGTTTTTTTTCAGTTTAAGTCTGAAGTAATAGTAATTCCTAGGTATTTTGTCGAGTTTACGGCCTTCACTTTTGATTGATTTATCTTATAAACAAAGTTTAACGGATTTTTTTTTTCGTACTCATATGGACGACTTCACACTTCGCATTATTTAGAGTCAATTGCCAATTTTTAGACTATAGTGATATCTTATTTAGATCTTCCTACAGTTGGTTCACACAAGTGCGACGCATGCTTGCCGATGATCGGCGGATGCCTTTGAAAATGATAGCAGACGAGTTAAAGATCGGCACGGATGAAGAGATCCAACAACTAGTGACCTCAGTGCTTCGATAAATTCCACAAGAAGCATGTGCTGACAGTTTCCACCAACTGTACAACCGATGTCAGAAGTGTATTGTAGCCAATGGCAATAAATGTAGAGTCTGTTTCAGCTCCCGAGTCCGTGTATATGTTTGCGTCATTCCAGGTTTCATGTTCTCGTGTTTGTGTGTTTGCCCTGATTCGCGCATATGACCGTTGTCTTTTGTATTCTTCGTGACACGTTATCTGTTAATTCATTCAATATGTACCAATCGTTCGGCTGTTGTACAAAATGTTCAACTATTTGTAAATCTATCGGACTTAACTGCGTGGTCATCAGTCCGTAGCTTACAAACTACTTAAACTAAGGGAAACTAACCTAAGGACAACACAATCATCCATGCCCGAGGGGGCATTCGAACCCCCGACGGCGGTCGGCCGCGCGCACCGCAGCACGGCGCTCCAATGCGCACGGCTAACCCGCCGCGGGGGCTGTTGTACAATTTGGCATATGTCGTCATAATCAATTTTAGGTCGTATGTGTATGAGTCTGTCACACACTAAAGTAACGTGTTCAGAAATCTATAATTCTTTACAACTGCACAGTGCTGTTTGACAGACAAAACCGATGACGGTGTTCTGGGTATGGACCATGGTCCGTGACGAAATGGACCATGCCGCGTGTGGCATCTATGTATATTAACCTCATTCGTTCTTAGATATCTGGAAAGAAGGTAGAGAAATTAAAAAATAATTAATAATTGCATTCTACCTGTTCAGATTTGTTTTCTGATATTTGTGCTGAACCTCCCACATTTCACACATATTTATGCCTAGTCAGCTACAACAATCTCTGACACAATCAAGTATCGATAAGCCACGAACTCATTGCTTGGTTAGCTGTGGCTGCAGGTGATTGGTTTGATTCCAAAACAAGACAATTTGTCGTATCATTCCAAGTTCAAAGACGTGTACAAATATATTTGATCAGGTATGAGTACAGGGAAACTGCTGGTGATACGAAGCTAATAATGAACTTTTCATGTAGCGTTTACTGTCGTCAATCGAGTTTTTATTATCTAGTTAGGTCAACAATCGGTTAATAAAAAACCGCTCGCCACCGGAACGACGTCTCGCAGTTGTGAGAAAACGATTCAGACAGCAAAAGTCTTCGAATTTCTATAGAACTTTAGGAATTCAGATACTATGGTAAAATCTATTGTTCATAACAATATTAAATGTTGTTTAAGCGTAACTGAATGTTTTAAGTGACGAAGTTTGTTATATCAGACTGTAATGAGTGTAGTAATACTTACTTTAATACTACTTCAGCTGGATATTATGGTCTATCTTGAAAAACCAAGAGTAGTTGAAAGGAGTACACATTTTCTCAAATGTTCAAATATTTGTAAAGCTTAAGGGACTGAATGCGGGGTCATAAGTCCCTAAACCTACAGACTACTTATGAACTACCTTATACTAAAGACGACGCAAACTTCCATGCCAGAGGGGGGTTCGAATCCCCGACGGGGAAGGGCCTTGCGCATCGGAGCATAGCACCTCAATGCGCTTGGCCAATCTGCTGCAACCTACATTATTCTGCCATGGGCATATTCATATTAGAATTTTAACTGTTATTACGCCTTGGGCACGTTTTTATTGGTATTTGAGTTGTACGTTGTCACATTCCATTTCTATGCGATATTCTGATTTCATTTTGAATGTAACTTGTTTGTATGGACAACTTGCTAATCTGTGCCATATACCGGAGAGGTTGCATTATCTCTGACCTGAGTAGTAGCGAGCAAGGCAGTCTGCAAGTGGCGAGCAGTCCGTCTGTCGGTAGTCCCGGAGAGTGAAACCTGTGTGAAGCAGACGTAATGTGCCACTTAGTGTTGTAGCTTAATCAGCCGCATTGCATTAATATTTCTGCTCAATTAATTTTGGAAGGACGAAAGTATGCCCTGGTGTGGAGACCATTGTATCACTGGCTGAAATTACGCATTTGCTCTTTGAAAGGGAAAGGGAAATTTTCTGTAATTATTATTGTAATTGTAGAACTGTGTGATTATTATTGTTGTAGGTGCTTAGCGTTTCTTATTAATGAAGTTAGTTAACAAAAGTTGCTAGTTTTGATTGAACCTCAAATCACTTACCAGTTCCCATTCCTTTCGTCATTCTGAAGATTAATTTTTGTCTTGTGTTATCGCCCTGTGACAAAACAAGTCATTGATAAAAAGTCATTTGATAAAAATATTAGTGAAAGTATATCCCTTAATGAGATCAATCTCCAAAGCTAGTCAAAGTGAAATTCATAAATAGCTTTGTTGTATTGATGAAAGACCACATTGTTAGGTAAGTTAATAGGCTTGATAGTAACAGGAAAACTTAGATGTCTTGAAAGAAAGAAAGTATTTGCATTCAGTTGTGTTCTAAATGTAATCAGATTTGAAAATTACGTAAACGCAATTAGGACACTGTGGTGATTGTTGTGTCATGCGCAACACCAAATTTAACGACACTGATGACTACTTGATTTTTCCAATATTCTAATTGAAACTGACAAAATTCCAATAACCAGATAGACTCATATTGTTCTTGGCTCTCGTAGCAGAATTGTTTGAGTATAGCCTGGTCTGGTCAGTAGTATACTGCGTATGCTAAAAATAGTCTTGAAATAACCTTATCTGACATTACTTTTCAAATACACGAAATTAGAATTCAATCAGATCACGATTTTAATTACAGTTGACTTATTAACAGTGTGCCTTCATTTACTGTGTTATCCGTTGCGCTCTAAACAATCACACGTAAGTTTAATAGGTTCAATGTCAGATGCGTTTAATAGATTTCAAGGACAGAATCAAACTGAAATTCATACTTTAATCATTTTATTTAATAGACAGGGTCATCACATTGTTTTGTTGGTAAATTTTATCTGTAACAGTCTGTGTGAGCAGTGACACATTCTTGTTTGAATGCAAAGGTTTCACGCTCTACCACGTTACACACAAGTTTCATAATACGTAAATAAATTTGGATATGTAGTAATTTATTTCCTACTATTTTTACTGTTTAGCGAGATTTAATTCTGCTACTTTATGAAGAATTAACATGTTACAATGGACGTTTTATACCTAATAATTAATGCACATATACAGAATAATTTTCATTACAAAATGTGAAATGAGTCACTTCCCGCAGCAAAAACCTTTATTATATAATTTTGAATAGCACAATATACAGATAATTATGTAGCAGTAATTTGGTCGTTGAAAGGCAGTTGCTGCACGGTGACAGCTTAGACGTGTGTATTTCACATTGCCTAATTATTATTGTTGTTATTAGGATTTTGAGGGGACTAAACTAAAGCGCTACATACAGAATGTAGCGACAACTTTTTTGTGTGGATTGCCGACAATCGCGTCTTACCATTGGTCAGCTGTACGTCACGTGATACTCGGCAGCCATTTGAGGGCCAACCCAACCATTAAGTATATGGCAGAAATGTACTGATTAAGGTTTATTTCTCTATACCGAGGTGCAGTGCCATAAACATTCGTTTTCAATTAACTGAAGAACTTAATAAACTGTTTATGGTGTAGAATTCAAGCCTACACATGGCAGCTTCGTATTTAAGTTACTGTGGCGCACTGAGCGATATTGTTCGAATATCCGTGTCTTAGGAAAACTGCAGTTAAACCCCATCTCTTCCCCTAGCTCCCCTCCCTAACACTCATCGCCATCATATTGTTCTGGTGATACGTCCACGTGTGTTTTAACAAAGTGTGGTTAGTGAACAGCCAACCCGCAGCCGATGCCGTGTATGTTTTAAATTGAACGTGTTTTTCCACTACCTTCCCACCCTCTCCCCGCTTCCCCCCTTTGCGCCATATCATCATCATCATCAGTGAGTTAGTGAGTGCCACGTGAATTTGGCGTCGCCTCAGTGTGTTGTTTTATTTCATGAACAGTGAACGGCCAACTCGCAGCCGACTCCTTGTGTTTCTTTTACATGTTTTATGTGCTACAGTGCCTCCGAGTCTATTTCATTTATTTTTATCTTCATTCTCGCTTTATCCAAGCTGAAAGACTGCATTCTTCTATCCAATTAAACTCGTTTACTGTTTCTTCAACACTGTCACCTTGTAAATTTTAATTAACTTCTAACTTTGTCACCTTCACTTTCTTTGTGAACTCCGTTTTTGTTATTGGGCGTCTGTCGGGTGAAAAAGGCCTGTGTGCGCTGACAGCCCGCTCCATGTAGGGGAACTGAAATAATAATAATATATTTTTTTTAAACTCACTCTTGTTTACCTGATGTTAAATATAATATCTGTATGCAGTCTTTTTGCATAATAAAAACATAACAGTGGAATTCTATCGTCTCATTTAAAAACACTCTTACCAAACCAAGGTAAAATCACGAAGTATTCCTGTGTACGTTTCATATAAATGGATGCTTGTTACAGTGTAAACGGTACCATTCTTGCTTCTTGCACAGAGGAAAGGTTGACTGTGGGTTCGCTCCCCACCGACTGATTCTACTTTTTTTTTCTACTTGTCAGATACGTGAGAGTGCAGACAAATAACACAAGACCCTTGGGAATTTTCATTCAATCAGATTTTTTCCTAAGACAATTTATAAAAATTGTGTTTTAGAGACACTTATTACACCTACCGGTACGTAATATGGCTTTTTTTTACTCTTATTACTCTTCCAGGAACAATGCCTTATTATCATGCCGCCGCGAGGGAGTAGCCCAGCGGTCTGGAGCGCCACGTTGCGGATCGCAAGGCCTCCCGCGTTGGTGGTTCGAATCCTCCCTCGGGCATGGATGTTTGTGTTGTCTTTAGTATAAGTTAGTTCATAAGTAGTTTGTAAGTTTAGGGACTGATGAGCCCGCAGTTAAGTCCCATAAGCTTTACAAACATTTTGAACATTGTCATGCCATTAGTTGTAGCTCAACTCCAGTTTGTGTCTACAAACAGTCCAACATCCAACAATGAGAAAGAAATACGGATTATCGCAGAGTGTCTTTACATACATTTGCTTGTTGGATTAAAACGCACAACAAAGTTCAGGGGAACGACACACTTGTCAAGGAAGCGGTTACCACTGGTACGGAAGAATATACTCAGGTTCCAGCGGAAGATCTTTTACCTGTTTACAGAAGGAAAATTCGGACTGAATGGGACAAAGAATGGCAAGCTTCCCAGTCAACTAAAGGGAAATACTATGCACAAATAACACCTGTGCTACCAACCAGACCTTCGTACAAGGGACTGAGGTGTTCTCGGAAGCCGGCAGTCACCATAGCGAGGCTGATGTTCAACCACTGTCGAACTGCGCAGCACCTACATCGCATCGGCATAGTGATCTCCACTTTGTGACTGCGCCGAAGCACAAGATACATATCACTTTTTTTTTTTTTTTTTTTTTTTTTTTTTTTTTTTGATGCATCAACAGGTGGGAGCTCACATCAAAGTTGCTAAGTCATATTGTGAGCAGGGACTACCAGTTACCAATATCTGTATCAACATTATTGGCAACCAAAGACTTTGGAGTGTACAAAGAACCTATCTCCTTTCTAACGGCGGAGAAGAAAGAGTTATGAACTATTATGTAAAAGATAAAACCATGTTTAATCACTATATTTTGTCATATCTTTAATGTTTGTTGTGTTACTTCAAATTGATCTTTCTGTTTTTGTTTTCTGTCACATCTTTGATGTTTGGTTACATATCTGTACTAGAGAATGTCCTTATCATTACTTATGTGGATGGCTGTAAGGGGAATACTCAAAGGCCAATAAAAAAAGGAAGCTATTAAATATTCATCAGAACAGAAATTTATTATAATTTCATTCCTGCTAGCAAGCAAATGAAAGCCTGCCTCTACGAACTTGCTCTAGAAGGAGGATTAAAAATTCCAAAATGTTCAAATGTTTGTAGAGCTTATGAGACTTAACTACGGGGCCATCAGTCCCAGCCGGCCGCGGTGGCCGAGGGGACTGAGGCGCTTCAGTCACGGTCTGCACGGCCACTACCGTCTGGGGTTCGAATCCCCCCTCGGGCATGGATATTTGTGCCGTCCTTAGTATAAGGTAGTTGATAAGTAGTTTGTAAGTTTAGGGACTGATGACCACGTATTAAGTCCCATAAGCTTAACAAACATTAACGTTCATCAGTTCCTAAACTTACAAACTAGTTATGAACTAGCTAATACTAAGGACGGCACAAATATCCATGCCTGAGGGGGCATTCGAACCCCTGGCCGTAGTGGCCGTACAGACCGTGACTGGCACGCTGCAGACCGATTGGTCGCCGCGACCGGCTTAATAATTCCGTCGTTGACGCAATAATGTGCTTCGCAACATATATTTTTACCAAAAATATTCAACTTCTTTGGTTATTAGTCCCTAGGGTTACAAACTACTTAAACTAAGTTAAACTACCCTAAGGACAACACACATACACACACACACACACACACACACACAGACCCTTGCTCGAGGGATTACTTGAAACTCCGATGGGGAGCAACCGTGCTCTGTGCTGCGACTTAGAGCGCTCGTCCATTCCACCGCGGCTATATTTATATCATTACGGTACCGTCTACACTTTCACTTCCGTCACAAAGTGGTTATAAACTTGTTTTAATGCATCGGCGCTGTGCTACGCTATAGGAGCACGCCAGCCGAATAGTTCAACAATGGCGGCAGCCACTGAGTTGGCTCTGCTTTCTCTATACCGGGCTTTAGACTAAACTGCTAGCTCATCACATTGTCTAAAGAAATGTCCACGAACTTTTTTACTGCAGTTTTTACATTGAGGCTTTACCCTATTTCTCTTTCCAAGTCCTCAAAATTCACAACTTTTGTTACTATTGCTATGTTAAGCTAGTGTGTTAGATAGTGTATTTTGTACCCTTTTGCCTCATATGCTAAATCCAACTATTCTCCCTACCTGAATATTAACTGACGTCTATTTACTTCTACGCCTGTTTCTTCCGTATACGGTATCCCAGCAGTAATAGTTGGAGAGTTCAGTAGACGGAAAGACAGGCGTGCGGTCTCTCTGCGACATCCGTAGCTCACGGAGTTAAGTCGAGACAATCTGCCGATGCTGTCAGCCGTGTACTTTGTGTTATTGCTGTACGCTGCTGATTCTGCTAATTTATTAGAAAATCGTTAATGATGATGATTTCTTGTGGCATTTTTGGCCGTTAGACCCCAGCTGGGATTGTGTTCGGCCTGCCTGGTGCAAGTTTGTAGGTGACGCCACACGAGTGACTTTTAATCAACAGCAAGTATGTCACACATTTCTGTTATTTTTCCCTGGTAGTATGACTAACACTTCACTAGACTATTAAAGCACGGTTGTGTGCAAAGATGCTGCAGCAGATAACACTGACTAATTCGTTTCTCGTCTAAATTTCATCACTGTGTCTAAAATGCTTCACGCTTGTACTACTTTGTTCCACACTTACTCTAAGACATTTCTTTGTGATAAATTTATACTTCTTTCTGCGGAAACAAATCTAACAAAATGTAATGTGATGGTTCTTCTAGTAAGAGTTCATTGTACCACTGTTTATAAAATTTCAACATCATCATTATCATAAAAGACTGATTATGCCTTTCAGGGTTCAGTCTGGAGCATAGTACCTCTAATAAAATTCCTCCATGACCCCCTATTCAATGCTAACATTGATGCCTCGTATGATGTTATGCCTTTTACTTCAAAATAATTCTGCACCGAATCTAAGTACTTTCTTCTCGGTCTACCTCGACTCCTTTTCTCATGAGTCTCTTAGGTAACCTTGCTTCTCGCATGCGTGTAACATGACCCCACCATGTCAATCTGTTCGCTCTAACTGTTTCATCTACGGTGTTCATTCCCAGTTTTTCTTTGATTTCCTCATTATGGACACCCTCCTGCCATTGTTCCCATCTATTAGTACCTGCAATCATTCTTGCCACTTTCATATCTGTAACCTCTACCTTATGAATAAATGCCGCAGTGGAGTAGCCGAGCGGTCTAAAGCGCCTCGCGGCGGAGCGCGCGGTTGCTCGCCGTGGAGGTTCGAGCCCTCCCTGGGGCAGGGGTGTGTGTGTTTGTCCATAGGTTAGTTTACCTAGGTTTAAGTAGTTTGTAAGCTACGGACTGATGACCACGCAGTTTGGTCCGATAGATTTACAAACACATGAATAAGGTCATCTGTATCCACCCAACTTTCACTCCCATACAACAAATTTGGTCGAGTCTTGGTGCTTACTTCCTTCTTGAATAAGAGAGTAGATCTTAGCTGAGCACTCGCTGCATTAGCTTTGCTGCACCTCGATTCCATTTCTTTCACTAAGTTGCCATCCGGTGAGAAAATACATCCCAGGTACTTGAAACGGTCTACCTGTTCTAACTTCGTTCCTCCACTCAATCTGTTTAAATCTCTTTCCCACAGACACTACTTTCGTTTTGGAGATGCTGATCTATAAAACTTCAAAACAAGATTAATTCTTTCGAGATGTTTAACGCACATCTACTGATTGCAAATGCTCAATCTTATGATACCAAACTGCTGACGTCCCTAGACTTACGAACCACTTTTAATTTACGCTGTGTACAGCAGACACACACATACGCGAGGGATGAAAAGAACCTCCGACGGAAACGACGGATACTCATTAACAATCACAGAAAAGGAGAAGTTCAGAATAAACCATTTACAAAAAATAAGCCTCCTAAAGCACACGTGGCAATGACGGTTGCGGTCCGTCTAGTTTTCTGACCTCTGAGCAGAATCATTCTAGACAATGGCTCTCCCTCGGTCAAATTTAGCCACTGGCGTCGTAACGTTCTCTTGCGCAAACGGATAAGTGGCGGTGCTCTTTACTTTCATGGATAATTTACTTTGCCCTTCTTTCTCCCTATCTGTAAGTTGTAATCAGAAGCTGCACTTTTTCGCACAAGAAACTAAATTAAATTACGACCCGTTTCACGCACGTGTTAATCTCTGTTACGTCTGCTTGTTCCTTTTCTTCTCTTTCCGGTCAAAAGAGTAAATGACTTGCTTCACGTAATCGTGCGGCGTCAGCTTAACCCTCCCTATGCTGAGTGCGCCGTGACCTTATGTGGTCGGCATCTGTTCTATACGCAGCAGTGAGCAGTGTCTGACGTGCTGAACACGATATGACACCTCTAACCCAGTCACATGTAGCTCAAAAATTAGTTACCTGAAAGTTTCCTAGAAGTTTTGGGAATTGGTATATCTATAGATTTTGAAGTGATATTTTCGCTTTGCCATTCGCGGTGCCATGTTGGAAAAACCGTATCCAAAAACATTTTCTTTTACGATATGTTCTTTCTGCTTCCTTTTTCGATGATGATGGCTACGTGATAAATTGAACTAGAGCATCATCATCATCATCATTAGAGACTGATCATGCCTTTCAGCGTTCAGTCTGGAGCAAAGTACCTCTAATAAAATTCCTCCATGATCCCCTATTCAATGCTAACATTGATGCCTCGTCTGATGTTATGCCTTTTACTTCAAAATCATTCTGCGCCGAATCTAAGCACTTTCTTCTTGGTCTGCCTCGACACTTCTTACCCTCCGCTGCCGAGCTCATGAGTCTCTTAGGTAACCTTGCTTCTCCCGTGCGTGTAACATGACCCCACCATCTCAGTCTGTTCGCTCTAACTGCTTCATCTATAGCATTCATTCCCAGTTTTTCTTTGATTTCCTCATTATGGACACCCTCCTGTCATTGTTGCCTTCTATTAGTGCCTGCAATCATTTTTGCTACTTTCATATCTGTAACCTCAACCTTATGAATAAGGCAACCTGTATCCACCCAACTTTCACTCCCATACAACAAAGTTGGTCGAAATATAGAGCGGTGCACTGCTAACTTAGTCTTGGTACTCACTTACTTCTTGCAGAAGAGAGTAGATCTTAGCTGAGCACTCGCTACATTAGCTTTGCTGCACCTCGATTCCAGTTCTTTCACTATGTTGCCATCGTGAGAGAAAATACATCCTAGATACCTGAAACTGTCTACCTGTTCTAACTTTGTTCCTCCTATTTGACACTCAATCTGTTTAAATCTCTTTCCCACAGATATTGCTTTTGATTTTGGAGATGGCGATCTTCATATCATAATCCTTGCACCTCTGATTGAGCTCTGAAATATTAGTATGCAATCTTCCAATCGAATCGGCCATTACAACTAAGTCATCCGCATATGCGAGACTGCTTATTTAGTTTTCACCTATTTTAATCCCTCCTTGCCAGTCTACTGTTTTCAACATATGATCCATGAATAGTATGAATAACAGTGGTGACAGGTTACAGCCTTGTCTTACCCCTGAAACTGCCCTGAACCATGAGCTTAATTTGCCATCTACTCTAACTGTTGCCTGACAGACTATGTAAAGCCCTTTAAACTAGAGCATATTTCCTATAATCTATGTCTCAACCTTTTTTGAGAAATGAAAAGTTTCAGTGTACGAGCGCCACAAAATCTACTCCGATATGCATATTGGGAAAAGCGCTAGTAGATGCAGAAACTCTGAGAACTTTACTGGTATAAACAGCACCCGCCATCACTTCGAGGCCAATCGTATAGGGAGACTCAGATGTACTGACAGCACGCAATTTCTTAATAGGAGAACGATTAACTACAATCGCGTCCGGACCTCAACCGGGTATAGAGAAGAATTTGAGAAGAAAACCGAAAGAAAGAGAAAAACAGCAAAATGATTTCGTGGGAAGAAGGAAACCGCAAAATTTACTGGAATTAAGAATCTTTTATGAAGGCCAGGAATCTAAATGGAAAACTGCCAAATGCCGTGAGGAAGATATTATATTCTTAAAGGAAGAAAAAAAGACAGCCGAGGCATATGTGGAAGAAGCACAAATCACGGAAAAAAGACCAGGGAGAGAACGAATAGTGCGCAATGTAAATCTTCACACATCGGAACGATAATGTACACTGCTCAAAACAATTAGGGGATCAGGTAACATATCATATACAGTATAGTATGCATATGTCAACCTATTTTAGTCAGATATTGGTCACAATTGTAATTTGCGTGTGATAGATAACTATATTTTACCGTCTTAACTCTCTACTTAAGGTTTACATGACGTTTACTTAGAGCGAAGCACCATGGGGCTACCATAATGGTGAAAAGTCATTTTCGTTGCCTTCTAATATGGCGTGTGATAACCTCGGAAGGCCAGTAGAGCTACATACATGCGTGGCATGGACAGTATGAGGTTATCAGTAAGCTCTTGAGGGATATATGGCAATGCGGCGGAGCGTTGGAGCGCATTGAGGCGCTATGCTACGATGCGTGAGGCCGTTCTCCGAAGGGGGTTCGAATCCCCCCTCGGGCACGGATGTTTGTGCTAGTTCATAAGTAGTCTGTAAGTTTAGGGATTGATGTCCCCGCAGTTAAGTCCCATAAACATTACAAACATTTGAACATTTGGATATGTGGCCATTGTTCCACGAGTGTAATATCCAGCTCTGCACCCATTCCGGGAGGTGCTGGTCTAGCTGCAATGCGTCTGCCAAGTGCATCTCAGACATGCTCAGTCGATTTTAACTCCGGTGAACAAGCTGGCCACTTCATTCGTTCATTTTCCTCAGCTTCAAGTGTGCTACCCACCATTGCAACTATGTAGGGACGAGCGTTATCGTCCACCAGAAGGAAACCATCTTTTATGGCACCAACGTAGGGCACAACAAAAGGTCGAAGGATCTCATCTCTATATCTCTGAGTTGTCAAAGTGCTATTCTGAACGACATAGAGATCCGTACGTTCGCCAATACTGAGTCCTCCCCACACCATACGTCCACCACCATGATATGGTGAAGCTTCCTGCACATAAGGAGGATTGTTCCGAGTTCCACGTTCTCTCCAGATGAAGCAACGACGATCGTCCGGCTGATCACAAAATCTCGAGTCATCTGTGAACAGAACCCGGCTCTATTCGTTACGACTCCAATCCTGATGTTCCTCCGCCCAGTGTCTGCGGGCTATACGGTTTCGTGGTTTTAATGGGACACACACCATAGGACTCCGAGCGTTGAGGCTACCTCCCAGAAGGAGATTTCGGACTGTTTGTGTTGATATTGCACGTCCTGTTGCTGCCTGGAGTTTGGATTGCAGCTGAGTTGCATTCTGCCTCCTGTCTCGACGGGCTGTTAACCGGAGATAACGGTCATCTCTTGATGATGTTACCCATGGACGACATTGGCCTTGCCTTCGTTTAACGGTTCCTGTTGTCTGAAATCGCGTCCAGGTCTGGAAATTACACTTAGGGACACTCCCATTGCTGCAGCTACCTACCTTTGTGTCTGTCCCGCTTCCAACCCTCCTATGGCCCTCCATGCCATAGCTTTTGGTACATCACGTTGTTGTGCATTGCCCTACCTGCTCACTACACTATATGAACCCAACTGCTTGTGTAATATCTTTGGTAGAGTAAACACAAGTCAACACCAATCCCATCTGCAGCAACTTTCTGTTATTACCACTATCTTGGTTGCCGTAATGTTATTGTGTCCACTCCATAGAACTGGCAGAAAGACGTTGAACCGTGTTAGTTCATTCTACTTCAGAACCTAAATATTTGAACTCATCCCCTAATATTTTTGACCAGTGTATTAGTCGATGGGTGCAACGGTTAATACCACTTGATACCGTGAGTTGGAGTAATTGGTGCGTTTTAGTGGTATTCTTAGTAGGCTGCAACCCAAGTGATAAGTACTTTCACCATAAAAGGAGTCGTAAAGTAGATACCGCCACAGAAACTCTTTCCTATGCTCATTATTCCAATATGACGGCGCTGGCGGCAAAGATATGAAGTGGCAGAGTGAAAATCCTTAAAGCGTACGTCTAAATCTATAAACATACCAATTTTCAAAACTTTTAATTCCATGCTTTAAAAAAATAATAAATAAAAAAAAAAAAATAAAGCATGACATTAAGAGTGTTTTTCGTCCGCCAGTAAAGAAAGAGAGCACTTCTCGGATCTGTGAAGGATGATTTGGGTTTGAGGAAGCCCGAGGTATATAAGATTTCCTGCCAATGTGGGAAAACGTATATTGGTCAGACGATCCGTACCATTCCGGACAGATGTGTTGCACATCAACGCCACACACGTTTGCTCCAGCCCGAGAAGTCGGCGGTAGCTGAGCATTGTCTCGATGATGGACATAGAATGATGTATAATGAAACTCGCATGGTTGCTTCCGCGTCTCGTTACTGGGACTGTGTCTTAAAGGAATCCATAGAGATCCGATTATCTGACAATCTGATTAACAGAGACAAAGGCTACCTTCTTAGTAAATCTTGGAACCCTGTGTTATCAGATGTTAAAAAACAACGGTTGGTACTTCAGCAATCTGAAAAATAATTTTCTTCCTCATCGATTATCAATTTCGCCGGATTCTACCATCGGAGCGCTGTATGTCTTGTGCGCCAGAGGGCAGTTACTGTAACTTCTTGTGCACGCGCGATGGGTCTTCCGCGATGTATAAAGGAGCCACCGATTGCACTAGGAACTCAGTTCCGGCGATATTGTCTATCAGCAAGCTCACCTGAGGATGGCGGGCAGTTGCGCCGCAGAAATATTGTGTCAAGTTGACTTTAGTATCCGGCTCCAAACCCGAGAAGATTACAAACAGTTATTACGCTGGGAAAACCTTTGTGGTCACAATCCTATTCCATATTCGAACCATTATTTACCAAAGTCACAAGAAATGGAAATATTAACAGTCAACACATTGAAGAACCGCGTCGTCTTTGTTCAGAGGAGGCTAGGAGGAGTTAGATGTATGTCAAATTTCTGAAAATTTACTCATCAATCAAATGTTTGTATACCTACTTGATCAAACTGCTATGATCGTCAGTCCCAAGACTTACAAAGTACGTAAACGAACTTACGTTATAGGTATCTGTTCGGTGTAAACTTTCGACCATAGATCCTAGTAGACCGAAAACAGAGAGCAGCTATACACACGGCGTGGTAGCAATATAGAACCACGCGAATGTTCGCAAATATTAGCCGGATATATAAACAACAAAATAGCAATTTTGAAGAAACGCTACTATTTCAAACTAGTAAATCTTACACATGAAATTCCCCTCCCAAAAATTTTTTGTATAATAATAAACACAGCTGGATACAAATATTGTTTCGCCAACAGTCACGTGGTATCGCTGGTAGAGATGTTGGTTCCCTTGAAAATGATATCATATCCAGTCTACCAATATCTATGGTCGAAATGCACAACATAAACGCTGGTTGGGCTACTACTGAAATGTCTGTCTGAGAGATTTTGATTTTATCGCGCATATTTGGCGCAGCCAGTTATTCGCGGCAGTTGCAGTGGAGTAATGACAGTGATTGGTGGGTTCGATTGGAGGTGGAACCGGGAAGAGATACGCTGATGAATCATTTTTAACAACGTTTGAGGAAACTGAGTGATGGCGATCGAGAAACAATGTTTATGACATGAGAAAGTTTTTGAAACAGAGATAAGAAATTTAATTTGCAGCGCTTATATCTTTTTCTCACACAGTCATTGTTAGGGTATTTTCACAATACCATGTTCTTTTCTCATGGTAATTCTTTAACTTGTAATGGTGCACCTTAATATTCTTATGTCAAGATGGTTGTGCGATAAAAAAAGAAGTAACTGACATGTTTTTCTCCTCTTCTTACAATGAAGTTAATCAATGTTTTAAAATGGAATGTAGGGTCTCGCAGAGATTGAATGAAGGATAGAGCCACAGGTCGTAACACACCTGAAATTTAAGTGCCGTCGATGCGAACAAGGAGTGACAGAGACGTGTAACCAATGACACCCCATAACATCACGCCGGATAATACGTCAGTATGGCGATGACGAATACACGCTTCCAATGTGCGTTCACCGCAATGTCGCCAAATACGGATGCGACCATCATGATGCTGTAAACAGAACCTGGATTCATCCGGAAAAATGACGTTTTGCCATTCGTGCACCCAGGTTCGTCGTTGCGTACACCATCGCAGGTGCTCCTGTCTGTGATGCAGCGTCAAGGGTAATCGCAGCCATGGTCTCGGAGCTGATAGTCCATGCTGCTGCAAACGTAGTCGAACTCTTCGTGCAGATGGTTGTTGTCTTGCAAACGTCGTCATCTGTTAACTCAGGGATCGAGTCGTGGCTGCACGATCCGTTACAGCCATGTGGATAAGATGGCTGTCATCTCGACTGCTAGTGATACGAGGCAGTTGGGATCCAGCACGGCATTCCGTATTGCCCTCCTGAACGTACCGATTCCATATTCTGCTAACAGTTATTGGATCGCGACCAACGCGAGCAGCAATGTCGCGATACGATAAACTGCAATTGCGATAGGCTACAATCCGACCTTTATCAAAGTCGGAAACGTGATAGTACGCATTTCTCCTCATTACATGGGGTATCACAACAACGTTTCATCACGCAACGGCCGAGGGGACTGAGGCGCTCCAGTCACGGTTTGCACGGCCACTACGGTCGGGTTCGAATCCCCCCTCGGGCCTGGATATTTGTGCCGTCCTTAGTATTAGTTAGTTCATAAGTAGTTTGTAAGTTTAGGGACTGATGACCCCGTAGTTAAGTCCCATAAGCTTTACAAACATTTGAACATTCATCAGGCAACGCCTGTGAACTGATGTTTGTGTATGAGAAACCTGTTTGGCTACTTTCCGCATGTCAGCACGTTGTAGGTTACGCCACCGGCGTCAACCTTGGGTGAATGATCTGTAAAGCTAACCAATTACATATCACATCAACTTCTTTCTGTCGGTTAAATTTAGCATCTGTAGCACGCCATCATCGTGGTGTAGCATTTTAATGGCCAGGAGTGTAGTTACCACGATGTCCTTTAGCGATGCCAGGGTCTTCGTACAGGAGCACGCCATTGCCGTGTGCGTAAAATATGAGAGTGATAATGCTTTACGGCCCGTTCAAGGGACGGCAGAGAGCATCATTGATGTTAATATTTATCAGTGTCATTATCAAGCCAGGTATATAAACTGCTCGTGACCACCTATGTAACAGCACAAATATCTGTGCTTCATGGACGTCCAGAATGTCGAGAGCGTCGTTGCACAATTGATGCAACACGCCCAACTTGTGTGGCAGTTCTCCGAAAGGACCAGCCTGCCAGTCGGAAGTTAATACATTGACCTCTTTAAACTCGATCAGTTGCCTGTAGATAGGACGAATGCGTCTCCGTAGCGTAGCGTCTGTTTGCTTCACACATTTATATCACATTGAGCCTAATGTCTGTGAACATTACCTATTAAAGGATATAAATATAATTATGTCGCCCTGCCATTACACCAAACAACCAAAGAAATGGAATATGTACCGAATATAGTGTAGGGCTCCCACAAAACGCAGAACTGCTGCAACACAACGTGGCATACTCGACTAATGACTGACGTAGTGCTGGAAGAAACTTAACACCATGTATCATGTAGGGCTATAAGACTACGAGGGCGTTGAGGTCTCTTCTGCTGCGACAGAATAGCCGTGCGCACTAAGGCTCCTAGCTACGGTGCGAGCGGCCGTTCGCCGTCGGACTTTCGAGTCCTCCCTAGGGGTATGGGTGTTTGTGTTGTTCTTGACATACGTTAGTATAAGTAGTTTGTAAGCGTAAGGACTAATAACCAAGGTAGTTAAATTCCTTAGATAAAAAAAAAAAATAAAAAATAAAAAATAAAATGAGACATCTTCATAACTGCAAGTTGGTCGGCATCCCAGATGTCCTAAATAATGTTCATGTCTGTGGACTTTGATGGCAAATGTTCAAATGTTTGTAAAGCTTATGGGACTGCGGGGTCAACAGTTCCTAATCTTACAAATTACTTATAAAGTACCTTATACTAAAGACAGCACAAACATCCATGCCAGAGGGAGGGACTAGAACCCCCGATGGGGAACGGCCTGTCGCATCGGAGCATAGCGCCTCAATGGGTTCAGCCACTCCTCCGCGGCAGTTTGATGTAAGCTGGAGTCACTCTGTAGCAATTCTGGACGTGTGAGGCGGCGCATAGTCCTGCTGAAACTGAAAAAGTTCGTCGAAATGCAAGATGGATATGAATGAAAAAAGAAAGCAGGTGATAAATGTTCAAATGTCTATATGTCTACTGAATGAAACTGCTATGGTCATCAGACCATAGATATTCAAACTGTTTCAATTAATTGCACTAAGGACATCACACGAACCAATGCCCGAGGGAGGGCTCGAACCTTCGGCAGGAACTGCCACCCAGTCAGTACTGTCATTTATTGATTCATGAGGTTGTCTATACATGTGTTCAACACATCTGTACGATACAATTGGAAACGAGACTCGTCCGACCAGGCAACATGTTCACAACCATCAGCAGTGCAATGTCGGTGTTGATAGACCCAGTCGAGGAATAAGCTATGTGTCGTGCAGTCAGCAATGTATGTGAGTTGGCATTCGGCTCTGAAAGCTCATATCAGAGATATTTCATTGAATGATTAGCACACTAAACACTGTTGATGGCCCAGCACTCACATCCGCAGATATTTGTGGAAGAGTTACAGGTGAAGCTATCTGTCATGCAGTCACCAAATGTAAGTGAGCGGGGCTATGGCTCCGAAAGCTCTCATCGAAGATATTTCGTTGAATGGTTGGCACACTAACAACTGTTGATGGCCCAGCACTGAAATCCGCAGATATTTATGGAAGAGTTACAGGTAAAGCTGTCTGTTGTGCAGTCACCAAAGGTACATGAGTGGGCCGTCGGCTCCGAAAGCTCACATTGAAAATATTTCGACAAATCATTAGCACGCTAACAATTGTTGATGGCCCACTAGTGAAATTTGCAGATACTTGTGGAAGAGCTACAAGTAAAGCTAGCTGTCGTGCAGTCACCATACGTACCTGTGTGGCACTTCACCTCCGACAGCTCACATCAAAGATATTTCGTTTGATGGTTAGCACACTAACAATTGTTGATGGCCCAGCACTCAAATCCGCCATCTGTCGTGCAGTCACAAAAGGTATGTGAGTGGGGTTTTCGCTCCAAAAGCTCACATTGAAAATATTTCTTTGAATGGTTAGCACATTATCAATTGTTGATGGCCCAGCACTGAAATCCGCAGGTATTTGTGGATGAGTTGCCGGTAAAGCTATCTGTCAAGCAGTCACCAATGAAACGTAAGTTGGCCTTCGGCTCCAGAAGCACACATCGAAGATAATTCCTTGAATGGTTAGCACAATAACAATTCTTTTGGCCCAGCACTGAAATTCGCAGATATCTGTGGAATAGTAACAGGTAAAGCCATCTGTCGTGCAATCACCAAAGATATGTGAGTGGGCCTTTGGCTCTGATAGCTCTCATCGAATATATTTTTAGAATGGTTTGCACACTAACAATTGTTGACGGTCCAGCACTGAAGTTCCCAGATATTTCTGGAAGAGTTACAGGTAAAGCTATCTGTCGTGTAGTCACCAAAGTGGGCTTCCAGCTCTGGAACCTAAAGGTGAAGCAGTCAAAAATCCGAAGATTAAATACCACAGTGCTTTACTAGACATGGTCCTGTTTGGAGGTGGTATGCCGTTGCCTTGCTCCGAACTTCGAACTGACTTACCCAGCCAGTTATAGCGAGACTTACAGTTTAACGTGGGTTCCGAACCACGGAGCTACTCGGTATTTTTCACGTGAGCAATACCGCCAGAGGTGAAAGAAGTGGAAGTGACAGATAAAAATCCCAGGACCCGAAGGGGATCGAACCTGCGACCTTTGTACTCTGGCACTCTACCACTGTGCTACGGAGCCGCAACCTAACAAGGCGATATTTCGTTGAATGATTAGCACACTAAAGACTGTTGATGACCCAGCAATGACATCCTTAGATATTTGTGGAAGAGGTACAGGTAAAACTATCTGTCGTGCAGTCATCAAATATAGAGTGGGCTTTTGCCTCTGAAAGCCAACATCAAAGATATTTCGATGAATGGTTAGTACACTAATAATTGTTGATTGCCAAACAGTGAAATCCGAGGATATTTGTGGAAGATTTACAGGTGAAGCTATCTGTCATGCAGTCACCAACGATACGTGAGCGGTAGTTTTGGTTCCGAAATCTCACATCGAAGATATTTTGTTGAATGGTTAGTACTCTAACAATTGTTGATGGCCAAGCAGTGAAATCCGAGGATATTTGTGTAAGAGTTACAGGTAAAACTATTTGCCATGAACTCACCAAAGGTACGTGAGTGGGCCATCGTATCTGAAAGCTCACATCGAATATATTTAGTTGAACGGTTAGCATCATAACTATTGTAGCTGTTCCGGCACTGAAAACCGCAGATATTTGTGGAAGAGTTACAGGTAAAGCTATCTGTCGTGCAGTCACCAAAGGTACGTGAATGGGCTTTCGGGTCCGAAAGCTCACATCGAAGATATTTCGATGACTGGTTAGCACACTAACAATTGCTGATGGCCCAGCCCTGAAGTAATAAGATAATTGTGGAAGAGTTACAGGAAGAGTTATCTGTGCTGCTGTCACCAAAGGTATGAGAGTGGAGATTCAGCTCCAAAATCTCACATGGAGGATATTTCGTTGAATGGTTAGCACACGAACAAATGTTAATGGCTCAGCACTTAATTCCATAGATATTTGTGGAAGAGTTACAGGTAAACTGTCTGTCGTGATGTCATTAAAGGTACGTGAGTGTGCCATCGGCACTGAAAGCTCACATCAAAGATACTTTGTTCAATGATTAGCACACTAACAGTTGTTGATGGCCCAGCATTGAAATCCGCAGATATTTGTGGAAGAGTTAGAGGTATGGCTATCTGTCGTGCAGTCATGTCAGAAAGCTTACATGAAAGATATTTCATTGACTGGTTAGCACACTAAAAATTGCTGATGGCCCAGCACTGGAATCCGCAGATATTTGTGGAAGGGTTACAGGTAAAGCTATCTGTTGTGTAGTCACCAAAGGTACGAGGGTGAGCCTTCAGCTCTGAAAGCTCACATCGAAGATATTTCGTTGAATGGTTAGCACACTAATAATTCTTGATTGCCCAGCAGTGAAATTCGCAGATATTTGTGGAAAAATTACGGATAAAGCAGATAAAGCACTCTGTCATACATTCACAAAAAGTACATGAGTTAGCCTTTGGCTCCGAAAGCTCACATCGAAGATATTTTGTTGAATGGTTAGCACATTAATAATTGTTGATGGCCCAGTACTGAAATAGGCAGATATTTGTGGATGAGTTACAGCTAAAGCTATCTGTCGTGCCATCAACAAAGGTACATGAGTGGGCCTTCAGCTCCGAAAGCTCACATCGATGATATTTCATTCAATGGGTTGCACACTAACAGTTACTGATGGCCTAGCATTTAAATCCGCAGATACGAGGTGTGTTAGAAAAGTAATGAGATTGGCAACACTGCGGGAGATTTGGCAACGTTGTGTCTACCGGCCGATGCTAAATCTGATTGTTGATCCCTTCCACTTCCTCAGTCCGAGTTACAACTCCGTACAGTTAACACATTGGTTTTCACAACGCCATTAGTAAAGTTGTGTTTTCATTGTGCGTCACAGAAATGGAGCATCGGAATTTAGAGCAACATTGTGCAATAAAGTTTTTTGTTAAACTTGGTGAATCCGCGAGTGTGACTTTTGATAAGTTGAAACATGCCTATGGGGAACAGTGCTTATCGAGAGCACAAGTTTTCCACTGGCACAAATCATTTTTAGAAGGCTGAGAACACGTTGAAGATGAATCTCGCTCAGGGAGACCTTCGACTTCAAAAACTGACGACAACATTGATCGTGTGAGGGCTCTTGTGAGATCAGACCATAGTTTAACAATAAGGATGATAAGTAAACAGCTAAATTTAAACACTTTTACCATGCATAAAATTGTGACAGATGATTTGAACATGCTAAAGGTTTGTGCCAAATTGGTGCCGAAAAATCTCACAACTGAACAGAAGGTCATTCGAAAAAACGCGTGGGTTGATCTTCTTGAGAGGATTGCTAATGACCAAGAATTCTTCAATTGTGGATATTTGAGTACGATCCTGAAACAAAGCGGCAAAGTAAAGTATGGCACACTCCGTCATCTCCTCGGCCGAAGAAATGTCGATGGAGCAAGGCAAAGATCAAGACGGTGCTGATTTTTTTTTTTTTTTTACAGGAATGGTATCGTGCACAAAGAATTCGTTCCACCAGGACAAACTGTCAACCAAGTGTTTTATAAAGGTGTCCTTGAAAAGTTGAGGAAAAGAGTGATCCGTGTGAGACCAGAAATTGCAGACAAGTGGATGCTTCACCATGACAATGCTCCGTGTCACACGGCCATTTGCATCCGTGAATTTTTGACCTCAAAACGCATTACTGTTGTTCCTCAATGACCCTATTCACCTGATTTGAGTCCTTGTGACTTTTTCCTCTTCCCGAAATTGAAACATGTCCTAAAAGGACGTCATTTTGGAACTCTGGAGAACATTCAAAAGACAGTGACCGACTAGTTAAAAGCCATACCAATTGAAGACTTCCAGCGCTGCTACCAAGAGTGGGAACGACGACTCCGCCGATGTGTAGCTGCCCAAGGGAACTACTTTGAAGGGGATAACGTTGTTGTTTGAAAATAATAAAAACTTTGGTTAGTATGAAATCAGTCTCATTACTTTTCTCACACACCTAGTATTTCTGGAAGACTTACAGTTCTGTCCCGTTGAACGATTCTCTTCGTTCGTTGTTGGGGCCGTTCTTATAGGAACTTTTAGCAGCCCAAGAAAGTTGGTGATTTCATATTTTACCTAATTTCCGATATTCATGGGGCACTTGTGAAATGATCGTAGGAGAAAATCCGTAGCCCATCGCTACCTCGGATAAGGTGTGTCTCTCGTGCGCAGACTGTAACTCCATGTTCAAAATCACTTATACCGTAGTAGCAGTAACCGAGCTAACGCCTGCACGAGATAACTGTTGTGTTACATGCGCGTTGCCCATCGCATCGCCGTTCTAATACTGTTTACATATCTCTGTGTTTGCTAACGTAAGCCTGTACCAGTTTCTTTGCCTCTTAAGGTTTTCGCTACGGTATCTGTTTACCAACAACACTAACATCATTACTATTACAGCTACTATTCCCCAGGTGTCAGCTGTCGTCATCTGATCAAAATCGACGTTCTGTTTCCAGGTTCACTATTTATTTCCAGCATTGTATAGATAAACGTAATTAATTTTGGACAGATGCCTCAATGGGCGGAGCATAATGGTACTTGCCAGTTTATTCAAAACATGTGTGCAGTACCCATTATATCTCATTCATGATTCTGTGCGGAGATCGTCTTAAGAGAATACATTTTTAAATGTGTATTTCAAACTGTTGCCTTCTGACCGGTTTTGGTGGTTTTACGAGTGGCGAAACCTTGACGTCTGTTTGCAGCAAGATTTTAGAACATATGGGTTCCTAAAATATTACGAACTACCGTGAGGAGAACAACCTATTTACTAATAGTCAACACGGATTCAGAAAGTATGGTTTTTGTGAAACATAGCTAGCTCTTTACTCACATGATGTTCAAATGTTTGTAAATCTATCGGACCAAACTGCGTGGTCACCAGTCCGTAGCTTACAAACTACTTAAATCTGGGTTAACTAACCTAAGGACAAACACACACACCCATGCCCCAGGGAGGACTCGAACCTCCACGGCGAGCAACCGCGCGCTCCGCAGCGAGACGCTTTACGCTTTAGACCGCTCGGCTCACATGATGTAATGAGTGCTATAGACAAGGGATGTCAAAAAGATTCCGTTCCCCTAGATTACCTGATGGCTTTTTACACCGTGCCTCACAAGCTTTTTCTAATCAAATTGCATGTGCATGGAAAATCGTATCATTTGTGCGACTGGATTCGCGATTTCCTGGTAGAAAGGACATAGTACGTTCTAATTGACGGTACGTCATCGTGTAGAACATAAGTGATATCTGGCGTTGCCCAGGGAAGTGTTATAGGGCTCCTACTGTTCCTTATTTTTTATAAACGATTTAGGAGACAATCTGAATAGCTCTCTCAGACTATTCGCGTATGATGGTGCATTTAAGGGTTACTAAAGTCAACATAAAATCAAAAGCAGCGGGAAAATGATTTAGATAAGATATCTGCATCTTGTAAAATTTGGTAATTGACCATTAATAATGATAAATGTGAAATCATCCATATGACCACTAACAGAAATCCATTAAATTTCATCTACACGATAAATCAGTCAAATCTACAGGCCGTCACTTCAATTACATACCTGGTAAAAACGATTACGAACAACATAAATTAGAAAGAACACATAGAAAGTATTGTAGGGAAAGCGGACCAAAGATTACGTTTCATTGACAGACCACTTAGAAGATGCAACAGTTCTACTAAAGAAACTGCTTACACTACACTTGTGCGTCCTATTTTGGAGTATTGCTGCGCATTGTGGGATCCACTCTAGGTGGGACTGAAGGGCAGTTCGTTTTGGTTTATCACGATATAGGGGCGAGAATGTCACGGCAATAATGCACGAGTTGGGGTGGAAATCATTAAAAGAAAGGCGTTATTCGTTGCGGTAAGATCTATTTGCGTAATTTCTTTCACCAAATTTCTCTCCCGAATGAGAACAGATTTTGCCAACTTCCACTTATACAGGGTGTTACAAAAATGTACAGCCAAACTTTCAGGAAACATTCCTCACACACAAAGAAAGAAAATATGTTATGTGGATATGTGTCCGGAAAAGCTTAATTTCCATGTTAGAGCTCATTTTATTACTTTTCTTCAAATCACATTAATCATGGAATGGAAACACACAGCAACAGAAAGTACCAGCGTGACTTCAAACACTTTGTTACAGGAAATGTTCAAAATGTCCTCCGTTAGCGAGGATACATGCATCCACCCTCCGTCGCATGGAATCCCTAATGGGCTGATGCAGCCCTGGAAGAATGGCGTATTGTATCACAGCCATCCACAATACGAGCACGAAGAGTCTCTACATTTGGTATTGGGATTGCGTAGACAAGTGCTTTCAAATGCCTCCATAAATGAAAGTCAAGAGGGTTGAGGTCAGGAGAGCATGGAGGCCATGGAACTGGTCCGCCTGTACCACTCCATCGGTCACCGAATCTGTTGTTGAGAAGCGTACGAACACGTCCATACATCAAATGGGCATCTGCCAACTCCGAATTTGTAAACATTGCACTGACTGCAAAACCACGTTCGTGATGAACACCAACCAGTTGATGCTACGTACTGATGTGCTTGATGCTATTACTGTAGAGCAATGAGTCGCAAGTCAACACAAGCACTGAAGTCAACATTACCTTCCTTCAATTGGGCCAACTGGCGGTGAATCGAGGAAGTACAGTACATACCAACGAAGCAATTGGGTATTTTGACAATTGTCTGCACGAATTATTTCTGTTTACATTTAAAGAGAAATACTAAAATGAGTTCTAACATGGAAATTAAACGTTTCCGGACACATGACCACATGACAAATTTTCTTTCTTTGTGTGTGAGGAATGTTTCCTGGACGTTTGGCTGTACCTTTTTGTAACACCTGGTGTAGGGAGATTTGATCATCATAATAAAATGGGAGAAATCAGATCGGAAACAGAAAGGTTAGATGTTCCTTTTTACCACGAGCTTTCGGAGTGGAACTGTAGATAAATAACAGCGGTTCAATGAACTATCTGCCATGCTCTTCAGTGTAACATACAGAGTATCTATGTAGAAGTAGAAGTAGAGAGATGTAGGCGAGGGTGTGTTGCAGCGATCATTAATCCTTTCCCTCTCCCATCTACATCTACATGGGATACTCTGCAAATCACATTTAAGTGCCTGGCAGAGGGTTCATCGAACCACAATTATACTATTTATCTCCCATTCCATTCTCGAATAGCGCGCGGGAAGAAAGAACACCTGAATCTCTCTGTTCGAGCTCTGATTTCTCGTATTTTATTCTGATGATCATTTCTACCTATGTAAGTGAGAGTCAACAATATATTTTCGCATTCGGAGGAGAATGTTGGCGATTGGAGTTTCGCAAGTAGCCCACGCCGCAGCGATAAGCGATGTTGTTGTAATGATTTCCATCCCAGATCCTGTATCATTTCCGTAACGGTGTCTCCCCTGTATCGTGACAATACGAAACGAGCTGCCCTTCTTTGGACTCTTTCGATGTCCTCCGTCAAACCCATCTGATAAGGATCCCACACCGGGCTGCAATACTCCAAAAATGGACGGACAAGCGTAGTGTATGCAGTTTCTTTTGTAGTTCTGTTGCATGTTTTAAGGGTTCTGCCAATAAAACGCAGTCTCTGGTTCGCCTTTCCCACGATATTATCTACGTGTTCTTTCCAATTTAAGTCTGAAGTAATAATAATTCCTAGTTATTTTGTGGAGTTTACGGCCTCCACTTCTGATTGACTTATCTTGTAAACAAAGTATAACGGATTTCTTTTCGTACTCATGTGGACGACTTCACACTTCTCATTATTTAGAGTCAATTGCCATTTTTATACCATACTGATATCTTATTCAGATCGTTCTGCAGTTGGGTTTGATCTTCAGATGATCATACTAGACGGTAAATGACGGTGTCATCTGCAAACAACCTAAGAGAGCTACTTAAATATTCCCCTAAATCGTTTATGTAAATAAGGAACAGCAGAGGACCAATAACACTACCCTGTGGAACGCTCGATATCACCTCTGTTTTAGTCGGTGCCTTACCATCGATTACTACGAACTGTGTTCTCTCTGACAAGAAATCCCCTATCCAATCGCAAATTTGGGGCGATATACCACAATCACGCAATTTGATTAAAAGCCGTTTGTGAGGTACGGTGTCAAAAGCTTTCTGGAAATCAAGAAATACGGAATCGATTTGCAAACCTTTGTCGATAGCACACATCACGTCGTGTGAATAAAGAGCTAGTTGTGTTTCGCATGAACGATATTTTCTAAATCCGTGTTGACCTTGGGTCAATAGATCGTTCTGTTCGAGATAATTCATAATATTTGAATACAGGATATGTTGCAAAACCCTGGTGCAATTTGGCGTCAATGAAATAGGCCTGTAGTTTAGTGGGTAACTCCTACTGCCTTTCTTGAATATATGTGTGATCTGGGCAACTTTCCAATCTTTTGGTACAGATCCTTCTGTGAGAGAACGGTTGTATATGGCTGTTAAGTAAGGAGCTATCGCTTCAGCATAATCAGGTAGAAATCTAATGGGTATACAATCCGGACCAGAAGACTTGTTGCCGGCAATGTTTACGCTGGGTGGTGACGATGCCGAGGTCACGTTTCGGCCAGCTGGTCCCCTGCGCTGCAGGTCACTGCGGACGCCAGGAGGCGCTGCGACGCACAACGGCGAGCGGCGCGACGTCACGATAAGCGAGGACAGCTGCGCATCGGGCCCGCCGGGTCCCGACCCCGCGACTCATGGAACGTGACCCAGCGCCAACCGAGCGGCGGGCGCAGCCGCAGGCGGCCGCGTACCGCCAGATTCCCACAGTGATACCACACGTCTAACATATACAGTCGCGACACTCCCACAGATTTTTGTTATACGTTGCGATAGCAGCGCTCCAAGCGGCCGGAAAGCTACGTTTCTGAATACGATAGTTGATGAGTACGAATACTATCGTTTAGATTGACTTCAGCGTACTTTTTACATTAGGGACCGTATGTAGTGCCTTATAAATAGGTAATAATTTAAAAATAGCTTCCCATTTGTCTTTCTTAGGTTTCATAAGATCCCTGATAAGTTACGAATCGCTACATTACAGGACAGTTACTTTACAGTCATCCTTTAACTTACAGGCTTTAAACGAGTGATTTTATTTTCTATTAAAAATAAAAATGCGTAGGAAACAACAGGAGACATGCCCTTTACCAGAGAGACGTAAATTTCTACGCAGGAACGTTAAATATTCTTCATTACAATTCCATTGAAATCTGTGAGGTTGGAACATAGGAAACGTATATAGAATGTAATAAATACGGTATTTAACATACCAAATCAACCATCACAGCCCTAGCTGAAGGAAAAACGTCACAGACATGGCAATATAACGATAAAAGCAACCAAACTGTTTACCAACAAAGAAGAACGCAATTCCACAATTGTTGCTACATCTGAACCACAAACGGCAAAAATCATCAAAACATTAGTTTCTTAAAGCTAAAGTAATTACGCTTAAAAGAATATGGACATATAAGAAAGACGAGTGACATGTGAAAATGTGAGAATCATTAAGACTCCGTACCGAATTGATACAAGTCAAAAACTGGCTGTCACAGTTAAGAACAGACCAAAATAGAAATTTATTATGCCATTATGTTTATATGCAACTTATTTTCAGCGGAATAAGCTGCAAATATACACAGATTCCTAAGTATTTATTCATGACAGAGTTGTTCTTTATACCATTGAATTATTTAAAAGAGGCTGTTTTTATATTAATTTCCGTATTATGTTTGTCTCTCGATATGTTAATAATGCTTGTAACGCAAAAATTATAGTAAGTATTTCGTTAATTGCGTACAAAAGCGATTATAAACAAACATCACACTTCGGCAGCTTGCCCACCGCTAGGAGCGCCAGTGTCGCAGCAACTGTCAGTTGGTAACAACTTTTACAGCAGTGAGTGTCGTGACTGTATATGTTAGACTGTGGTGATACCACAGTCTAACATATAGAGTCGCGACACTCACAGCTGTGATAAGTTGTTACCAACTGACAGTTGCTACGACACTGGCGCTCCTAGCCGTGGGCAAGCCGTCGAAGTAGTGATAGCTTTTGTACGTAATTAACAAAATACTTATTATATTTTTTGCATTACTGTGGTGTCGCACAAGTACAAAGTGCGCGCCACCTACTTTCGCCGCGCGCCGCCATGCAGACACGGCGCGGCGTTCTCACGACAGCCACGAGCGCCCTCTGCTGCCACCCCGCTCGTGGCCACCACGGGAAGACATCGGGCACTTCGGACTGAGATAGCAACCTGTTAGGACCTTCGTAATCAGATAGGCACCAGTGAAGACTTTGCTATCGTACAGGCACTAGGCAGGCCTCTAACAACTATGTATCAACATTCTGCAGTACTATGTAAAAGTTAAGTATTGTTACATTCTGTGCAATATATATCTCTTTCTAATTTACTCTAGTGTTTATAGTTTCTGGCTGCTCCCCTCCATACCTGCACCAGCGTGTCGGTCTCATTCCACTCGGCCACCGACACCGACGACGAGGCTGGGACACACAAAAGCGGCGACGAAGTTGGGACACAAAAGTGGCGACGAGGAGTGATAGAACCTTGGACCAGCCCGCTTACAGCAGCCAGACAGCAGCAGTCGGAGCACGCAAAAATTGCTCCCGCCCACCCACCCTTACTATAAGATTTTTGGGGGAATATATTCTGTTACGTATTTTGTGGACTTTTTTGTTGCAGAGCGAGTCCTCTTTCATATTGCATTTGTGTTTTGTTATAAGTTACTTGTATACGCGGCGCCTAATCGGTCAGCATGGCCACTACCCCGAACCCAAACTTAATGGAAATTATTCAGTTACAGACGGCGCAAATAACACAACTTCTCCAGGCCGTGTCGCAGTTGACGACACAGGCTGCTCACCAACAACAACAGTCGTCACATCAGCAGCCCACACCTGCCGCCGCACCGCTTCCGACGTTCCGCCAGTACAACGAACGTGAGGAAGAATGGAGCGACTATTTTGCACAGTTTCAAGAACTCGTCGCGGCTCATCAAATTACAGGTCAGAGAGTGAAGAACCTTTTCTTATCGATTGTGGGCCCCCAGACTTTCGTACTATTGCAAAAACTTTTCCCTCTCGCATCTCCTCGTGATGTAGACTTTGAACAAATTGTAGATGCACTGAATGCTCATTATGAGAGAAAAGTTCTTGTAGCCGCTGCACGATACCGATTTTTCAGACTTAAAAAATTACCGCAGCAGTCACACCAAGAGTGGATTACGGAATTGAAGGGCTTAACCCGCCAATGTAAATTTACTTGCTCTTGTGGACTTTCGTATAGTGACGTGATGTTGAGGGATGCGATTACGCAGAATATTCAGGACCCCAGAATTAGAGCAGCAATTCTGAAACAGTCTGACCCCTCATTAGACAGTGTACTGCAGCTTATAGAAGCGCATGATACTTTTGACTTAGCTGATGTAGAAATGCAAAGCCATAGTGTAAATTCAGTGCGCCGCAACGGACGCTTTCCTAGCCGTAGTTCTCCGTGTAGCACTAGTGATTCTTACAATAGTACAGGCCGTGCTGAACAGACAGTGAACAGTAGCCAGAGTAAAAGTGCGACGCTAAGGTCGCCCCGTAGTGTTAGACACAGTAATTTGCATAACGGGCGCCAACGCTTATTTCAGAAAAATGTACGTAAATCTTGCCCCCAGTGTGTATCTCGCCACAAACGTGCACAGTGCCCAAGTCGCAACGCAACCTGTTATCAATGTGGCAAATCGGGACATGTACAGTCTGTGTGTATGCAAATTAAAAACTCAAAGAACGGTGCCTTTCGGAACATTGAACCGCAAAGTGCGAGAACAGTGCATGCAGTAAATGTTATAGACGCTGTGGACTTGAACAGTGCTTTGCTTGGTTCTCAATTGCAAGAAAGTTCTTCTGCGCCTACTGCAAAACTATATAGTGCACCACGTAGCAAGCGCCGACGGGCGCGTAAAACAGTGCAACGGAAAAGGGTTCGGGACAAGCAAAATGATTATGTACAGTGCAATCCTGTAGTGAAAATAGTGCCTTCTGCAACTGCTCCTTGTAATAGTGCCCAGCACTGTGTAGCTAGTGACAGTAGACATCAAGTAGCTACTCAAAAGTGTAGTGCAGTAGTTAATAAATCTGGAGTCGCTTCGCAGGCTTGCGCGGACGCCGATCCGGCGGTAGAGTCATCTAGTGACAGTGTTGTTAATCCGCTGCGTGCCGAGTCTGCGCCGCTTCCTTCACTACGCGGCCCGCGCAAGCGCAGTAAACAAACCGTAGCAGACGTTGCCCACATTCGCGCACCTGTCGAGCGCCGAAAGCAAAAACTTTTTGTGAATCTTTCCATTGACAATAAGACTGTGCAATTTCAGCTCGACACTGGTTCCGCTGTTACCTTAATTAATAAAGATACTTATGAACTTCTGGGTTCGCCAAAATTATCGCTGTGTCAACAAGTGTTAACAGCTTATACAGGTCAAAATATTCCCGTGCTAGGAACGTGTAGCCTGCCTGCCTCTTTTCAAGGTGTTACGAAAACAGTTGCTTTTGTTGTTCTTCAGGCCAAATCTACGCAGAACATTTTTGGACTAGATGCTTTTGACTTGTTTGGTTTATCAATTCAAAGAGATGTGCTTCAAATTTCGTCAATAGTGCCTCAGGATAAAATCAATGCATTGTGTGACAAATACAGTGACTTGTTTTCGCCGGAACTAGGTTGTGCAAAAGACTTCGTGGCACATGTAACTTTGAAAGAATCTGCAGTTCCAAAATTTCGTAAAGCTAGACCAGTGCCTATCGCATTGCGTGATTCAGTTGCCGAAGAACTTACACGTTGGCAAGATAGTGGGGTGATTTCTCCTGTTTCTGCGAGTCAGTGGGCCTCGCCTATAGTAATTATACCCAAGCCGTCAGGAAAACTTCGTCTCTGTGCGGACTTCAAATCAACAGTGAACAGTCAAACAATTGTCGACACTTATCCCCTGCCCAGACCTGAGGAACTGATGGACAAATTAGGAGAGTCTCGCTTCTTTTCCAAGATTGATTTAGCAGAGGCATACTTACAACTTCCACTTGATGACGAGTCAAAAAAATTTTTCGTCATTAATACTCACATGGGCCTTTTTCAATTTCAACGCCTACCCTTTGGCAGTTCTTCCGCCCCCGCTATTTTTTAGCGTTTTTTGGAACAGCTGACAGTTTCTGTACCGTGTTGTTCGAACTATTTAGATGATATTGTGGTATCCGGACGTACAGTTGAAGAACATTTAGTAAACCTGGAGTGCCTTTTCAAAGTTTTGACTGCAGCAGGTCTACGTTGCAATAAAGCCAAGTGTTCGTTTTTCCAGACTGAAATAGAGTACTTAGGCCATGTGATTAATGCCCAAGGAATTCATCCCTTACAGTCACATCTTCGAGCAATCAAAGACTTGCCTCCTCCTAAGAATGTGCATGAATTGCAAGCAGTGATGGGAAAGCTTAACTATTATTTCAGGTTTATTCCCAATGCCTCTCAGATTGCAGCTCCACTGCATCACTTACGTAGGAAGAATGTTCCTTTTGTATGGTCTAAAGATTGTCAGGTTGCCTTTGACAAACTAAAGTCGGCACTACTCAGTGATGCATGTTTGATTCCCTTTGACCCACAGAAGCCTGTAGTGTTAGCAGTTGACGCCTCGTCGTACGGTCTGGGTGCCGTTCTGTCGCATCGTATTGGATGTCACGATCGTCCTATTGCCTTTGCATCCAAGCTACTGACGCCGACGCAACAGAATTACAGTCAGATAGAAAAGGAGGCCTTAGCAATCATTTACGGCGTCACAAAGTTTCATCATTATCTCTATGGCAGAAAATTCTATTTGTTGACAGACCACAAGCCTCTCACGTCGTTGTTCTCACCCACAAAGCCAATTCCGCCACGTACGGCACAAAAGCTTCAGAGATGGTCCTTGATATTATCAAATTATCAGTATGAGATTTTGTACCGACCTACCACTAAACATGCCAACGCGGACACACTTTCCCGACTTCCGGTTGGCCAGGATGTATCATTTGATTCTTCAGAAATGGCATGTTGTCAGATAGACTCCAGAGATGCTTCCGCTGTCGCAGACTTTCCTTTGAACTCTCGTCGGGTTGCACAGGAAACAGCTGCGGATGCAGACCTAAGTGTGGTAGCACGTTTTGTTCGCTCAGGGTGGCCTGCCAGAGCCAAAGACATTGATCGGCCTCTGGTTCGACGTTATTTTGCACAACGTCATGCATTATCTTTAAGTCAGGGTGTACTGTTGTTGCATACCGACAACGACCAAGCAAGAGTGATTGTTCCTCGTTCCCTGCAACGAGAAGTGTTACGCCTCCTGCATCAAGGACATTGGGGCATTGTTAGGACAAAGCAATTGGCCAGACGTCATTGTACCTGGGTTGGTATGGACGCTCAGATAGAGAGCATGACATCACAGTGTACAGTTTGTGCGGAGCATCAGGCGGCTCCTCCACAGCGTTTCTCAGACTGGCCACGCCCCAAGGGACCATGGCAACGTTTACATATTGACTTTGCCGGACCATTCTGGAATACGCGCTGGTTAATTGTTGTAGACGCTTTCAGCAAGTTTCCTTTTGTGATTGCCATGAACTCAACGACGGCGTCTAGTACAATCAGTGCCTTAACATCAGTGTTTTGCATCGAAGGCTTGCCTGAAACTATCGTCAGTGACAATGGACCTCAGTTTGTTAGTGCGGAATTTCAACAGTTTTGTCGTGTGAATGGCATTCAGCATATCACCACCGCACCTTTTCACCCTCAGTCCAATGGTGAAGCAGAACGTTTCGTTCGAACATTCAAGTCTCACATGGAGAAGATGAAAGGTCAGCACTCCAGGCAGCAAGCTCTTCAAATTTTCCTGTCTACGTATCGGTGCATGCCACGTGACGGCCCGTCTCCTGCCGAGCTGCTACACGGCCGCCGTCACCGCACTCTCCTTCACCTGCTGCAGCCTCCCACGCACCGAGTCGGTTCGTATGGCGCTACGCGTTTTCAGGTTTCTACGCCGGTGCTGTACAGGGTGTTTGCTGGAAACAAGAAGAAATGGATGCCGGGCATCATTCAGCGCGTGCTCGGGCGCAATATGTTTGTTGTACGTTCTTCCACAGGGTCGGAGCTGCGGCGCCACGCAAACCAATTGCGCCTGCACAGGCCGCGCGATCCTGTCTCCGGTTTCTTGATTCCAGACCCAGTTCACCGCCAGGGAGCACAAACACATCGTTCGTCAACGGGTCCAGCGTCCCCGGACTACGAGATCGTCCCGATGGAGATCGACGCGACGCCGCCGCTGTCGCCGCCGCAGATGACAGCGTCACCGAGAGGGACTCCGGGACCGTGCGTGCCGCCGCCGCCTGGGCCACGCACCTCAGAAGAAGATGACCTGCTCCCTCTGGGCGGGGGGGTGCGCCCTTCCCCAGGTTTCGGTGGGTTCCCTGGAGGATCGCAAGGCGGATGCCGGGGCGCGGACGGCGTCTCGATCCCAGCCTCAGCTACGACGCCCGTCCCACCAGTAACGCCCCCGCCCAGCCCCTCCTCCCAGTGCCGTCGCCGTGGCCCTCAGCCCTACGCCACGATGGCGCGGCGGTTTGGGGGGGGGGGGGTGTCGCACAAGTACAAAGTGCGCGCCACCTACTTTCGCCGCGCGCCGCCATGCAGACACGGCGCGGCGTTCTCATGACAGCCACGAGCGCCCTCTGCTGCCACCCCGCTCGTGGCCACCACGGGAAGACATCGGGCACTTCGGACTGAGATAGCAACCTGTTAGGACCTTCGTAATCAGATAGGCACCAGTGAAGACTTTGCTATCGTACAGGCACTAGGCAGGCCTCTAACAACTATGTATCAACATTCTGCAGTACTATGTAAAAGTTAAGTATTGTTACATTCTGTGCAATATATATCTCTTTCTAATTTACTCTAGTGTTTATAGTTTCTGGCTGCTCCCCTCCATACCTGCACCAGCGTGTCGGTCTCATTCCACTCGGCCACCGACACCGACGACGAGGCTGGGACACACAAAAGCGGCGACGAAGTTGGGACAGAAAAATTACAAGCATTATTAAAATATCGAGAGACAAACATAATACGGACATTAATATAAAAACAGCCTAATTTAAATGATTCAATGGTATAAAGAACAACTCTGTCATGAACAAATACTTACGAATATGTGTATATTTGAATCTTATTCCGCTGAAAGTAAGTTGCATATAAACATAATGGTATAATAAATTTCTATTATGGTCCGTTCTTACTATGGCAGCCAGTTTTTGACGTGTATCAATTCGGTATGGAGCCTAATGATTCTCAATTTTTTTACACGTCACTCGTCTTTCTTATACGTTCATATTCTTTTAAGTGTAATTACTTTAGATTTGAAAAACTCATGTTTTGATGATTCTTGCCGTTTGTGGTTCAGATGTAGCAACAATTGTGGAATTGGGTTCTTCTTTGTTGGCAAACATTTTGATTCTTTTATCGCCGCGGTGGAGTAGCCGAGCGGTCTAAAACGTCTCGCTGCGGAGCGCGCGGTTGCTCGCCGTGGAGGTTCGAGTCCTGCCTGGGGCATGGGTGTGTGTGTTTGTCCTTAGGTTAGTTTACCTAGGTTTAAGTAGTTTGTAAGCTAAGGACTGATGACCACGCAGTTTGATCCGATAGATTTACAAACATTTGAACATTTCCAGAATGAAACTTTCACTCTGCAGCGGACTGGGCGCTGATATGAAACTTCCTGGCAGATTAAAATTGTGTGCCGGAACCGGGACTCGCACCTGGACCTTTGCCTTTCGCGGGCAAGCGCACTACCGACTGTGCTATCCCGACACGACTCACGATGCCGCCTCACAACTTTACTTCCGCCAGTACCTCGCCTCCTACTTTCCAAACTTCACAGAATCTTTCCTGCGAACCTTGCAAGTCTAGCACTCCTGGAAGAAAGGATATGGTGGAGATATGGCTTAGCTACAGCCTAAGGGATGTTTCCAGAATGAAACTTTCACTCTGCAGTGGAGTGTGCGCTGAAATGAAACTTCCTGGCAGATTAATATTGTGTGCCGAAACCGGGACTCAAACCTGGACTTTTCCCTTTCGCGGGCACACAATTTTAATCTGCCAGGAAGTTTCATATCAGCGCACACTCCGCTGCAGAGTGAATGTTTCATTCTGGAAACATCCCTTAGGCTGTGGCTAAGCCATGTCTCCACCATATCCTTTCTTCCAGGAGTGCTAGTACTGCAAGGTTCGCAGGAGAGCTTCTGTGAAGTTTGGAAAGTAGGAGGCGAGGTACTGGCGGAAGTAAAGTTGTGAGGGGGCATCGTGAGTCGTGTCGGGATAGCACAGTCTGTAGTGCGCTTGCCCGCGAAAGGCAACGGTCCAGGTTCGAGTCCCGGTTCCGGCACACAATTTTAATCTGCCAGGAAGTTTCATTTGAACATTATATTGCCACGTCTGTAACGTTCTTCCTTCAGCTACAGCTATGATGGTTGATTTGGAACGTTAAATGCCGTATTTATTGCATTCTATATACGTTTCCTATGTTCCACCGTCACCGATTTCACTGAAATTGTAATGAAGGATACTTAACGTTCCTGCGTCGAAATTGACGTATCTCTGCTAAAGGCCATGTCTCCTGGTGTTTCCTAGGCATTCTTATATTTAATAGAAAGTGAAATTACTCATTTAAAGCCTGTATGTTACAAGATAATTGAAAATTAACTGTCCTGTAATGTACCGTTTCGTACTTTGTCAGGGATCTTACGAAACCTAAGAAAGACAAATGGGGAGCTACTTTTAAATTATTACCTATTTATAAGACACTACATACGTTCCCTAATGTAAAAAGTATACTGAAGTCAATCTAAACGATACTATTCGCTCTCATCAACTATCGTATTCAGAAACGTAGCTTGCCGGCCGCTTAGAGCGCTGCTATCGCAGCGTATAACTAAAATCTGTGGGAGTGTCGTGACTGTTTATGTTAGACTGTGGTGATACCAGACATCTCTGTAATGTCATTCACCATACTAGGGTTTGGTATACACCGACTTGGCACACCATCATTCCCCCGCAGCTGTATAGGAGAAGTAGCTGAAAACCCGGCGCTGCCCTGGTATTTATTTATTTATTGAAGCCTTGCGTTGGTACTTCGCCAATCTCCTGTCTCTCTGTCCATCTCCTTTTTTCTAATGACATGTATTTAACAGAGAATCTTACATCTTATAAAATAGGCTATAACGTTTCCCTTGCTTCGTATGATGCCATAATTGATAAGGTAGATTCCGCGATTATATTTTTGACAAGGAATTGATGGTACCGAATTTTTGAATTTGAAATAATTTAGTTAAAGTACAGCACAAAATGAACATTAAAGCAAATAAACCGCAGTTTGCATATTAAAGTCGGGCACCATACAAGTAACAGCACGTTATAAGACTTACGTAAAGCATCTAGCTGGATACTGCACTTCGTATTGTAGAAGCTGGAAATGATAACTTTTACGTCTTATTTAATAAGTGAATGTTCGAGATACTTTCCGTTGGAGATCAATGTTCAGACTTTTCACTTCGCTTTTCATTGTTGTGTGACCGTGGTTGGAACATAAAGTTACTGGTAATGATAAAATAATTTTAAAAAAAATGATCGGACTTCGAGGAACACAAAAAAAAAAAAAAAAAAAAAAAAAAAAAAAATTGACTGCCGGTTCTAAAATCAAGCAAAGTATTGTATAAGGATGATTGATTGTGAAGCGATTGTAATGGCGTCTGAATATTAAACTATTACGGACGCGAAGGAGCTGAAAACGTTAAGAAATTAAATATTTGACGTGGAGGAGTTTTATTTAAATGAAAACCAAGGAGAGAGAATACATCTAAATTTAAATAATATATTTTTAGCAACAGCTTGCATTATTCTTACTTACATGAGCGGATACAGGTGTGAAAGACGTCTTCACGCTTCAGATAAAAACCAGAGAGTGAGTAAAACTACTATCACGGTTCCGTCTTCTCGCTTGTTCGGAAGTAAAAAATGACGAACGAAATTAAATTAGTTGCATTGCGAGTGAGAGGGAACCGGAGGCGATAAGCAACGCTGATAAAAGATAAACAAAAACATAAAATTTTAGTGTATCGTGTGACGAGACTGCTGGCCCTCTCATCTCAATGGTATCGTGCAATACCGTCTGCCTGGTCCTCCCATCTCAATGTTACCGTACGATACCGTCTGCGCCGGACCGAGAATCGGGTGGTTCAATAGTGGTATATGTTGCGTGTGAAGTTAAAAACGAAATAGCCAGCCTAGGAATCAGTGTAAGATAGTGTCTCGGTGATACTGTGATTAAAACAAGTGATAGATTTCATTAATTAAGAGATTTGTATAAGACGTTTCCAGATAATTCTATAAATAATACTTTTGTCATTGTACATTATTTCAATAAATAGACAGACGAAGGGTAAAAACTTTTGTAAAACATAAAGAAATGAAAATAAATAGCATTGTATATACGTTAGGCTCATAAACAAGTTGTGTAGACCAGCTAATGGTATTAATTAATTTAACAGTCGAGATTTGAATATTGTAATTCTTTGTATATATTGACTGACGTGAGATTTTGAACTTATTTTGAGAATTGCCAAGATAATTGATACTTCAATATATGTTAGGAACATGTATGATGTACTCTTTAACTAATAAATTGACATTTCACATTTTGGTTTATTGTCAAACAAAAAGTATCGTGATGAAACTTAAAAAGATAGGTGCGATCTAAAATAATTGTATGTATAGTTTTCATTTTTATTGTGATTAATTTTGTGTACATGAAATGTTTTTCTGTTATGTTTGTTAATTGTAAATCAGTATATTCATTTGTTATGAACAATGCGTAATATAATGCCATTATTGCCAATGTTATATATTTGCCTCACTGCCTTGCGTGGGGGAGTTCGAGTTTCAGTCGTTTGTCAAGTGCTCTGGAAGCTATGTCAGTCTTTGTTTTGTAATGGAAGTACTACTGTTCTGATGCTTTGTAAATTTTTTGTTGTTAAAATGTTTTGGTGGAGAAGAAGTTTGATTTAAATTAAAGAAGAAGTGAAAAATTGTACATATGGAATATTTATTTCTACCACGACGCCCCAGGAGAACCCCCAGCGAGCAGAACCCCCACACATCGTAACGTTAAAAAGCTGAGTATCGGTAGAATAAACTGTAATTATCAAAAATATATTAAAACGTTTTAATTGGTGGAGCATAGCTGGGATTGCATCATATACAGTGTCTACAGAGTGTTTATGTTGCAGGAGAAGTATGTTTGGATGTATATAATCGATGTTGGAAAAACCAAGGAGGACGTAAATCTTGAATTATACGGCAAAGAAAAACGGAGCACTTAACCTGGAAATTGGATGCTTGGGCCCGGATCGTCGTATCGCTGGACACTGAATAACAAGATAAGTACAGCAGCACTTATTAATTTGTATTTGTAGTCTGCGTTGTTTGGCACTGTAAAAGACGATGCCAACAGAGAATAGGAAATCTAGTGTAGACATGTCAGAACAGAATGTGACAGCCAGTACACCTCGTAGCAATGTGTCAAATAGTGAAGAAATAATTATTGCATCACCAGGTCTTATGGAGTTGTTAAATCGATTAACATAACAAATAACTGAACGTATTGACAAGGGAAATCATGAAATTAAAAAGAAAGTGATGGCAGTTACGGACGATCTGAGCAGAAAGATAGATGACGGTTTAGCAGATTTAAAGTCTCAGTTGAACGAAACAAACAGGGCAGTTGACAAAATCAGAAAACAAACATGTGATCTTGAAAGGGCAATGAAGTTAGGACGTGAACAGCTGGACACTCGTGTGACTGTAGTAGAGAGTAAAATCAGTAATGTTGAGTTTGACCTTGAAAACAAAATTAGTACTGTAGATAAGTATTTTGATCAGGAAAATAAAATTAGAAAAACTGAAATTCAGGAAGTTAAAGTGTCATTAGAAAATAAAATTAATGAAAGTGTGTCAAATGGTGAAGGTGTTATTAAGAAAGATGTGTATAACCTCAGTCAAAGGGTCAATTCATTGCAAGAAAGTGTTGTAAATAGCAAAATGTCGATCTGTGGTGGATTTAATTGGGCAAATGTAGTAATTAAGACATACCTTGGGGAAGGGAAATTCCATCCTAAAGAATTTTTACATTATTGCTCTGACAACTTCAGTGTAGAAATGACCGATGCAATGAAAGTTAAATTTGTAAAGAGATTTTTGGACAATGAAGCTTATACTTGGGTCAATCAGTTAGATACAGAGGATATGTCATATAGTGAGTTTGAGAGGTGTTTTTTGAATAAATTCTGGTCCAAAAGCAAGCAGTCTAGAGTAAAAAGTGATTTCTTGCATGGGGGAAAGTACATGGAAAGTTATGGAAGTATGAGGGACTTTTGTGAGGCTGAAATCAGAAAATTAGTGCATCTTGACTCACTTTTAGATGAAATAACATTGGTGGACACCCTACGTAGAAGATTGCCAGGAAGAATACAGCAAGCGTTAGACTGTGGAACTGACGATTCAGTTGAGGACTTCTTAAGATTTGTTGGAAGATTAGACAGAAGTTATGAGAGAGAAAGGGATAGAAACCGGTACCAAGAAGACCATCATGGAAGAGACAGAAGAGATGATCACCAAGAAGATAGTCGTGAGAACCGAAGTAGACATCAAGGTGGGAGTATGGATTATAGGAACAGACAAGGAAGAAACGATAGGAACCAAGGTTACTACAAGTATAATGGACACGGGCAGGAAAACTAAATGTCGCCCCTATGGAAGCCTGTCAGGTTGGGGTGAGAAATAGGACAAGAAATCAGGATACCACAAATAGGATCAGATTTTGACGCAAATGGGAAAATGAGCAATATAGACAGGGACAGAAGGTAACACACAGGGTAAATCGGCTCAAGTTTAACAAAGAACTGTGGGAAGTCATTAAGAACCAGGCTTGGAAGGAGAGGACAAGTGCATAGAACCAGAAGAGGTTGTACTAGATGATGATACTGTAGCCAATAAGTATAATGTAAGTGAAGATAAGACTGTTGAACAACCCAAAATAAGTGAAGAACAAAATGTGTTTGGACTGTGTAATTTGCTAAATGATAAGGTTGAAGATGCTGAAGACAGACTGAATGTTACTGCTCATGAAACTGTGAAGACTGAGAATCATGAAGATTTTGATGTTTTGTCTAGTGTGAGTTCAGAGAAGTCAGAGGATGACAGTGTTGAAGATAGTGAAGAAGATGTGGAGGTCATGGAGTTTGAAGATTTGGAGAAGTGACTAGATGAGATGATTTATGTTGAAGTCAAGGAAGGATGCATCGTCTCTGATGGCCAGTGTGACACAGTGTGTGTTGTATCAAGTCTTGTGAGAATCAAGTCGTACCAGTGAAACTGAGCAGTACTGAAAGTTGTCGAAGCAGAAACAGACAAGAAGAGGTAGGGAAAGACATCTTGCATTGTGTCATACAAAGCTACATTGAAAATTAAGAGAAAGCAAATGTTCTAGATACGTTACTGTGTAAATATCATGAACTAGAAGATAATGTGCCTAGCTTAGAGCAGTGTGTTGCCAATGATAATTGTGTTGCTAATGGATGTATGGTTCGTCAACCTGTTGAAATTAATGTGTCCCTAAATGATGTACAAACCAATGACGATTCCTGTACTATGAAACATGAAGATATTACTCGTGAAGAAGAGGAAGATATACAATATGATGTCAGTGGATGCCCATATATTACCGTGTTTATTAATGGAAAAGGAAAGGAAGCGTTAGTTGATACACGTAGTCCAATCAGTGGAATTTCTGAACAATTTAGAGATTGTGTGAAACATGTACCGGACTACATAGAGATGCCTGTAGTTGGAATCAAGATCAAGGGTGCTACCGGCAGAGACAGCACGTTAGTTAACCGGCAAGCCTTGTTGAACTTCAGTGTGAATGATGTCAATTTATGTCAAGGATGTCTAGTAATACCTAATCTGTCTGAGGATATCTTGCTAGGAACTGACTGGATCATGAAAGTGAATGCTGTATTTGTCTGGAGAGGAAGAAAAGTTATGTTTGTGGAACCGAAGACTGGTGTTTTACATTGTACTGCTATCGTATTGAAAAATGGGAATAGTCTGAGTAAGTAGAGTCTAGAATTAGATTTATTAGATCATAATAGAGATGTAGAAGACATGTATGAAGAGCCTGAAGAAGCCATGAAGGATATAAATTATCATGAACTCGTAAATACCTAGATGCAGGAAGCCAACAAATTAGATGAAGAACAAAAGGAAGAGCTGAGAAGAGTCTTGTGGAACTGTCATGATGTGTTCGATGACAGACCGGGGAAAGAAAAAAGTACCAGTGTACCTTGCGGGTCAAACCACACGAACCGTTTTACATCAAACCATACGGTGTCCCTATTGCAAAAAGTAAAGCTGTAGAGAAAGAACTTGAAAAGATGGAAAACTGGAACATAATTGAGAGGAATACTAGTGAATACAACAACCCGATCATCGTGATATCCAAGAAGAATGGAGATGTGAGAATTGTACTTGACTGCAGACAACTGAACAAGTTTTTAGAAAGAGAAACTGACCATCCAGAGAGCATCGACGAACTATTGTATAAATTTGAAAATATAACATATATGACTAGCCTGGACTTGACTTCTGGTTTTCATCAGGTGCCACTTGACAGAGACTCAAGGAAGTACACTGCTTTCTTGTATAACGGAAGAAGCTATCAGTACACCGTGGTTCCATTCGGATTAAATGTTTCTGTAGCTGAATTTACCAGAGCTTTGGATTAGGTATTAGGCAAAGATCTTGTTTAATAGTTAACTGTGTATGTGGACGATATCCTTGTCACTGGTCAAACCTGGGAAGAACATATAAGCTTACTGGAAGAAGTGTGCAGAAGATTAAGAGCAGGAGGGATGTCTCTTAAGCGAAAAAAATGTAAATTCTCTGTGGAATAAATTAAGGGCAAGGACAATCTTCTTGTTGATTCACTCTCTCGTTTGCCAGTGGGGGGGGGGGGTGAATTTGAAGATAACAGAACTAAAGCCACACAGACAGTAGTGCGTAATAATAAGATTTTGTACAGGTGCTATTTTTGTAAAATTTATTGCAGCTATGAGTTTTGTACATATGTATTCTTTGATGAAATATCTTGGAACTTGTATTTTCAATATGTTGGATATTAACTTTTGCAACCTCAGGAAAGTACACATTCTGTGTGTTTGCTAAGTGTGTTGGCAAGCACTGGGTTTCTAGCTATGTGGTAGCATACTTCTGATTTCGGTTTCTGGTGCCACATCTCCTACTCATTCTGTAACCTGTCCAAATTATCTCATATCTATCATTCTATCTTTCTTCTTTAGAGTTAAGGTATGAAATGTGTATATGCAATTTTTTTTATGTCAATAAGAATATCGATTTCAAGATAGTTTGTTCCGTTAGACTTTTCACTGTATTACTTTGTCACAGTAAAAATTTGAATTTAAATTGTTGCCATAGTATTAAAGAACTAAAGTATTTGAGATATTGATCGAAGTCCTGATAGAATCAATTAAGTAATGTTAGTGTCTAATAATTTAAGGTCCTCAGAGTTTTAAAAAATTCAGTTCAGAAAGTAAGAAAACAGTAAATTTTACAATATAGTTATGTGGATATTTTTTGTAACTTGTTTCTTGTGTATTTTGTTTTGATGCTTAAAAAGGTCAGATAAGTTCAGTGTGGCAGATTCTTGAGTGTCAGCTGTTCTCGACTCTGCCCTCTGCTCTTGGCAGGCCATACCCTTGTCACCTACTTACTGCACTTGGAACTTTCAGGATCTGGTGATGCTGCATGTGTGGACTGTGCTGTGCCACCCCCAGACAGGACTAAGTGAGGTACTGATGCAGGCAACCCAGCCACCGGGTGTAGCGATACATTAATATTTGTTTTATTGAAAATTATATCTGCGACGCTTGTCGCAAGCATCCGTTCTCTCTACCAATAAATCTCTGATTACCCTTGTTTCAATTTATACCTTCAGCTATTTCAAACGATTTGGAGAGAAAACGGAATCGCTTGTCGTCTTTCGTTTTTCTACCTTTATACTGAGCGGACGTATTTTACTCGACCTCCATAATCATGTAAGTGTGAGCTCTGGTTAGCACCCTTTACGTAATAATCTTTAACTTTCATTTGGAATTCCTATTTTATTTAAATAATGACTATTTCTCCCCATCTTTCATTTAATTGATGACTTATTTTCAGCAATATTAGTAAATTGATGCTTGGTCATTGTTGCCTATTGTCTCATGATGACAAAAGAACATCTCGATGCAAAATTTATTTACTCTCATTTTATATTAAACATTGAATTCAATGCCTGCAGGAAATCTTCATTCTGTTAAAGCGAAGTCCGATAATTTCTTTAACTTTCGATAACCATAGTGATCAAAATTGCACACGGTCTTAAAACTTTAATAATTAATAGTCATGAAACCAAGCATCAGTTTACGAGAACGATGATATTAATCAATTCATACAGGTTCAACTGCAGTGTCACGGCTTCCACCAATGAATGCATACCAGGTAACTGATTCCGCTATTTTTTTATCTAATGGTGCTTTCTGGTGTTGTCGTAATTTTAACTTACATTGCTATTGAGAACTGACGGCGGAATCTTTTGTGGTCCTTTCAGTGTATGAACCATTTCAAAAATTAATATTCATTGCTGATCTTACGGTTAGTTAAATTTCAATTCCGGTTTTCAACTTTGATCTTGTGACAACACCAGCGATAAAATAAAATTTAAAAAAAGTAACATTACACGGGTCCAAGCCATCCAAAGTAGGTGCTTCACTCTGCTACAGTGATTAAAACAAGTGATAGATTTCATTAATTAAGAGATTTGTATAAGACGTTTCCAGATAATTCTATAAACAATACTTTTGTCATTGTACATTATTTCAATAAATAGACAGACGAAGGGTAAAAACTTTTGTAAAACATAAAGAAATGAAAATAAATAGCATTGTATATATGTTAGGCTCATAAACAAGTTGTGTAGACCAGCTAATGGTATTAATTAATTTAACCGTCGAGATTTGAATATTGTAATTCTTTGTATATATTGACTGACGTGAGATTTTGAACTTATTTTGAGAATTGCCAAGATAATTGATACTTCAATATATGTTAGGAACATGTATGATGTACTAGTTAACTAATAAATTGACATTTCACATTTTGGTTTATTGTCAAACAAAAAGTATCGTGATGAAACTTAAAAAGATAGGTGCGATCTAAAATAATTGTATGTATAGTTTTCATTTTTATTGTGATTAATTTTGTGTACATGAAATGTTTTTCTGTTATGTTTGTTAATTGTAAATCAGTATATTCAATTGTTATGAACAATTCGTAATGTAATGCCATTATTCCGATGTTATATATTTGCCTCACTGCCTTGCATGGGGGATTTCGAATTTCAGTCGTTTGTCAAGTGCTCTGGAAGCTATGTCAGTCTTTGTTTTGTAATGGAAGTACTACCGTTCTGATGCTTTGTAAATGTTTTGTTGTTAAAATGTTTTGGTGGAGAAGAAGTTTGATTTAAATTAAAGAAGAAGTGAAAAATTGTACATATGGAATATTTATTTCTACCACGACGCCCCAGGAGAACCCCCAGCGAGCAGAACCCCCACACATCGTAACGTTAAAAAGCTGAGTATCGGTAGAATAAACTGTAATTAGTCAAAAATATATTAAAACGTTTTAATCGTTACAAGGCTCTTGGTGTGTATGTATGTATGTATGTTCCTCATCTCCTCATAAACTACTGGATCGATATCAACCAAACTAGGTACACATGTTCCTTAATATCAAGCAACAATCGCTGTTGGGATAAGAATCACCTACGACACATACGTAAGAAGATAAGACGTCATAAACAATGAGATCCGCGAAAAACTGCTGCGTCAAACTGCTGCTAAACCACTGGACCGATTTCAACCAAATTTGGTACTCATATTTCGTACGTGAGGTAACAACTGCTGTAGACCTACGAGCCACGTACGACACATGGTTCAGGAGATATAACGTCATGAACAATAGGAATCGCAAAAAAAAAAAACGGCTACATAATGCGCCGAGACTTTATAAATACACTCTATGAGAATGACAGTACTTGGCGACTTGCAACGAACTTTAAACGTAATTTCAAACCTTTATTAAACTTTTTCTCGCAGACAACCACACCAAAATAATGAAAGGAAAAAAGTTTATCGCTTACTACTTTTCCGCTGTTCATGAAGCAAAACTATGGCATTCGGTATGACGTTACAATTTATAATTTCTACACTACCAATAATTGTACGAGCAGGAAATTTTGAAGACAGAATACACACGTAAAACTGATTGTACCGTAGTTCATGAGATAGAATGACGTAAAGATACAGCGCAATCTTAAGTGTTTTCAGTAACTGTCTGTTCATCTATTAGAAATACCTAATCTCCTAAACTACTTCACGGATTTGCATAGGAGCAACTTCCTTTCATAAAAGTGGAATCAGGGAAACTGTTTTAACGCTTTTTTTTTTTTTTTTTTTTTTGCTCGTTTCACCTTTTGTATCAAAAACTTTGTGAAGATACATCGTTTCAGACAATAACTTTTACTTACATTTGACATCTTGGCTAGGAAAACTGAGTTTATTTAAAATGATTTCCAGTCCATGGTGTACAGCAATCAGTGAGAATAAATATTCCTTCAGTAAAAAAACCGTCTTGATTGACATTTGTTTTATTAATTACTGACGCGTTTCGCCCTTTAGCAGGGCATCTTCAGATTATCTGCGTGACAGAATTTACACAAAATTACAAGGCGGATTGTAATTTATGTAAATTATGTCACGCAGATAATCTGAAGATGCCTTGCTAAAGGGCGAAACGCGTCATTAATTAATAAAACAATTTGCAATCAAGACGGTTTTTTACTGAAAGAACTGAGTTTATTGATAGAGCGATCCAACAAGGATTCTATTTTTACTGACTGAGGTCCGGAGGCCTAAAAAGCCATGATATACACAGGCCCTCCTTCAACACCCGTTGCGAAGTTCGGGCATATAAGCTAGTATATAATAAATAAGGCTGTCTTGCGTACATACAAAATTTTATGTACATTATCGAAACAAAGAAAGGTAGCAATTAAAACACAATTGATATGTAACATTCATTCATTGATTTAATTCACAACAGCTTTACTGTAAGCAATGTTTCTTGTTACTTGTCCAGAATGTAATATGAATGATTTTCCTGAGCAATTGACATAAACTTGTCCGTGTGAGAAACATAGGCATGTCAGATCCACTCCACAGTATTGAATAGACTGCCCTGTGGTTTATTAATCGTAATAGAAAATGCAAGCCTCACTGGAAACTGCAGTCTCTTGACGTTAAAATCCACATCTGTCGTAAATAATGATATTCGTTGGATGTAATCTGTTTCATTTTCTTCCTTTCTTTATAACTCTATAGACGTATATTGCTATCGCCTGCATCCGTGTGTACTTCCGAGCTCAAAGTTGTCAACATTACTCTCAGCTTTCCAGGAATTTCTTGAAGCTGACTGGAATACGTGTTACATGATGTGACAGGATTTTACCCATCGCAGTATACATGATCTCATATTTATTAAATTATACGTCGTACAGTTGTACAAATTTGCAGTTATATATCATTTGTATAAGTGCTGTATATCGGTAAAATCCGTTGCGGACAGAGTTATTTGTAAAGAAGTAATAGATTAAACCTGATGTGTGGTGGGGCGGTTTTTCATGAACGTTACTGTTATTGTCGTTATATCTCATAAACTACGTGTCGTTTTGTGATACAATTCATCTGTATATGTGTGTGTGTACTATCTGCAAAATTTCCTGCGGCTGCAATTTGTTGCGTAGAAATTATAAACTGTAACGTCATACCGAATGCCGTAGTTTTGCTCCATGAACAGCTGAAAAATAGTAAGCGAGAAACTTTTTCTTTTCATTATTTTGATGTGGTTGTCAGCGAGAAAAAGTTTAATTAAGGTCTGAAATTATGTTTAATGTTCGTTGCAAATTCCTAAATACTGTCATTTCCGTATAGTGCATTTATAAAGTCTTGTCGCATTATGTGGCAGTTTCTTGCAAATCCTATTGTTTATGGCGTTATAGCTTCCGAGTCATGTGTCGTATGTGATTCTTTCTCTTACAGCAATTGTTATCTCATGTAAAGAATATGGGTACCAAATTTGGTTGAAATCGCCCAGTGGTTTCGGAGAAAATGAGCAACATTGTCGCTTAATGCAGCAGTTTCTCGCGCATTTCATTGTTTATGACGTCATATCTCCTAAACTACGTGTTGTACGTTTTTACATTTACGGTGACCGTGCTCATGGATTGAAGCTTACGTATGCAAAATTTCATAAAGAATGGAACAAAACTGTAGATCTGTATGAAATACGTACATACAAATACACAAACCCACAAAATTACGGACACTCTGCTTTATATAGAAAGATATCCCACAAGGCGAACTCCCCAACCCACCCCCTCCTCAGATTTGATACTAACAAGAAGAGGACGCTTAGTCGTCATCAGCGAATTTGTCCAAATTTATGGTACGTATAGGGTGAAGTGAGACATGAAAGTGTCCCAAGTCGGAAAATCCATATGGCCAAGCTTTTAGGAAATAAAAGTAATTTTGTTACGCCTCTGTCACCACATGGACCTTATCGATTGTCTCTGTAAGAATCTGTTTAGGAAGCGGTGTTTGTTTCAGCAGCAAGAGATCGGATTCCAATTGAAAGGATCGCTGGTTCGACTTCGCTCAACGGCAAATATTTTGTGTTTCTTGGCAATGCTTACGCTACTTGCGTCACAATTACACAATTAAGCTCAGTATCGCCGGCCGCGGTGGCCGAGGGGACCGAGGCGCTCCGGTCACGGTCTGCACGGCCACTACGGTTGGGGGTTCGAATCCCCCCCTCAGGCATGGATATTTGTGCCGTCTTTAGAATAAGGTAGTTTATAAGTAGTTTGTTAGTTTAGGGACTGATGACCCCGTACTTAAGTCCCTTAAGCTATACAAACATTTGAACATTTTGAAGCTCAGTATCATATAGGTTATTTTGTATTTACACGTGCACAATAACAGCATGGGCATTTATTATTTAAAACAAATGCAAACCTGAGATATATATATTTATACTGCTAGGTAAGAAATGTAATTAAAAATTTCACAACTGCACTTGCCTCATCGAAAAAGATGAAGAAGGAAGCTGCTTTATGAATGTCAATCAAGTTTGTTTTTCTACGGAGAGATTAAAAAAAAAAAAAAAAAAAAACAAAAAAAAAAAAAAAAAAAAAAAAAACATGTCACCACAAAGAAAGGCGGTGTTTAAAACGTGTGCAAGTGCGGTCAAAATTATTGCCTCCCCTGCTTCTTTGTCAATGAAAATTGGACAATGTGATTTGGAACTTTCGTCAGAGTTGCCTTTTGTCATGAATTCTTCGATCAAATCCAATTCCTCACCTTAGATTCAACCAAAGAAAGCGTTCGTCTTATGTTAATTGCAGTGATAAACTTCTTGAAGTGTTAGCATCGCAGTAACATTTTTTTACCTAATGTTAGAGAAAATGACCGCAAATATATATATATAAGTCCCCCAGAAAAATATTTACACACTTTAAGGAAATAAAAGTACGTTACTGGTCATTGCAATTGCTAGTCACGCAATTTGGTTCATAGATCCTGAGAATTCAATACCCAGAACAACCATCTCTGGCCGTAATAACGGCCTTGATACGCCTGGGCATTGAGTCAGACAGAATTTGGATGGCGTGTACAGGTACAGATGCCCAAGCGGCTTCAACACGATACTACAGTTCATCAAGAGTAGTGACTGGACAGGGCAGCAGTCGAACATTTTCCGTATCCAGAAAGGCCCGTACAGGACCTGAAACGTGCGGTCGTGCATTATCCTGCTGAGATATAGGGTTTCGCAAGGATCGAATGAAGGGTAGAGCCACGAGTCTGAAATGTAACGGTCACTGTTCAAACTTCCGTCGATGCAAACAAGAGGTGACCGAGACGTGTAACCAATGGCACCCCATACCATCACGCTGGGTGATACGCCAGTATGACGATGGCGAATACACGCTTTCAATGTGCGTTCACCGTTATGTCGCCAAACACGGATGCGACCATCATGATGCTGTAAACAGAACCTGAATTCATCCGAAGAAATGACGTTTTGCAATTCGTGCACCCAGGTTCGTCGTTGCAGTACACCATCGCAGGCGCTGCTGTCTGTGATGCTGCGTCAAGGGCAGTCATGGTCTCCGAGCTGATAGTCCATGCTGCTGCAAACATTGTCGATCTGTTTGTGCAGAAGGTTGTTGTCTTGCAAACGCCCCCATCTGTTGACTCAGGGATCGAGACATGGCTGCACTATCCGTTACAGCCATGCGGATAAGATGTCTGTCATCTCGACTGCTAGTGATACGAGGTCGTTCCGTATTGTCCTCCTGAACCCACCGATTCCATATTCTGCTAACAGTAATTGGATCGCGACCAACGCGAGCAGCAATGTCGCGATACAATAAAGCGCAATCCGACCTTTATCAAAGCCTGAAACGTGATGGTACGCATTTCTCTATCGTACACGTGACATCACAACAACGTTTCACCAGGCAACGCCGGTCAACTGCTGTTTGCGTATGAGAAATCGGTTGGAAGCTTTCCTCATGTCAGCACCTTGTAGGTGTCGCCCACGGCGCAAATCTTGTTTGAATGCTCTGAAAAGCTAATCATTTGCATATCACAGCACGTTCTTCCTGGCGGGTAAATTTCGCGTCTGTAAGACGTCATCTTCGTGCTGTAGTAATTTTAATGGCCAGGAGTGTATTTTACGTTTAACAACTGATCACACATGTTGTACAACTTCAGTATAGCACATGGTTACTTTAAATTCTCAAAATGTTGACCGTGTCGGCTATAATTTACATTAATAATACATAAAATACATTAATAATAGTTAACACAACCCACTACTCACATTCCACACGTAAGTAATACAAATTTACACATTTCGTGTGTGTAATACAAAAGTCCGAGGTGTACAATGTGGCACGGGAGAATTTAGCTTTTAATCTTAACGGTAGAAACACTTTCCACACGACTAACGATGATGAACTTTTACATAGTTGTTCAAATTAGAGTTCAGAGTGACATGGATTGAATGTCAGATACATCATGTTACACAACTCAAAACAATACTCCTAACTGGCGTGGATTGTGCTACTGATCAAGGATGAAACAACACACATTTACAGAGTGACACTGAAAATTTCGTATTGTCAATTATGTACATTAAATTAACTATAATGGGAAAGCTAACAATTACATTCAACTGGCAATAGTAAAACGTAGCGTAAACAGTACTGAGTAAAGGGATATACAAATCTCGGTTACATTAATACTGCCTCACTTGTAAATATATTTAAATAGGTTTTACAACAATTACTTCGTAATAAACGGTAATTATACAGAAACTAATGAGGGAAGACTTCCCTAACATTACTTGTGAAACATAATCATACCTACCTTAATATTATGATAAAATAATTAATTAATTAATTATTAATTAATTATTTAATTAAACCAACTTCTGCGGCGTCAAACAATAGAAAGTACCTTCAGCTAGTGACGTTAGAAAAAAGATTAACAACAGTTTTGGAAAAGAAAATGATAATAGACTAATTACACTTGTACCTGTTCTTATGCAACACTGGTATCGGGAAGTTCAGTAATGCAAGCAGCGCTTCGTTACAACTTCTCCAGAGCAAAAGTAACGAACGTTTCCAAGACTAGAGCCGCGAAGCGGGACTTGTAGCTGTACGCTGTCTTCCTGATTTTCCTTTGTGAATAACACCTACCGTTCCAGGTCAATAATGCATTTAATTGTTAGACAGATTGGCGGTTCTGTTTAAAACACTCTGCACTTCAACGGCATTATCAAACTTGAAAAACCACATCACAATACGGTTTCGTTGCTCTAATGTAAAGCGTGCTCCAGCCATCGTGAATTCTCAATACCGAGATGACAGTACTAACATCTTGTGAGCCAAGGAACATACTACAACACACTTATGCCAAATCAGATGATAATATCGATATCACAGTAGACCCTGCTTAGAATAATCGGACATTACCAGTTGGGATTTATTTAATCTCTCAAAGGCTTTTGATTGAGTAAATCATGGGATTCTTCTAGATAAGCTTAAGTATTGTGGTACGAATGGATAGTGTACGAATCATACTTAACTGGAAGAGTGCAGAAAGTTGAAATAAGCAGTTCACTTGATATAGATGAAACAATTAATTCCTCTACCTGCAGAGTTATCAAAAATGGGATCCCACAAGGTTCAGTCATGGGGCCTTTGCTGTTCTTAATATATATTAATGACTTGCCATTCTAAATTCACGAAGATGCTAAGCTAGTACTTTTTGCTGATGATACGAGTATAGATATCACACCTAGCAAACACGAATTAACTAATGAAATTGTAAATGATATCTTTCAGAAAGTTATTAAGTGGTTCTCTACAAATGGACTCTCATTAAACTTTGATAAAACCAAGTATATACAGTTTCATGCAGTAAATGGCATGACACCATTAATAAATTTAGTCTTTGAACATAAATCTGTAGCTAAGGTAGAATATTTTAGGTGTTTCCATTGATGAGGGACTGAATTGGAAGAAACATATTGAAGATCTCCTGAAGGGTTTGAGTTCACCTACTTGTGCTATCAGAGTCATTGCAAAATTTGGTGATATACATCTCAGTAAATTAGCTTACTACGTCTATTTTCATTCACTGCTTTCATATGGGATCATATTCTGGGGCAATTAAACATTGAGTAAAAAAGTATTCATTGCACAAAAGTATGTAATCAGAATCATTGCTGGACCCACCGAAGAGCAACCTGCGGACATTTATTTAGGGATCTACGGATCTTCACTGTAGCTTCACAATATATATTCACTCATGAAATTTGTTATTAACAATCCGACCCAATTCAAAAGTAATAGCAGTGTGCATAGCTACAACACTAGGAGAAAGGATGATATTCATTATTCAAGGTTAAATCTAACTTTCGCTCAGAAAGGTGTGAATTATGGTGCCACAAAAGTCTTTGGTCACTTACCAAGTAGCTTCATAAGTCTGAAAGATAGCCAACTAGTATTTAAAAAGAAATTAAAGGAATTTCTGAATGGCAACTCCTTCTACAATGTAGATAAATTTTTACAGAAAACTTTAAAAAATTAAAAAAATAATAAAAATTAAAGAAAAAATCCTTAAACTATTGATTGTCAAGTGTAGACAAAATTTACTAAACTGACACGTTCCACATCATTACGAAATGTCGTTCATTCATTCATTCATTTCCGTGTCCAGATCAGGTTTTGTTTTTCCAATAGTTAGCCACCGTCACGGCTTTGTCATTGGCTTGTAGCAGGGCTCCGGCAACAGTCGGCACGTAAGCAGATGTGCCTCGTCCTGAAACTCTCTGCATTCACAAAGAGCATCGTCATCGTTAGTCAGCAGGCCCCACCTGCATGTCGTATATATGATCTATGGAACAAGTATTAATTTAATATACGTTTTTCTGGCGGCCTCTGTATGTAGCCGTTTCACTGCTAATAACATCGCGCTGAAAGGCTGGTTACTACTGTACTGTACTGTACACTGAGCTGACAAAAGTCAGGGGATAGTGATAGTCACAGATACAGAAAGTGGCAGCATAGTGCAATGAACAAAAGGGAGCTGCACTGGCAGAGCTGTCGTTTGTACTTCCGATGATTCATTCAACGTTACCGATGTGTTTAAAGTTCAAATGTTCGTAAATATAAGGGACTTAATTGCTGCGCTTATCAGACACTATACTTACAAACTAACTTACACTAAATTACGCTAAGGACAATACACACACACTTGGGAGGGGAAAATCGAACCTCCGACGGCGAGCAACCACGCGCTCCGCAGCAGGGCGCCCAAGAGCGCTCGGCCACTCCACCACGGCGTGATTACGATAACACGACACAAATTAAGTATCTGCGCGAACCGGTAGTTGTAGCTAGAAGTTTGGGGAATCCATTTCGGAAATTGCTAGAAAATAGGCCTATCCTGAGATCCATAGTGTGAAAAGTGTGCTGAAAATACTAAATATCGGACATTACTTTCCATCAAGGAACGCAATGGCCCACTGCTGCACTTATTAATGTAGGGCAGCGGCGTTTGTGTACAACTGTTGTTGCTAAAAGGAAAGTTAAAGGGCCTGGTTTAGACTCCAGGTCTCTCTCACAATTTAGATATCCAGGAAAGTGGGTTTTATTGCATTTTACGTAAACACATTGTAAGGATAGAAATTTCTATTTTTCACGAATCTGGAAAAGAAAATTCTTCGACCATCTGGATCCAAAATAACAGTGTTTTATTTTATTTTTTTTTTATTTTTTTTTTAGGCTGCTGGTTGAAATTAATATTTTACATTGGCGTGCTTGGTGTAGGTTTCCATTCAATTATTACATTTTCAAGAGAACAATGCTACGATATATTTGATTTTTTGTCAATAATCTTAAATCTTATAAAATAGGCTGTGTGTTTGTGTATGTGTATGTATGTAAGTATGTTCCACATCTTCTGCTAAGCTACTGGACCGATTTCAACCATAATTGGTACACACTGTCCTTAATATCAGACAACAATCGCTGTCGGGGTAATAATCAACTACGACACGTACGTATGGAGATATGACGTCATAAATACTGAGATGCGCGAGAAACTGCTGCGTCAAACGACAGTGTTACACATTTCCTCCTAAACCACAGGACCGATTTCAACCAGATTTGGTACACATATTCCTTACCGTGAGATAACAATTGCTACAGGGGTAAGAACCACATACGACACATGGTTCAGGAGATATAACGTCATAAACAATAGAAATCACAAAAAACTGCTACATAATGCGACGAGACTATAAATACACTATATGAGAATGACAGTACTTGGTGATTTTCTCGCAAACAACCGCATCAAAATAATGAAAGGAAAAAAGTTTCTCGCTTACTACTTTTCCGCTGTTCATGGAGCAAAATTATGGCATTCGGTATAACGTTACAATTTATAATTTCTACACTACCAATTGTACTCGCAGGAAATTTTGCAGACAGAATACACACTTAAAGTTGAATGTACGTGTGAAATTGTATCACAATACGACACGTAGTTCATGAGATATGAGGACGTAAAGAGTAAGGTTCAGACAAAAACGCCCCATCAAGCATCACGTTTTAATCTATTACTTCTTCACTTCTAACCATATTCGCAAAAGATTTTGTCGACATACAGCACTTATACAAATCAATATATTCCTGCAAAATTTTACAATAGTACAACATATCTATACTAATAATAAATCTGTAAATGTTGGCCTGTCGCTGTTCGCTTCAATCTTGAAAACTACTGGACGAATTTTCATGCGGTTTTCACACGAATCATGAGCAAAGATTGTTTCAGGATCTAGGCATGATTTCATTAAAATAGAATCACGAAGTGTTTTCATAGACCGTCGTGTCTGTCTCTTCATCTATTATAAACCACTTCTCCAAAACTACTTCACGAATTAGCATGGGGTTTTCACAGGTAACTTCAGCGTACCTTGGGAAAACATATAGAGTTAGTTTCAAAAAAATCGGATCACGGAAAGAAGAACATAACAGTTTAACGTTTTTCATCGATAACCGTCATGTCTATCTTTCTCTTTCATCTCCAAAACTAATAGACGAATTTTCAGGGGATTTGCACAGGAAACGCGAGGGTATCTTGCGGTTACAGAAACGCTTCATTTCACAAAATCTGATCAGAAAAAGTAAGATATCACAAATTAAACATTTCTCTGAAAGCAATTGCATGTGTCTATTTGTAGAGGGTAATCTCCAAAAGTACTAAATGAACATTCATTAGGGTATCAGATAAACAGAGAATATCCTGGGGCAACATATAGGCTTCATTTAATCAAGATCAGATCAGGAAAGTAAAAGATATCGTAATTTGATGTTTTAGGTGTATTTCATGCTTGGAAAGAACGGCGTAATGCAGCAAAGACTAATACACAGCCCTGCAAGTGGTCCTGTGACGTTCGCGGCAGCGATGGGATTATTACCCTTTGAAAATACAACTTACTCTTTGACTTTTCGAATGAACCATATTTCTGAAAATCGTTTTCTTGGTTGCTATGTTGTACGAAATATGATTCAACGCAATGATTATAAAACTGATACAATCCTCGCCGTGTTTAATCCATATATTTACATACTGCGGTGGCCGAGCCGTCTGCAGCGCGCCACTCATATTCTGTACGGCCACTACGGTCGGGAGTTCGAATCCCCCCTCGGGCATGGATATTTGTGCCGTCCTTAGTATTAGCTAGTTCATAAGTAGTTTGTAAGTTTAGGGACTGATGACCCCGTAGTTCAGTCCCTAAGCTATACAAACATCTGAACATTTGATATCACATCCTAACGTAACTTACACGTACAACTGCTATGGAAGATTAAGTGTCACGCTTGGAGCGAAAATAGCGCATCTAACGGAAAGAGAGCCAACCGTAAGAATAATAATTGTTTTCAGTGATATTTCTACTTCATTACGGAAATACTTGTTATTTTCAGCTTTCCATGCTTTAGCCCATTCTCCAGAGATATCAATGATCATGAAATAAATGTTTTAAATGGCGAATATAACTGATGTATGATGTAAGTTACTTCATTTTCATGAAGATATGCCTATTTCTAACACGTTTCACAAACGTATTAAATAAAACTACCGACATATTTTCATGCGGTTTTCACAGTAAATTTGAGTTAAGATTGGGGCACATATAGGCATGATTTCATCAACATCATTTCACGGAAAACAGATACATCGCAATCTTATGTGTTTCAGTAACTGTCTGTTCATCTATTAGAATTACCTAATCTCCTAAACTACTTCACGGATGTGCATGGAGCAACTTCGTTTCATAAAAGTGGAATCATGGAAAGTGTTTTAGATGTGGGTTATGCTTGAAGTATGGATTGCGTAGTACAGCAAACAATTGATAGAGGCGCTGTAGTGGACCAATAAAATTAACAAACACCGCTGCTGAATAATCAGTATGGGGTAGTACAATAAGGAAGCGTATGTCTGTGACAGAATTAAGCACTCTTGTGTCTATGAATAACAACAAACATTTAACATAGTGTTGCTGATTTCGCTTTGTGTATTAAATACTTAACGACATTTCTTTGCTTATTTTGGCACGTTTCACTTTTTGTATCAAAAACATTATGAAGATACATCGTTTCGGACAATGACTTTTACTTACGATTGACATCTTTATGAAGATACATCGTTTCGGACAATGACTTTTACTTACATCTGACATCTTGGCTAGGACAACTGAGTTTATTGACAGAGCGATCCAACAAGGATTCTATTTTTACTGACTGAGGTCCGTAACCCTAAAAAGCCATGATAGACACAGGGCAAATAAGCTACTTAAGCAATAAAGTGAAGAGTGTGTGATCGGAGTGCGTCACCTGGAATAAGGAGAACTGGGCTGTAGTCCATATCAACTATTACTGAATTTGTATATTGAGAACGTTGTAAAGGAATCGAAAAAGAAATTTATAGGCGAATGAAATTTCAAAGAAAAGGAACAAAAACGTTAAGGTTTGCCGAATACAGGATTTTATATTAGAGTTGAGGAAGTATTTCCAACCTCAGTGGAACGGGAATGAATAGTGTCTCAGACAGAAGTTATAAGATGAACATTAAAGCGAAGTCGTCCGGTTAAAGCTAGTGATCCTGAAGGATTTAAATTATAAAATGAGGCACTAAAAGTAGTATTCCAGTTCTAATTTTCGGGCAAAAAAATAAATGAAGATTTTTGCAGACTAGTAATAGCATTCAGGGGGTTTATACAATTCAGAAATTTGTAAACATTATATATAAATTAAAATGTTAGAAGTCTTAGCTGTATGTAATGTGTAACACTTTACTGAAAAGGCAATAGAACTGTAAGCTAACCACACAAGAAGAGAATAGAAAATTTTGAAATATGGTGCTACAGAAGAGTTCTGAAGATTAATTGAGCCGATTGGATAATCAATGAGACGTACTGAATCAAACTGCGAGAAAAAGAAAAGGCCGCGGTGGAGCGGTCGAGCGAATTGAGGCGCTATGCTACGATGCAGGAGGCCGTTCCCCGTCGGGGGTTCGAATCCTCCCTCGGGCATGGATGTTTGTGCCGTCTTTAATATAAGCTAGTTCATAAGTGGTTTGTAAGTTTAGGGACTGATGACCCCGTAGTTACTTCCCATACGTTTTACAAACATTTGAACATTTGAAAAAATAAATGTTTGACGCACCACGACGAAAAGAATTTATCGTGAGGCACAAAGAACTAGTCAGTCTAGTTATTGAGGTATGACTGTATATGAGTTAGATGAGTATGCGTGTGTGTATCCGAGTTTTGTACCGCATTAAGGAGGTTCAAGTGGATGGTGGTTGCAGTACGTATACATAGACGTGGAGGGTAGTGCGGCTGAATGCACCAAATCTCTCTTCAACATTTTCAGCTTGTAAAAGAATCTTGTGCATCTCTCTCTCTTTACATAATCTGAAGGTCACTATTTTGATTTTAATTCCGTTAAAAATATTCCTCCATTGCCAAATATCACGCCGGGGTGTCGGCGTCCACATTTTTTGTTGTCCCTTTCTTGGAATACTGCCGATTTTTCTTGGCGCAGGTCCAGCCGTCATCATTCTCCTCACTGGGCGCAGATGTCATGGCCGAGGTGCCCACATGACGAAGTTAGATGTATTTTAAATTGGCCATAATTTAAAATACGCCTCGGTGCTAGTGGTCGTTAAATCTCAGCAATGTAGTGGGGCTCGACGTCTAGGTAGCTAATTTGAATCCTCGTGCCGAGAGAAGAAGTTTACCGCTATAAATTGTGTGACAAGAGAGGAGAGGTGGCGTTGAGGGATTCGTTAGAAGCAGATTTTTTTTCCAAACATCTGATATAAGTTCAAGAACCTTACGTGTTTTATGAAATGATAACATACTACACCAACCACTGTAATCCTACAAGGACGACTTTCTAGACGTAACGATTTGATCGATAAAAAGTTAAATAACGAGAAATAAATTCAGATGTATGGAGGGAAAATTAATCAGGTCATATGAAAATGTGTTGTAAATGTCTATGTAACTGTAACAACAATTAGAGTCTTTGAAATTAATAACAAGATGGACTAAAAATTCCAATGATTTTGAGAATAACAACAGACTTTGAATTAAAATTTGTACAGTGGCTGGGATTCGAACCTGGGACCTTTTGCTTATTAGTATGATGCTTGAACTACTCAGCTAACACAGCGATATGAATAAGATGGCTACACGGACTGTTTTAAAACACGTATCTCTCCATAACACACTTTAATTCTGCCTCAGTCTTCCCTTACGAAATAAAGTCCGTGTAGCCGGCTTACCCCTAAAGCTACGTTAGCTGAGATGCCGGGCGCCGTGGCTCAGCGTGGCTGAGCCGAGATCAAATCGAACAACAACGAACGCACACGATCAGCGACAGCAAGGAACGAAACTACTCATAGAGCGAAAAACAAAAAATCCTGAGCAGAAGGTCCTGGGTTCAAATCCCACACATAGCACGAATTTTATTTCAACGCCTCTTCTTACATTCAATACCCTTGGTATAATGAGACAATTTATGTCTCAAAGAATTGAATTTTTCTTGATATTTAACAATACCGATGTTTGTTTCCCTTGAAAGTCTCAGTTCTGCCGGTATGCTCAAGAATTTTCCTTAAGAATCCTTAGAAGAGTGATGACATTCTCATCGTAGAAGAATGGGCAAGATTAAGGAATTGATATCATAGAAAGCCTATCAAACGAGTACAACGTTACCACATATTTCAGAAAAAGCTAGACCACTTAAGCGTTATCAGTTTAGGCACTGAGTTATATATAATTTCCTTTCGGGTCGGATTCTAGTTGCAATAGCTAAAGAATAGCATGTATATACTTCTTCATTAATTCTACAATTATTTTGAATTCTGTGGATATCTTTCTAAATAAAGGCTAGAGAGACCTACCTAGTAGAAGTTTGCTTGAAAAGAATCGATCTTCGCATAATATGTAGATCCTACAAACACATGAAGCATTTTGGGGAAACAATGTAAATAGGAAGATCATGACTACTGTTCCCTGTGATCAGAAATGACCACCGCGCAGGAATGGCTGGGCGGTTCTAGGCGCCATATTTGGCAGTAAACATTTGCAGTGATCCACAAGAAAACGACATTTATGATTAAAAAAAAGTGTTCGTCAACATAAAAGAGCAAACTGCTGTGATATTCGGTCCCTAGACTTACAAACTACTTAAAAAACTTAAACCTATCCTAAAGGCAACAAGGAAGTACCGTTCGAGTACAACTGTTTCCTTACTATTCTTTGAAATAGTCATTTCACACAACTGTGCAGCGCTGAGCTGCGTGGTACATATTCTGGAAACTTTGGACGAAATCTTCTTTTGGGATGGTGTTCAAAAGCATCATCACGTTTCGTTGGATGTAAGGAATATCGTCTGATCGAGGGAAGAGGAAGAAGGCTGGAGCACTGAGATCCGGTGAGTATGAAGGAGGTCATAACCAATATCGGCAAACAGTTCCTGGGAAAATCGGGACTCGACTCACCAAGCCACATTTTTCCGTCGTCTAGGATCCAACCGATATGGTCACAAAACCAAGAGATGCGCCACAACAGACGTCGTGCTTTTATAACATGCACTTGAGTCTGACGCCTGCTGCCGCAATCCATTAACGCCATACAACGCCGCACTGTCCTGGATACGTTCCCATTTGAATTCTGTGTTTATTTAACGCAGTGTAGCTTGCATGTTAGCGCTAACAATCCTACACAAACGCCACTGCTTTCGGTCTTTAAGTTAACACTGTTAGGCCACTACGTTGGCTGCGGTGAGAGGTAATGCCTGAAATCAAATTGTTGGAGTGACTCGATTTCCTATTTCCCACAGCTACCAATTCACCCCCTCTCATCCGCTGCTCGTTTTAGGCCACCTGAATGACACTTAAATCCAATATTTCTTCTCTGCCAGGTGGTTGCTGTCCTCATTCACACCTACCTGCCCACCCCCCCCCCACCCCCTCCCAAATTGTATGGCTCCCCAGATTGTCAACTATCTGTTCCATTCCATTGCAGAAAATAGAAACTTCATGTTTGTATGTTTGTGTAGTCTATGGGACTTAACTACGGGGTCATCAGTCCCTAAACTTACAAACTACTTATGAACTACTTACGAACTAGGACGGCACAAATATCCATGCCCGAGGGGGGATTCGAACCCTCGACCGTAGTGGCCGTGCAGACCGTGACTGGAGCGCCTTAGTCCCCTCGGCCACCGCGGCCGGCGGAAACTTCATATAAATTCAATTTAAATTATGGGATTTCAACCAATCACGAACGTAGAATATTGGTGGAAATTTCGAAAATCAATGTGTAGTTAGAAGATTGATCAGATGTTAGGCATTCTATCTAACCTGTATGAAGCATATCAGCTGTTTGGATTATTTACATTAAAAAATTTCTACAGAAAAATTGCACAAGAAACTGTTGCACCAACAACAAAAATATTGAATGCACAATATCACCATATTTTAATACATATTTTCTCTGTTTCTGTATCTTTATGGCATGCATAAGAGTTTCAGCTTTTGTAACATCATGCCATGTGATTGCCGACATGTCCATAAACACGTTATCGTGTTCAAACCAGCAAAGAATGCAACAATCGGCGTAATTGGCTTTTGCCACCCTCCAGCTGCGCTGCAGTACCCATTGCTCCAACATGACGTTTAAGGCGGCTGCCCCTTTTGGCTTAAGATGTCGTAATCCTCCCTTTGTGTCAGTTCTCTACGTAAAATAAATGTCTGACAACACTTTGAGATGTGTGGCGAATATCCGTATTTTAACTAATTTGTTTGCGTTACCATATTCCATAACGTGCAGAGAATTACAGAATCTCAACAAATAAGTTTGCATCAAAGACATCCACATGAATTGAAAATTTATATAAGGATGTGAGAAGCTGTGGAAAGACACCCATACTGATTGTGGAGAAAAAAGGAATTACACAGCAGAATGTGTAATAGAACCATATTTTGATTCTTATATCCTTCATTATTTGCCCATTATTGTGGTGAGTCTCTACTCAACTCTTTTTCACAGAATACCCAGAGTAAATGCAATACATCACCTGACTGCAGACAAGGGATGCGGACTAGTGTCGGTTGGCCCACAGCATTTGTTACTTCCAGCTTAAGATGTCATTTGACTTCACTGAATGGTCACCCAATTGCCCGTTCCCACACCAGAAGTCTATATAAATAAAAATTAATTGCTGTTCGTTAGTCTCGCTAAAACTCGAGAACGGCTGAACCGATTTGGCTAATTTTAGTCTTGAAATATTCGTGCAAATTCAGAGAAGGTTTACACGGTGATAAAATATGGAAAAGTTGTCGGGAAAAAAGGAAAATCGGGAAAAACTGAAACAGCTTTTCCTAGTGAGATATAAATACCTTTCATCCAATCGCGATAAAATTTTGTACATTTCTTGTTGGAAGCAAGATGAAGGTTTGCATCAAATAAAAATTTGGAAAAGTCGTCCGGAAAGTAGGAAAATTTAGGAAAAACAGAAAGCGATTTTTTCTATGAATAAAAATAAATTGCCACATGGCAGTAAGAGCATCACTTGAGTACGGCTTGACAGGACAAGATTTGTATGACATAAAATATTTTGAAAATCTACCGGAAAATTGGAAAATTTGAGAAAAACTGAAAGTGGGTTTTTCAATGTGTTTTAGATTGAATTCAGCACTATAACTGACTATTCGCACGACGGAGAGGGGTAATTCTTTTTTTGTTTTGTTCATTATGGTCTTGGAAAAGTTTTGAGTGAAAAAAAAAGAGGGACAGATAAAAAGGAAAGGCGCAAAATTTGAACCAATTTCCTCTTTCAATGTGTTTCTAAATGTACTTAACACTAAAAATTGAGGACCATTTATCCCATTGCGATAAAATTTTGATCATTTGACGTTCAACGAAAGATGAACGTTCTTATGAACTAAAACTTTGGGAAAGTTACCCGGAAAATTTAAAAATTCGCGAGAAACTGAAAGAGCCTTTTTTAATTGGATATCAATATCACTCGTCTGATTGCGATAAAATTTTGTATATTTGACATTCAAAGCAAGAGTAACGTTCTTAAGAAATAAAAATTTGGGAAAGTTTCCCGGAAAATTGGAAAATTCAGAAAAAAGGAAGAGATTTCTCTATGAAATATCAAAACCATTTATCAGATTTCGATAAAATTTTGCACATTCGACGTTTAAAGCAAGAAAAAGGTTCGAGTGAAGTAAAAGTTTGGAATTGTTGACCAGAAAATAGAAAAATTTGTGGAAAACTGAAAGAGCTCTTTTGTTTGTGATATCAACATCATTCGTACGATTGCGATAAAATTTTCCATGTATGACGTTCAAAGCAAGAATACATACATATTAGCAATTGCGAAGCATTGCCGGGACGACTAGTATATATATATATATATATATATAATTTCGCGGTAGCGTGTCCTACATCACACTCATCCCTCTCCTACTTCTCTTCCCATAGTCTGCACTCCAGCTTCCTTCCCTCCCTATCTCCCTTCCTCCCGCCATTGTTTTGCCAAGGAAAAATTGACAAGTGTGCCCTGCGCTGCAAAACAGGTAAATTTTGATATTGACAGACGTAAGTAAATTCAGAGATGTAAATTGTTTTGATACATTGGGATATTCAATAGAGATATTCAAAATTTGTCCCCGGCCTGGATTCGCACTCGGGTCTCCGGCGTATTAGGCAGTCACACTGACCATTGCGCCACTATAGCAGAGTGACTATAATGACCATGTGAACTATTGTAGCATCATATGCGCACACTATTGAGGTAGTGTACAATTCCTCAGTACTCGCAGCACGTCGCTGATTTCCGTAAGAGTAGGAACATGGTATGCTTATACACTGAAGAAAAGATTTCTGCCTTCATTACACAATGTATGCCCCAAAAGCTTCCAGATTCATATCAGTTTACAATCTGTTTGTTTCAGATTCTGGTAGTGGTGGCAGCAGCAAGTGGCTTCGGATATTATGTCTACGCAGTTAAAGATATATAATGAAGTTCCTTGGAGAAAGTGTATGCTTAGACGGTTGCTAAGAAGAAAAAGTTGTTAATTTTTAAATTATTCTCGCCGTACTTTGATATACTGTTATGAAGAATTACCTAACCACTGAAGGCACCCTTGATGTTTTCGACAGGGATATTGAAATTAAATGAATCACTCAAAACAGGAAAGGTTGCTGGACACGATGTAGTACCAATTAGATTTTACCCGGAATATGCGAAGGCAGTTGACCCCTTTCTAGCTGCGGTGTACCGAAGGTATCTAGATGAGCGAAGTTTTCCTAAGGATTAGAAGCGGGCGCAGGTCATTCCAGTTTATAAGAAGGGTCGTCGATCAGATGAGCTAAACTATAGGCCTATATCCCTGATGAGGATGAAGCACACTTCATGTACGAATATTATGTCAAATCTAGAGACCGGAAATCTGGTTTGTAGGAATCAGCATGGTTTCCGAAAGCAGCGATCATGTTAAACACAACTCGCGCTATTCATCCACGATATCCAGACGGTAGTTGATACAGGGTCCCAGGTAGCCGCCGAGTTCCTTGACTTTCGCAAGGCGTTCGATAGCGTTCCGCACCGTCGCCTGAAGAACAGTGTGTGAGCATATCAGACCAACTGTGTGACTGGATTAAAGCGTTCCTAGCTAACAGAAAGCAACTTGTCATTCTCAACGGAGAGAAGACTTCAGACGGTCAAGTGAACTCAGGCGTGCCCGAGGGGAGTGTTATAGGACCGTTGCTTTTTACAGTATATAAAATCGCGTGACCGAGCTTTCCTCGGGATTTTTTTTCTGTTGCATTGTAGTGGTACAAGCCACTTTCCCCATTCTTGAGATACCGAAATAGTTATCAGTTTATTTTAGTCAATTGATTAGGCATGATAAAAACAGCAGCTGCCGCCGGAATCTGTTTTTTTTTTTTTTTTTTTTTTTTTTTTTTTTTTTTTTTTTTTTTCAGATTCTGGAGGTGGTGGCAGCAGCAAGTGGCTTCAGATATTATGTCTACGCAGTTAAAGATATATATTGAAGTTCCTTGGAGAAAGTGTATGCTTGGACGGTTGCTAAGAAGAAAAAGTTGTTAATATTGATTTGTATTCTGTGTCTGATGTCCGTCAAGATATTTGTGTCATATTCCTATGTACTAATTAATAGATTATCTCCTTGAACATAAATAAATATGGAGTTAAAGGTATAAATGAGTGGTTTATTCTACAAAGTTCTTAGACGAGTGAGAAATTACCAATTCATTTGGTAATTAATTAATGACTAAAAGCACTTAGAGGCACAGCTATTGCTGGGCCACATTGTTTCAAGACTTTCATATTTTGAACCTGAAAGGAGAATTTAATAGTTGAATTTCATAAAGAAGAACTGTCAGCTTGGAATTCATTAACTGGTGAATTACTAAGCATTTACAAAAGTAACTATCACACTGCTTATGTTGAAAGTTATTCAAATCAGGTTCAGGTAGGCGTGATAGTTCAACATAGTGGTGTTGTTATATAAATATTTTGCAACCGTACCTACGCAAAAATTGCAACCGTTCTACGAAAATAACCATAAATGTGACTAGTTCAGTTTCACAGTAAATATTTTTGTCCAAAAATTTTTAGGTGTTTCGAAGTGCACAGTTTGGCTACAAATGTAGGAGCTGTTACAGTTCGTTAGTGTAGCCGAAGAAAACCGTATCTAACATGTATAGTAAAAAGGCAAAACGTGATACGAAATTTATGAAGTAAATAACTAATGCTGTTCCTGTCCTATAGTAAATTAAAAAGCAATAAATAACTGTGTCGGATCAAGCCCTTCCCACACCAAATTTCTGGATCAGCTTCTGTGGGCTTTCTTTATTTCATCACCTCCCTCTCACATGTAGTCACAGTCACGTCGTCGTCGTACGTACATTACATGCGTGATCAGATACTCGTTTAATGATACACGATACGTCATCGTTCTGTCACACAATGTAGTGCTACTCACCGCGTATTCGAGGCTAACATATCTGTGATCCGAAAAACACGAAATTAATCGGAAATGACAAATACACATCCAGTCACTGTCGCAACACCGAAAAAGTGCAGCAAAATGCAGCGTATTGACGCATGGTGTAGGTAATGGCTATGTGAACATATGTTCGGGACATGTGAAACAACACGAAAAAAACAAGATCTTGGCCACGAAATTTGAAAAGTCACCTTACTTTTGGGCAACCCTCGTAAATGTAGGGTTGGACGCTTTCTTCTTCGGTTCACCCATTTTTGTCAACAGTGTCGCACAATGCCATCCCTCCTTTTCAAATGTGGAACGATTCGCATATTACACCAAACGGCTTCTACGAGGGTGCTTTTAAAAAGTCTGGTAAGAATAGAATAAAAAAAATGGTTTTAAAGCCAAAAACTCACTTAATTTCTCGACATAGTCTCCTTACAAGGCTATACACCTTGGTTTAGCGAGTTTCCAATTTTTTCAACTCATTGGCGAAGTAGGCTTTGTCAAACTCTGCAAAATAGGCTCTCACAGCGGCGGACACTTTCTCATTCGAAGAAAATTTCTTCCCACCAAGCCAAATTTTCAAGTTAAGTCGTGCACGTTTTCCATTGCGATAGCTGGTGTTTGGGCTGGAGCATTGTCATGAAACAGCACTTTCTTCCGCGCGTTTCTTGGATATTTTTCAATTAGTTCCTGTTTCAAACGATTTAGCAGAGCAGCATAATAGGGCCCAGTTATGTATCTGCCTTTTCCAAATAATCTATCAGGATTGTACCCTGGGAATCCCAAAAGACAGTGACCATCACGTTTCCAGCTGACAAAACAGTCTTCGCCTTCTTTGGTGCACTTTCCCCATTCTTCGTCCATTTTTTGGACTGTTGTTTGGTCTGTGTACTGTAATGGTGGATCCCAGTTATGAATCTGCGCAAAACGTCCTGTGCATTGCGAGTAAACATTGTGAATTCTGAGCATAAATGTTCTTTCGTTTCCGCTTTTGGCCCAATAATGTGAGCAGGCGCGGCACCCATCGCGCACAGAGCTTCTTCGTGGGCAGTTTTTAATGGAGGATGTACGGCACTCGTTCAGTTGAGATGCCTACAGTGTCAGTCTCGCGAACTTTTAAACTTCGATCTTCTATTACCATATCATGCATCTTATCGATGGTTTCCGGTGTGGTAACTTCAACGGACCGACCGGAGCGTGCTCCATCTTCCGTGCTTCTCCGACCACGTTTAAACTCATTGATCCAAAAGTAAATGGTCTTCAATGTTGGTGCAGAGCCCACATGGAACTCATCCAACTCTGTCCAAAACACTTGTTAATTCCTTCTTTCCTCCCTTTCGAAGATTGCTGATTACGCTCCAAAATGGTTTTCCCGTGGCTTGACCCAGAGTTTCTAGCTTATTTCCAAAGTCATCCCATGATTTCTACTTGGAGTCTGCAATTATCTGTTTGACTTTGTTTCTGTCTTCAACATAACTATCTGTTGTTGTTGGATGTTTTAAGGGGACTAAACAGCTAGGTTATCAGTCCCCTGTTCCTAGCTGAGAGTCAACTGTCAAAGATAAAACAATGCCCTGAAAATGACACTGCACAAAAGGGCAGGTTAATAATGGACAAGCCACTGACAATACAAAACGAAGACACACAGAATTAGTAGAAGAAAGTCACGGATAAAACTGGATAGCAGAGTACCTTGGCTGGCTGATCACAAAAAAAAAAAAAAAAAAAAAAAAAAAAAAAAAAAAAAAAAAAAAAACAGGATGAGCCAGCCACACTGCACACACTAAGAACTCCTAAGGACGTGAAAAGGTAAAAACCTGGGTTGCTGTTGGCCTAAGAGATCAGGCTACAGCACCCACGGTTAGATAGATGCATAAAAACCAGAAGCGCGGATAAAACTTAAAACTGCGTTAGCCATAGAGGCGTCGTCTGCTAAAGCTAATGATAGCGTGTCTGGGATATGAAAAGATCGCCGCAAATCGGCTAAAAGCGGACAGTCCATTAAAAGATGGGCTACTGTCAACACAGTGCCACATCGACACATGGGTGGAGCCTCGCGCCGAAGGAGATACCCGTGGGTGAGCCACGTATGTCCAATCCGGAGGCGACAGAGGACAACTGACTCTCGGCGGGTCGGCCGCAGTGAAGATTTCCACAAAGCTGTGGAGAGCTTCACTGCCCGAAGCTTATTCGGTGCAGTCGCCGTAGCCCACTCGGTGCTCCAAGCCTCACGCACCTTCCGGTGCAACACCAGTTTAACATCCTGTTCCGTGACACCAATTGTGAGAGGTGGTCCCATAGTGGCCTGCTTGGCCAATCGATCAACATGTTCATTCCCTGGTATGCCAACATGACGTGGGGTCCACACAAAGACCACAGAACGGCCTGATTGGCACAGGGAGTGAACAGTGTCCTGGATCGACCTTACTATTGGGTGCCGAGAGAAACACTGGTCGATCGCTTGTAAGCCACTCAGGGAGTCAGTACAGATGACGAATGACCCCCTGGAGCAGGCTTTGAGATGATGTAGAGCTCTGAGAATAGCGACCAGCTCGGCGGAGAAGATGCTACTCTCACAGGGCAGAGAATGCTGTTCTACGTGGTTGTGATGTAGAAACGCATACCCAGCACGGCCATCTACTATGGAACCATCTGTGTAAATGGCGTCTGCGGCACGGAATGGCTCGAGCACTTGCAGAAACTGGTGACGGAGATGTATGGGAGAACAGAGGCCTTCGACTCATGGGACAGGTCCAGACGGAACTGCAAACGAGGAATGGACCAAGGAGGGGTGTCAAAGGAATAGTGGAAAGTGGTAGGAAGTGGATAGGATGTGAGAGACGAAAGAAGGATACGAACACGGACCGAAATCGGGTATCCCGACCTTGGCCGTCGTGGGGGGATAGGTAGTGCAGCGTCGGGAAATAGGAGCCGGCGGTTCGGGTGGAAGGGCGGGGCCTGAACACGAGCAACATAGGAAGCCAGCAGGTGTTGCCTACGGAACCGCAGCGGGAGGACTCCAGCTTCGACAAGGAGGCTTGTCACCGGGCTCGTGCGAAAAGCCCCCGTCGCTAAACGGACACCACAGTGTAAAATTGGGTCCAACGCCTGCAGTGCTGATGGCGCAGCCGAATCGTAGACTATGCAGCCATAGTCTAGGCGTGACTGAATGAGGGCCTTGTAAAGTTGTAAGAGCGTTGGGCGTGAGGCTCCCCAAACAGTGTGGCTGAGACAACGCAGGATGTTGAGGTGTCGCCAGCACTTTCGTTTCAGCTAGCGAAGGTGTTGCACCCAGGTGAGACGGTTGTCGAACAGCATGCCTAGAAACGTGTGTGTTTCTACGACATGTAGCAGGTCTCCAGCTAAATAGAGTTCGGGTTCTGGGTGTACTGCCTGACGTCGGCAGAAATGCATTACACGGGTCTTCGACGCAGAGAACTGAAAACCGTGGGCAAACGCCCATGACTGCGCCTTTCGAATGGCTAGTTGCAACCGACATTCAGCAACACTGAGGCTGGTGGTGCTAAAATACATGCAGAAGTCATCGGCATACAAGGAAGTGGATACCGATGACCCCACGGCCGCCGCAAGGCCGTTGATAGCGACTAAAAATAAAGGGACACTGAGAACGGAACCCTGCGGGACTCCGTTCTCTTGACAATGAGGTGAGCTAAAACAAGAACCAACACGAACACTAAAAGAACGCAACGCCAGGAAATTCTGAATGAATATGGGAAGCGGACCCCGTAAACCCCAGTCATACAGCGTAGACCGGATATGGTAGCGCCAGGTAGTGTCGTATGCTTTCCGCAGGTCGAAGAATACGGCAACCAGGTGTTCGCGGCGACTAAATGCTGTACGGATGGCCGACTCCAGTGACAAAAGATTGTCAACAGCGGAGCGACCATGACGGAACCCACCCTGTTGTGGCACCAGAAGTCCCCGGTCCTCGAGGATCCACATGAGCCTCCGACTCACCAAGCATTCGAGGAGCTTGCATGGAACGTTGGTGAGGTTGATCGGGCGGTAACTATCTGCCACTTGCGGATCTGTCCCAAGCTTAATCACCGGAATGATAATGCTTTCCCGCCAAGAGGACGGAAAAACACCCTCCAGCCATATCCGATTAAGCAGGGCGAGAAGTTGGCTCTTGGCATCCGCTGATAGGTGTCGGAGGAATTGACTGTGAATGTGATCGGGTCCAGGGGAGGTATCGGGGCATGCAGTAAGGGCACCTTCAAACTCGCACTCAGTGAACGGGACGTTGTATGGTTCCAGACGTCGCGTTCGAAATGAAAGCAGATGTCTCTCTGCTCGCCCTTTAAGGGCGCGAAAATCTGCACCATAAGCAGCAGTCTCTGAGATGCGTGAAAAATGATCCGCCAGGTGCTCAGCGACGGCGACAGGGTCAGTACAGAGCGTACCCTGAACGCTGAGACACGGAATTCCCGCCGGTGGGCGGTGCCCAAAGAGGCGTCGAACCTGCGACCACACCTTGGAAGGAGAAGCTCGGGAACCAATGGAGGCGACGTACTTCTCCCAGGAAGCCCTCTTACTTTCCTGTATCAGTCGCCGGGCTCGTGCCCGGAGACGCTTGAAGGCCAGGAGATGTTCGACACAAGGGTGGCGTCGGTGGCGCTGTAGTGCTCGCCGAAGTTCCCGGATGGCCTCAGCGATCTCCGGTGACCACCAGGGCACCGATGTACGACAGAGCGAACCGAACGTGGTGGGGACAGAGTTTTCGGCTGCAGAAACAACGGCCGCTGTGAACTGCTCAACGGTGGCATCAACATCAGCTGGAAAGTGAGAGGATAGTACAGCAGCTGAGGAATAAGCTGGCCAGTCAGCCCTACGGAGGGACCAGCGAGGCAGGCGGTCGGCAGGCAAACGCTGTGGGAGTGACAGGAAGATAGGAAAATGATCGCTACCACACAGGTCGTCGTGGACCCTCCAGGTGAGATGTGGAAGAAGGCTAGGGCTGCAGACAGACAAGTCTATTGCAGAATAAGTACCATGTGCTGCACTAAAGTGAGTAGGAGCACCGGTGTTTAGAAGGCAAAGATTCTGCTCTGATAGTAGAGACTCAACATCCCTACCCCAGGCCGAGGTCTGTGTGCCACCCCGCAGAGTGTGGTGGGCGTTAAAATCCCCCAAAAGAAGAAAGGGTGGGGGAAGTTGGGCGACCAAGGCAGCGAGGTCTACGGGAGAGACGACATCATCTGGTGGAAGGTAGACAGAGCAGATCGTAAAATCTCGTAATAACCGGAGCCGTACAGTGACGGCCTCTAGAGATGTTTGCAGAGGCACAGCAGCACTGGGGACTGAAGTGTGAACATAAACACATATGCCGCCGGAAACTCTGTTGTAGGAGTTTCGGTTCTTAAAACAGCCCCAATAGCCTAGGAGGGCTGGGGTCCTCTCGACGGGGAAACATGTTTCCTGCAAGGCGAGACAAATAGCAGGGAAGTGGCAGAGTAATTGCCGCAGCTCAGTCAGACGGCGGAAAAAACCGCCGCAATTCCACTACAAGATGTCTTTTGCAGCGTGCTGAATATCCATAATTTAAGATGTTGAATGGTTATTCAGCAGTGGCACCTGCTGCCAACTCCGCAGACTCTGCAGGGTCCAGAACCATTGGTTCTGGCGACCCAAGTATGGCGAGATCCTCAGGCGACGCGAGGATCTCCACCTCATCTTCAGAGGCCGAAGATGTGATGGAGCGTTCCTTCCGAATCGCCGAGGAGTCCTCCTTTGGGTCAGTCTTCTTCTTCTTCTTCACTTTCTTTTTGCCCTCTCGCTGGCCCTTTGGTGTTAAGGGCTGGGAGGACTTCACGGGAGTGGCATCAGGGGCCGTCGAAGAGCCAGAAGCCCTTCGACCAGCAGGCTTCGGATCCTTCAGCCAAAGGCTGGGATCCACTGGCGCACCCTGGGGCTCCCCAGAAGGGAGCGTCCCGAAGGCCCCTTCCGAGGGAGAGGTGCCGGAGGAAGCTGTTGCTTATCCGGCTGGGGGTTGGGGACTGGTGTCCCCGATGGTTGTGGGGAAGTTGCCCCCACAACAGGTGCTGCAGCAGCAGATGGAGTATTGCCCCCACCTAACGAGGGAGCAGTGGTAGTTTCGTGGACTCTAGGGCCCACAGGAGGAAGCGATACCTTGGTAGACGTCGTACCCGTAGTGCGCAGGGACGACGTTACTACAGCATAGGTATTGTTCATAGTCACCGGATGGAGACGCTCGTATTTTTCCTTGCCTCATTGTATGATAACCGGTCCAAGGTCTTAATTTCCATAATTTTCCTTTCTTTGTGTAGGACTTTACAGTCCGGGGAGCACGGCGGATGCAGCTGATTACAGTTCACACAGACGGGAGGTGGCGTGCAGGGAGTGTCTGGATGAGCTGGACGTCCACATTCCCTGCACGCAGGGCTGGAAGTACACCGGGAGGACATATGCCCAAACTTCCAGCACCTGAAGCACCTCATAGGGGGCGGGACATACGGTGTGACGTCGCACCGGTAGATCATGACCTTGATCTTCTCGGGCAGTGTATCGCCCTCAAAGGCCAGGATGAACGCACCGGTGGCAACTCTGTTATCCTTAGGTCCCCTATAAATACGTCTAACAAAGTGAACTCCTCTGCATTCCAGGTTGGTCCATAACTCCTCATCGGACTGCGACAATAAATCGCGATGGTAAATTAGACCTTGGACCATATTGAGGGTCTTGTGGGGTGTGACACTGACAGGAATATCACCCAGCCTGTCACAGGCCAATAATGCCCTGGACTGGGCTGGGGAAGCCGTCTGTATCAAAACAGCCCCACTTCTCATTTTTGAGAAAGACTCCACCTCACCGTACTTGTCCTCGAGATGGTCAACGAAGAACTGCGGTTTGGTGGACAAGAAAGAGTCTCCATCAGTCTGGGAAAAGACAAGGTATCTCGGCGTGTAGGGTTCTGAACTGCATAAAGTTTTGCGCTCTTCCCATGGCGTAGCCAGGGAAGGGAACGTCTTAGGGTCGTATACTGTTGCATGAAAATCGAACTTTCCTCGCTTAGAAACGACGTTCTTGCGACCGCCCACGCTAGTTAGTGCTCGTTTCATTTCCGTCCCACGAGCAGCTAGGGAAAAGAGGTCCACCCAGACAGAGCCCCGCTTGCCTGGGTAAGCCTTATACAACTGAGGTGCGGCAGGTTCCTCAGAGGTTGCTCGCTGGCGGCTGTTCAACCTCAACAGCCATGCAACTCCTCGACACGTAGCACACCTTGAGATTGAGGTTTTTTTTTATAGAGGTCTGTACCGTTCTCGCGACCCGGGCGATTAAGCCAAGATCCCCGGGCTCTGAAACGTACAACGTTCCACCGTCGCGCCGAACGATGGTCGTTGAAGCTTACGGTGTAGCGGGCTGTTGGCGCGACACAGCCCACGGCACAGGACCCCGGGTTCGCCAAGCCCGTACTCAGCAAATTAATGCTGAGCCCCTGAGGGGCATAACTATCTCTGTCTGCCTGATTTCTAGTATGGAGCCATTTTTGAAATATCTTCTTTTTCTTTTTACAGGCTGCCTTGACTGTATCATTCCACCAAGCTGTCTGCTTCTTCCTGCCTTTACACACTACAGTTCGAAGGCATTCTCTAGCTGCTTCCAGTAGTGTGTCCCTGTACCTTGACCATTCCTCTTCCAGTAACTGTAAATCATTACATTCAATTAGCTGGTACCTTTCCGAGATCATTGTTATGTATTTATGCCTAATTTCCTTGTCTTGAAGCTCCTCCACTCTTATCCTTCTACATATGGACCTGACTTTCTGCTCTTTTAGCCTCACAAAACGAATTTACTGCAGATTAAATAATGATTAGTATCATCAAAGAACCCCCTGAAAACATGTGTGCCCTTGACTGTCTTCCTGAATTCCTGGTCTGTTATTATATAGTCAATGATAGATCTGGTTCCCGTTCCTTCCCAAGTATAGCGGTGAATGTTCTTATGCTTAAAGAAGGAGTTTGTGATAACTAAGCCCATACTGGAACAGAAATCCAAGAGCTGTTTTCCGTTCCTGTTGGCCTCCATATCCTCTCCAAACGTACCCATAACCTTTTCATAACCTTCTGTCGATTTACTATCCTGGCGTTGAAATCGCCCATGAATAAAACACTATCCTTATCCTTCACTCAAACAACTACATCACTAAATGCGTTGTAAAATCTGTCGATCTCATCTTGATCTGACCGTTTACAGGGTGAATACACTGCCACAATTATAATTTTCTTGCTGGAGATGGCCAAATCTATCGACATCAGTCGTACATTTACATACCTTATTGCAATTATGCTGGGTTCGATTGCTTTCCTGATGTAAAACCCTACAAGCTACTGTGCTCTTCCAACTTTGACTTCTGACAGTTAGACCTTGTATTCTCCGACTTCGTCCTCTTTCTCTCCCCTTACTCTAACGTCACTAACAGCTAAAACATCTAACCACATCTTACTTGAAGCCTCTTCCAACTCTACTTTCTTCCCAGTGTAATCCCCATTGATATCAATAGCTCCCCATCTCATTACAGTTCGTTTTCTAAGTCATATAGGAAGAGTCCCTGGTCTGTCAATTAGAGGTGGGACTCCATCACCTCCAAAGGTCCGAGGCATTTTGCTCTGATTGTTGCCAGCATGATATTGAAGCACCTGAGAAGCAGGTTGCTAACCTTACTTGCCCAGGGCCCCACTGGGTTTTACCCCTTACGGTTGAGGGACTAACTGGTGGATTTGGTAGTCTTTGCCGTCTGAGCACAAAGGTGGCCACGACTCAGAATATGTCCGAGATGCCCAACCTTATTCCAAAGTAACTGGTATCACAACTGTCAGGACCACTTACTTGACCACTCATACGTTGCCCGTGGTTCATGAACTAGGACATGACTACAGGAACCCACACCATGAACCATCCAATTATAGTGCATGTTCCAAAAATTTCCCGCTGTTTCATGCAAATTTACCATACTTATCAAACCACCCTCGAGAGATTCCAGGCTGTATTGCCTGTCTGAAATGCTGACGCCAGCGTAAGCTGTTCACGCGCACGGCTGCCAGGCAGAATTATCGTTGAACAAGGCCACGGTGGGAGCAGCAAAACAGGTAGGCGTCTATTGCTGTGCCGCAAGCGCCGCCCTCGAGCAGACGACAGGTGGGCGTGGGCGGCGGCTGGCTTGTTGTGACGGGTGCGCTGGCCCGGCACCGCCTCCACCTATAAGAGGCCGGCGCCGCCCCCAGCGAGGCCACAGACGCCCCAGGGAAGCCCGAGAGTCTGCACCTCAGCCGCCAGACACCGCACCCAGAGGTGAGCTCACGGCCGCTGCCTTACCAGCTCACCCTAACTGCCCCTGTACAGCGGCTGGCCTACATAACACTGGCCTGCGCTCGACATCTGACTCAAAACCAGTTGCTTTCCATTCATTAAGACGTACAGTAAAGTGTTATTGTATCATATTCACAGAATATATGACATCAACTGCGAATGGGCAAAGCTGAAAATGTGTACCCAGCCGGGATTCGAACCCGGGTCTCCTGCTTTCTAGGCAGTTGCGCTGAACCCTATGCTTTATTTATTTATTTTTACCTGGTAGATCTATTTTTTCGCAGTCGTTCGTTCAGTTTGTTCGTGGTTGTTCGTTGAATGGTTGCCTCAGCTTTTTTATTACAGAGGGCGTTCAGCCCTCTGACCGGGTGCGCTGAGCCACGGCGCCCGGCACACCACGGGGGACACAGTGATCACCGCACCTGCAAGGATTACCTAAGTACGCCTCCCGTCAGATACAAATTCCCAGCTTCACCCCGCCCACAGTACTCAAACTTGTAGTTATGAAACTAATTTCCGCAAGAGTAAGGGCCACAAACTTGCCCACCCCTCCCCACTAACGAAAGGATCATTGCCCGTCACCGGCATATTTAACACGTTACAACACGAAAAATTACCCGATGGATGTTTTACAGCAATCACTCGTTATTTTTGAAAGAAACTGCTTTATTTTGCAGATCTAGATTTCGGCAATGCTAAAATAACAATAAGTAGCCGTCAATATAAATACATTACATGAAATATAACATTCACAAATTAGAAAAGAGTCAACATGATGTAGTATGTATATCATAAATTCTTTATATTAGTGTGCTATTAATGTTTAACCCTCATAGACGGTACGTAATACATTTTTCACAGGTAGATGCAATACTATCGCCAGTAAAGTGAGCTACAACTTGTGAAATGGAACAATATGCAGCAATAAACAATATGCAGCAATGAACAATATGCAACAATGTAAAGTTTTAAAATAACGGTTTGTTTCTTTATGACTGTTTTTTTTAAATATCATAAAATACGTAATACATAGCCAAAGTATGTAAATCTGTTAACTATATATGTAGTTACATCTTTGTCAGGTTTTTTAATTAAAGATATTGTAATCAGCAATTTTGATACAAACGGGAGAGGTTTACTATAGGTGCTCACCTGTATTGTTAGAAATTATTATGTTTTGCAATATGATAATTTATCTGGAAAATAATCTGGTGGTTTTGTACTGAGTATTTATAACTATACATAGATGTCGCTGGACTCTGGAGCAGATTGCCGATTTTGTACCTCTCAGTTATGATTCCATAACTGATTCCAAATCTCGTTTTTCAGGTAAGTTAAATGACCCTTAAAATATGCACTTTGTTTTTCAACAGCAATTAAACATATTTTCATCTTAAGGGTACATATTTTTAGGGTGTTCACTTCACCTGTCAGAGAAAAATGAACTTACTTTATCTGTAGGATGATCAGTGGTAGAGAATGGAGTGAACACGTCGTTGTGAGTCTTGTCAGCACACGATCTGGATCGTGTACTGACACCATTTGATAATCGTTTGAAGTACCTTCTGTACAGTGGATAATGGGATGTTCTACTGTCATAACAGCACCTGCACTGCCTGACTATCGGAAATCAGGCGCATAGTTGTCTACAATAGCAATGGCGATTTCATCAATCACCTGTGGTGGAACCGGTCTATAGCCTCTTCTCCGAGCGACGCCCAGTTCTCCAGTTGACGCAATCTTCCTCATACTGCTTACAGCAGGCGGAGAGATATGGCCCTTACGTAATCCTTTCACCCCGCGATATTCTGTAAGTGCAACTGCAACATAAACTGTTGTTTCGATAATAGATCTTCGCCAAATACGCCCCGCTACTTTAGTTGGTTGTGTTGGGTTGTTTGGTTGGGATAGGAGGACTAAACTGCTAAGGATATCAGGCACCCGGTGGGGAGGGGAAGGAATGGAGATAAGAAAGGAAGGGGAGGGGAAAAGGAAATGCAGTCCGGGAAGTAAAGAAGGAAGGAAGACTGCATTAGCTCGGGGCCCCGTGCTCGCCACGCACGTACTCACGAAAGAACCGTGAGGCCCCTGGACGAGGGCGGGGGGGGGGGGGTTGCTACCTTAGTCCAAGCTGATGTAACACGTCAGGAAGAGCGCTGTAACGCGGCAGGTGACTGATCACTGCACCCGGTGGCCATGATAGTAATTGGGCGGTGACTCTATGACGCATGGAAATACTCTGGACATTGCTGCTTACCAAGTTTGGTACTCGCCCGGTATTTGGTGTTATAACGTGTTACATAGGGAAGTTTAATGATAACCACCCGATATAGCCCACTCCCCTGATAAGGAAAGGAATTAATGTTATGATAAAGGGAAATTTTTCTACAGCGGTAACTTTGTTACTAACAAAGGCCGTCATCTCTAATTAGACACGAATTAATTTTATGGTAAAGGGAAATTTCGCTATATTGGTAACTTTCTTACTAATAAAGGCTTCAGCCCTGAGTAAACAGGAATTAATTTTATGATAAAGCGTAATTCTGCGATGTTGGTAAGTTTGTTACTAATAAAGACTGTCAACCCTGACCAAAAAGGAATTAAGTTTATGTTGACTGCAAATTTTGCGATGTTGGTAGCTCTGTTACTTGAGGAGGTCATACTTTTCCCTACCGAAGACATTGTATTTACCTGAACGTCATTCGTTGTACCCATAAAATCGAGCCTCTCTTCATAACCAACACATTTCTTTAGAATAAAATTTTTGCAGGTAAATGGCTTTCGTAAATAAAAAATATTCAAATGATCTCTATCCTTTATAAAAATAGACAATTGCAACCGAATCGAAGTTGAAGAAAAAATATGACATCATAATATTTTGTTAGCTGGTGATTCAAATGTATTTATTTACATATATGTACATGTGGAAATGTTCTTTAGCCTCTTGCCTATTTCATTGCTGTCATGATTAATATTACTCGCTATACGCCTGTGTTTCGCAGCGGAGGTATAATGAGAGTCTTTGCATACAGTCGTTTTTTACATTATTTTACATTAACACATAAGCCTTAGAGAACCAGTTAGTCAATAATTTCCTTTTCGTAGCCGAGGAGTCAAATGTAGATAAAACCTATCGAAGGATGCAAAGTAATAATGCATTTATGGCAAAGCATTCAAATAACATTTTGTAAAAGCTGGACTCTAACTCAGATTACCTGCTCACTTGGCATAGTGCATTAACCGCTTTTCTCTCAACTATTTATTTTATATTAAAAATTTTCACATGATCACTCACATAAGAAAATATATAAATAGTTTTATAATCTATAACACATTGATAGGATAATCTGTAAGTATATGTCCAATGATTAACTGTCTATAATTGCTGTACGATGCCGGTTTCGTTCCGGTTTTGTCATGTCAAAGTGATATTGCCATATCGTCTGTATCTTCTCAAAATACTGACGAGGATTTGTACTTTAACCGCCACTGTTAAGCAAAATAATGACTTTTTGTTTCATTCTTGCACCTGTAACGTTCTATCAAGTACCTTTATTCCGCAGTAATGCCGCTTTCCATAATTAACACTTGTATTAGGTTTCGTTCAGTTAAGACATTGCAGCTTTCTCTGCGTTTTATTATGTTTGATTCGTATTTCAGAGTCTATGAAGAGTGTTCGTTACAAGAGTAATATAAAGAAGAATTGTCTTTTACAAAACAAGGAAGAAATGACCATGAAGTGGAATGTTACTATTTTATGTGGAGGAAGAGCAGAACCAAATCCCTGCACCTAAAGAATAAAAGCGTTCGTCATTTCCACAAAGTGCAAACACAAAAATAACATAAAATTTAATACAGTAGATCATTTTTGCGACTTTGATCACAGTGGCTTCCAACTAACTGCTTATAAACACTGTCCATTTTTTGTCCAATACCATGTTTCCCTAAAATAATGTGCTTTAGCTCTACAGTCGTATGTGACTTAAACCGCTCACTTTTCTTTATCTTGTGTGATAAATGTCCGAGATGAACAACAAAATTTCTGGTCTGAAAATTCTTACAGTTTCCTTACATTTAGTATTATTTTTTAAGTAACTTGGAATCTGGTTTTAGTCTCCCTTATCCTCAAGCGACAAGCAAGAGAAAGTCTGTTATCAATCGCAATAACTTTACACTGTAGACGCTGCACACCTGAAAAATTACGCCTCCAATCTCACAGTTGCGTATTGAATCCTCCAGCATGACTAACTGTAAAAGGTTACCAGAGACAACATAAAACTCCTAGCTGACTAAGCTCTTCTTGTTATTACATTTTCAGAAATATAACTGCTGGTACACATCACTGACAACAAATATTATAATATTACCGTGACACTCCAAGTCGTCCAACTACCGGCGTGACACAGTGGCGCAAGGGATAGCGTCGCTGGTTGCGGTGCTGCAGGTCGTCGGTTCAGTCCCATCCACCGGCAAAAAATTATTTCTTTGTAATTATCATTTCCAGAATATTCTACTTGTTTTTTATGTTCACTTGTAATTTCTACATATTTCTTACGTTAACTATTCTTCTAATTTCTGGTACATTCTGTCTGTGTATAAATGGCAGAGCACTCTGCCAGAGAGGCAGTTAGTGCTGTGTGTGTGTTTAGTTCGCAATAAACCTGCTTTCAGTATAAGTGCTATGTTCAGTTGACAAGCCTTCTTCCATTTCAACACGACATTGATTGGTGGAGGCACTGGGTATCCTGTGCAACAGGTGCATCACCGTGGCTCCGATTAGGCAACGTAAAAGCCGTCACTTACACGGACTAGAACCGGAATACAAGGGATACACCGAGTACATCCTTTCGAAAGTCCGTTTTATCGGAAGAACGATGGACACGAAACCAGCAGTAAGCCAGCTGCAGATCTGACACCCGTCGGTGTTCTCTGGAGACGCTGGACAGGACCCAAACAAATGGCTAAAAGGGTTCGACCGAGTGGCCAAGTACAACAGGTGGGATCGTACAATGTGCTTGGCCAACGGTTATTTCTACGTGGAGCGAACAGCCCAACAATTGTTCGAAAACAACGCAGACAAGCTGAATGACTGGGAAACGTTCCAGACGGAACTCAAGAAGACGTTTGGTGACCGCCAGCGACAAATCCGCTCGGCGGAAGAACAACTGAAGAACCGGGCCCAAAGACATGGTGAGCCAACACAGTCAAACATACAGAATGTTTTGGCCCTGTGTAACATAGTCAATCCGAATTGACTGAGGCCGACAAAATCACGCACCTGATGAAGGGTATTATAGCAGACGACATGTACCAAGCCCTTCTGATAAAAGTCGTCGCTACGACGGAAGAGTTCATCAAGTGATGCCAGCGTATTGAAGAGGTGCAACAAAGGAGGGTTGGACGAAAGAAGTATGACAGACTCCCCAATGTAGTCCCCATGACCGTTGTGGAAGACCAGCATGAGTTCGCTTCTCTCATACGACAAATTGTGAGAGAAGAATTACAACAGTGCATGGTAGACGGGAGTATTAGACCGAGCGAGCATCACATTATGGCCATGGAAGTCAGTCCTGTAAGTTACGAGGGAGACGATGCCGCTGAGGAAGAGGTATATCAGACATTAGCTCCTGTCTACCCCGCCAATCGCACCCGACGTGAAGAATGGCGTCGCCGTGATATGACTTACGCTGCAGCCGCCAAACGGCAGCCCATGAACCGGCCGACGCGGCCACAACCATTACAATATTACAGAATAGAGAAGATATTAATTAGATTCTAAAACTGCTATTTATATTTATTATAGTGGTGTGGTGTCCGAAAGAACAGACAACAACATCTTTGTCTGTAATGCTAGATAATGAGAATGCAGGTGAGGAAAATTAAAGTTTCAAATTGTGCTTAAAGTTGTTACTTTATCAGACGTCATTTATTTTCACCATAGAATTCCAATGCAACTAGAAATAAAAACCTAGAGTCAAAGACAAATCTTTGTCAAAATGATTTTGTGTCAACAGAAATATTATATCAATGAGATTCTATAAATACTGCGCTATACAAAGTCTTTAGTTTTGAGAAGGTTTTTCATTACAAGCAGATAAAGATCAACTCAAAGTAGAGTGATACTAGCTGCGATCCACATTCATCGGAAGTCGTAGTATCACCTTCAGTTTTTATACTTTCAAAGGTAATATATATCAGGGTGCTAACTTCGACTGCATAATCTGTCCCTGACTCAGAACTGTTTTGACTCAAAGCTGATCATGTGGCGATGAAGTGCCGCAGTAGAATAAAAAAATTTTGCAAGACCCACAGGAGTTTCGTAACACTGGTGCTGTCAATAACCTCTCCAATATCTGTTTTCATTTCAACAATGGATTTTGGGGTTAATACTGTACATCTTGTTTGTAATATAGCCCCACAGAAAGGAGTCGCAGAATATGCCTGTCAACAGAGGCCCATTTCAGTGGTGCCTGGGTAACACAGAGTCAGATTGCGGTTCCCAGAGTCATTCTCCACGACATCAAACACTCTCCTGCTTCGAAGGGGTCGGGCTCCATCTTGCATGAACCACTTCTTCTCGAAATTGGCGTCACGTTGTATAGTGGGAATAAAATCATCTCAAAAACCCGGCCGGCCGCGGTGGTCGAGGGGACTGAGGCGCTACAGTCACGGTCTCCACGGCCACTACGGTCGGGGGTTCTAATCCCCCCTCGGGCATGGATATTTGTGCCGTCCTTAGGATTAGCTAGTTCGTAAGTAGTTTCTAAGTTTACGGACTGATGACCCCGTAGTTAAGTCCCATAAGCTATTTGAACATTTTTCAAAAACCCTCGCGTACCGTTCGGCAGTCACCCTGTCAGCAAGGTATATCGTGTAGAGCTAAGACTCTTCGCAGACCAGCACAAAGGTGTCATGAACCACATGGCAGCCTTTAGGACAAAGAGAGTGGGCATAAATAAATAATTCTTAAATTTCTGACGACGGATTCCAATCCAATGAAAAATGACGATTCGTTTGAAGTATTACAAAGTTAGGTCCGATTAATATTCAAGAAGTTGGTAAAATTAATCGCCAATAAAATCATATAAAACTAATTTTCTCCGACAATCAAAACTTACCGTTTGCTTATCTGATCGGAGGACCATCGTCTCGTGGGGGCGAAATAATTTTCGGTGTCCTGTATTAATTAATATATTAAATTTACAAGATGGCGATCAGTCACAAAGGCTACCGGAGCAGTTAAGTTCAAACCCGGGGAGCCAACGTCTTCGCGGAAGGACACTTCTGTTCCCGCCGTCTTTGACGAGTTGCCGGCAAGACAGGCTGCCACCCTAGGTGTCATGAAACCGGGCCTTGCGGGCCAGAACTAACTGTACTCTGGGTCAGGTTGGTAACGCGTCACTAGTTTTGCCGGCGGAAGAATCAGCGGTGCGAAACTCGCGTTAAGAAAACTGGCGTGAACGACGTGGCCGCTCTCAGTTCGGCAGTTGCTTCAGATGCTTGCAGTTCTTCGAAGACAGGTCCGCGATCGCCTATTGGGCAGTACTGATGATATTTCGTTGACCGACAGGAACGTCACAGTTCCACCGAGCAGGTATTCGCGATTAAAGTGAATTATTTGCGTTCGGTCGCGAGTTTAATAAATATGCAACGGTCTGCATATCGGGCGATAGGCGCGATGATTACTAAGATGCTTTTCCTTTACTTTTTGTGCCACCCCTCTTTCGGGCTCAGTCTACTGTTCTCATGACCAACGGAAATTTTCATGAAAAAATGTTCAAACGTTTGTAAATATTATGGGAGTTAACTGCGGGGTCATCAGTCCCTAAACTTACAAACTACTTATGAACTAGCTTATAATAAATACGGCACAAACATCCATACCCGATGGGGGATTCGAACCCCCGGCGGGGAACGGCTCGCGCATCGTAGCATAGCGCGTCAATGCGCTCGGACACGCCGCCGCGACTTTCCATGAAACTCAATACGCTCTCTTTCTCTCTCATTAAAGGCTGGTCGAACTATTTGAATGTACTTTATTTTCGAAGTTTGCTCTCTATTGTATGTCTTGTCATGCAGCAAGAATCAGTAACAGTTTAAAAAGATGTAAACGGCTACCTCGTAATTCTATATGCTACTTTCAGAATACAAAGATTATTTCGATGAACTGTCCGACTTCTTTTCTGTAGCCTTCCACTGTTGCTATCCTTTTTATTCATTTACAAAATAATAGAAACCCCTGCTATAAGAGAGGCGGTCCAATGTTGGCAACGGCCACAGCAACAGAAGATTAACAGGTAAGTCACCTGTTAATTGGGAAGCGGAAGTCAGGCAGACTGATTTAAGTCATAATCTCGTTTCTTTCTTCTCACAACCTACCATAGGAAGAGACAGGCGCAACAATTACTGCATACCACAGTCACCCGCTGACGGTGAACAGACTTCAAGATCGCGAAATGCGGTTTCTGCGTCCCCCAAATGCGACAGTTTTGATTTTTGACGAACCCATAGAAATGAAAGAGGGATTCTTCGCTAAACCAAACCATATTCACATCAAAGTATGGCTCGTCAATTTTGTGGATCAACCGCTGTTCCACGGACCTGGGCTTAATGGCTGACGGGTTTGAATTTTGTACGGGGAGAGATACAGGTCTTCAAAAACAATTTATTGCAGTGCCTTCCGAATAATTCCCACCTGCTGTGCGGCTCGTCTGGTCGATTTCCTGGGGCTGGTTTGAAACACAGCGACTGTCTCCTCGATGTTTTCAGACGTTTGTATCCTTTTCGGAAGACCGGAATTGTTTACAGTGTTATCACAAACACTACCAGTTCTGTAACACCTGCAAATAAAAATTCTTAATTGTTAGCACACTTGAACCGGTTGTCTTCAGCTTCAACTCGTTCGCAAACTTCTTTCGAGACGTAGATTGATTGTTATTTCTCGCGTAGTAGGCTCTCAAAATCGCTATACGCTCAAGCACGCTGAATCGTTTAATTTTCACCTCTAAATTGCCAGAAATGCCAACGGCCGTGGCACAGTGGATGCAACGGTGGGCTTGGATAGCACTTGGATGGGTTACCGTCTGGGTCTGCCGAGTGATGTTAGAAAGAGGGGTGCACTCAGCCCTTGTGAGGCCAACTGAGGAGCTACTTGATTGAGAAGCAGCGACTCCGGTCACGAAGACTGACATAATGGCCGTGAGTACGGAGTAACGACTACGTCTCCCTCCATGCCTCCATGACACGGCGGCCGGTCAGTACCCAATGGGCCCCCTGGGGGCCCCTGGCCACAACTAGAAGCCGGTGCACTTGTGCGCGCAAAATAATTAGGGTAACGACTGAGATATCTAGGTTCTGAAGTATTGTCATCGGCAGGTTGGACTGAAATGGTTCGACGTCTTAGTGTTGTTGCTGTGGAGTGGGGACAACAACATTACTGCAACTGGGATAGTGATAATAACAAAAATTTGCTACAAAGGGGATTGATATTGACTTGTGTTGACGCTACCAAACAAATCACACAAGCTGTTGGGTTCAGTTAGTGTAGTCAGCAGGTAATGCAGCGCAATAACAATGTGACTTAACCGAAGCTATGGCATGGACAGCTATAGGAAGGTTAGAGGTGCGACAGACACAGAGGGAGGTGACTTCAGCTACTGGAGTATCTCGAAGTACAATTTCCAGGACCTGGATGCGATTTGAGATGACTGGAACAGTTGAAAGAAGGCAAGGCGGACGTGGTCCCAAGGGTAACTTCAGCAAGAGATGATCCTTGTCTCCGGTTAACAGACCGGCGAGACAGGAGGCTGAATGCAACTCAGCTGCAACGCTCCCTCTAGCTAACAACAGGACGCGCAATATCAACACAAACAATCCGAAATTGCCTTCATGAACGTGGATCCTAAGCACGGAGGAATATAGTGTGTGTCCCATTAAACCCGTGGCGCCGTTTAGCCCGCAGAAACTGGGCGAAGGAAGATCGGGGTTGTAGTAGTAGCAAATGGCTGCGGGCTCTGTGACTCAAGACTGTCGGAGAATCGTCGTTTCCTCATGTGGAGAGAAAGTGGAACTCGAAATAATCCTGCTTATGTGCAGGAAACATTAACGTATCATGGTGATGGACGAACGGTGTGGGCAGGAGTCAATATTGGCGAACATAAGGATCTGTATGTCGTTCAGAATGGCGCTTTGACTGGAAGGTATACAGACGAGATCCTCCGACTTTCTGCTGTGCCCTTCTCTGGCACTTTAGCAGTTGGGTTTCTCCTTGTGGACCATAACGCCTTGTGGACCAAAGATCTAGATTGGCGGACAACATGCTTGAAGCCGAGGGAACTGAACTTATGGAGTGGTCAGCTTGTTCACCGGGCTTTAAACCCGACTGAGTATATTTGAAATGCACTTGGCAGACACACTGCAGCCAGATCAGCACCTTCCAAAGTAGATTCCAGAGCTGGATATTTCACTCATGGAAGAATGACGAAATATCTCATTAGGAGTTGATTGATAACCTTATCACACACCATAAAGACTGTGTTGAGTCGGAGAATTGTCGTTCCCTCATGTGGAGAGAACGTGGGACTCGAAATAATCCTGCTTATGCGCAGGAAACATCAACAAATCACGCTGGTGGACGAACGGTGTGCGCAGGAGTCAGTATTGGCGAACGTAGGGATCTGTTTGGCGTTCAGAAAGTCGCTTTGACTGAAAGGTATACAGACGAGTTCCTCCGACCTTTTAATGTGCCCTACTCTGGTCCTATAGCAGATGGTTTTCTTCTTGTGGACGATAACGCATATCCCCAAACAGGTATATTGGCGTACAACATGCTTCAAGCTGAGGGAACTGAACATATGGAGTGGTCAGGTTGTTCACCGGGCTTAAACCCGACTGAGCATGTCTGAGATGTACTTGGCAGACACTTGCAACCAGATCAGCAACTCTAAAGCAGGTTACAGAGCTGGATATTACACTCATGGAAGACTGACAAAATGTTCAAATGTTTGTAGAGCTTATGGGACTTAACTACGGAGTGATCAATCCCTAAACTTACAAACTACTTATGAACTAGCTTATACTAAAGACGGCACAAACATCCATGCCCGAGGGGGGATTCGAACCCCCGACAGCAGCGGCCGTGCAGACCATGACTGGCAATCCGCAGACCGCTCGGCCACCGCGGCCGGCTAATAATGAGAAGAATATCCTTCAAGAGCTGATTGATAACCTCATACTGTCCATCACGCCACACAGGTGTGGAACTGTACTAACTCTTCGGTGTAATCACACACCATATTAGACAACAACGAGAGTAACTTTTTTACTATTATGGTAGCCCTATAATAGCAGTAAGTAAATGCTATGTAGATCTCAACTAAAGAGCTGAGACAGCAAAATATCTTACTGTATCAAACACAAATTACAACTGTAACTAATATACGAAGAAAATGCTTTATCATATGTATATTATTTAAGACGTCTAACCTCTTTTTTTTAAGTTTAGTTCAATAATTTTCAACTTGTACCTTAAATACTCAAGAAGAATATCGTAATTCCAATTCCAAAGAAAGCAAGCGCAGACAAGTGTGAAAATTACAGAACTATCAGTTTAAAAACTCATGGGTGGAAAATACTAACACGAATTATTTACAGACGAATGGAAAAACTTGTGGAATCCAACCTCGGGGAAGATCAGTTTGGATTTAGGAGAAATGTAGAAACACGGGAGGCAGTACACACATTACGACTTACCTTAGAAGATAGGCTAATGAAAGGGAAACCTACTTTTTTAGCGTTTGTCGATTTGTAGAAAGCTTGTGGCAATGTCCACTGGAATAAACTCTTCCAAATTCCGAAGGTATAAGGGGTAAAATATAGGGAGCGAAGAGTTATATTCAACATATACAAAAACCAGACAGCGGTTATTACAGTCGAAGGGCAAGAAAGGGACGCAGATGTTGGGAAGAGAGCAAGACAGGGTTGTAGCCTTTCCCCTACGTTGTTCAATCTGTACATTGAGCAGGCAGTGAAAGAATGGAAGGAGAAAAAATTGGAGAGGGCATTAAAGTGCAGGGATAAGAAATAAAAACATTGCGGTTTGCTGATGACATAGTAATCTGTCAGAGACCGCAAAAGATCTGGAAGAGCATTTGAATGGGATGGACAGTGTCTTGAAAGGAAGATATAAGATGAACATTAACAAGAGTAAAACGAAGGTAATGGATTGCAATGTCAGAAAATCATGCGATGCTGAAGGAATTAGATTAGGTAATGACACAATAAAAGTAGCATATGAATTTTGTTATTTGGGTAGCAAGATAACTTCTGATGGCTGAAGTAAAGAAGATATCAAATGCAGAATGGGTATGGGAAGAAAAGTGTTTCTAAAGAAGGGAAACTTGTTAACATCCAATATTAATTTAAATGTTCGGAAGTCCTTTCTGAAAGCATTAGTCTGGAATGTATCATTGTATGGGAGTGAAACGTGGACGATAAGGAGTTCAGATAAAAATATGATAGAAGGTTTTGAAATGTGGTGCTACAGACGAATGTTGTAGATTAAATGGGTAGATCACGTAACTAACGAGGAAGTTCTTAACCGAATCGGGGAGAAAGGGAGTTTCTGGCATATCCTGACTAAGAGAAGGGATAGATTGGTCGGACACATTTTGAGACATCAAGGAATTGTCAACTTAGCATTAGAAGGAAGCGTGTGGGGTAAAAATCGTAGAGGGAGACTGAGGGACAAATACACTGTTGTTACAAACTCATAATAATGATAATAGGGATGATAATGACGAACAACTCATTGTAAGCGGTAGTGCTACGGAAAGTGCGGGAAGAGGCGATGGAAGCAGTGGCAGTGAATACCAACAGTCTTTCGGAAAGAAAGTTAAAGTTGCAACTATCATCACGGCTTTTGATGACAATTCGCTAGAGAACATGTACGATGATTATTACATAAGATATCTGCATTACGTATGGCGTCTACAATTACATTTACAGTGCTATCTAGAGTATGGTTGCAGAGCTTTGCAGAAAAACGACACCCACCAGCACATTGAGGTGTACGTAGAGATCCTGTAACCAACAGATATATTTGTTCGAGCCCATGTACTTTCCTTGTGAGATGCACTTGGCAGACACTTTGTAGCTAGATCACCAGCCCCCAAAGCAGGTTCCAGAGCTGGATATTACACTCATGACCAAATATCCCTCTAGAGCTGATTGATAACCTCATACTTTCCATGCCACGCAGGTGTGCAACTGTACTGCCTGTGCGATGTAATCACACACCAAATTAGAGAATAACGAGATTAACTTTTTCACTATTATGGTAGCCCTATAATGTTGTTACTGTGGTCTTCAGTCCGGAGATGAGCCTCCTCTGCGGTTTTTACCCCACACACTTCCCTCCAATGCTAAATTCACAATTCGTTGATGTCTAAGAATGTTTCCTACCAATCTATCCCTTCTTTTAGTCAAGGTCCGCCAGAAATTCCTTCTGTCCCCAATTCTATTCAGAACCTCCTCTTTAGTTACGCGATCCACCCACCTTCAGCATTCTTCTGTAGTACCACATTTCAAAAGTCTCTATCCTCTTTCTCTTCGCACTGTTTATCGTCCATGTTTTACTCCCATACCAGACAACACTCCACACAAATGCCTTCAGAAAGGACTTCCTTAGGCTTAAATCAATATTCGATGTTAACAAATTTCTCTTTTTCAAGAAAGCTTTTCTACCCATTGCCATTTTGTATCCTCTGTACTGCGACCGTCATTTGTTATTTTACTGTCCAAGTAACAAAACTCTACCTCCTTTATTGATTCGTTACCTAATCTAATTCCTTGAGCATCACCTGATTTTCTTAGACTTCACTCCATTACCCAAGTTTTGCTCTTTTTAATGTTCATCTTATATGCACCTTTCAGCACAATGTCTATTCCGTTCAACTGCTCTTCCAGGTCCTTTTCTGTCTCTGACAGAATTAGAATGTCATCGACAAAACGCAATGTTTTTATTTCTTCACCCTGAACTTTAATTCCTTCTCCAAATTTCTCCTTGCTTTCTTTTATAGCTTGCTCAATTTACAAATTGAATAACATTGGGGACAGACTACAACTTTGTCTTACATCCTTTCCCAACTACTGCATCCCTTTCATGCCCTTCAAATCTGACAACCGCTGTCTGGCTTTTGTACAAGTAGTAAATAACCTTACGCTCCCTATATTTTACTCCTGCTTTCTTCAGAACTTGAAACATTTTATTCTAATCAACATTGTAAAAAGTCTTCTCCGAATCTACAAAAGCTATATATGTAGGTTTGCCGTGTCTTAATCTATCTTCTAGGATAAGCCGTAAAGTGAGTATTGCCTCCAGTGTTCCTACATTTCTACTGAACCAAAATTGATCTTCCCAGAGGTCGGGTTCTACCAGCTTTCCGTATAATAAAAATGTTCAAATGTTTGTATAGCTTATGGGACTTAAGTACGGGGTCATTAGTCTCTAAACTTACAAACTACTTATGAACTAGCTAATCCTAAGGACGGCACAGATATCCATGCGCGAGGGGGGATTCGAACCCTCGACCATAGTGGCCGTGCAGACCGTGACTGGAGCGCCTCAATCCCCACGGCCACCGCGGCCGGCTTTCCGTATAATAGCAGTAAGTAAATGCTATGTAGACCTCAAGTAAAGAGCTGAGACAGCAAAATATCGTACTGTATCAAACACAAATTACTATTGTAAATGCCGGCCGCGGTGGCCGAGGGGACTGAGGCGCTTCAGTCACGGTCTGCACGGTCACTACGGTCGGGGGTTCGAATCCCCCCTCGGGCATGGATATTTGTGCCGTCCATAGCTGTAGCTAGTTCGTAAGTAGTTTGTAAGTTTAGGGACTGATGACCCCGTAGTTAAGTCCCATAGACTCTACAAACATTTGAACATTTGAACTATTATAAATAATATATGAACAAAATACTTTATCATATGTATATTATGTATGATGTGTAACAATTTTTATCTTTTGCAGTGTAGTTCAAATAATTTTCATCGTGTATCTTCAATACACACGTTTTGTTCCACGCGTTGGAACCATAGTTTCCGATGATGCCTAGCACGCACTTCCTTGATGGTACGTAAATGTTGAAATGTTTGTAAATCTTATGGGACTTAACTACGGGGTCATCAGTCCCTAAACTTACAAAATACGTATGAACTACTTACGAACAAGGACGCCACAAATATCCATGCCCGAGTGGGTATTCAAACCCCCAACCGTAGTGGCCGTGCAGACCGTGATTGAAGCCCCTCAGTCCTCTCGGCCACCGCGGCCGGCAGATTTACAAACACTTGAACATTTTCCTTTGTAAACCCTGTCAACTTGTGTACTGTACCTGTGTTTGCAAAAATATTCGATGTAATCGCCTGAACCTAACCATTAAACATGTAATATTACTATGTAATGGGGCATGTTAAATAATAAGGATGTATATTGCCAAACGTATTAAGAAGAGACTTGCACAAGACAGGGTAGCGTGGAGTACTGTATCAAACCAGTCTGCGGACTGAAGACCGCCGGCCGCAGTGGCCGAGGGGACTGAGGTACTTCAGTCATGGTCTGCACGGCCACTTTAGTCGGTGGTTCGAATCCCCCCTCGGGCATGGATATTTGTGCCGTCCTAGTTCGTAAGTAGTTCATAAGTAGTTTGTAAGTTTAGGGACTGATCACCCTGTAGTTAAGTCCTATAAGCTTCACAAACATTTGAATATTTTTGACTGAAGACCACAACAACAACAATGTTAAATACACATGTTTTGCTCCATGCTTTGTAACCTTAGTTTCTGACCACGCCTAGCAAGCACTTCCTTGATGGTACAGGACAGGGTAGCGTGGAGAGCTGCATGAAACCAATCTGCAAACTGAAGACCACAACAACAACAACCTTAAATACACATGTTTTGCTCCACGCTTTGGAACCTTAGTTTCTGACCACGCCTAGCAAGCACTTCCTTGATGGTACAAGACAGGGTAGCGTGGAGAGCTGCATGAAACCAATCTACGAACTGAAGACCACAACAACAACAACCTTGAATACACATGTTTTGCTCCACGCTTTGTAATCTTAGTTTCTGACCACGCCTAGCAAGCACTTCCTTGATGGTACAGGACAGGGTAGCATGGACAGGTGCATAAAAACCAATCTACGAACTGAAGACCATAACAACAACAACCTTAAATACACATGTTTTGCTGCACGCTTTGTAACCTTAGTTTCTGACCACGCCTAGCAAGCACTTCCTTGATGGTACAGGACAGGGTAGCGTGGAGAGCTGCATGAAACCAATCTACGAACTGAAAACCACAGCAACAACAACTTTGAATACACATGTTTTGCTCCACGCTTTGTAACCTTAGTTTCTGACCACGCCTAGCAAGCACTTCCATAATGGTACAGGACAGGGTAGCGTGGAGACCTGCATGAAACCAATCTACGAACTGAAGACGACAACAACAACCACCTTGAATATACATGTTTTGCTCCATGCATTGTAACCTTAGTTTCTGACCACGCCTAGCAAGCACATCCTTGATGGTACAAGACAGGGTAGCGTGGAGAGCTGCATGAAACCAATCTACGAACTGAAGACCACAACAACAACAACCTTGAATACACATGTTTTGCTCCACGCTTTGTAACCTTAGTTTCTGACCACGCCTAGCAAGCACTTCCTTGATGGTACAGGACAGGGTAGCGTGGACAGGTGCATAAAAACCAATCTACGAACTGAAGACCATAACAACAACAACCTTAAATACACATGTTTTGCTGCACGCTTTGTAACCTTAGTTTCTGACCACGCCTAGCAAGCACTTCCTTGATGGTACAGGACAGGGTAGCGTGGAGAGCTGCATGAAACCAATCTACGAACTGAAGACCACAACAACAACAACCTTGAATAAACATGTTTTGCTCCACGCTTTGTAACCTTAGTTTCTGACCACGCCTAGCAAGCACTTCCTTGATGGTACAGGACAGGGTAGCGTGGAGAGCTGCATGAAACCAATCTACGAACTGAAAACCACAGCAACAACAACCTTGAATACACATGTTTTGCTCCACGCTTAGTAACCTTAGTTTATGACCACGCCTAGCAAGCACTTCCTTGATGGTACAGGACAGGGTAGCGTGGAGAGCTGCATGAAACCAATCTACGAACTGAAGACCACAACAACAACAACCTTGAATACACATGTTTTGCTCCACGCTTTGTAACCTTAGTTTCTGACCACGCCTAGCAAGCACTTCCTTGATGGTACAGGACAAGGTAGCGTGGAGAGGTGCATAAAAACCAATCTACGAACTGAAAACCACAGCAACAACAACTTTGAATACACATGTTTTGCTCCACGCTTTGTAACCTTAGTTTCTGACCACGCCTAGCAAGCACTTCCTTGATGGTACAGAACAGGGTAGCGTGGAGAGCTGCATGAAACCAATCTACGAACTGAAAACCACAGCAACAACAACCTTGAATACACATGTTTTGCTCCACGCTTTGTAACCTTAGTTTCTGACCCCGCCTAGCAAGCACTTCCTCGATGGTACGTAAACTTTAGCTGCGCACTTGTTTGCGTAGAACGCAGCTTTTCCGTGGATGCTGCAAGCCCTACCCAGCGCAGCCGCGCTGCATCACAGCCCGCGCAAAACCAAACAGAGAGAGCAGGAATAGAAACACAACAACGTCTGGGCGCGGCGCCTCAGAGCGTTTACGGAAGGCGGCGTCGTCTGGAGAGGCCGCGTGACCCGAGGCGCAAATAGGAGCGGCGGCGTCGCGGGCTCCAAAGCAGAGGCGTTTACTGCCCGGCAGCGGCGGTGGCGAGTGACGCGAGGCTGCGGTCGCCGACTCACAGAGGCACAGAGGCGCTCTAAATATAAGGCGTCACCGCGCTGCACCGCTAACGCAACGCGGCGCTCACGACGGTGGCCGGGGGCCAGCCACGTGGCTTTACTGCCGCTGCAACGCCCTGCGCGTTGCCCAACACCCGTCTCAAGGCCGTAAATACACTGCCCCCCGTAAATCAAAGGCATTTTACTGGCATAACGGTCGCTAAGGAGGTTACTTTTGTATCCCATCCTCGTCGCCACTTTTGTGTCTCGTTTCCGCCGGTCGTCCTGGGTGTCGGTGGCCGAGTAAAGAGAGACCGACACAGGAGGTAGGATCACAGAGAAGAAACCACCCCTACACCACTGTCCTACGCTGCCCTAGTAGTTGCGTAAGATGCTAGCAGGTGTCAGGCGGATCGCTGGCTTAGGGTGTCTCTCGCACGTCAGAGGGTAGCATACAATAGTTACCACAGCCATACCTTACCAAAAGATCTTTCCAAGAACCCTAAAAAAATTCTGGTCCTATGTAAAATCGATAAGCGGGTCGACTCATTGGCCGTTAATCCGTAGGTTACAAACTACTTAAACTAAGGTAAACTAACCTAAGGACAAGACAAACACCCGTATCCGAGGGGGGAATCGAACCCCCGACGGCGAACGGCCGAGCGCACCGCAACACGGCTAATCCGCCGCGGCCCATCATTCGTCCACCACCGTGATATGGTGACGTTTCCCGTACATAAGCAGGATTGTTCAGAGTTCCACATTCTCTCCAGATGAAGCATCGACGATTGCCCGACCGAACACAAAATCTTGACTCATCTGTGAGCAGAAAGCCGGCAGCGGTGGCCGAGGGGACTGAGGCGCTCCAGTCACGGTCTGCACGGCCACTACGGTCGGGGGTTCGAATTCCCCCTCGAGCATGGATATTTGTGCCGTCCTTAGTATTAGTTAGTTCATAAGTAGTTTGTAAGTTTAGGGACTGATGACCCCGTAGTTAAGTCCCATAAGCTTTACAAACATTTGAACATTTTGTGAGCAGAAATCAAAGACTGTTGAACTCTCGATTCAAAAAAGAACACGCAAATGATGACAGGCAAAAGTTATTAGAGATTCGTGGGGCGTCTACAAAAAGATCGATGCGTGAAACATGCAATAATTACCACAGCCATACCTTACCAAAAGATCTTTCCGAGAACTCGAAAACATTCTGGTTCTACGTAAAATCGGTAAGCGGGTCAAAGCTCACTATCCAGTCACTCGTTGATCATTCCGGGGCAGTAATAGAAGAAAGCAAACGGAAAGCTGAAGTTCTAAATTTAACCTTTAAGAAATATTTCACGCAGGAGGACCGCACAAATGTACCATCACTTGATCATCGTACTAATTCCGAAACGGAGAAAATAGTAATAGGTATTTGCGGTGTAGAGAAGCAGCTGAGAGAGCTAAATGCGAAAAAGTCTGCTGGTTCGGATGGAACACCAGTTCAGTTTTACAAAGAGTATTCTGCGGCATTGGCCCCCTACTTCGCTTGCATTTATCACGAATCTTTAATTCACCGCAAATTTCCTAGGGATTGGAAAAAAGCGCAGGTGACTTCCGTTTATAAGAAAGGAAAGAGAACTGTCCCACATAATTACAGACCAATATCGTTGATATCAGTTTCCTGTAGAATTTTGGAGCATATTCTCAGTTCGAATGTAGTAAATTTCCTTGAGACGGAAAAGTTTCTTTCTATGAATCAGCACGGATTTAGGAAACATCGTTTATGTGAAACTCAGTTTGTCCATTCTCGCATGACATCTTGCGAGGCATGGATGAAGGGCAACAGGCTGATTGTGTATTGCTCGACTTCAAAAAGGTGTCGACACGGTGCCACACTGCAGACTGCTGACAAAGATACGAGCTTATGGAATAGGTTCACAGATTTGTGACTGGCTGGAAGACTTCCTAAGTAATAGAACGCAGTACGTTGTTCTCGACGGCGAGTGTTCATCAGAGACGAGTGTATCGTCAGGCGTGCCCCAGGGGAGTGTGATACGACCGCTATTATTTCCTATCTATATAAATGATCTGATGCACAGACTAACTTGTAATTTGCGGCTGTTTGCTGATGATGCTGTGGTGTATGGGAGGGTGTCGTCTGTAACTGACTGTAATAGCATACAGGATGATTTAGACCAACTTTCTAGTTGGTGCGAAGTATGGCAGCTAGCTCTCAATGTAGAAAAATGTAAGGTGGTGCGCGTGAGTAGAAAAAGCAATCCCATAATGTTCGAATACAGCATTAGTAGTGAGCTGCTTGATGCTGTCGCGCCGTTCAATTATCTAGGCGTAACATTGCAGAGCGATATGAAATGGAACGAGCATGTAAGGACAGTTGTGAGTAAGGCGGACAGCCGACTTCGGTTTATTGGGAGAATTTTGGGAAGATGTATTCCACCTGTAAAGGAAACCGCGTATAAAACGCTTGTACGACCACTTCTTGAGTATTGCTCAAGTGTTTGTCACCCGCAGCAGATCAGTTTAAAGGAAGACAGAGAGGCGGTTCAGAGGCGAGCAGCTAGATTTGTTACCGGTAGGTTCGACCAATGTGCGAGTGTCACGGAAATGCTCCGGCAACTCAATTGGGAATCGCTGAAAGAAAGACGACGTTCTTTTCGTGAATTTCTGTTAAGTAAATTTAGAGGGCCGGAATTTGAAGCTGAGTGTAGTACGATCTTGCTGCCGCCTACTTACATTTCGCGTAAAGATCACAAAGACAAGATAAGAGAAATTAGGGCTCCTGCGGAGGCATATAGGCATTCTTTTTTTCCTCGTTCAATTTGGGAGTGGAATAGCAAAGAAAATACCTAGTAGTGGTACAGTGTACCCTCCGCAACACACCTTACGGTGAATTGCGGAGTATGTATGTAGATGTAATTTTGTATCCCATCCTCGTCGCCACTTTTGTGTCTCGTATCCGCCGGTTGTCCTAGGTGTCGGTGGCCGAGTAAAGAGAGACCGACAAAGGAGGTATAGGATGCACGCGTGTGCAGGTACGGAGGTGACCAGCCAGTGGGACAGCAGAAACTAGAAACACTAGGTTAAATTAGAACATATATATACATGTGGCGTCTGTTCCGAAAGAACAGACGTCACTTCTGATCCTGCAGTTGTTATTATTTAATATTCATAGAATATATGACATCAACTGCGATCGGGCAAAGCTGAAAATGTGTACCCAGCCGGGATTCGAACCCGGGTCTCCTGCTTTGTAGGCAGTTGCGCTGACCCCTACACCACTGAGGACACAGTGATCACCGCACCTGCAACTGGTGTAGGGGTCAGCGCAACTGCCTAGAAAGCAGGAGACCCGGGTTCGAATCCCGGCTGGGTACACATTTGCAGCTTTGCCCGATCGCAGTTGATGTCATATATTCTATGAATATTAAATTAGAACAAGTTGTTCAAAATATTCAAATATTTGTTAAGCTTATGGGACTTAACTACGCCTCACAACTTTACTTCCGCCAGTACCTTGCCTCCTACTTTCCAAACTTCACAGAAGCTCTCCTGCGAACCATGCAAGACTAGCACGCCTGGAAGAAAGGATAATGGTGGAGACATGGCTTAGCCACAGCCTTACAAACTACTTACGAACTAGGATGGCACAAATATCCATGCCCGAGGGGGGATTCGAACCCCCGACCGTAGTGGCCGTGCAAACCGTGACTGGAGCACCTCAGTCCCCTCGGCCACCGCGGCCGGCAGAACAAGTTGTATATTTAGTAGAAATAAGATAATACTTGAGAATGAAACTTTCACTCTGCAGCGGAGTGTGCGCTGATATGAAACTTCTTGGCAGATTCAAATTGTGTGCCGCAACTGGGACTCGAACTTGGAACCTTAGCCTTTCGCGGGCAAGCGCACTACCGACTGTGCTATCCCGACACGACTCACGATGCCGCCTCACAACTTTACTTCCGTCAGTACCTCGCCTCCTACTTTCCAAACTTCACAGAAGCTCTCCTGCGAACCATGCAAGACTAGCACGCCTGGAAGAAAGGATAATGGTGGAGACATGGCTTAGCCACAGCCTTACAAACTGCTTACGAACTAGGATGGCACAAATATCCATGCCCGAGGGGGGATTCGAACCCCCGACCGTAGTGACCGTGCAAACCGTGACTGGAGCACCTCAGTCCCCTCGGCCACCGCGGCCGGCAGAACAAGTTGTATATTTAGTAGAAATAAGATAATACTTGAGAATGAAACTTTCACTCTGCAGCGGAGTGTGCGCTGATATGAAACTTCTTGGCAGATTCAAATTGTGTGCCGCAACTGGGACTCGAACTTGGAACCTTAGCCTTTCGCGGGCAAGCGCACTACCAACTGTGCTATCCCGACACGACTCACGATGCCGCCTCACAACTTTACTTCCGCCAGTACCTCGCCTCCTACTTTTCAAACTTCACAGAAGCTCTCCTGCGAACCATGCAAGACTAGCACGCCTGGAAGAAAGGATAATGGTGGAGACATGGCTTAGCCACAGCCTTAGGGATGTTTCCAGAATGAAACTTGCACTCTGCAGCGGAGTGTGCGCTGATATTAAACTTCCTGGCAAATTAAAATTGTGTGCCGGAACCGGGACTCGAACCTGGGACCTTTGCCTGTCACGGGCAAGCGAGATAATACTTATATTTTACAAAGTTCACGACTGCAGAATGCTGATACATAGTTGAACTAGAGAGAGTCGTGCCTATTGATGATTCCTAGTCACAGTTTTCAGTCTCGCCATAGTGATTCTTATAATTCTACCGGCCGTTCTGAATAGACTGTGAACAGTAGCCAGTGTAAAAGTGCGACGCAAACGTCGCCGCGTCGTGTTAGACAAAGTAATTTGACAAACGGGCGCCGACGCTCTTTTCAGAAAAATGTTCGTAAGTCTTACCCCCAGTGTGTATCTCGCCACAAACGTACGCATTGTCCTAGCCGCAATGCAACCTTTCATCAATGTGGCAAATCGGGAAATGTACAGTCAGTGTGTATGCAGAATAAAAATTCTAAGAACGGTGCCGTTAGGAACAGTTCATACTATAAATATCATACACGCTGTAGACTTAGACAGTGCTTTTCGTGAGTCTAAGATGCAAGGTAGTTCTACACCTACGACTCTTTCGATGTCCTCCGTCAAACACACCTGATAAGGATCCCACACTGGGCAGCAATACTCAAAAAATGGACGGACAAGCGTAGTGTATGCAGTTTCTTTTGTAGTTCCGTTGCATCCTTTAAGGGTTCTGCCAATAAAACGTAGTCTCTGATTCTCCTTTCCTACGACATTAGGTGTTCTTTCCAACTTATGTCTGAAGTAATAATAATTCCTAGGTATTTTATGGAGTTTAGGGCCTCCACTTTTGATTTATTTATCATGTAAACAAAGTTTAACGGATTTCTTTTCGTACTCATGTGGACGACTTCACACTTCTCATTACTTAGAGTCAATTGCCAATTTTTACACCATCGTGATATCTTATTCAGATCGTTCTGCAGTTGGTTTTGATCTTCTGATGATTTTACTAGACGGTAAATGACGGCGTCATCTGCAAACAACCTAAGAGAGCTACTTAGATTTTCCCCTAAATCGTTTATGTAAATAAGGAACAGCAGAGGACCAATAACACTACCCTATGGAACGCCCGATATCACCTCTGTTTTAGTCGATGCCTTACCATCGATTACTACGAACTGTGTCCTCTCTGACAAGAAATCCCCTATCCAATCGCAAATTTGGGGCGATATACCATAACCACGCAATTTGATTAAAAGCCGTTTGTGAGGTACGGTGTCAAAAGCTTTCTGGAAATCAAGAAATACGGAATCGATTTGCGAACCTTTGTCGATAGCACCCATCACTTCGTGTGAATAAAGAGCTAGTTGTGTTTCGCATGAACGATATTTTCTAAATCCGTGTTGACCTTGGGTCAATAGATCGTTCCGTTCCAGATAATTCATAATATTTGAATAGAGGATATGTTCCAAAACCCTGCTGCTGCTTAGTTAGTTTAGGGTGCAAGTACTTCCTCCTGTGGTGGCGACCCCCGAAACAAGACTTTGCGGCGACCCACATATTATTCAAATGTTCAAATGTTTGTAGAGCTTATGGGACTTAACTACGGGGTCATCAGTCCCTAAACTTACAAACTACTTACGAACTAGCTAACACTAAGGACGGCACAAATACCCATTCCCGAGGGGGGATTCGAACCCCCGACTGTAGTGGCCGTGCAAACTGTGACTGGCGCGCCGCAGTCCCCTCGGCCACCGCGGCCGGCGCGCACAGGTTATTAAACACAGCTCTAGAACATATAAATGACTCACCTCTTATGATTCACAAAAATCCGTGATTAAAAGGTGTGAATGTCTCCTTGTTAGTCTCAGAGGACATATTCTTAGCATACTTCAATTCTAGGAAGTCGCCCAACCAGAAGTGGTTCGTCGAGTGTATATATCATATGGTTCTATGTCTGCCTATCCACCAGCAACATTTTCAAATAGTTTGTGGAGTGCTTCAGTAACCAGATAAATGTCAAGTGCATCAGAGATCAGAAGATGTTGCCTTTGACTAACGAATCCGGTCGTCTTGCCTAAATAAATATAAAAATAATACTGCGACCGTGGCATATTCTCTATCACACACATACTTTTTGTTTCAGTTACCCAGACGCCGAGGGGAGCCTTTAACCCTGACTGTGTCTGGGGCTACGTCCCCGTTCTGTTATCTCCGCCCTGCATCCAGTGTGCAGGAGTCGTAACCCTCCTGGCCTCATAGCACCGCAGCCTCTCCTAGCACAGAGGTGACGTCATCTACGGTTCAGCACGCGGTCTATTTTCTGTATAGCCATGGCGCTAAAATCCGTCCCCGTTTCCTCTTATCAGGACTCACTTTCTCTCCTCCTGAGATGCATTGCTGAGTCTGGTAAATTTCCCCGACTAGGCACAACATGCTATTACTCTGCATCAGTGTAAGTAAGCGTGTATCACCAGTTGGCTACAAGCCACCAGATAGATGTTAACGCGCGATTTATTGCCAGAGGCTATCTGAATTCGTTGGTGTGTCACATCACGCACAAATGGATAAAGATTTAAAAATTTGAGTTTCTGAAAGTTCAAGGATACTTTTCGCCATATCTCTCACTACGTGTGTCACGGGAGACGTGAGTTTAGAGATAGTGCTACGACAATATTACATATTCGCCACGTTGACCAAATTATCGATAAAATTCATTATATTCGGATGAACAGTCATCATGCTACACATTTATAGGAGGTAAGCATCTCGTTTGTGGGGCTGTACAACATCATGAGTGGATCCCTGAATAGGAAGAAGAAAATGCGCGATGGGTTCTTGTAGCTGAATTTTGTGATAGCAGCTGATGACTCAGTATCGCAACTACAGAATTTCAAGTGTAGTTAGAAAGTATCGTGGAAATATTGTGGGTGCGCAGATGAAGCGTGAATTCACTGTCACATACAGGAGACAAGAAGAGATGAACGCTGTAATGAATCAAACAATGTAAATATTATACTGACGAAAGGAATCTTGATTGCGTTAGTGATGTGTGAGTATGAGAGAGAGAGGTAGAGAGAGAAAGAGAGAGAGATTTTAGGAGAAAGGGGGAGGGGCAGGGTGACAAGGCCCCATATCAAACATCCATATTATAGCAAAAATCCATGAACTGGGCTTCGAAACAACTCCTTATTCGATGTATTACTTAGATGTGGCGGCATATAAAACTTCCCCATTTCTAAATCTGAAAATATAGCGTTTCAATTGTTATCCAGTTTACAGAATAAGAACTCTTGGCTATATTTGGTTTTAACAACTATTTTAATCCACATTGACCAGCAAGTTTATAATGATGTACACATAATGGGACGAACGACGTGATTCACGAAATTGTTTTCCCATCCTCGGACAAACCTCATTCGGAAAGCCTACGATTTTTTTTAATTTTTTTTATTTTTATTTTTTATTTTTTATTTTTTTTTTTTTTTGTCATTATGTACAATCTGTTAATATTCTTGCAAGCACTTTACCTACGTAAGGTTTCATGATCTCAGGAAATGCGTAAAATCTTCCTGAATAGTGTTATACAAACTATAGTTAAAACTGATTGAAATAGGTTTCTCACAGCTTTCATAGAAACAATTGTCGTTGAATGAGGAGAGTACTAGAGTTTTAGATAAATACTATGCAAAGTTGAAAACTACATTTTCTGAATGAATAAAAGAAAATCTACAACGTCTTCCCTAGGGCAAGTAGTAACAAACGAATACTGATGGATTTCGTACTAGTTGCTCGATACCGCTGTTGTTACACATTTAAACGATCTGTGGAAGTCTCTCATTTTCATGTTCTAAAGAAAAACTGTCATCTGTAAGTAGCCACAGAGAGATTGTAAAAGAAGAACTATAGATACAATATATCTCTGATGAAGAGAGTGACTGTTTCCTTCGATGTAAATAAATGCAAGATGGAAGGTAAGAACGAAAGGAAGAAATAAAAACTGATCGTATTAGATGTCTCAATGGCTAAGATACACGAAGGCGAGAAAATGGTGTACAAAATCCGTCCATTCATTCTGATTTTATGTTGTTTACAGTGAGAAGCACTCTATTCATCTACATCTACATCGATACTCTGAAATCACACTGAAGTGCATGGGAGAGGGTTCATTTCCACTTTTATGATATTTCAATATAGTACCATTCTCTAATAGCTCGAAAAAGGAACACCTAAATCTTTCTCTTTTCAATCTGATTTATTTTATTATGATGGTCATGTCTCTCTGTGTAGGTGAGTGCTAACAATATAGCTTCGCATTCTGAAGTGAAGGTTGGTGAAAGAAATTTCGCAAATAGGTCTTTACACAACAAATAACGTCTTTCTTTTAATGATTTCTACCCCAACTTGTGCATCATTTCCGTCACACTCTCTCCCCTACAAAGCGATAGTACAAAACGAGCTGCCCTTCTCTGAACTTTCTCTAAATCGTTCGTCAGTCCCAACTTGTGTGGATCCCAAAATGCGCAGCAATACTCCAAAATAGGACGCACTAGTGTAGGCAATTTCTTTAGTAGAACTGTTGCATGTTCTAAGTGTCCTGCCAATGAAACGTATTCTTTGGTTCGCCCTCCCTACAATATTTTCTAAATATTCTTTCCTATTTGAGTTGTTCGTAATTGTTACTCCAAGGTATTTAGTCGAATTTTCGCCCTCAAGGTATGTCTGATTTATCGTGTAACTGAAGTTTAACTGATTTCTTTTAGTGGTCATATGGATGACCTCACACTTATCATTATTAAGGGTCAAATGCCAATTTTTGCACCATGTATATAGCTTATCTAACATTTTGCAGTTGCTTTTGATCTTTGGGTGACTTTACTAACCGATAAATGACAGCATCATCCGCGAACAGTCTAACAGAGCTACTCAGATTGTATACTAAATCGTTTATGAAAGTAAAGAACAGTAGGGGCCCTGTAAAACTTCCCTGGGGAACGCCAGATATCACTACTGTTCTGCTCGATGACTTACTTTTAATTACAACTTACTGTGTCTTTCTGACAGGAAATAAAGGATCCAGTCGGACAAGTGTGGCGATATTCCATATGCACGAAATTTGATTACAAGATGCTTGTGTGATACACTGTCAAAAGCCTTTCGGAAATCTAGAAATATGGCATCTATTTGACATCCCTTTTTGATGCCACTCATCACATCATGTGAGTAAAGAGAAAGCTGTGTCTCACAAAAACGAAACTTTCTAAATCCGTGTTGACTATGGGACAGTAGGTCGTTTTCTTCAAGGTCGTTCATAATATTTGAGGAAAGTATATCTTCTAACATCCTGCTGCAAAACCAGCTTCAATGATATAGGCCTGTAATTTTGCGGATCACTCCTATTGCCTTTCTTGAATATTGGAGTGACCAGTGCAACTTTCCAGTCTTTGGGTACACAACGTTCGCTAAGTGAACGGTTATATATGATAGTTAGGTATGGGGCCATTGCATCAACAAACTCTGAAAGGGAGCTAATTGGTATATAGTTGGGACCGGGAGACTTACTTTTGTTAAGTGATTTAAGTTGCTTTAATACACCAGGGCACTTCTAAATTACGCATGGTGGAAACTGTTCTTGATAAGAAATCTGGAGTATTTGCTTCGTATTCTTTAGTGAAGGAATTTCGGAAAGCTCTGTTAAGCCATTCTACTTTAGCAGAACTGTCATCAGTAGCTTCACAATTTCTATCGTGTAATGAAGGTATCGTTTGTGTTTTGCCGCATTCAATTTAGAATAGTTGTTCCAACAAAACTGGAGATTTCATTATTAATCTCTGTCTGTGCATTCTGTTTTGTATGATCCGCCACAAATAATCTCAGCGTCTGTTGGACATGCAACTCTAACATTACTCTTTCTTCAAGAGAAAAGTTCCTCCGCTTAGCACAGCACCGCCAAGAAGTGTTGTGAAGTGGGACATACACACACAATCTCTCTTAAAGAGGACGAATGTTCGACACTGATTTATTGCGGGACTTCTGTGTAAGTTTGGAGGCTCTTTAAAGGAGAGCACATACAAGGTTCTCGTGCCATTTAATTTCTTTCTCGGAAATTAAGTATACAATGTTCGGCGTATGTGTCAATATTATCAGTTTTCTGTTCGTCTCTATTAGTTTATTAACTACGGAAAGACTTACTGTCAATTTAGAAGGTGCGATACTTAGGACAGTCTACGTGAATAATTCATTCACTTCTACTCAAAGAAGAAAATCTTTCACACATTAAATGTGTTTTATCTATGATGGATCAGTTTGAACTCCGTGACTGTTCCTAATGCAGGGTTGAGAATAAAAATTTGTATAATTTATCACACGACCGGTTTTGGGCTTGTGCCCATCTTCAGGTCCTTAAAAGATTTGGAATTTTACATGTGTAGCATTAACACCAAATAATTTGTTTTCAATCAGTGAACTCCATCAACTTTCTACACAGGTAAAATTCTAAATGTTTTAAGCACCTGAAGATAGGCAGAAACCCGAAACCGGTCGTGTGATAAATAAATAATAGATCTTTAATGTAGCGGTTTTTATTCTCAACCCTTTCAAACAAAAATTGTTCGTTTCAAATGGGAGCATAAAAAATGTTCAGATGTTTGTAAAGCTTATGGGACTTAACTACGGGGTCATCAGTCCCTAAACTTACAAACTACTTATGAACTACTTACGAACTAGGACGGCACAAATATCCATGCCCGAGGGGGGATTCGAACCCCCGACCGTAGTGGCCGTGCAGACCGTGACTAAAGCGCCTCAGTCCCCTCGGCCACCGCGGCCGGCATGGGAGCATAGAATGACACAAAATTAAGGGGGCAATATGGGAGATTCCAATTCTCCAGGAGAAAAATAAGTTAACACTTCACTCATGACCGCATCAATAAGCTTGTAATTCACATCAATGGTCTGACGAAAACACACGACATTATGGAGATACATTTTGAAGAATGCTTTTCTTTAAATATGTGATGTGGTTTGAAAGAGAATTAGTTGATAGTGCTACATGCGTTACCGCATCGTCTTACAGGACTCCGTTATGTGTACTGCGTATGTTCTTTCAGGATGTTCTGGTTCTCCGGTGTCAGATCACCTAAACATAACATTTCCCGCAAAACGTATCGGTAGCTATGGACACGTTTCTTGGCCTCCAATGTCTCCCGAGCTAATCTCAACAGATTTTTACCTTTCGGAATGGTTGAAAGGCGAAGTACACAAAGAAAAAATAAATACAAGAGTCGATGTGATCGATCGGATTACGAATAGTGCAGTCCCCATAGCTACACATGGTGTTATCAAGAGAATGCAAAAGTGCATTAAAGTTGGTGGTAGTATTTTTGAAAATCGACTTTGAACCTTTTAAGTTTGTTTGGGTTACATACTAACAGCTGTATCTCTCTGTTCAATGAAAAATGGCGTTTTTATTGTATTCACGTGTACTACCACCTACTAAAATGTTTGCTATTCCTCGTAAAACACCTTATAGAGAGGAAAAAATACGGTGGAAATTAAGTTTTTAGCCTTTATTGTGAGTGGGGAGAGATGTCGGTATTTCTCATAGCCACGTTCTAGTAACGGAACTCGGTTCATTCCTCGTTTGTGAGGTGCCTGTGGAGTATCTCCAGAATTGGACCACCGGCTTGAGAAAGTAAACTCATTGGCGCTCGGCTGCGGAGGAAAATATCGGACAACATTCGTCGTTGTATTCTTGGAGGTATATCAGACGCTTCCACTAGGACGTTAGGAGAGACACATCTCGCCAGTGACTCAACTGGAGGGGATGTACGACACCACCGAAAGAGAAGGCCCCGGCATTCTCATCCGAGGTGACGTAAATTATTCTTAATTTATTGCATATTTGAGGACCTTTTGCCTATTATTACATTACAGATCGTACAATTTACCATGTTACTTCTTATATCGTACATTCTACCATATATGATGTATGATATAAAATGGCAAATTTTATCACCTGTAACATAATAATAGGCAAAAATAATAGTATAATAATAATTATTCTTTTGATAATAAAGGTGATAATAATAACATTAATAATAATAACAAATATAGATATAGTTAGTTAAAAATGGCAGATGAAGCAGAAAATGTATATTGTAGAATGTTGCTATTATGAGGAAGATAAAATGAAAGATGATAGCAAGAATTAAGGCAGAATAATTAATTACAATTCTTATCTGCTTCAGATGAGAGGGCGTCGGTAATGCTTCCAGCCTGTTTCATCCGAAATAGCCGCAATTCTTATTTAAATAATAGTGTTCACATTATGCATGAATGCTACTCACACTAAATTCTGGAATTATCTAACTACAGGTTTTAGATGCTTGTCGTGGGTTACAGCCATTGAATTGTGTCTTTTCCTATTTTTAAAGGGCTGTAATGTTGTGTTATGATGTCAGTGTTGTGGTAATTTGCTTAGGCTCTGTGCTACGCAATATCTTTTAGGAACATGTTAGCCCATGTACATTTAAGTACTGTCATTTGAACTTTAATAAATGTATTACAGAACAAAGTATCATATAGGGAGAGAAGTTCCGAAACGAGTTTCTCAAGCTTTGCTTTCCGAGAGACACTTTCCCTTATACTCTGCCTAAATCTAACTGTACATGGTAGCATACTTATGACTAATTTTGTGTCGCTGTTCTATTTTTGAGGTTTTATTTGCGTGTAATGTTCTTTCGGTGTTCTTGTTACGTAGGCTCTAAGGCTGATATGTTGGGTCTGTGTTCTATATCATCAAATATACTCTGCAAATCACATTTAACTGCCTGGCAGAAGGTTTATAGAACCGCTTTCATAATATTTTTCTACCGTTCCATTCCCTAACAACGCACGTGTAATAGTAACACCCAATTCTTTCAATTTACGATCTCTCTTATTTTATTAAAATGATCATGAAGGGGATGCTAAGAAATTTTAGCATTCGGAGGGGAAAGTTGGTGAAAGAAATTCCCCAAATAAATCTCGCCGCAACGAATAACGCTTTTCTTTTTATAATTTCCACACCACTTCCCGTTTCATTTCCGTGATACTCCCCCCCCCCCAGCATCACGATAATACAAAACTTTCTCTATATCCTCCGTCAGTCTTTCTTTGAGAGAATAACACGATGCGCATGGCAGGTGTAGTGACGGACAGGTGTAGTGTAACAGTTTCTTTAGTAGAACTCTTACATCTTCTGAGTGTTCTGCCAATGAAACGTAGCCTTCTTCTTGATATTTTCTACATGTCCTTTCGAATTAAAGTTTGTTACGTTTCTTGGTTTTTTGGGGGGTATTATTGTATGATTTGACCGTGTAGTCCCTCAGTCCCTCTTCAATCTTGTAACACCATATAAATCTCTTCTTGTCTAGTCCGGTTAAATTTTTAGTTGAGGTCCTGGTTAACCAGTGCCTCTATTTTTCACTCTTCCAATAGTAGTCAAGGTCATTACACTTCGTCACAAGTAATGAAGTTATGTTGAGAAGTAGTTACACCAGAAGATAAATTGCAACTACTGAAATAAGAACTCTTCACAGTGTATTTCTTATAAACACAACAGGGTTTTATTTGATCCATAACTACAGAATACTTTAGTCCAGCATCTAGTTTACACCACGGTACATCCAGATGTCTTACAACTTTTCAACGTGTTAGCTCAGTCAGAACTAATCAACAACTATAAGAACTGAATGACAATTCCATGACGCTTTAATTATTCTAGGTTCACCAAAGTTATATTAAAGAAATAAAATGTCTCTTTGGAACCTCTTGTGACAAAGGGGAGGTTTATTTTTAACAATTATCCTGTAAAAGATAACTTAGGACAGTAATAGCCCACAAAAAACATCCTATAACATATAAAAAATAATTCATTTGGACATCTTGTCCATCCAACGTGAGCATGTAGTGTTTGAGATACTACAAGTTGTCCATACTTGTAATTCCCTGTGTTGTAGAATTTCTGGCCTGTTGAGCTAATTGATTTATCGTGTAAATGAAGTTTAACGGATTTGGTTTAGTCCTCATGTGGATAAATTCACATTTTCAAAATTTAAGGCCGGCCGCGGTGGCCGAGCGTTCTGCGGCGCATCAGTCACAGTCTTCACGGCCACTACGGTCGGGGCTTCGAATCCCCCCTCGGGCATGGATATTTGTGCTGTCATTAGTATTAGCTAGTTCATAAGTAGTTTGTAAGTTTAGGGACTGATGATCCCGTAGTTAAGTCCCATAAGCTCTACAAACATTTGAACTTTTTTTTTCCAAAATTTAAGGTCATGCGCCATGTTTCGCGCCATGCAGATATCTTATCGAAATTGTTTTGAAGCTCCTTTTGACACATGGTGATTTTACTAACCGGTAAACGACAGCATAAACCGCGAACAGTCAAATAGAGAGCTGCTCAGATTGTCTCCTAAATCGTTTATAAAGACAGTTAACAGTAGAAGGTCCTATAAAACTTGCATGGTGACTCCGCCAATTACAACGTAGGAAATCGCGATTCGAATCGCACAGTTTCAAAAGCCTTCCGGGAATTTAAAATATGGATTCAGTTTGAGATCCTTTGTCGATAATACTCATCACTTCATGTGAGTGAAAAGCTGTCCTCTCCATCAGTACCTGTTTCAGTTCCCGAACTTGCCTGATGCCGTGTGTTGTGTTGTGCTGCTGGTGTGCTTCCTCGTCTCGTCCCATAAACATGTTGTTGTTTTCATCTGATGAACACTGTCACTGAGTACGCTGACTAGCCGGCCACCGGGGCACGGCCCACTGAGCCAGCGGTTCTCAAACGGCAGGTCATGACCCACTTGTCGGTCGCGCGATCTCTTCAGGTGCGTCGCAGGGAGACTTCTTAAGATAGCCAATCAAAATATCTCATAGAGTGATAAAAAAGTATTTCTTAAGTCTTGAATATTTTTCAGTCCATAAAGTTAACAATTACATTCCATCGCTTCTTTATTTCAAACGATTATGGTTACAGATTAATGGTTGATTTGGAAAATAAGGTAGCAAACACCAAGGGTCACTGGTCCCACAGGTTAATGTTAGAACATTAAGGTCTTTAAGAACTGATATTTTTATACCTTTTTTTTATAAATTTGCTGCTAGGTTGAGATGTTATTGCCGACCGCGGTGGCCGAGGGGACTAAGGCGCTCCAGTCACGGTCTGCATGGCCACTACGGTCGGGGGTTCGAATCCCCTCTCGGGCATGGATATTTGTGCCGCCCTAGTTCGTACGTAGTTCATAAGTAGTTTGTAAGTTTAGGGACTGATGACCCCGTAGTTAAGTCCCATAGACTTTACAAACATTTGAACATTTTTTTTTTTTGAGATGTTATTGGCCCACTTTAGGTTACGGTAGTAACACTAAAAGTGGACCTATGGGATCGTCTTTTGACAGCTCGAAATTTAAATGAAAATAACGGCTTTACATTCATCTGACACGAAAATTTAATAACCGAATTTGTAGAGGAGAAGATTCTCTACAACTTTGCTCTCTTATGGCTTTTTATTTTTTTTTTTTTTATTTATTTTTTTTTCATATCTCGTATCGTTTCAGAGATATTTGCAAAAATAACGACGATTTTGGGATGTCTGTCTGTCTGTCTGCCTGTCCGTAACGTGTTCCCTGTTTTTAAGACGGACCGTTCAACCTATCAGCACCAAATTTTACAGACATAATTGTAGGCCGCCAGAGACCAGCACCTTCCTTTTTCAAATTTTTAGGACAGAAAATACGGTAGTAATACCAAAAAAGCAGTTTGTAATATAATTGTAATTGTAAGCGAACCGTTCATCTGACACGAAAATTGAATAGCCTAATTGGCAGAGGGGAAAATTCTCTACAACTTTGCTCTATTATGATTTTTCATATCTTGCATCGTTGCAGAGATATTTGCAAAAATAACGGCGATTTGACGATATCTCTCTGGCTGTAGCGTGTTCCCATTTTTAGGTCGAATCGTTCAACCGATCGGCACCAAATTTTACAGACATAATTGTTGGCAACTAGAGACCAGAACCTCGCCTTTTAGAATATTTCAGACAAGAAATACGTTAGTAATACCAAAAAAGCCGTTCGTAATGTAATTTTGATTGCAAATAAACCGTTCTCAGGCGAAAATTGAATAACCGAATTTGTAGAGGATAAAATTCTATACAACTTTGGTCCCTTAGTTTTGACACCCTCCATTAAATTAACGAAAACCAGCCGTACGCTGATGTCACGTGACTTTCCTCGCCCAGAACTCTCTCCGGCATACGCCATCTTGCGTTGCGTATTTGATGATTTTCTTTTTGTAACTTACCCGTTGTCATTTCAAACCAATGGCGCACTGAAGAATTAACATTCTCCGTACGATAAATGATCAGTTAACATCGGCCATCAATAGTATGAGATTAAAGAAAAAAAAGAAAAAACGTAGGGTAGTGGGCAATGCGGTGGACTGTGACGCTGAAGGTCAGTGGTTCGGAACCCGCCTCTACCTATTTTTTTTTCCTAAAAGGATTTCAGACACTCTTATTAATTAATATCTTATTATTTAGATTATTATTTTGGTCCAAAATGTTTGAAAAAACTTATAATACTACAAATGTAAAGTGGGCCGTCAAACACGTCAGTGCGATTTTTCTTTTTTATTTTCACAACTAACCGTTTCGGCTAACATTTTGCCATTTTCAAGTGACCTGCGAATATATAATTATTTCTACATAGAACCTTCGTATTTAAAATTTTAAGGCTTATTCTGTATGCATAACAAATAGTTACTTACATCTAGGATGATTGACGTACATACGTGGGATGTTCAAATGTAAAGGCACCAAACGACATTGTGGGTTTAACTGAAGTCTTTATTCGAAAGTAATCACCAGAGGCCAGAGCACAACTATGCCACTGATCCTAAGGATTCCCTCTTCCCAGAATTCCTGTGGCTCTGACCAGAGTACTCTGCTGTTTCCTTCAGACGTCGTCCGAGTTGAAGCGCTACCCTTTGAGATGTTTTTTTAGCGGACCAAGCAGATGGAAATCTAAAGGCGAAATGTTAGGCTGTAGGTCGGAGCCGGCCGCGCTGGCCGAGCGGTCTGCGGCGTGCCAGTCACGGTCTGCACAGTCGCGGTGGTCGGGAGTTTGAATCCCCCATCGGGCATGGATATTTGTGCCGTCTTTAGTATAAGCTAGTCCATAAGTAGTTTGTAAGTTTAAGGACAGATGAACCCGCAGTTAAGTCCCTTAAGTTTCACAAACATTTGAACATTTTGTAGGACGGATGTTCAAACTGCTCCTACTTGAACTTGGCCAGTACACTATGTGTGACCCTGGAGACGAGTGGAATTCCATGAGTATCGGACCTCTGACGTCGAAAAAGACGGTGAGGGCAGATGGCGACTCATGCTTCGCGTCCTTAAGTGTCGCACTACGCGTTATCCTAAAGCGGCATATTTATATTTCAACCGGTTTGCTTGTTAATACATTTCGAACCTTTTCATTCCTAAGTCACTTGCATACGTTCACTCTATGATCAACAGATTGCATAATCAATCACTATGAAATCACGTAATACAGAAAGAAATAAAAAAGCTTCAACATTTAGCCCAGAAAAACAATTTCCAACCTAACATTATCACAAAATTATAGAATAAACACAATTACCCAAACATTATATACGATTAGCGAAAGAAAACTAAAATAAAATAGAAACTAAATACATAACCACAGCCTTTTTAGGACGAATTTTGACAGAAAAACTCCCGCGGGAAAGGCCTTAGACAGCGCGGCCATCCCGCGGGGCAATCTCCAACAATCTTAAGCTGAAACTGAGATCAGGAAAAACAAAATCATCCATTTATGCTAACCCTGGATTACATAAAATCACATATATTGACTGCAGTTGCTTTCATAGAGGCCAAACGGGAAGAAATTTTAGTGCAAGATTTAAAGAACACATCAGGAATAGTGAAAACAGTCACTCACGTTTCTTTCTCCATCTAAAGAATCACCTTCACAATGTCAATGAAACTGAGAGTACATTACAAGGTACTACATAGTATCACGAAAGGTCCTGTTATGACGATTCTTGAAGAACTTAAAATTTACGTGCATACAGAATTAGCAGACAGAACTTAAAACACCAACGGTACCTTAAAAATTTATTGAGATACTCATAATAGTAAAAGGCTAAATAATTGCGGAGGTAATGCACCACCAAAGATGACCCTTATAAAATCTAACGTATTAAATAAAAGCAGTGAGGTCAAGGGAAAAAAACAGCAACCCAAACAAATAATAACGCTGCTACATCACGAATCGAAAATACGGAAATATAATACTAAAATATAGAAATAAAATAAAAATAACTCACAGGATTGTCCAACATCACTAACAGTCATATTTTAACGATTTTATGACAATTATATCTACATAGATTACAAAATCAATATACTAAATGTAAAGCAACAACTGAAAATCACAACAACAACGAACAGTAATATAAATACCTCTTCGTTGCCATCTAAATGTCATCCGTAAACATATATCATCACAGCAAAAGAACTGTTAAAAATGTCATATATAATTTCATAACACCAATTTATGATATCGAAAAAGAAATATGACACATACAATATAGTTTATAACGTCGATGTATGTTCGTCATTCAACCTAGACGTAAGTAACTATTTGTTATACATACAGAAAATAATCTCTATAATTTTAAGCATGTAGGTGTTGCGTAAAATTAGTTATATCCGCAGGTCACTTGAAGCCGAAACAGTGTGCTGTTAAAATAAATATAATGTCTCAACCTAGACATTTTTTTATTATTTTTTTTTTTTTTACGTTACGTGAACTAAAAGTTGGTTGTTTATGCATGGCTGCTACTTGAAACCCTGCGGTGGAGTGGCTGAGCGGTCTAAGGCGCCTTGCTGCGGAGTGCGCAGTCGCTCCCCGGGCATGTGTGAGTGTGCGTGTGGTGTGTGTGTGTTCGTGCGTGTGTGTGTGTGTGTGTGTGTGTGTGTGTGTCTGTGTCTGTGTTGTCCTTAGTGTAAGTTAAAGTATTTTGTAAGCGTAGGGACTGATGAACATAGCAGTTTGGTCGAATAAGTTTATAAACATTATTTACTACTTAAAACAAATTATTATTTTAAGAGTTAGTCTGCAAGAAATTGTTATAAATTGTTAGCGGTCAGAAATCCGTTTATAGAGGAGAAGCTTAAAAAGTTAAAACATTCAGCAACTGAGGGAGACTCCATGATGGAATTAACACGTAATTATTTTTTGAAAACTTTGTTTAATGGATAAAACTTTCAGATATTTTGGATCACAATAAAGGGAGACTTTCGAAAACTTGTTTGTATTGCTTTAAAGGAAGTAACAGGATTCACAACTACTTACTTAAGCGAGACTGCATTTTCTAATTTTTATTAATTTATTTAACCCTTAAAAGGAATCGTTATTTTGACGAAGATAACTGGAATTGCGGGTCCATATGGAGTCTTGAATAAAAAAATCCACATAATTCCTATAAAAGGTATAATTAACATGTGAATGCACAATGAGTGTATTGAAACAAGTTTTATTTGAAATACAAATCAACTTGTTTTGAGCAAAAAATTTACAATGTGCTATTTTTTTTAGTTTTCAAGTCGTAGGTCTCACATTCAAGGAAAATTTGTAATACCTTACTCTGGAAAGCTATGTGATCAAAAAAATAGCTTGGATTAAAAAAAAACCTAGATATACTATGAGGTTTCTCATAACTTCCACTTAACATAAATAGGGACTCTTTATGCCACCAACCAGAAACAAAAATAATGACAATGATACATGAAAGAGTCCAAATGTTATTTGTATATCAGTACCTGAACTAAGAATGACACTTGTTGCACAACATTTTTATTCTGCATGTCGTTTTCAAATGTACTTAAAGCATCTGTCTCACTTTTGTGATTGTTTCCTGCAGATTATATGTCCAAGAGATTTTCGTCTAATAATAGTTCAAAGATTTCCTTTTCAGTAAGACCCCGCTGCATTGTGGCGATAAAGTGCCTGAAATCACAAATTAAGCCAGTATACACTGAAAAACTCCCGTATCTGGAATCGCGGGTCAGATTGGACCCAGCGATGGCACTTACGTCAACTTCCAATAATTTTGAAGCGGCGAGCTCGTGGTCCCTGGTGCACCTCACGATGTACTGAGATTAGACTGATACGGGAAACTGAAACTCGGCACGTGTTGATTGTTAGACGGTTTTGTTGTTGTAAGCGGGTCCAAATTGACCCACGCTTCCGATTATGGTTATGTATAGAAACAAACTTTATGTGGAAAACGAGGTGTGCATGGAACTAGCAAGCTCTGATCCAGATATAAGTTCAAAATGTTCAAATGTTTGCGAAGCTTATGGGACTTAACTACGGGGTCATCAGTCCCTAAACTTACAAACTACTTATGAACTACTTACGAACTAGGACGGTACAAATATCCATGCCCGAGGTGGGGATTCGAACCCCCGACCGTAGTGGCCGTGCTGACCGTGACTGGAGCGCCTCAGTCACCTCGGCCACCGCGGCCGGCCAGATATAAGACCAAGACCAAGAAATAGCTCTACTGGTAATTCTGGGTCGCGAATTTTTTTTTTCCTAGGAAGGTTGTGGGTCCCATTACAAAATCATTGGGAAGCAGTGCACTAATCCACAGCGGCCAGCCATTCAGCTACGCGACCGCGGCCTGCTCTGCGTGACGTCAGACGAGTGCCCTTTGTTTTAGTGGTGTTGATGTGAAGCAGATTCAACAGGATGTAGGTTGCCGAAGGTATTGTCAGATGAAGAGACTTGCACAGGACAGGGTAGCGTGGACTGCTGCATCAAACCAGTCTGCGGACTGAAGACCACAACAACAACAACAACAACGATGTGGGCGTGCGGTGTGCGCGTGTCCTGGGGGGTGATGGCGCGGCGGAGTGGGACGAGGCGGCGCTGACCGTGGGCCCCTCGGGGGCGGAGGCCCAGAATAGCCGGGGGCAGCGCGGGTCGCCGCCGCCAGATACCGAGCAGCCGCCGCCGCCGCCGCTGGCGCAACCGCCGCCAGGGGGCGCTAACCCACATACTGCAGCCGCACCCGACGACGAGCGACCGGCTTTTTCCACCGCACCGCTTCTGTATACACGCGCCCACTGCCGCACTAGGTTAATAACGGAGGAGTACTCTCCTGCTCTTTGGGGTTCCGTACCTTAACCGTTCAAGTGGGTCGTTAGCGTGAACGTCTCTTCCTCTGTGCTTAGTATGCGCCAGCTCGGACTGTCGTTGCTTTGCTGAGTACTTCTTCCACACATGAAAGTGTTTCTTCATGTTTTCCTTTTTGAAACTACAATGAGGATGTTTGGCCGTCTGGTTATTGCTGTGGTCTTCAGTCCGCAAACTGGTCTGATGCAGCTCTCCACGATAGTCTTGTGTAGTTCACGAACGAACTAGTTTGGAAGAGCGCTCCCACTGCCGAACTACGTGAATTACTTCGCAGATCCCTCGCCTCTTAGTTCGTCCGCTCCTTTTCCGACGACTGACGGGGAGCAGCAAGAGGACGCAAGAGCGCGCAGAATCGCGTGATTCCCTTCTGCCAGTCAACCGTCATTTCGAGCTGAGATGCAGCTCAGCTGTAGCTTTATAGGTATTGCCCAAAAATGCGGGTAATAGAGCACACGCTTGGGCAACACTGATAATTATATAAAAAAGCTGTCATAACAAAAGAAAGAACTCTTTTAGCAGCGGGAGCAAAACCAAAAAGAGCGGACGAACTAAAAAGAGCGACCTATTTCGCGGCCGAGCTGCGAACTAAAAGGAGAGCTACCGGTCGCGAACTAAAATTTGCGTTAGCCGGCCGCGGTGGCCGAGGAGACTGAGGCGCTTCAGTCACGGTCTGCACGGCCACTACGGTCGAGGGTTCGAATCACCCCTTGGGCATGGATATTTGTGCCTCCTAGTTCGTAAGTAGTTCATAAGTAGTTTGTAAGTTTAGGGACTGATAACCCCGTAGTTAAGTCCCATAAGCTTTACAAACATTTGAACATTTTTAAAATATGCGTTATCGGTCGCGAACTATTATGCCAAACGTATCTCCTTCATAGTTCGTTGGATTCTTCTTCGAAGACCGACGGGCAATAGCGAGAGGGCGCGTAGCAGAATTAAAAATCACATGTTTGCTTTCTGCTGATGAGTCATTCCGAGGTGAGCGTCTGCCTGATAGATTACATAGTTCAGTGCTACAAAATTTCTGTTTTGAAGTATTCTGCACTCTACAATATCTGATTAATAAATTCCGTAATGCCAAGATATAGAGATAAAACTTAAACGCGAGAAATTATCCACAAACTGTTTCTATTGGTTTGCATAATATTGCTAGAGGCTCAAGCAGCAAGCGCATGAAGCAGCTAGGTGGGGGAAGTTCTCCCTCCACCTGCATGCGCAAACCACGCTGCTGAGCCGTCACTGGGACGGGACGAACTAAAAGAACGAACTAAAGTGAGCGCTCCCGATCGCGAACTATTATGCGCAAGTCTAGTACCTTAACCCTTCAAGTGGGTCGTTAGCGTGCGCACGTCTCTTCCTCTGTGCTTAGTATGCGCCAGCGCGGCCTGGCGCTGCTATACTGGGTAGCACTTCCACACATGAAAGTGGTTCTTCATGTTCTCCTTTCCGAAATTATAATGGGGATGTTTGACTGTCTGTTGTTGCTGTGGTCTTCAGTTCACAGACTGGTTTGATGCTGCTCTCCACGATAGTCTTGTGTAGTTCGTGAACGAACTAGTTCGCGAGAGCGCTCCCACGGGCGAATTACGCGAACTGTTTCGCTGATCCCTCGCCTCTTAGTTCGTCCGTTCCTTTTCCGAAGACCGACGGGGAACCGCGAGAAGACGCGAGAGCGCGCAGAATCGCGTGATTCCCTTCTGCCAGTTGCCGTCATTTCGAGCTGAGATGCAGCTCTGCTATAGTTTCATAATTCACTGCCAAAAATTTTCTTTTTATGGTATTCAGCAGTGTCTAAATTCCATAGTGTAAATACTACGAGTAATCTGTATGCAAAGTAGTTGAATACCCATTCTTGTAAATAACTGGTTTATTTGCTTAAGTATTTGATGTCTACTTCGATGCAACTGAGGCGACCGCCCCTCCGAAAGAAAGAATTGGACTCGTCCAGCACAGAAGACAAAAATTTTAAAAATAAAAAACTACGAGTACTCTGTACGCAAAGTAGTGGAATACCATTGTATAACCCATTGGTATAGACTAGTTTATTTGCTTAAGTATTTGATGTCTAATTGCCCAAAAATACGGGTAATAGCACTCGCTTGGGCAGCACAGATCATTATATAAAAAAGCGGTCATGACAAAAAAGAGCTCTTTTAGTAGCGGTAACAAAAGCCAAAAAAAGCGGACGAACTAAAAAGAGCGACCTACTTTGCGACCGAGCAGCGAACTAAACGGAGAGCTACCGGTCGCGAACTAAAATATGCGAACTATTATGCCAAACGTATCTCGCTTCTTAGTTCGTCGGATTCTTTTCCGAAGACTGACGGACAATAGAGAGAGGCACCCAGCAGAATTAAAATCACGTGTTTACCTTCTGCTGATGAGAGCCATTTCGAGGTGAGCGTCTGCCTGCTAGGTTACGTAGTTCAGTACTACAAAATTTCTGTTTCGAAGACTGACTGGGAACAGTGAGAAGACACGAGAGCGCGCAGAATCGCGTGATTCCCTTCTGCCAGTTACCTTCATTTCGAGCTCAGATGCAGCTCAGCTGTGGTTTCATAGTTCACTGCCACAAGAAATCTATTTTAAAAATGAAGTACTACGAGTACTCTGTATGTAACGTAGTTGAATACCATTATATCACCCATTCGTGTAAATAACTGGTTTATTTGCCTAAGTATTTGATGTCAAATTGCCCAAAAATACGGGTAATAGCACACACTATGGCAACACTGATTCATTATATAAAAAAGCTGTCATAAAAAAGAGAGCTCTTTTAGTAGCAGCAGCAAAAGCCAAAAAGAGCGGACGAACTAGGAGCACCGGGCGAACTAGGAGCAGCGGACGAACTAGAGCAGCAGACGATTATGCCAAACGTATCTCGCTTCATAGTTCGTTGGATTCTTCTTCGAAGACCGACGGGCAATAGCGAGAGGGCGCGTAGCAGAATTAAAAATCACGTGTTTGCCTTCTGCTGATGAGTCATTACGACTTGAACGTCTGCCTCCTAGATTACACAGTTCAGTGCTACAAATTTTCTTTTTTGGTGTGTTCTGCACTCTGCAATATCTGACTAATAAATTCCATAATGCCAAGTTATAGAAATAACTCTGAACTTAACCGCCAGAAATTATCCACAAACTGTTTCTTTTGGTTTGCGTGATATCGTTAGGGGCTCAATCAGCAAACGAGTGAAGCAGCTAGGTGGGGGAACTTCCCCCTCCACCTGCACGCGCAGACCACGCCGCTCAGCCATCACTGGGAGCGGACGAACTAAAAGAGGAACTATTATGCGCAAGTCTAGTACCTTAACCCTTTAAGTGGGTCGTTAGCGTCTCTTCTTCTGTGCTTAGTATGCGCTCTCATGGACTGGCGCTGCTTTGCTGAGTAGCACTTCCACACATGAAAGTGTTTCTTCATGTTTTCCTTTTCGAAATTATAATGGGGATGTTTGACCGTCTGTTGTTGCTGTGGTCTTCAGTCCGCAGACTGGTCTGATGCAGCTCTCCGCGATAGACTTGTGTAGTTCGCGAACGAACTAGTTCGAAAGAGCGCTCCCACAGGCGAACTACGCGAGGTAGTTCGCAGATCCCTCGCCTCTTACTTCGTCCGATCGTTTTCCGAAGACTGAAGGGGAACAGCAAGAGGACGCGAGAGCGCACAGAATCGCGTGATTCCCTTCTGCCAGTTACCGTCATTTCGAGCTGATACGCAGCTCAGCTGTAGTTTCGTAGTTCACTGCCACAAATTTTCTTTTCTAAGGTATTCGGCAGTGTCTAAATATAACCCTCATTCCATATTGTAAAGACGTAAAGAGAACTCAAAACTTAACATTGTTTGCATTTATATGCGAGAAATTATGCATCAATCATTTTCCCTCCCCTGCATGATACTGTTGACGGCTCGCGGGGTAGAATGTTGAGGATAACGTCGTATAAGTGACACTAATACTGTAAAGTAACGAAGTCGGCCGCCGTGGAGTAGCCGAGCGGTCTAAAACGTCTCGCTGCGGAGCGCGCGGTTGCTCGCCGTGGAGGTTCGAGTCCTCCCAGGGGCATGGGTGGGTGTGCTAGTCTGTAGATTAGTTTACCAAGGTTTAAGTAGTTTGTAAGCTCCGGACTGATGACCACGCAGTTTGGTCCGATAGGTTTACAAACATTTGGACATTTTTAACGAACTCGTATAGAATTAATTAGCTACAAAAGTGTAGTTTACTGCCTGTCGTCAGACTGTAAAAGTCGAAACCCATTTTCATCAATGTCGCTAGCGTGAAGATAAAAAATTTCTCCAATTTCATTTCTTAACACAAAATCAAATTCTGTAATAAGTGTGAGGTTGACCGGACTGGCTTAACTTTCGATGCAACTGAGGCGACCGCCCCTCCGAAAAAAAGAATTGGACTCGTCCAGCACAGAAGACAAAAATTTTAAAAATAAAAAACTACGAGTACTCTGTACGCAAAGTAGTGGAATACCATTGTATAACCCATTGGTATAGACTAGTTTATTTGCTTAAGTATTTGATGTCTAATTGCCCAAAAATACGGGTAATAGCACTCGCTTGGGCAGCACAGATCATTATATAAAAAAGCGGTCATGACAAAAAAGAGCTCTTTTAGTAGCGGTAACAAAAGCCAAAAAAAGCGGACGAACTAAAAAGAGCGACCTACTTTGCGACCGAGCAGCGAACTAAACGGAGAGCTACCGGTCGCGAACTAAAATATGCGAACTATTATGCCAAACGTATCTCGCTTCTTAGTTCGTCGGATTCTTTTCCGAAGACTGACGGGCAATAGAGAGAGGCACCCAGCAGAATTAAAATCACGTGTTTACCTTCTGCTGATGAGAGCCATTTCGAGGTGAGCGTCTGCCTGCTAGGTTACGTGGTTCAGTACTACAAAATTTCTGTTTCGAAGACTGACTGGGAACAGTGAGAGGACACGAGAGCGCGCAGAATCGCGTGATTCCCTTCTGCCAGTTACCTTCATTTCGAGCTCAGATGCAGCTCAGCTGTGGTTTCATAGTTCACTGCCACAAGAAATCTATTTTAAAAATGAAGTACTACGAGTACTCTGTATGTAACGTAGTTGAATACCATTATATCACCCATTCGTGTAAATAACTGGTTTATTTGCCTAAGTATTTGATGTCAAATTGCCCAAAAATACGGGTAATAGCACACACTATGGCAACACTGATTCATTATATAAAAAAGCTGTCATAAAAAAGAGAGCTCTTTTAGTAGCAGCAGCAAAAGCCAAAAAGAGCGGACGAACTAGGAGCACCGGGCGAACTAGGAGCAGCGGACGAACTAGAGCAGCAGACGATTATGCCAAACGTATCTCGCTTCATAGTTCGTTGGATTCTTCTTCGAAGACCGACGGGCAATAGCGAGAGGGCGCGTAGCAGAATTAAAAATCACGTGTTTGCCTTCTGCTGATGAGTCATTACGACTTGAACGTCTGCCTCCTAGATTACACAGTTCAGTGCTACAAATTTTCTTTTTTGGTGTGTTCTGCACTCTGCAATATCTGACTAATAAATTCCATAATGCCAAGTTATAGAAATAACTCTGAACTTAACCGCCAGAAATTATCCACAAACTGTTTCTTTTGGTTTGCGTGATATCGTTAGGGGCTCAATCAGCAAACGAGTGAAGCAGCTAGGTGGGGGAACTTCCCCCTCCACCTGCACGCGCAGACCACGCCGCTCAGCCATCACTGGGAGCGGACGAACTAAAAGAGGAACTATTATGCGCAAGTCTAGTACCTTAACCCTTTAAGTGGGTCGTTAGCGTCTCTTCTTCTGTGCTTAGTATGCGCTCTCATGGACTGGCGCTGCTTTGCTGAGTAGCACTTCCACACATGAAAGTGTTTCTTCATGTTTTCCTTTTCGAAATTATAATGGGGATGTTTGACCGTCTGTTGTTGCTGTGGTCTTCAGTCCGCAGACTGGTCTGATGCAGCTCTCCGCGATAGACTTGTGTAGTTCGCGAACGAACTAGTTCGAAAGAGCGCTCCCACAGGCGAACTACGCGAGGTAGTTCGCAGATCCCTCGCCTCTTACTTCGTCCGATCGTTTTCCGAAGACTGAAGGGGAACAGCAAGAGGACGCGAGAGCGCACAGAATCGCGTGATTCCCTTCTGCCAGTTACCGTCATTTCGAGCTGATACGCAGCTCAGCTGTAGTTTCGTAGTTCACTGCCACAAATTTTCTTTTCTAAGGTATTCGGCAGTGTCTAAATATAACCCTCATTCCATATTGTAAAGACGTAAAGAGAACTCAAAACTTAACATTGTTTGCATTTATATGCGAGAAATTATGCATCAATCATTTTCCCTCCCCTGCATGATACTGTTGACGGCTCGCGGGGTAGAATGTTGAGGATAACGTCGTATAAGTGACACTAATACTGTAAAGTAACGAAGTCGGCCGCCGTGGAGTAGCCGAGCGGTCTAAAACGTCTCGCTGCGGAGCGCGCGGTTGCTCGCCGTGGAGGTTCGAGTCCTCCCAGGGGCATGGGTGGGTGTGCTAGTCTGTAGATTAGTTTACCAAGGTTTAAGTAGTTTGTAAGCTCCGGACTGATGACCACGCAGTTTGGTCCGATAGGTTTACAAACATTTGGACATTTTTAACGAACTCGTATAGAATTAATTAGCTACAAAAGTGTAGTTTACTGCCTGTCGTCAGACTGTAAAAGTCGAAACCCATTTTCATCAATGTCGCTAGCGTGAAGATAAAAAATTTCTTCAATTTCATTTCTTAACACAAAATCAAATTCTGTAATAAGTGTGAGGTTGACCGGACTGGCTTAACTTTCGATGCAACTGAGGCGACCGCCCCTCCGAAAAAAAGAATTGGACTCGTCCAGCACAGAAGACAAAAATTTTAAAAATAAAAAACTACGAGTACTCTGTACGCAAAGTAGTGGAATACCATTTATTTATTTATTTATTTATTTATTTATTTATTTTTTTTTTTTTTATGGGACTTAACTACGGGGTCATCAGTCCCTAAACTTACAAACTACTTATGAACTACTTACGAACTAGGACGGCACAAATATCCATGCCCGAGGGGGGATTCGAACCCCCGACCGCAGTGGCCGTGCAGACCGTGACTGGAGCGCCTCAGTCTCCTCGGCCACCGCGGCCGGCGGAATACCATTGTATAACCCATTGGTATAGACTAGTTTATTTGCTTAAGTATTTGATGTCAAATTGCCCAAAAATACGGGTAATAGCACACGCTTTGGAAACACCGATTCGTTATATAAAAAAGCTGTCATAAAAAAGAGCTCTTTTAGTAACGGTAGAAAAATCCAAAAAGAGCGGACGAACTAGAAGGAGCGGACGAACTAGGAGCAGCAGACGAACTAGGAGCAGCAGACGATTATGTCAAACGTATCTCGCTTCATAGTTTGTTGGATTCTTTTCCGAAGAGCAACGGGCAATAGCGAGAGGGCGCGTAGCAGAATTAAAAATCACGTGTTTGCCTTCTGCTGATGAGTCATTTCGAGGTGAACGTCTGCCTGCTAGATTACACAGTTCAGTGCTACAAAATTTCTATTTTGATGTGTTCTGCACTCTGCAATATCTGACTAATAAATTCCATAATGCCAAGATATAGAGATAACTCTAAACTTAAACGCGAGAAATTATCCACAAACTGTTTCTTTTGGCTTGCGTTATATCGTTAGCGGCTCAAGCAGCAAGCGAGTGAAGGAGCTAAGTGGGGGGAACTTCCCCCTCCACCTGCGCGCGCAGACCACGCTGCTCAGCCGTCACTGGAAGCGAACGAACTAAAAGAACGAACTAGTTCGCGGTAGAGCCGCGAACTAAAGTGAGCGCTCCCGATCGCGAACTATTATGCGCAAGTCTAGTACCTTAACCATTCAAGTGGGTCGTTAGCGCGTGTGAGTCTCTTCCTCTGTGCTTAGTATGCACTCGCACGGACTGTCGCTGCTTTGCTGAGTACTTCTTCCACACATGAAAGTGTTTCTTTATGTTTTTCTCTTCGAAATTATAATGGAGATGTTTGGCCGTCTGTTGTTGTTGTGGTCTTCAGTCCGCAGACTGGTTTGATGCAGTTCTCCACGCTATCTTGTCCTGTGCAAGCCTCTTCATCTGAGAATAAGAAGGGTAACCTACATCGTTTTGAATGTGCATACTGTAATCGTCCCTCGATCTCCCTCTACGATTTTTACCCCACACTCTTCCTTCTACATCTACATGGGATTCTCTGCAAATACATTTAAGTGCCTGACAGAGGGTTCATCGAACTACCATTATATTATTTATCTCCCATTCCATTCTCGAACAGAGAGCGGGAAGAAAGAATACCTGAATTTCTCCGTTCGAGCTCTGATTTCTAGTATTTTATTCTGATGATCATTTCTACCTATGTAAGTGGGACTCAACAATATATAATCGCATTCGGAGGAGAATGTTGGCGATTGGAGTTTCGTAAGTAGCCCCACGCTGCAGCGATTAGCGCCGTTGTTGTAATGATTCCCATCCCAGATCCTGTATCATTTCCGTAACGCTGTCTCCCCTGTATCGTGACAATACGAAACGAGCTGCCCTTCTTTGGACTCTTTCGATGTCCTCCGTCAAACCCACACTGGGCAGCAATACTCCAAAATTGGACGGACAAGCGTAGTGTATGCAGTTTCTTTTGTAATTCTGTTGCATTTTTTAAGGGTTCTGCCAATAAAACGTAGTCTCTGGTTCGCCTTTCCCACGACATTATCTACGTGTTCTTTCCAATTTAAATCTGAAGTAATAGTAATTCCTAGGTATCTTGTGGAGTTTACGGCCTCCACTTTTGATTGATTTATCTTGTAAACAAAGTTTAACAGATCTCTTTTCGTACTCATGTGGACGACTTCACACTTCTCATTATTTAGAGTCAATTGCCAATTTTTACACCATACTGATATCTTATCCATATCGTTGTGCAGTTGGTTTTGATCTTCAGATGATGTTACTAGACGGTAAATGACGGCGTCATCTGCAAACAACCTAAGAGAGCTACTTAGATTTTCCCCTAAATCGTTTATGTAAATAAGGAACAGCAGAGGACCAATAACACTACCCTGTGGAACGCCCGATATCACCTCTGTTTTCGTCGATGCCTTACCATCGATTACTACGAACTGTGTCCTCCCTGACAGGAAATCCCCTATCCAATCGCATAACCACGCAATTTGATTAAATGCCGTTTGTGAGGTACGGTGTCAAAAGCCTTCTAGAAATCAAGAAATACGGAATCGATTTGCGAACCCTTGTCGATAGCACCTATCACTTCGCGTGAATAAATAACTAGTTGTGTTTCGCATGAGGCGATATTTTGTTAATCCATGTTGACCTTCGGTCAATAGATCATTCTGTTGGAGATAATTCATAATATTTTAAAACAGGATATGTTCCAAAACCCTGCTGATGCTAAGTTGACGATTCCTTGATGTCTCAGAATGTGACCCACAAACCTATCCCTTCTCTTAGTCAGCATATGCCAGAAACTTCTTTTCTCCCCAATTCTGTTGAGCATCTCCTCATTAGTGATCTACCCATCCAATCTTCATCATCCGTCTGTAGCACCATACTTCGAAAGATTCTATCGTCTTTTTGACTGAACTCCTTATTGTCCACATTTCACTGTTTGCGATCCTCATATCAAAACAAATTGTAAATATTTATCATTACAGACCACTGAAGATGTTTTACTATCAATAAAACGAAACTTGTCTGGCAACAAAAAAGTCGCCTCTTATTTGAAGTTGCACAGATTAAGAAACATCCCCATTATAACTAAATAAGAAGAAGTGTTGAATTACAATTTGTGCTGTGGCTTGCATTCGAACCCAAGAACTCCCGATTACTAAGCACACGCTTTAAACCCCTAAGCTAACACAGTCTTTCGGATAGTACAGCTATACGGACTGTCTTCAAACATGTCTTCCTCCACACTATATACTTTAATTCCACCTCAATGTTCCCCGTGAAATACGCATCATATTGCCAAGACTCTCCTATATTGGAATAGCAGCCTAGCAAAGAACTTGAGTGGGATCAATCCCGCCTTGTACCTCAGGCAGATATTATTCAACGACTCGTCTTATATTCAATACCTCTGGTATTTTGAGATAATGTTTGCCTCAAGGAATTAATTTTTGTTGATATTTATATCACCTCTGCCTGAGATTCTTTACTGGTGTGCTAACCCAATGTAGGAGAGCATTGGCAATTTGATACGTATTTCACATTGAAGTAGAATTAAAGTATGTGGTGCGAAGGGAGAGGTGCTTTAAGACAATCCGTGTAGCTGTGTTATCAGTAATGCTATGTTATCAGAGAGGTTTAAAGTGTCTGCCTAGTAAGCAGCAGGTCCTGCGTTCAAATCCTGACCACAGCGCAAATTGTAATTCTTATATTCACTTTACATTCACTGGGAATTAATCTTTATATGTGAATGTTCCCCGCAACAACGTTGTGTATCATTTTTTGGCTACTTTGAGTTATATATATACGTAGTAATGTTGTACTTCATCTCTGGACTCCATTACTGCTATTATGAAACAGACCTGTAATACAATATTGAAAAGTAGCGAAAAGTAACATGCAACGTTGTTCCCTGGGACCATTCATATGAAGCAGTGTGTCCGTGTGTTTGTATTGTATTCAAATCTACAGTTTTGTCTCAATCTTGATTAAATTTTGCATAGTTGACTTACAAAACTAAGATCAAGTCCCCGTGGTTGTAAGGATGACGCACAATATATATATATATATATATATATATATATATATATATATCAGTAGATATGACATCATAAACAATCAAGTGCACGAGAAGCTGCTGCATCACGCAACGATGTTGTGCACTTCCTCCTTAACCACTTGACCGATTTCAACCAAATGTGGTGCACATATTCCTTACCATGAGGTAACAATTGCTCTAGGCGTGGGACTGATAACCGTAGTCGTTTAGTCCCTTTAAAAATCAAACCATCCATCTAGCTGTAGGCGTAACAACCGCATACTACCCGTGGTTCAGAGTCAGGAACAATAGGAGTTACAAAAAAAACGCTCATAATGCGACGGGACTTTATTCATACACTGTATGAGACAGAGTACTTAGCGACTTGCAACAAACTTTAAACATAATTCCAACATTCATTACATTTTTCCTCAATGACAACCACATCAAAATGATGAAAGGAAAAAAGTTTCTCCGCTGTTCACGGAATAAGACTACAGAAGTCGGAATGACGTTCAAGTTATGTCTACACCACACACTGTATTCCAGGAAATTTTACAACAGTATACAGACATGCAGCTGAATGTACCTACGAAATTGTATGCGACACATAGTTCATGAGATATAAGGGCCGGCCGCGGTGGACAAGGGGACTGAGGCGCTCCATTTACAGTCTGCACGGCCACTACGGTCGGGGGTTCGAATCCCCCCTCGGGCATGGATATTTTTGCCGTCCTTAGTGTTAGCTAGTTCATAAGTAGTTTGTAAGTTTAGGGACTGATGACTCCGTAGTTAAGTCCCATAGACTATACAAACATTTAAACATTTTTTAGATATGAGGATATAAACAGTAACGTTCATGGAAAACAGCCCCTTCACGTATCCGGTTTTAACCTATTACATCTTTTCTACTAAGTATATTCGCAACAGATTTTACACTCAGTCAACACTAATACAATGTAATACATATCTGCAAAATTATACAATTGTACAACACATATTCAATAAATATGAGATCATATATACTGCGATGGGTAAATACCTGTTACATCGTTTCTTACTATATTTGTGAAGCGTCTGTTCTTTCGGGCATGTTCTAAAGAACATTCACTACACCAATACAGTAAGTATTCACACGCGAAGATAGCGTTAGCTTTACTTACTTCACCGCAGATGCGGTCATACGTTTGACCTCGCACAGGAATCCGTAATGGCGAGTGTAAGAAGGCGTGGACGATAGGGGCGCTACAGCCGTAGCGTGCAACTTGTGCAAGTTTGAGATAAACGCGAGGCAAGCACGGGTAGCCAAGTGGTTAAGGAGGCCGTCTGGCCCGAAGCGGGACACCCGGGTTCGATCCCCGGCCAGGCTCACATTTTCACTTGTTGTCATTGTTTAATTCCATGCCCTAATGCAGCCACTATCAATCATTTCCTTCTTAATCCTTCTTCCATTCCATGCTTCGCCAATAATTTGCAAACACCCTTTCTTATTTCTTATTTAGACACTCCATTCTTCCAGTTACCTTGAGTAAGTTCCTAAATTCTGAGAATACTGTTGACAACTTTGAACTGTAAAGCCCACACGGCTGAAGGTGAAAGCAATAGACTTCTATAGATCAACAGGGAAAGGATGAGAATGTAATAGTGTACATCCAGCGAATACCCATTATTTCCGATAGATCTACCTTTTAACTTCAAGAGACCGCAGTTTCCAGTGAGACTTGCATTAGCTGTTCCGATTAACAAAACACAAGGTAATCTATTAAATACTGCGGATTGGATTTAACATCTCCATGTTTCTCATACGCACAACTTTACATAGCTTGCTCAAGGGTGTCCTCACCAAATAATTTATCCATACTAGCTCCTTGACAGGTAACAAAAAATATTTTTATCCCACTGTCTGCATAAAATTTCGTATAGTTCATGGCGGTGGGTAATTTACATACGAAAACAAAATTTAACAAAATGCATAGTTAGAGGTAAGGTAAATCGACAGCGAATAAGGTATAGCGGTAAAATGCGTGCCCTGCTGAGGCGAGGTTTGCCGATCTCAACTACCCGCACTCAAAAATTTTATAACATCTGTCATCTGAGCGTTGAAATCATGCAAGTAATGGAAGTTTATCTTCATGTTAAAAAACTGAGTCGATATTTCCCTTGGTCATCCATAACTTGAGAATGGCTCGACCAATTTGGCACTTTTTTGTGTTCGTAATTCTCAGCATAAGCTTTTTATGCATTAAAAGTTTTGGGGTAGCCACCGGATAATTGGAAAATTTAAGAAACACTGAAAATGAGTTTTCTAATGTGTCCATGTGTTTCTGTTGCATACATATCTATGGTTTTGTTCAGATTTTGATGAACATTTTCACACTTGATCTTCAAAAAAAGAGGATGTGCAATGTCTACAATTTTGTTTGCTGCGTGACGGAAGGTACCGTGCAAAAAACTTCCTTTCACTGATCACCACGAAAGTTGACAATATGAGTTTTCCTAGGTTGGGGGGGGGGGGGGGCGAACACAGCATTGTTGAGCTCTTTACAAACCTAACGGTAAGCGATTGCAGCACTTATATACCTGAATAGCGGTCTAAAGTCTCACTAACGCCTGCTTGTGGGCAACCTAATTGTTTGATGAGTTGACAAGGTTGCGTACTCTCAGGCGCGAGTGCAACAACAGTGTTCAATTTTCGTCTTAATCGTTTACAGATATGGCAGATTCGATTGAAAGGTTGCACACTAATATATCAGAGATATAAGGTTTATGGTGTGGAGATCAGCATATCAAAAATGAAAGTTACGTATGTGGGAAAGAGATTTAAACGGGTTGAGTGCCAAATAGGAGAAACGAAGTCAAAACAGGTGGACAGTTTCAAGTACTTATGATTATTTTCTCACAGGATCGCAACATACTGAAATAACTGGAATTGTGGTGTATCAAAGCGAATACAGCGAGTGCTCAGCAACGATCTACTCTCTTCTGGAAGAAGGAACTTAGCAACAAGTGTAAGTTCTATCTTTGAACCAACTTTGTTGTGTGTGAGTGAAAGCTGGTTGAATATAGGTTACTTGATTAATGAGGCTGACGTTACAGATATGAAGAATGGTAGTGGGGTGTTTCCAATGAGGAAATCAAAGAGAAACTGGGAATTAACATCATAGTTTAAGCAGTTAGAGCGAAAGCATTTTGAAGTAACAGGCTTAAGATTGTGCATAATTGTAAGCATTGAATTGATGATAGTGGAGGAATTTAGTAACGGGAACTATGGTCCAGACCGAGCGTTGACAGGCATAATCAGTGTTAAATAATGATGATCTTTATCCTATAACAAGCTAGTTGGCGCACAAAATTACTATTGTCGTCATAGTTGGCTTCCAGTCTATCTGAACTAGCTCTATGAATTCAGTAAGCTGTTCACAGTAGTTTCCTATTTTCATTCTTATTATTAGACATACACCTGCATTTCCCGTATTTCATTTTACATTTATAACGCTGAACTTACGTGACGAGAAATCCTGCTCCGCCTGTCACAAAACTTCGCTAATCCTACTACATTTACAAACATCTTGTTGATGTCGCAGTTCTTTTAATTCCCGTGATTGCTAATATAAACTGGAGATGATTTCCACCTTAAGCAAACTATTTTGTTGTAGTTTTTCACTCTATCACCTCCTGTATATCTATTCCCATTTGTTTCCTTTCTCTATGTTGCCTTAGGCCTCTCTCTGTATGCTAGCCGAAGAAGCAGCGTCGTTCAGGATTTATTTCTTCCAGCATTCTCTTAGTCTCTGTGCTTCTCCATCCACTGCCTGACTATATCCTCCTCTCTCTCTTCGTCTGTCCATCCCCTTCTCCCCATCAACCTCTGCTTGCTCTTTCTCCTCCTCCTTCTCCTCCTACTCTCCTCTATCCACCTATCCACCCCCTACCACTTTCGCTTGTCTATATGGTGCTTCAGGATAAATAATAAATATTTTGGAAGTAGTAACGTAGACGAATTGCAATGAAAACGCCATATAATACGTGTCCAATATTTGAGTAAAGAGATAAAGCTACGGCGAATGAGGACATCTTATATTTTCACTGATTCTTCCATCGGTTCTTGGTTAAACATCATCATACGGAATGAAAACCACCATTTTGTGTATGTTCTACAAGTTTATTTTAATTTAATTAACCGTCTTTGTTATTACAAGGACACCTTCAAACTTTTTAAAGTTTGTGGGTCCATCTCTTGTGGATTTATATTTCTTGTTTAGATGAATACTATCACTCCTCATAGTATTCGACTCTTTTTTAATCACCCTGTATAATTCGATAGGTATTGTGTCAGAGATGTGCACAAATAAAAACTTGTGTGTACGTATTCATGAAGAGTGATTACTGAATCTACGTTCTCTATCACGCATTAAAATCTTGAACTGTCATAATAATAATAAGTCATGAACATCGAAAACCGAAGTGCTACCAGTTTCTTTCCTGTTTATCTGTCTGGTGCTGTCGTAGAAATGACGTACGAAAACAACAACGTTTCCTAAAATGTCATTCTAGAGACTTCTTGTTTAAATAGTTAATTTACAGTAACACACGCAGAAAATGCAGCTACACTGTCTCAATTGGACTAAGAAGAAATTTCAAGAACTAGAAAAGTTAAAGGAACAGAGTGAAATAAGAAATTTCTATCATGCTGTAGGCAAAATAAAGAGCAGTTTGCAGCAAAAAATCAAAAAAATGTTCAAATGTTTGTAGAGTCTATGGGACTTAACTACGGGGTCATCAGTCCCTAAACTTACAAACTACATATCACCTACCTTATACTAAGGACGGCACAAATATCCATGCCCGAGGGGGGATTCGAACCCCCGACCGTAGTGGCCGTGCGGACCGTGACTGGAGCGCCTCAATCCCCTCGGCCACCGCGGCCGGCTGCAAAAAATCACAACATGCTCCAGTAAAGATGGGAAAATAATCAGGGAGAAAGAACAGATAACAGGAAGATGGGCAGAGTACTTTAGAGATCCACTAAATACCAGCCTAGAAGATGAAGAGACAGCTGCACAGGAGGTAAGAGGGAAACTGGAAGTAGACAGTGGCACCAATGAGGCAATAAAGTCAACACTACAACAGGTCTTCCAGGCAGTGCACCAGATGAAAATTAATCGAGCCCCAGGGGAAGACAGCATAATCCCTGAATTAATAAAAACTGGTGGCGAGGCTTTAATAAAAGAATTCTACACTTTAATATCGGATATATGGGAAACGGAAACAATGCCTCATACCTGGAAAACTGGAATAATTATCCCCGTCTATAAGAAAGGAGATAGAACTGTATGTCAAAATTACAGAAGTATAACACTCTAAAGCACAGCTTATAAGATCTTCACAAGCATATTAAATGAAAGGATACAAAAGTTCGCAGAAGGCATATTAGGGGAATATTAATGTGGCTTTCGACCAGTCAGAGGAACAACTGATCAACTATTTGTGGTAAGACAAATGATGGAAAAGTTCTGTGACTATGTTACAGATCTGCATTTCCTGTTTCTCGACTTCAAATAAGCCTTTGACAGTATAAACCGGCAAGAACTATACAGAGTACTGGAAGAAGTTTGCATATGTGCCCAACTAATAAGACTAATAAAAATGACAATGACAGAGATAAGAGCAAAAGTAAAGGTCCTTAGCACAACAAGTGAAAGCTTTGGCTTTAATACAGGCGTGAAGCCAGGGGACAGTCTCTTCACTGTCCTATTTAATATAGCCCTATGTAGTGTAGTAAATAAAATCAACGAAAGAGGTACTGTATTTATGAAATCCAGCCAGATGAAAACGCGTACGCTATGACATTGCTTTAGTAGGAAGAAATGTCAATACACTCCAAGAAACGTACCGGGAAATGGAAAGAGAAGGATTAAAATCGGCCTCATAGTAAATGAAAGCAAAATAAATATATGGTAATGTCACGATCTGAGGCCACAAGAACCCCTAAAGACCTAAACATCAATGGGAAATGCTTTCAAGGAGTGTCGTCTTTTAACTACTTAGGAACCCTAATAGATAATAGTATAGGAAAGGCTATAAGAGAAAGAATACAAGCAGTAAATAGGGCTTATTTTGCAAATATACAACTTTTCAGAAATAGCCTTATTAGAGGAAAAACAAAACTGTTACTATACAAATCCCTGGTCCGCCCAGTTATTACATTTGGATCAGAGGCATGAACGCTGATAGAACGTGACAAAAATGCTTTGAGCGGAAAATACTGCGCAAAATCTATGATCTAATAAGGGAGGAAGAAGGCCGGAGAATACGATACAAGAATTAATACAGGGTAGGGACATAATAAAGTCTGTGAAATCACAGCTAGGACATGTGGAGAAAATGCTGAAGGGTGAAATCCATTCGGCTAGGCGAAGAGGGAGACCGAGAAGAAGATGGATTGTGACGTAATAGAAGATCTCACCAGTACGGGAGTCCGAGGGTGGAAAAGAGCAGCAAACAACGGAGAAATGTGGAGGAAAATCGTTGAAAAAACCAAGGCTCACCAAGGGCTTTAGTGCTACCGTAGAATAAAAAGAATATCTCACTTGCTGGTTGCTAATTTTATCAGCAATGGAAATTGAAACATCATATTAACGAAGCCAGTAAATAACATTTTTAGTGGCGTTACCCTCCCCCCCCCCCTTTCCCTTCCCCACCACCTGATAAGTGTATACTCCAACTGTCTGCGTATAGCTAAGCATATGCAAATATGCTACACTTTTTCTAAGTGTTTGTGAATCGTGTGTAACTAAGACGAAAATTGGTGTTCACCTAGTGGGATATAGAAAACCACTTAAAAACCCGATACAGGCAAGCCTGCACACCATCCTCCTGTCGCTAATTCGCTGGGAATATTCGAACTGTGACCGGCATACTTTCCCGTCTAGGAAACGCGTGACTTGAAACTGCTGGTAGCCTAGAGGTTAAACTCCCTCAACTTCACATGATTTTCTTACACTGCATTCCATTACCCTTGTTTTACTCTTGCGTACGATTAAGTAGAGCAGAATAAATGAGTAGCCTAATATCAAACCTGGACATTTGACCTAATGGTCGAAATTTAGTTAGCAGTCGATCCTAGAGGAAGATTTTCCGATTTTTTCATTGGTGAAGTCCGTTTTTTTCCAAAATTTGACGTAAATATGATAAATGACAGGTTAAAGTTGACTGTTGACATCAAAAGCGGACACCTACATAACAGCTTGATATCAAATTGGGACACTTGTTGAATGAAGCAGTGTGCACCAGTGGGAACACAGTATATGATCACATGACCTCGAAAATACGACATGGCGCAGTATATGCCACGTACTAAGACGTATTAATCCGTACTTCAGTTTTTCAGTAATTTTTTATAGTATTATTATTAACAAACATCTCAAAGCGAGTGAAATGGAACTTATCACCAGCGTGAGAAAGAAAAGCTAGGAAGCGGTTGAGGCAACCAGAAAAGTGAAAAATAAACATTCAAACGAAACAAAGGTAAGACTAGCATGTAAACTACACTGTTCTATTGTAAGGAGTGTTGTACGAAATTATCACTTGTTGGAAAGAAGTTCCATGTCAGAAATAACGTAAGGATGTTTATGGACAAATCTGGCGACAGTTTCAACAGACTTTATTCTAATAATTTTAGAGATTCAGTGCGTTAACATTTCATTTTGTATATAAAATTAAGAAGATTATTATGATTACTGAAGTTCTTCATTTTTCCAATATGTGATAGGGTTCAAAATTTAATATTTTCCACTTTATATCTATATTCCTATATTTCGCAGATTATACACTTGTAAAAGATTCTCATCAGCAGTAAGCGAATCTCTGTGCATCAAAACCGAACATCTGAAAGCGCGTTCACATCAAAAGCGGACACCTACACGTTTTGGTTTCAAAGACAGACATCTGTATTTTCAAACACAATTTGAAGGTACTTGAGTAATCAAATTGGTATTAGGTACTTCCAGGTATAAAAATCCTCGAGTATTAAAGTTGATAATGCTCAAATCCGCTTATAAATATATTAGCTCTACGTTTCGCAATAAAAAAAATCTCGCTGGCGTGTTTTATGGCCCACTTTAGATTTGTAGTTTTATAAGCTTTTGCAAACATTTTGGACCAAAATAATAATCTAAATAATAAAAAATTAATTAATAAGAGTGTCTGAAACCCTTTTAGGAAAAAAAAGTTACGTAGTGGGGGGTTCCGAACCACTTACCTTCAGCGTCACAATCCGACGCATTGCCCACTACAGCTACAGCTAAAAGTTAGGTATTGTGTTCTTTAATCTCATATTATTAATGGCCGTTGTTAACTGATGCTAATATGGAATTTGTAGACACTAGATTATCATTTATCGTACTAAGAACGACATGTTTTTGTTAATTCTACAGTGCGCCATTGCTTTGAAATGACAACGTGTAAGTTACAATAAGAAAATCATCAAATACGCAACGCAAGATGGCGTATGCCGGAGAGAGTTCTGGGCGAGGAATGTCACGTGACATCTGCGAACGGCTGGTTTTCGTTAATTCAATGGAGGGTGTCAAAACTCCGTTATTTTTGCAAATATCTCTCAAACGATACGAGATATGAAAAAAAACCATAAGGGAACAAAGTTGTAGACAATTTTCTCCTCCACAAATTCGTTTATTCAATTTTCGCGTCAGATGAAAGGTTTATATGCCATTAAAATTACATTACTAACGGCTTTTTTTCTATTAATAACTTATTTCTTGTCCGAAATATTTCAAAAAGCGTGGTTCTGGTAGCCAACAATTATGTCTGTAAAATTTGGTGCCGATCGGTTGAACGGTTCGACCTAAAAAGTGGGAACACGTTACAGCCAGACAGACATCGTCAAATCACCGTTATTTTTGCAAATATCTCTGCAACGATGCAACATATGAAAAAAAAATTATAGAGCGAAGTTGTAAAGAATTTTCCCCTCTACCAATTAGCCTATTCAATTTTCGTGTCAGATGAACGGTTCGTTTGCAATTACAATTACATTACAAACGGCGTTTTTTGGTATTACTACAGTATCTTTTTTTTCCAGAAAGATTGAAAAAGGGAGGTTCTGGTCTCAGGCGGTCTACAATTATGTCTGTAAAATTTGGTGCTGATCGGTTGAACGGTTCATCTTAAAAACAGGGCACACGTTACGGACAGACAGACAGACATCCCAAAATCGCCGTTATTTTTGCAAATATCTCTAAAACGATACGAGACATGAAAAAAAAAAAAACATAAGAGAGCAAAGTTGTAGAGAATTTTCTCCTCTAAAAAATTGGTTATTCAATTTTCGTTCTGATGAATGGTTAAGCCGTTATTTTATTTAAATTTCGAGGTGTCAAAAGGCACACTTTTAGTGTTACTACCGTAGCCTAAAGTGGGCCAAAATGACGTTTATCTCAGTTTCTGGCCAACGACAGATGTCCTTCTTTGATAGTAGGCTACTCAAATATCAACTTGCCTAAGAGAGAATATTTCAATAATGTGTAGAACAAATAGCCAAAAATGTTTTCGAACGATCTAGCACAACCACATATGAGGAGATATTATTCGGACCCGAACACGTCAGATGCGTAGAGGGCACGGACAACAGAAATTCTGAAAAGAGGCAGATGGAGGCACAGGTCGGCCCAGAACCTCACAACAAAGCGATCGGTCCCTCGTGGGCGGGCGAGACGCGATGAACAAACAGGAACGGCAGCGGTATGTGGGCGCCGAGGCAGGCGTATATGATGGGATGCAAACAGGCTTATGCTGCGATGGCACGGGAGGCGATGCCGCTAATAGGGGCACTTCAAAGGCGCTAGACAATGGCGCTTACCTGTACCCCGTGCCGCTATAGAGGTCCCCACAATAGGCCGGCGGCTGAAAGCTGTGTGCCGCCGAGGACCGGCCAGTGTTTGTAAACAAGGAGCGCGCGCTTCGCGAAAAACACACAACACAGGGCCAGGGGCTCCCCGACAGGGGGAAATCTTATTTGTGTACGATTTTCGAACAAATAAAAAAAAAATAAAAAATAAAAAAAAAAATTTAAAAAAAACGTGAAATATTGGGTTCCCTTGGTTCCCGACCTGTGGTTGATGGGCCGAAAATGTGCTTCACAAGACTTAAAAATATGGTCCGCGAAAGATGTAAAAATTCAAACTCTTATTCATGTTAAATTATTAAATCCTTGGGTAATTTCCTAGACCTCGTGTACATCGAAGAAAATGGCGTTGCGATCGATATATATCGAATGTTCGATTCTTCGTTATGGTCGATGTGGTGACGGATGGAAGCTCTGGTTTTGAATCGTATCTTGTGTATTGTTTACTGAGTGATATTTCGTTGTGCGTCTTTTGGAAGTTGTAAGGGGCAAGCTATGTCGTTATCGTGGAAGGAATTAATTCCTGAATTAAGTGACGTAGACAAGTGTATGAATTTTTGTTGGAAATATGGTTTATTGCCAGATAATGAACGAAGAAAATGTGTGCATTGCGGAACAGAGAAAAGTGTGTCATTAGTTCAGAGATTCGACCACCTTAATGTTCCATATCAACCGATGTGCAAGAAATGTACGAGGAGAACAAGTATCACTGCAAACTCTTGGTTCGATAATTCCAGATTGAGTATCCAAGAAAGTATTATGATTGTCGCTTGCTGGATTAAAGGGTATACTATTGAGAAAGCAGCGTCGGAAGCGGAAGTAAACGTAAACACAGTTGTGGATTTTTTCAGTTTCTGCCGATAAGTGTGTTGTGTCATCGTTACGAACAACAGTGTTCCTATAGGAGGTGAAGGGAAAATTATTGAAGTCGACGAATCAAACATAGTGACTCGAAAGTATGGGAAAGGACGCTTACTGAAGAATGAAGCGGAACAGATATGGGTTTTTGGAGGAATTGAGCGTGAGTCAAGAAGGTGTTTTATTGTGAAAGTACTGTCAAGAGAAACGGAAACATTACTTCCTCTTATAAAACATTTTTGTTACCTGGCAGTAAAGTAATAACAGACGGCTGGAAGTCGTACAACTCTCTGAAGGAAGAGGGTTTTGACCACCTCTTCGTGAATCACTCCTTGGAATTTGTGTCTTCTGACGACCCGTCAATACATACCAGAATATTGAAAGAATGTGGAAATTGGTAAAGAGTACACTAAAGAAGGAGGGCAGACCTTCAGACAGTGACGATTTGTTTCTGTTTCAGTACTTATATTTCCATAATTTAAAACTAATTCGAAAACCTCTGTGTCGTGAAAAATTGCCAGTTTTCATTAAAGACATCGCCAGAGTTTATCCGGGATACGGGAAAGAAAGAATGTTACCACTATCGTATAGTAACGGAGGTGTTTCTCAGGAATAATGTAAGTGTACTATTTTTTTTAATAATAAATGATTGTTTCGTTCGTGCTATTCATGCTGTACTCTTAGGTTCCTGCCTAACCACATCCTTTATAAACCTGAGAAAGCTGTAACAAATGGATTCGCTACCATTTACGATTTAGTGTGTCTGAACCGGAGATTCGGGCGCTACGCGCCCTCGCGTACTAAAATAAAAACAAAAATACTTCTTGCTTAACCTATACCTAACCTTCTTAATGCTACGCTACTGATCACTGATTTAAAGTCAAAGGTAGGTTAGGTATAGGTTAAACAAGTTTTTTTTAAGTACGTGAGGGCGCATAGCGCCAAAATCTCCGGTTCAGAAACACTACATCGAACGTAAACGCCATATCGAACATTCGATATATATCGATCGCTACGCCGTTTTCTTCGATGTACACGAGGTCTAGGAAATTGCCAATCCTTGTTACGTGGTGAGTCAACTGTATTAAAGGAAGGAAACTTAGGATTTGACGTCGAGTCGACAGCTTGGTGATTGGAGACGGAACTTACGCTCGGATTTTCGGGGAAAGATGTGGGAGGAAATCGGCCGGCCCTTTGAAAGGAACCATCCCGGCTGCTAGCGTACTTTCAGTTTTTCTCAAATTCTGATATAATACGCGGTCAAACGGGACAAAAAGTATCCTATGTCCGTCTCCTGCTTCTAAGCTACCTCCCCACCAAATTTGAGCCAAATCGGTTCAGACGTTCTTTAGTTATAAATAGTGTAACTAACACGAATTCCTCTTATATATGTAGTAGATACAAGAAGTAAAGAATCTGAAAGATATTAATTCTAGGAGCAATCAATAACATTTATTCAGACTCTTCGTCTCAGGCAGTAGTAGATATTGTGAAAATATTTAAAATAATGTAAGAGCGTGAAATATACGAAATAATAGTGTAGGGCATTAGCACTGGTATAAACAGTAGTTGAAACGATAAAATAGATTTTTAGGGCAATATATCGTATTAAATCAATGCGTGGTCATTGTAGTAAAAATAGTGAGGGTATATGTCAGTGACTAACGAACTTCAATAATATAAGTAATCCAACAACGGAAAACATTGGTGAGGACATGTCGGATGTCAGCGCCTCCAGCAGTGGGCGCGTAACAAATGTTCAAATGTTTGTAGAGTCTATGGGACTTAACTACGGGGTCATCAGTCCTTAAACTTACAAACTACTTATCAACTACTTACAACTAAGGACGGCACAAATATCCATGCCCGAGGGGGGATTCGAACCCCCGACCGTAGTGGCCGTGCGGACCGTGACTGGAGCGCCTCAATCCCCTCGGCCACCGCGGCCGGCGGCGCATAACAGACAGAGACACTTCATGGGTCCTCAGATAGTGGTGAATTTGACCTTATCATCACAAACACAAATGGCTTAAACCACAAACCACTAACTCAAAGAGCCTAAAGGTAGTATTTTCGTAATACCGAAACCAGCCTTTAAATAAAGCAACATACCATTTACGGCTGTTGGTGGTACGTTAATAATTTGAAAATAAATATCAAATCATATTTGTAGATCTATGCAACCTAACTACTGCGGTTATCAGTCCCTAGGCCTACAAACTACTTAAACTAATCTAAGGACAACACACACACACACACACACACACCAATAACCATGGGAGGACTCGAACCTCCGACGGGGAGCAACCAAACGCTCCACAGCAAGGCGCCTTAGAGCGCTCGGACATTCCACCGAGGCTTCATAATGTCGATGGTACCTGAAATGTATTCATTTGTCTCCTAGTGTTATCAACGCTTATTGAATTCCATATTAATACATACAGTAAGAACGCAGCTTAACCCATCCTCTTCGACACTTTTGTCGTGAAAAGACAAAATCATGCAAAAACATTCCGGAAATCGCATTACGTTATCTTAGTACTTTCTCCAAGACTTATTTAGGTGAACAAGAATTGCCTCCTCAAAAAAAAAAAAAAAAAAAAAAAAAAAAAAAAAAAAAAAAAAAAAAATTCCGAAATCGATCGAAAGTAGTTATCAAACTTGAAAATACGATGAACGCTATAAATTCACATTACTGCAAACCAAATTTAATAATTTACTAAAAGTTTCTACTGTAATTGTACTGGCAGCACATAGCCTATTACATTTGAGTTTGCCGCGGCGGTTTAGCCGTGCGCACTGGAGCGTCGTGCTGCGGTGCGCGCGGCCGTTCGCCGCCGGGGGTTCGAGTCCTCCCTCGGACATGGGTGTTTGTGTTGTCCTTATGTTAGTTTACAATAGTTTAAGTAGTTTGTAAACTAGGGACTAATGACCACGCAGTTGTGTCCGATAGATTTACAAACATTTGAACAGTTTGAACATTTGAGTTTATTAGGAATATGATAAAAGTTATAATTAAAGTTTAGATTTAGATTGTTCCCTTCTCACAACAAAGGAATCATAGCGGTATCTGGTCTGAAAGAGGTTGGGTGTCAGTGGGTTAGATAAAAGCCAAAATACAGAAATACAATTTTGGTACGTCCAATTACTTTCTCCGAAGGGTGTGTTCGAAACGCTTGGCACATTAATTCTAAAATGGTTGTCAATCCAATAAGATGCTCTTTGGTAATGGAGCATATATTAGAAGAATCATAAGCCTTAGAAATTCAGTGTACAAAATCTAAAGAAATGTTCAAATGTTTGAAAATCTATAGGACTAAACTACTGTGTCATCAATCCATACTACTTAAACTAACATAAACTAACCTAAGGACAACATACACAGACATGTCCGAGGGAGGACTCGAATTTCCGACAGGAACAGCCTCGCAGTCTCTGACAAGACACATTGAAGCGCTCGGCTGTTCCCGTGCTGCAGAAAAAACTTGCGGGCCGCGGTAGCCGAGGGGACTGAGGCGCTCCAGTCACGGTCTGCACGGCCACTACGGTCGGGGGTTCGAATCCCCCCTCGAGCATGGAAATTTGTGCCGTCCTTAGGATTAGCTAGTTCATAAGTTGTTCGTAAGTTTACGGACTGATGACCCCGTAGTTCTACATCTACATCTACATAGATACTCTGCAAATCACATTCAAGTGCCTGGCAGAGGGTTCATTAACCACTTTCATAACTTTTCTCTACCGTTCCATTCTCCAATAGCGTGCGGGAAGAAAGAACACCTAAATCGTTCCGTTTTCGATCTGATTTCTCTTATTTTATTGGTATGGTCATGTCTCCCTAAGTAGGTGGGTGCTAGCAAAATATTTTCACATACAGAACTAAAAGTCGGTGATTGAAACTTCGCAAACAGATCACGCCGCAATAAATAATGTCTTTCTTTTAATGATTTCCACCCGAATTCGCTCCCCCCCCCCCCCCCCCACCGTAACGTGATAGAACAAAACGAGCTGCTCGTCTCTGAACCTTCTCAATGTCTTCCGTCAATCCCACCTGGTGAGGTGGTGAGGGTCCCACAACGGGCAACAGTACTCCAGGAGTGTGATGTAGGCAGTCTCTTTGGTGGAGCTGGTGCATCTTCGAAGCGTTCTGCCGATTAAACGTAACCTTTGGTTCGCCTTCCCCACAATATTTTCTATGTGTTCTCTCCAGTCAAAGTTGTTCGTAATAGTAACTCCTAGGTATTTGGTAGAATCCACGACCTTAAGGTTTGACTGATTTATCGCGTAATTGAAGTTCAGCGGATTTCTTTTAGTGGTCATGTGTATTACTGCACACTTTTCTTTATTTAGTGTCAATTGCCAATTTTCGCACCATACAGAAATTTTGTCTAAATCGCTTTGCAGTTGCTTTTGATCATCTGTTGACTTCACTAACCGATAAACGACAGCATCATCCGCGAACAGTCTAAGGGAGCTATTCAGATTGTCTCCTAAATCGTTTATAAACACGAGGAAGAGTAGGGGACCTATAACGTTTCCCTGTGGAACGCCAGATATCACTTCTGTTTTACTCGATGACTTACCGTCAATTACAACGAACTGTGTTCTTTCTGATAGGAAATCGTGAATCCAACCGCTCAATTGGGGAGGTTGCGTCGGGTACTATGTGTTAATCATGTTGTCTCGAAGCGATTGGTGATAATTGTTGCTGGAGATCTGAAAGAAATTTCAAAGAACTTCATGTACATTTTACCGTATCACCATGTGTATTAAGCAAGTGGCAGGAAGTCGCGAGATAACTTGGGAACGTTTACAGCCAAGCTAGACACTGTGGCATGCATCTGTCGGTACGTCCCATAAACAAACATTGGACGGACGCCAATTTCTTCTGCGCAGAAACAACTACTCTTCAGCTGCACATTGGGTTATCGTTAACTCCACCCCTCTGACTAAGATCGGCAGCTTCAAACAGTGGCGGGCATATTCATGGATCGCCACCAACAGTCAAGGACCACAAAATCATTAAGTAACTGCGATTGCGTCTACGTGGCACTTCAAAGCTTCCGGGTGTTGGCGCAGAAAACTGTCTGTGTGTTTGTTTGTGTTTGTGTGTGTGTGTGTGTGTGTGTGTGGTTTGCATTCACCAGGTCTCCTTGAAACTCCGCTCCCTACGTCGCTATTTAGCGTGAGAATTTAGAATTTATTTCAATGAAATATCAGCAAAATACTCATCCGTAGTTTGTTTATAGTGACTGAAGAGCACAACTGACCACGTGGTATTAGTCACGCACCATTCAGTCATGAAGGCGAGCATTGGAACAAGCCTTGATTCCAAACTAATAAAACTGTTTATATTCGCGGCAAAACAACGGTGGCATCACGATTTTGGAAAGTTGCGGAATTATTCCGATCAAATGGTAGGAGCGAAAATACAAGGACAAAATCGTAACACTGTTAAATTTGTCTGAAATGCCGAAATATTTTGCTAATCGGCAAATGAGACTGTTCATCAGTTTTGCTCGAACTTGAAACTTTATTAACCTCTTGTCTATAATTTTTCTTAAGTATTCATTGACACTCCGTTAGGATCAGTGAAAGCGAATGACGTGATGTTCTTTAAGAAGTACTGTCATCTCCTATTCCATGACATGCTTAATATGAGTCCTTTTTTGTCATCTAAACCTAAATGCTGAACGTAAGAGACTTCAGGTTTGTCGAAACAGTTGAAGCATTTCATGCATAAAATTAAGGACTTCCGCTTTGTTAAGAAAGGTGTTGTTATCTTTGCCATACTCAAGTTATAAGAAATTTCGAGCGTTCTAATAAAAAAAAATATTTCTAATAGTACATTTCATTTGGAACTGTAACTGTGTATTACGTCGACTGGAAACTGCGTGAGAAAATCTTTCATGAAACCTGCCGGCTAAAAGCATGTGAGCTTCGTTTAAAGTTCGTATTTTAGTGTACTATGTTTTCCAGGTCTGTGCAGCCTATACACTAGAGTAGATTTTTATAATCCTATTTGTTACATTTCTCTTTGTGTAATAATTCAGTATGATTCTATTATTGTGTAGTACGGTAGACTGGATACGGTTGTGACAATATTCAGTCGTCAATTAATTGAGACACAAACCAGGCATATTTAATCATGGGAACGAAAACTGGTGTGCTGAAATGATGCAACAGTAATGAATGTACTCGAATCGAGTCTTCTCGTGAAGCGATTTCGCGATGAGCTGTAAATAATTCAGGAGCATGTTGTAGCATAATAGACCACTGGGACGCGTTACGTGGGTACACACGTCATAGGAGGAGATAAAAACAGCACGGTCAGGAACTGTAAACATAGGTATTAAATGTTGCCCAAATATTATAGGTATTAACAAAAGACTGTTTACTGGTTTCGAAATATGCTTCAATCGCCTTAAAAGTGTGCTTCGAAAACAACAAAATTAATAAAATAATCGTCGCGCAATACATAACATATTGAGCGAATGTTACATGTTTTTATCTGACCATTTACTGCAAACGTTTACATAAGAATGGTTATAAAAATACATAATTATGCACAGGCATTGGACAGGTGTGAAAAGAAATTGACCCATGTCGGACTTGAACCCAGGTCGCCTGCATGGCAGCCTCGCATTTCACCGATTACACCACGCTGTCTCGCTGAGCGGTAACCTTCATGTATAAGTACACATTTGCTGCAAATTTGATTTCGATTTTCTTAGAAATCAAGGCCCATAAGAACAAATCCTTTTAGCTTGATGGACTGGAGGAATTCCCTCACAACATACCTACGACCCATCAAATTCAGTTGGTACCATACTTGGTGTTCCCCTTGTTAGAGCAAGGCCCCAAAGGGCTACCATTATAGTGAAAACGTAGTTCTTGCTGTCCTCTAATATGGTGTATACTCACCTGCATGGCGTTGACAGTATGAGGTTATCAATCAACTCTTGAGGGATATTTGGCCATTCTTCCATGACTCTTCCCAGCTCTGCAATCGTCGTGGGAGGTGCTGATCTGGCTGCAATGCTTCCCAGGCAAGCTCAATTGGGTTTAAGTGTAGTGAACAAGCTGAAAACTCCCTTCGTTCAATTCCCTCAGCTTAACACGTTCGCTGCCGTTCACGCTCTGGCGCGATGATGCTAGGTGCCACTTCACGCTCTGGCGCTTGATCGTATTTTGACAGTATCATTTCATATTTTTGAGCCACTGAATGTTTTGGTTTTAGTTTTCAGTTTTTTTTGGTATGGTTTTTTATTTGCATTTGTATTTTTGTGAAAACAACAAATGAACAATATAAACAGTACATAAATCTATCATGACATCATGAGAAGCGTTTGTGGTTCGTAGCCGGTAATGCAAACGCGGAAATCTAGAACCACGTATGTGTGCATATCACTAATAGACTTCCCTGAGTGCCTACCAGAGTATACAGCTTTATTAGACGATGCCAGTTTACAACAACCCATAATAGGATGCTAGGTCGCAGCACGCGCCACAGCGTGAGCGGCACCTGACACAAGTAACCTTTACACGCGCCAGAGCGTGAACGGCAGCGAACGTGTTAAAGCTTATTGAGCACCAGAGCAGCTCTGTGGGTACGAGATCTATCGTCCAGCAGAGGGAACCCATCTCCTACGGCAGCAGCGTAGGGCACAAAAAAAGGTCGAAGGATATCGTCTCTACTACTGAGAGCAGTCAAAGCGCCATTCTGGACGACATAGACGTCCGTACGTCCGCCAATACTGACTCCTGCCCACACCATTCGTCTACCAGCATGGTATGGTGATGTTCCCTGCACATAAGCAGGATTGTTCCGAATTCCACGTTCTACACAGATGAAGGAACGACGATGTCGGGCTGAAAACAGAACCTTGACTCATCTATGAACAGAACCAGGCACCATTCGTTACGACTCCAATCCTGATGCTCCTCGTCCTACGGGCTAAACGGTGTCGTGGTGTTAATGGAACACTCCGTGCATACAGGCCATATTTTCCAAGGCGATTTCGGCCTGTTTGTGTTGATATTGCGCGTATTGTTGCTGCCTGGAGGGTGCGCTGCTGCTGAGTTGCATTCAGCCTCCTGTCTCGACGGGCTGTTGACCGAAGATAACGGTCATCTCTTGCTGATGTTACTCGTAGACAACCTTGGCCTTGCCTTCTTTTAACGACTGACACTGAGGTACGCACTCCGGATTTAGAAAATATCGTTCATGCGAAACACAGCTAGCTCCTTATTCACACGAAGAGGTGGGTGCTATCGACAAGGGTTCGCATATTGATTCCGTATTTCTTGATTTCCAGAAGGCTTTTGACACCATACCTCACAAACGGCTATTAATCAAATTGCGTGGTTATGGTATATCGCCCGAAATTTGCGACTGGATAGGAGATTTCCTGTCAGAGAGGACACAGTTCTTAGTAATCGATGGTAAGGTATCGACTAAAACAGAGGTGATATCGGGTGTTCCACAGGGTGCTGTTATTGGTCCTCTGCTGTTCCTTATTTACATAAACGATTTAGGGGAAAATCTAAGTAGATCTCTTAGGTTGTCTGCAGATGACGCCGTCATTTACCGTCTAGTAAAATCAACTGAAAATCAAAACCGCCGGCCGCAGTGGCCGAGGGGACTGAGGCGCTTCAGTCACGGTCTGCACGGCCACTACGGTCGGGGGTTCGAGTCCTCCCTGGAGCATGGATATTTGTGCCGTCCTAGTTCGTAAGAAGTTCATAAGTAGTTTGTAAGTTTAGGGACTGATGACCCCGTAGTTAAGCCTTAAGTCCCATAAGCTTAACAAACATCTGAACATTTTGAAGATCAAAACCAACTGCAGAACGATCTGAATAAGCTATCACTGTGGTGTAAAAATTGGCAATTGAGTCTTAATAGCCGGCCGCGGTGGCCAAGGGGACTGAGTCGCTCCAGCCATGGTCTGCACGGCCACTACGGTCGGACGTTCGAATCCCCCCTCGGGCATGGATATTTGTGCCGTCCTAGTTCGTAAGTAGTTCATAAGTAGTTTGTAAGTTTAGGGACTGATGACCCCGTAGTTAAGTCCCATAAACTTTACAAACATTTGGAATTAAATATTCCGATGTGTGTCTCGAATACTAAGCTTGAGGCATTAGCTCTCTTCACAGACAACGCAGAGGCCCACGGACTGCTCTGAATGACAGCATGCAGCGGCGTTTGCGAAGAGAAGTTAGTGCTAACAGACAGTACTGCCACACCGTGAAATACCTGCAGAAATCAATGTGGGACGCGTACGATCGTATCCATTAGGACAGTCCCTAAATTTAGCGTTAATGGGCTATAGTGGCACACAACAGACTCGAGTGTCTTTGCTAAAAGACTCGGCTCGTGACCATATCGGTTGGAAAAATCTTGGATGGGGCAGAGTTCTAGTTCTAGTGTGGCGCAGACTCTGCGACGCGAATGTGTTAACTCTAGCGACTTTCTTATATTACTACATATATTACTTTTGACAAAACTTTGCACGAAACAATTTTACAACTAATTTGCTCAAAAATAAAAGGTCTTGCTCTCAGATTACCAATGTTTCCTTAATATTCTCAGTAGAGGTGAGAAAACGATTAAAAACTTTAGTTCATTGTTTACTTAACGTACTGTCATACCACGTCGATGTACAGACCGGTTCCCTTGACCATAATTGCTACTTTAACAGCGCCGTGCATCGCGCTGCTACTGCGAGATAGGCCTACAATGGCGGCGCCCGCCCGGTTGGCGGTACTCTCCCAATGCAGGGCTCTAGCGAGCAGCGGTGGTGAAGCCCTCTACTTCCGCCTCGGCCGGAGGTGGCGGGGAGCGAACACGTGCGCCAACGCCCCCCTCGCCGGCCGCACGGAGGGTCAACATCCATTTGCCCCCCGGCGCTGCCCGCAGCGGGCGCCCGGTTCCCACACGGGCCATCAGCACCTCCTGCCGGCGACAAGCCCGGCGTTTCCGGGTCCCCCGCCCACGGGGCGTGTCGCCAAAAACCAGCGGAAGCCGCTTAGCGGCCAGCCAAAGTCGCGTCTCCACTCGCAGCGAAACAGCCACCCACCCCAGCATCGGCTTCGTGGGCCATTATGTACTTCCATAAACTCCAACTGTATTTCTACACCTGTACCGCGTGTTTCAGGAGAAATAGTAAAGACTAGCTGAAAACCCGGCGTTGCCCGAGTATTTATTTATTACTGGCATTTTTCAGGTATGTATTCATTTGCTTAAGGGATGTATGTCTGTAAAATCTCTTGGGAATACAATTAGTAGTAAAGAAGTAATAGATTAAAACTTGGTGTGTGACGGACGCCGGCCGCGGTGGCCGAGGAGACTGAGGCGCTCCAGTCACGGTCTGCACGGCCACTACGGTCGGGGGTTCGGATCCCCCCTCGGGCATGGATATTTGTGCTGTCCTAGTTCGTAAGTAGTTCACAAGTAGTTTGTAAGTTTAGGGACTGATGACCCAGCAGTTAAGTCCCTTAAGCTTAACAAACATTTCCATTTTTTATTTTATTTATTTATTTATTTATTTATTTATTTTTTTTTTTTTTTTTTTTTTTGGCGGTTTTCCATGAACGTTACTGTTTATGTGTTCATATCTCATGAACCAAGTGTCGTACTGTGTTTCAATTTAGAAGATACATTCAACTAGGCTATATGTGAGGAGCAACTTTTCAAAACGCATTATGTCCACTGGTGGACAAAATTGAGTTTGATATGGAATCAGGTATTTTATTACCCACTCTACACACTCCTGCAATCAGATTGTGTCAAAACGCTTTCTAACACCTTCAAAAACAGCGCTGAAAAGTAGCAGATGCAAAAAATAGCATTTCGTCCTCCAGTATGATTGAATCAAAATTGTAACATCATACTGAATGCCGTAGCTTTAGTCCATGAACAGCGTTACGTTACTGTTTGTGTGGTCATATCTCATGAACTACGTGTTGTGCTGTAATATAATTTATAAGGTACATTCAACTACATGTGTATATTCTGTCTGTAAAATTTCTTGCGTCTACAATTTGTAGTGTACGAATTATAAATTGTAACGTCGTACCGAATGCCGTAGTTTTACTCCATAAACAGCGGAAAAGTAGTAAGCGAGAAACTCTTTTCCGTTCATCGTTTTACTATTGTTGCCAGCGAGAAAAAGTTTAATAAAGGTTTAAAATTATGTTTAAAGTTTGTTGCAAGTCGCTAAGTACTGTCATTCTCATACAGTGTATTTCTAAAGTCTTGCCGCATTATGTGGCATTTTTTGCGATTTCTATCGGTTATGACGTAATATCTTTTGAACCATGTGCCGTATGTGATTCTTAATCATGCAGCAAATGTTGCCTCACCGTAAGGAATGTGTGTACCAAATTTGGTTGAAATCGGTCCAATGGCTTAGGAGAAAATGAGTTACGTTGTCGCCAAATGCATCAGTTTTTCGCGCATCTCATTGTTTTTGAGATCATATCTCGTGAACTATATATCGTATGTGATTCTTACAATTACGGCGAGCGTCCTCATGGATTGAAGCCTATGTGTACAAAATTTCATAAAGATTGGAACAAATCTGTAGATTTGTATGCAACACATACAAACATACGGACACTCTGCTTTATATGTTAGATTTCAGAAGATATTACGTTGTTGTTGTGGTCCTCAGTCCGGAGACTGGTTTGATGCAGCTCTCCAACTCTCTCTTCAACTCCACATAAGAACGGCAACCTACATCTGTCTGAATCTAATTACTGTATCAAAAATGTTCAAATGTTTGTAATTCTATCGGACCAAAGTGCGTGGTCATCAGCCCGTAGCTTACAAACTACTTAAACTAAGATAAACTAACCTAAGGACAACACACACACATCCATGCCCCAGGGAGGACTCGAACCTCCACGGCGAGCAACCGCGCGCTCCGCAGCGAGACGCTTTAGACCGCTCGGCTACTCCACCGCGGCTAATTACTGTATCCATCTCTTGGTCTTCCTCTCCGGTTTTTACCCCACACTCTTCTCTCCAACGCTAAATTCACAATTCATTGACGTGTAAGAATGTGTCCTACCAATCGATTCCTTCTTTTAGTCAAAGTATGCCAGAAATTCCTTTTCTCCCCAATTATGTTCAGTACCTCCTCATTAGTTACGCGATCCACCCACCTAATCTTCAGCATTCCTATGTAGCACCATATTTCAAAAGCCTCTATCCTCTTCCTGTCCGCACTGATTATTGTCCATGTTTCACTCCCGTGCACTCCACACAAATGCCTTCAGAAAGGACTTCCTTAGGCTTAAATCAATATTCGACGTTAACAAATTTCTCTTTTCCAAGAACGCTCTTCTACCCATTGGCATTCTGCATTTTATATCCTCTGTACTGCGACCATCATTTGTCATTTTATTGTCCAAGTAACAAAACTCATCTACCTCCTTTATTGTTTCGTTACCTAATCTAATTCCTTCAACATCACCTGATTTTCTTAGACTGCACTCCATTACCCTAGTTTTGCTCTTGTTAATGTTCATCTTATTTGCACCTTTCAGCACACTGTGCATTCCGTTCAACTGCTCTTCCAGGTCCTTTGCTGTCTCTGACAGTCGTCGACAAAACGAATTGTTTTTAATTGTTCACCTTGAACTTTAATTCCTTCTCCAAATTTCTCCTGGCTTTCCTTTATAGCTTGCTCAATGTACAAATTGAATAACACTGGAGAAGGCAATAACCCAGTCTTAGTCCCTTCCTAATCACTGCATCCCTTTCATGACCTTCAACTCTGACAACCCCTGTTCTTGTTTTTGTACAAGTTGTAAATAACCTTATGCTCCCTTTTCTTTTACTCCTGCTTGCTTCAGAACTTGATAGAGTTTATTCCAATCAACATTGTCAAAAGCCTTCTCCAAATCTACAAAATTACTAAGCGCTTAACGTTGGTTGTTTAGTGCCAGAGTCGGCGCTACGTGAGGGAATCGTGCCGACGCAGCAGAAGCAAGCGTCTTAATCTGCCAGCTAGCGCTCAAGCAGCGACTGTTAAGCGCCACCAAGGTCACGGTTACGCCACGGCTGCAACTTTGTGACTTTCTGACCCTCTTCGTTTATTCCCTAGCATGTAGTTATGCTGACGGCACCCGCGTATGCTGTTCTCAGATCTCTGACGTGGCGAAAAGCTCACACGTTCACTGGTCTTTGGAACCTCTTTGCTTCCTGTTTAAAGCTCAATTATCCCCAAAAAGTCCGTGCTGCTAAAAATGAGCACAAGATGGAAATAATTTTAATCGATTTTAGGCATCAAAAATATTCGTAATATGAGTTTGAGGCGGTTTCTGGCTTGTGCATAAGTTTTGAAGGTCGAAAAACTACGAATTTTTCTTTACTTTTTTCAGTTGTTCGTCTATAACTAGAAAACTATTCGTCATACAGAAATTTTTGCGAATACCAAAATGAAAGAGAATCAAATTCCTTGTAGAATGACGTACTTACAATATGTGCAACCATTTAGACACAATCTATCGTCCAAAATCGGCGATTTTTACTAACTTAATCGAGAAATGATTTATGTCCATGTTCCAATGCCTGGAGCCAAGAAACGGCTTCACCTAGCAAAATGTTACGTAGCAGTTTGTAGAACTTGAAAGTCTGCGTAATAAGAGCTCTTGAATTTTAAAATTTGCTCCCTCCTATGAATAGAAACCAATAAAACAGTCAAAATAATCGTAACGTTAAAATCCTGCGAAACTTTTGTGCGAAGTCAAAAAACTTTTTAACACCCTAATCATACTTAGTGATCCAAACATTCAAATTAAAATGTAAGTTTGTTAGCTACGTACCTACCTAGATAGTTACCTCGATGTATTACTATGAAGTTGTTAACGATACACTAGAATTTTATTTCATTTTTCCCCCTTTTTTGATCAGCGATGCTTATCGCCTCCGGTTCCCTTTAGCTCGCAATATAACTGACTTAATTTCATTCGTAATTTTTAGTACTTCCGGACAAGCGAGAAGACGGAACCGCGATCGTAGTTTTTATCACTCTCTTTTCTGTTTTCGTTCTGTATGGTCGTCTTCCATTCATGTTTCCATTCAATGTAAGTAACTGTGATGCAAGTTGTTTTTAAAATATATTACTTAAATTTAAAATCATTCCCTCCCTTTGGCTTTGATTTAAATGAATCCCTCCACGTCAGATATTAATTTTCCAATGTTTTCAACTCCTCGACGTCCGTAATAGTTTTAATGTTCAGACGCCATTACGATCGCTTCGCATGTCTTCAAAATTTCACTCCCTATTATTCTTATACAATACCTTGCTTGATTACAGAACCTGTAATCATTTATTTTGTATTTTACGAAGCCCGATCATTTTCTCCTCTTTCTATCATTACCATTAACTTCATGTTTCATCCACTGTCATACAATAATGAAAAGCGAAGTGAACTGTCTGAGCATTAGTCTAGTACAGAAAGTATCTCGAATAATCTCGTATTAAACAAGAAAAGATTAACATTTTCAGCTTCTGCAGTACGAAGCATAGGATCCACAGCTAGATGCTTTCCGTAAGTCTTATAACGTGCCGTTGCTTTGTGTGGTGCCCGACTTTAACATTTAACTTTATTTGGCTTAATGTTTATGAATGTTAATTTGTGCTGTGTTTTAACTAAATTATTCAAAATTTCGATACAACCAATCCTTTGTCCAAATTACAATCGCGAAATCAATTTTAACAACTTATAGCATCATTCGAAAGCAAAGGTAACGTTATATAGTTACCATACCAGTCCAAAATAATAATAATCCGATTTAAAAATAAAGAACAACAACATATTAAGTGAAAGGTTTTATTAATGGAAATATACTTCAATTACGTTATTAAGCAGATGAGATAACTTTTTTACAAACGTCGTTTATATTATTGTTTTGTATTTACATTTACTAGTAATTTATTTTCTATTTTTCTGCGTTTCGGGAAAGATGGTCCCGGAGAGGAAACGTCGTTCAGTTCTTTGTCTTCTTCTGGCATGGGCTGTAAAACGATTTCTTCCTCGTCTGTGTCACAAAGGCACTATACAGACTCGTGTTAGGACCATAATTAAGTGGTGAAGGGTATCAATGAGACCATTGAGGATGCAGAATTCTTAATTGTTGACACAGCCGTAGAATAGTCGAAACAAGGTAGCAACGTCGTCATTGTTGGGGAAGATATTTATTTACTGCTCCTGCTGACTGACCACATAGCTCGTAGTAGTGAACGAGAAGGACCCGTCACCAATGTCTTTCTTAAAAAACATGAAAAAGGCAATCAAGGCACCTCCATTTACACCCCAAACAGTGCTAAGATCTCTGAAGGAGCTAAGGAACGTGTTATTTCTTCACGCCCTCATTGGCTGTGATATCACCCCTACTTTTTGTCCACGGGCAAACTAGAATTTATAAAGACTTTTCAAAAGAACGTAAGTCTCCTACATGTCGACTCAGAGTTCATGAATTCCAAAGCCAATACTGCTAAAGAAAGTGATACAGGAGAGAAGTTCATTGTGTATTTGTACACGGATTACAGATTAGATTCGATTAGATTAGTACTTGTTCCATAGATCATGAATACGACACTTCGTAATGATGTGGAACGTGTCAGGTTAATGAAAGGTGTCTTTACAAATTATTACTTTGTACTAAATATTACAGGACGCATATTTTTTTTTTTTTTTTCAAATTTACAAATTTACTAATTTATATCTAAAAATTCATCTATAGTGTAGACGTTGCCATGCAGAAATTCTTTTAATTTATTTTGAAATGCTTGTTGGCTATCTGTCAGGCTTTTGATGCTGTTTGGTAGGTGACCAAAGACTTTTGTGACAGCATAATTCATCCCCTTTCTGTGCCAAAGCTAGATTTAACCTTGAATAGTGAAGATCATTCTTTCTCCTAGTGCTGTAGTTATGTACACTGCTATTGGTTTTGAATTTGATGGTATTGTTAATAACAAATTTCATAAGTGAATATATATACTGAGAAGCTACTGTGAAGATCCCTAGCTCTTTAAATAAGTGTCTGCAGGATGATCTTGGATGGGCTCTAGCATTTATTGTGGTCACACGCTTTTGTGCAATGAATACTTTTTTACTAATGATGAATTACCCCAGAAAATGATGTCGTACGAAAGCAGAGAATGAAAATAGGGATAGTAAGCTAATTTACTGAGATGTATATCACCAAAATTTTCAATTGCCCTAATAGCATAAGTTGCTGAACTCAAACGTTTCAACTGATCTTCAATGTGTTTTTTCCAGTTCAACCCCTCATCATTGCTTACACCTAAAAATTTTGAATATTCTACCTTTGCTACAGATTTCTGATCAAAGTCTATATTTATTGATGGTGTCATTCCATTTACCGTATGGAACTGTATGTACTGTGTTTTATCAAATGACAGTCCATTTGCTGAGAACCACTTAATGATTTTCTGAAAGACGTGGTTTATAATTTCATCAGATAGTTCTTGTCTGTCAGGTCAGGAGTGATAACTATACTTGTATCATCAGCAAAAAGAACCAGCTTTGCATCTTCATGAATATAGAATGGCAAGTGATTAATATATATTAAGAACAGCAAAGGGCCCAAGACCTAACCTTGTGGCACCCCATTTTTGATTGCTCCCCAGTTTGAGGACTCAGCTGTTTTTTTTTTTTTTTTTTTTTTTTTTTTTTTTTTTTTTTTTTTTTTTTTTGCATATTATGAGAGCTACTAATGTCAACTTTCTGCACTCTTCCTGTTAGGTATGATTTAAACCATTTGTACACTGTCCCATTCATACCACAACACTTAAGTTCATCTAGAAGAATTCCATGATTTACACAATCAAAAGCCTTGGAGAGATCACAAAAAATCCCAACGGGTGATGTCCGATTATTCAAATCTTTGAATAAAATTCGTCTACCACTTCTCCAAACAGCTGCAACGGAAATTGTCTTCAACTTAGTATGTTTGCCTCCCACTGAAGCCGCCACTCGCCAGCACTCTCTCGGGGTGTACTTGCAGGTTCAGATCCGAAGGAAAAATCAGCTGGATCTACTGAGAGCCATTGGCTACAATACACTTGTGACATCGGTTGTACAGCTGTTTCAAACAGTCAGCAAACGCTTCTCGTGCAATCGCTCGAACCACTGAGGTCACGCGTTGTTCGTTCTCCGCTGTCTGTGCTGGTCTTCAGCTCGTCTGCTTTCTTTTTCAAAGACAGCTGCAAGCGTCCGTCGCATTGTTGTCTGCGATTGTCATGTGGACGGACGACCTAAACGTGGCTCATCCTCGAAAGCTTGATTTCCGTCTCTAAAGCATTTAGACCTCTCAAACACTCTTTACTCACTGCTTCAACACCACACAATTGCAGTAACATCACATGGGTCTCCGTCGCCGTTTTGTCTAATTTGAAACAAAACGTAGGACTCCATTTTGCGTCCCATGTTGTAATGACACGAGTTCTCGCACTAACCCTGTCAGCTGGGTCGCAGCGTGTACCAGCGCTTCTCTGAAGTGCTTTGCACGCTAGGGGGCGCTTGTTGACATGTCCCTCGATGTGTATGCGCGGGCACCGCATCCTCGCCAGAGCGGTTGGGAAAATATGGGACCATTCATCGAACTTCTCATACGCACTATAAATTGAACGCGTGTCCGTATATTTCAGTTTATAGTCAAAACTACTCATTGCAGACCAATGGCATTTATTCATGGGCGTTTCCTTGACTGTCATATTGTGCACTACTTAGTTTGGTCCAGATGAGTGGATATATATATATACCTGCAAAATTATACCACTGTAGACACGATTTCAGGAGGCGTGACGTCATAAACTCTGAGATGCATGAAATACTGCAGCATTATGCATGACATTTAAATTTGTTACTTCATTGCTACATGCTTTATTCGCAAGAAATGTTACAGCCACTATACACCTATGCCACTGAACGTAGGTTCAGATTTAACTAATTGTGGGAAATATAATTCATGAGATATGACGTTATAAACCTGAGATGCGTTTAACGAAACTACAGGGCAAAATTTTCTTAAGTTACAGTCGAAATATGGGTACATGTACCGTGGAAAGATTTAAACTGAAGTTCGTAAATATATTACTTTATTCGAACATTATGGGATTGTTTTTTCTACTCATCCGCATCACCTTACATTTTTCTACATTGAGAGATAGCTGCCATTCTTCGCACCAACTAGAAATTTTGTCTAAGTCATCCTGTATGCTATTACAGTCAGTTACAGACGACACCCTCCCATACACCACAGCATCATCAGCAAACATCCGCAAATTACAACTTACTCTGTCCATCAGATCATTTATATAGATAGAAAATAATAGCGGTCCTATCACACTTCCCTGGGGCACGCCTGACGATACACTCGTCTCTGATGAACACTCGCCGTCGAGAACAACGTACTGCGTTCTGTTAATTAGGAAGTCTTCCAGCCAGTCACAAATCTGTGAACCTATTCCGTAAGCTCGTATCTTCGTTAGGAGGAAATTGATCTTAGAGGAGTTCGGAGGAGATGATTGTAAGAGAGGACGGTGTGAGATTAGATTAGATTAGATTAGCTATTCGTTCCATAGATCCGTATTCCGGAGATCCTCGTAGATGTGCAACATGACATTTTTAATTTTATTATTATTATTATTGTTATTGCAGACTTAAATAATAATACTAATAGTACGAAAACATACAGTACATAATTCGGTTCCCTTCAAAAATTCGTCAGTTGTGTAAAAGGATTTGGTCACCACAAAATCTTTTAGCTCCTCTTAAATTGACCTTCATTTGTAGGTAATTTTTTTTATGATTGCTGGCAAATTATTGAAAATGTGTGTTCCTCGGTAGTGGACCCCTTTTTGAACTAGAGTACGTTTAACTCCTTGTGTAGATTGTTTTCGTTACTAGTACTGTATCTACATTTGTATAAATAATCAGCAATTTACAGTCGAGAGCATGGCAGAGGGTTCATCAAACCGCCTTTTATGACCTCATATGACATAGTGCTTGATGTGTAAGTTATAAGAGTCACATGTGTACATATTTTAAATGTACGGTACTGTTGACAATGATGAAATTGTTGCTAAGTCGCGGTGGAGTAGCCGAGCTGTCTAAGACGCCTCGCTGCGGAGCGCGCGGTTACTCGCCGTCGGAGGTTCCAGTCCTCCCTAGGACATGTGTGTGTGTGTGTGTGTGTGTGTGTGTGTGTGTGTGTGTGTGTGTGTGTGTGTGTTGTCCTTAGGTTAGTTTACCCTAGTTTAAGTAGTTTGTTAGATACGGACTGATGACCACGCAGTTTGGTCCGGTAGATTTACAAACATTTGAACATTTTTGAAATTGTTGCTAATCATAACCTCACAGTTAAACTGTATTGCCGGGAGCCTATTGAACCAAGATCCACAACGCAACAAATCTGGCCAGGACCAGTAATTCGCGGGACGAAAGAACTTGCTTTCCTAATCGGCCTCAAAAACTGAAAATTACGTCTACATAAATACTCTGCTAATCATGCCAAAGGATTCATCGAACCGCTTTTAGGGTAAATTCGGGAGAGATGGCGCACATTTTCAGAATTATTCATAAAAAATCCCACAATGCAATTACGTCAAAATAATTTCTTTTACATGTAAACAAACCAATTTTCAATAAAATATAATCTTTTGAGTATTTAACATGCACTCGTTCGTCATGATATTTGACCATTCAGAAAACCTTACAGTGCGGCAACTATCCCTTAGGCTAATAGTGAGCTGCCGTGCCCTTGTGGGTGACATGCCACATGATGATATTTGTTGAAATTTATATTGTTTTAAACAAAATATGTTAAAATTTTTGATTATGTTGTAACAATTGAGGAATAAAAATAAACACTGAAGAATTGGCAAAAAGAATTCTTACTTTTTGTCATATCAAAACAAATTAAATGTTAAATTATTTTAAAAAATTAGGTCTATCAGAGTTTTTTTTAAAGAAATCCTCTCCATCATTAGCTTCTATTCCTCATTTCCCTGCCACAGTCAACACATAAGTATCAAAGATTGCGGCATGTATCCCGATCTATCAGGGATAGACGCCGCACCCTATTACTCTGTGACCGTGGCACCCAAGTTGGCCGCACTATAAGCAAAAGAAGGTTGTTTTTTTTTTTTTTTTTTTTTTTTTTTTTTTTTTTTTTATGGGACTTAACTACGGGGTTATCAGTCCCTAAACTTACAAACTACTTATCAACTACCTTATACTAAGGACGGCACAAATATCCATGCCCGAGGGGGGATTCGAACCCCCGACCGTAGTGGCCGTGCAGACCGTGACTGGAGCACCTCAGTCTCCTCGGCCACCGCGGCCGGCAAGAAGTTACTGTTCGTTCAGCTACTCTGTTATTTAAAAATATGTCACTATTTAGCACCATCTAAAATCTAACCATAATACCAAAAATATTTCCATGCAAGATATAGAGACTTACTTCGTTTATTGACGCTTACACGGTTAAAACTACCGCTATTGAAACAAAGCAGTTTCCTCGCCGCCCAGGTCTACTGCGTAACTGCAAAGCGCCTACACACGCACCAGTCACCATGTCAGCTTTTACCAAAAATACGCGGCGTGAGCAGTCTCTACTAAAGCTCTGTATAGGGAAAGTATGGCCAACCTGCCAGCGGCAGCCATGTTGGGCCTATTCCGCTGCTGCTTACACACCGACCGCTACGAAGTTCCCAGCGCTGAACAATACTTATCAACCAATTTTGAGAAAACCGACAAATAAAAAATTTTAATTTTTTCACGTGGTATAGTGTGATACATTCTCTCGATAATGATCTCAATTTCTGTTCATTATCACTTATAGTTTCCGTGCTACAATAAATTAAGTAAACTACTGCGCAAAATTTTGAAGAGTTTGCAGAGGAAAAGTCGCTTTGCGTAGACTTTGCGTATGGTTGATTTTAGCTCATACAATGCTGCGGACAAAATTTAGGTAAGATATCGGAATTTTATTTAAGGTTCAGAGCAGAATGATAACTCTTTTCATTCTCGAGATACAGGCTGTTATATCCGACGGACAGATGCGGGAACTTCGCGTACTTCTGTTCATGCGGACCTAGCTGCTCTGCGGAATACTTATCGTCCGAATTTAAGAAAACTGGTTTGTGGCTCTATATCTAAAGAGTTCTACTATAATTCAGACTGACCTGTACCGTAGCCAAATATTTCAATAGTCCGCGAACATGTCATCATCGAAGCATAGTGTAAATTAAGAAAACAATTTGAGATCATGGAAAAGTCTTTGATGAGTGTTTTCTTGGGTATTATGTACTTATATCTTACATGAACTACGAAAAATGCAAGGAGATACCCACTGAAACAGAAATTATAGGTGTCTTTACAACGCCAATTACATTTGAGTGTCTAATATTTGTCTTGTTTCAATTCTTTGTTTCCTGTTATGACACACTCAAACACATGAAAACCAATAAGGAAAGCTTTTTTTAGGAACTGTATGTTAATTTCATATCTAAACGGGAATCTAGTTCACTCACTAACATGTAAAATAAAATTGTGTATTTACGACAACTACCTGCAGATAAAATCAACGACGCGTGAATAATTTAACCTCACGACATTGTGCAGGAATTTTCTTCACAAATTTATTCAAGTTAAAAATATACAGCTATCTGCTGATCCATTCGTCAGTGAATGTTTAATCTATTAATTTACATTATGAATTAAAATCACAGCACAAGAACCGAAGTTCGTTTCTGGACTCCTATTTTTCTCTGACGACTTTCATCAGCCATACTGTTCATCTTCCTGCATTTCTGATACCTAATGGAAGTACTATAATGTTTACCTCCCTTCTTCGCTTTTTAAAAACACCCAAAAGTACAACACTGTGGCATTATTCAAACCAAAACATACGAATATTCACAAGGTTTTCATGGCAGCCAAGCAACGTATAGGACCAAGATGGCGGAAAGAACCACGTGACTGGATTTCAGCCAATCACGAGCTGCAGACGGCGGCAAGCGGCGCGGAAAAGGATGGCCATACTTTCCCTATACAGAGCTTTAGTCTCTACCGCATGCGGCTTATGGGCTTAGCTACGGGGTCATCAGTGCCTTAACTTACAAACTACTTATGAACTAGCTAATCACTAAGGACGGCACAAATAGCCATACCCGAGAAGTGATTCGAACCCCCGACCTTAGTGGCCGTGCAGACCGTGACTGGCGCGCCGCAGACCGCTTGGCCACCGCGGCCGGCGGCGGCAAATCTCCCGGAGTTACTACATGATAATTATTTCTCTACCATTCCATTCTCTAATAGCGCGCGGGGAAAAAGGAACACCTTAATCTTTCCGTTTTGCATCTGATTTCTCTTATTTTATTTACGATGATCATGTCTCCCTATGTAGGTGGTCGACAACAAAATAGTTTCGCATTTGGAACAGAAAGTTGGCGACTGAAATTTCGCAAATAAATCTAGCCGCAGTGATTAACGCCTTTCTTCTAATGATTTCCAACCAACACGTGCATCATATCCGTCATACTCCCTTCCCTACATGTCGCAATAATACAAAACTAACTGCCCTTTTCTGAACATTTTCTACCAGTATATCCTCTGTCAATCCCACTTGGTGTGGATCCCACAATGGACAACAATACTCCAAGATAGGACGTACAGGTGTAGTGTACACAGTTTCTTTAGTATAACTTTTCGGTGTTTAGCCAATGAAACGTAGTCTTTGATTCGCCTTCCCTACAATATTTTCTATGTGTTCTTTCCAATTTATTTTGTTCGTAATTACTACTGCTAGTTGAATTTACGGCCTGCAGTTTTGTCTGATTTATCGTGTAAATGAAGTTTAACGGATTTCTTTTAGTGGTCATTATTTAGGGTCAATTGCCAATTTTTGCACCATCTACATAATCTAAATCATTTTGCAGTTGCTTTTGATCTTCTAGCGACTTTATTAACCGATAAATGATAGCATCATCCGCGAACAGTCTAAGAGAGCTGATCAGATTGTTTTCTAAATCGTTTATAAAGATAAGGAACAGCCGGGACCCTATCACACTTCCCTGGAGAACGCCAAACCAATCCAATTAAATAAGAACTTTTTCGTTATGCAAACACAGACCGCAGAAGCTTCTACCTCAAGATGATTAAAATGTACAGGTCTTTTCTTCATATGACAGTAATCTATCGCACTTATTTTCTCAACCAGCATGAGTCCATGCATACTATTTTTCAGTATTGCAGTTTTCGGCTAAGTAGTCATTTCAAAATGTTCAAATGTTCAAATCTTTGTAGAGCTTAAGGGACTCAACTTCGGGGTCATCAGTCCCTAAACTTACAAACTACTATACTAAAGACAACACAAACATCCATGCCCGAGGGACGATTCGAATCCCCGACGGGGAACGGCCTCGCGCATCGTAGCATAGCGCCTCAATGCGCTCGGCCGCTCCGCCGCGGCATTTCAACATGTATAACAGAAACCGTTAAACAGTCATACTTGGGTTACAGTCATATCTTACAATGGTGTCACATTGCGAAAAATCAGTTTGGTGGCCAGACTTCAAACTAAATGTTCCTCGAATATATGTCATGTAACATGACACTGATTTCACACGTTCCGTATTCAAGATTCTAGGGTTTTCGTCTGTGAGAAACCGCTTCTGCGTCCGTTCAGTCCAGTAAACCCTTGCGTAAAACTGCACATCAAAAGGAACTTTCTCTCAATGTTCCTCTTTGTAGCTTTATTTCGTGACATCCCTATATTTTTTAAGTTTACGTTCGTGCTGAAAATTTTTCAATCTCCTTTAACCAAAAGAGGGGCGACCTTCGTTTTCATTAGCGGCCATTCAAAAACAATAATGTTCTACAAGTCTCCACAATCACACGTGGAGGCCTCTGGCCCAAAAATTCAATTCACAAACAAAGTGCGTTCGTTATTTCTTTTCGTGAACCAGAGTTTCGCATGTACTCCACCGTACGCTGTTACAGAGTGTCAACGCTTCCGGTAAGCAGCTCATCTCGAGGAAGTTTTGCCCACTGTAATGATGTAATGCTTATGTAACACGTTTGTGGTCTGAGGAACCACAATCAGCAGTCTTTCACGTGACCGTCTGAAAGACAAGGCCTGGTTTACAGGGCGTTTCATGAAGCGTATCAGAGAAGGAACCGATAAAAGAAGCTGTACGCCACATCTTTTGATACAATTTTCTGCGTAACAAATGGGGAAGCCCAGCTAGACACAGTGGAATATTTTCTTACATAACAGGGCTCCTACAAACTTTTCTATCTCTGCTAGATAGATGGCGAGAAATAAAAGTTTTTCCAGGAAGTTGAAAATATGGTATTGTGATGTATTTTCTGACTTACGAAGGAAAAATATTTAAACAAAATTTTGAGCATCTCCTAAGCCTTAAAAACTGAAAATGTGCGAGAATTGTGCCAATCGCGTTAACTGCATACCATTACTTTTAAAGATAAGTCTTGTGTAAAACCGAATTGAAAATTTGTGTTACTGAATCGAAAGCGTACCTATTCATTGAAAGAAAAAAATTCAAAAGCCTAAAACAAATGACTTCATGTTACTTCAGACTCCTCAAATGTACTTGGAGAGAGTTTCAGAACTGCTCTAGCATAGTCTACAGATTTGGCTGCGAATCATGACACGAAGCAAACAAACAGACATCAAAAGTATGACAAAAACAAAGGCAAGAGCAATTTGAAGTAACGTATTAAGGCTATGTATGGTTTTATATTTTACATATCAGTTCATAACTCTTTCTTCGCCGTCATTAGGAAGGAGATAAGTTCTTTGCAAACTGTAAAGTCTGTTGTTGCCAATTATGTTGACACAGATTTTGGTAATTGGTAGTTCCTGCTCACAACATAGCTTAGTAACTGTGATGTGACATCACACCTGTTGATGCATCCAAAAAAAATTATTTATGTCTTCCATTTCGCCGCAGTCACAATGTGGAAATATCACTATGGCAATGCGAGGTAGGTGCTGCGAAGTTCAACAGTGCTTGAACTTCAGTCTCGCTTTGGTGCCTGCAAGCTTCCGCGAACATACAAGTCCAGTGTACCAAGGTCTGGTTGATAGCACTGGTGTTATTTGTGCATAGTATTTTCGTTTAGTTCTCTGGGAAGCTTTCCATTCTTTATCCCATTCAGACAGAATTCTCTTTCTTTAATCTGGTAAAAGGTCCTCCGCTGCAACCTGATTATATTCTTCCGTACCATTGGTAACTGCTTCCTTGGCAGTGTCTCAGCGATCTCGTTCCCCAGAAAGTTGCTTTGTGCTTTAATCCAACGCATGGAGACAATGCGTCCTTTCCTTTCCAGGTGGTTTGTGTGGGCCATTATCTTGTAGGCTTTGGGTGGTTTTTATACCCTCGACGAAAATATTTAAGAAGTATGAGCACAGATTTAGAGTCCGATAAGATGACGATATGTTCCTACAGAACAATAAGGCAATACTTGAGGGCTTACAAGATAGCTGTGAGTTCAGCCGTCATTATTGTCATCTCCTTTGACAGTTTGTGTTTACTTCCTGTTTGCGCATTGGTATTCCAAAAACGGCATCCAGTTCCGTCCAGGGTTTTGGAGCTGTCTGTGTGCAGAATTTTCCCTGTGAATATTTTTTTGGAACTCCAGCAATGCGTGAGTTGTCGGAGTTGAGGAAGCTGAGAGAAGACATCTCACGTCAGGTTCAACGTCAGTACAAACATGAGCAGTCGTCGGTTTGAGATGGCTAATCGGATGTTCGGCGCTACCTTTATGTATTCCCTTGCAAGTGGGGGCAGGTTCTTACAAAGCCAATAATGAGACGTGTAACATATGACAGAAAGTCCCTGTATGCGGGAGAACAAGACGTCTTCTGAAAATTGCGCTCGCTTCATTAAACATTTTATGCTGCAATATTTGCGTCGTAGGTATAGGGGTGGTGCATTACTTTCCACAAGCAATGCATTAGTTGGGGTTGATTTCATGGCACCAAGGCACAATCTAATCGCTTTGTATTGTACGGTATTAAGTTTTTAAGAAAATGTTCAAAAGTTTGTTAACATTATGGGACTTAACTGCGGGTTCAGCAGTCCCTAAAGCCACAAACTACTCGTAAACTAACTTATACTAAAGACAGTACAAACATCCATGCCCGAGGGAGGATTCGAACCCCCGAAGGGGAACGGCCTGGCGCATCGAAGCATAGCGCCTCAATGCGCTCGACCACACCGCCGCGGCTTCCCGTAGTCCAACCGCGACCACACTATGGCACGATACACTTTCATGCATATGTAGTAGTCCGCATCCCACGTTACACCTGCCACCGCTCTCTCGCATATTGCTAGTATTTGATATATGTACTTTATATGTACTATCCATCGTAGTGTACAGCAATGTGGAGGTCAAAATATTTCACCACTGGTTTCACCGGGAGGAAGTACACACTCACTATAACTGGAACAATTTGGGATGGTTATTTATGGAAAAGGGGTTTCAGTGGTGTGCGGAGTGAAATCGAGTGGTGATTATGAGCAAAGGTGACACGTATGAGGTTTCGACGAGATAGGAGGCTGTTGTTGGACAATGGAATGGAGAGAGAGGAGAGAGTGGGAGGTTGCTTGTGTAGACCAAAGCATCCCCTTACGATGGAGAAAGCGAATTTATCTGACCGCGAAGTAAGAACAATTCCCCATGATAATCATGCAATGAATTCAAAATAAAATTTTTAACTGTATTAACTAATAACGACGTCACTGATTCTGATTTTTAAATAACTGACCCTGCTCGAGCATGAAAATGTGACACAAACTACTTAAACATAAGGAAATAATTTATATTGGGATCACCTAACTATTAAAGTACATTTATTGCTTGAGATGACCATTAAGTTTGGACATTGGACACTTAATGGATACACTGAACATTTCATGAACTCTCTACGTTTCATTCGGTCATCAGTTTTAAAATGGATAGCGTAATTAAAACACGCGGAATACCAAAAAAGTCGTGAAATTAAAAAAATTAATAAATAAATAAAAACTATAAATGTCACTGGTGGTTACAATCACGGAGAGATAATGGATAGAATGTAAACTAAGTTATACAGCAAATACCCTTCTGCGGTCTTGAATGTACCAAGAACTGCCTAATGGATGTGTTGCATAGTTTCACCAACTGCTCTAAAAAATAATAACAAAATATAACACTTATGCGTCCTACCCTGGTCACGGACTTTAGCACGCTACCTGTCTTACCAAATCCCGCTAGTTGCTGGAGATGTAGTGCAGCGACTACGAAGTGTGGAAGGCACTCAGTATTGTGAACATAGCCGCTTGCTTCCATCGATAAATAAGATCATACGTCTTTCCTCCTCCAGATTGTCTTCCTTCCATCAAAATATGAAGAAAGTCTCGTTTCTGCTTTAACCCGAAACTAATTTTAACTCCTATCAATCGGAGAATTCGTAAGAGCTTTTACAATCCCTTCCACACAATTTCATCGCCAGGGAAAAGCAATGAGAAAATTCCCAAGTATTCAGCACTACCATGTCTCCTCTCTAATGGAAGAAATTCGTCGCTGAGCGAATGACAATCAATGCATGCCCGCTACAGTTAAAACGGCGCGCGATTTGGAGGGTGTCTGTGACGGGCGTATGACAGGGGCGCTAACATATTTTGAACAAGCAGCTTTTCAACCATCGCCTTCGCCTGAGGCGAGGTGCTGGTCGTTGGTGGTCAAAATCCTCTATTCTAGCCTTGAGGTTCAATACTTGTTCTGTGCGCAGATACAGGGGTTGGCACCAGGGTTGTGCCCCCCTGTCGTGACTTCTCCATAGCCAGTGCCCTTGCCCGCTCCTGGAAGGAAGCTTAGTGTTTAACGTCCCGTCGACAGCGTGGTCATTAGAGACGGATCGTACACTCGGATTTTCGGGGAAGGACGTGGAGGAAATCGGCCGTGCCCTTTGAAAGGAACCATTCCGGTATTTGCCTGTGTGATTTAGGAAAATCACGAAAAACCTAAATCGGAATGACCGGAGGTGGATGTGAACCACCATCCTCCCGAATGCGAGTCCAGTGTCTTACCGCTGCGCCACCTCGTTCGGTCACCTCGCCCGCTTCTGATACGGTCGTTTTGTACAGAAATTCTACAAAAAACCTTCATAAGTCCAATTTGTAACCATGGGTGATAGTTGATGGTAATCTGGTATATTCCTAAGTTATACCCTCATTGTATCTGGAAAAAATTGTATATAAACTTTCTGTGAACTCAAGACCACAAAAATGAATTAAAATATTAAATATATGTGGTGCAGTCATTATGTTCTGACCGAGCGAGGTGGCGCAGTGGTAGCGCACTGAACTCGCATTCGGAAGGATGTTGGTTTAAATCCACCTCCGGCCATCCAGATTTAGGTTTTCCGTGATTTCCCTAAATCACTCCAGGCAAATGCCGGAATGGTTCCTTTCAAAGGGCACGGCCGATTTCCTGCCCCATCCTTCCCCAAAAATCCGAGCGTAAGTTCCGTCTCTAATGACCACGTTGTCGACGGGACGTAAAACTCTAAGTTTCCTTCCTCCATTAAGTTCTGAGACTTGACGTTTAGAGGATAGGCATTCTCAGGATTCTGTATGTTGCACACACTGCCGCATACCAGGTGGCTGATTGTCGTTTTAATTGCGTATCGTAAAGGAAACACCATGTTTTGCCTCCAGTTATTATCCGGTTGAGAAATGTCGGATCATCGTCCGCGCAACTGATAAGGTAACCACAAATCGTCATGCGGTCATCACGTTTGTCTTGCGTCAGGATTCGTGGCCCACTGTGCTGGATAACTCGAGATATGTTGAGGTCGTACATCATGATTTTGTGGCAAGTGCCATGGCTGACCGCTACTGCTGCTGCTGCTGCTGCTGCTGCGAAAGCATCCACCGATCTGAAGGGTTCATCAAGCACCCACGTTACAGGTTCCTGGATCACCCGTTCCGTTCGAACTGTTCGTGGCCGACCGTGCGCACATCATCTTCCAAACTGTCACGTCCTTGCACAAAACTTCAGAGCCACCTAAACACAACATTGCGATTCCTTACACCTATTGCATCATTTCAAACGTTTCGGTAGCGGATTTGCCCAATCTCTGACAGATGTTTGCCCATTGCCCAAACTGAGGTATGTCAACGTCTGACTGGCGCAATTAATCGTACGTCTGCTTGCAGTGCATACACTCACCTGTCTCCTGCAAGGACGAGCGACTAACTGGCATTGTATCATACCACGGCGCCACCTATAGTACACCGCTAGCGCCGTCACGCCGTCAGTCTCAGAAGTTATTGAATGTACCCCGTATGTGACGGGACCAAGCTCCTACCACGCTGTAGCGGGGAAGCGAGGCAACTGTCCCTCAATTGAAGCAGCTAATCGTCGCCATTTGCAGGGAAGAATCCTAGTACTGCGATTGTGATTTGAAGTATATGAGACGCAACAAAAGCAAAATGAAGCACAAAATAAACGCGTGTTTGTTTAAAAAGCATTCTTAAATGAGTGAAGTTTCCTAATTTCCGAAATACGTCTGCATAGACAAGATGGGGCGATTTTGCATCGAGTTATTTGCATAAGATGATTGCATGGAACTTGTAAAGTAGTAAAGAGTACGATTATTATTTAATTCACGTAGTTTTCCGTCAAGTGCTGTTTCCTTTTTGCCGACTACTCTGCACGTTTTGCACGCTTATTTTTGTATAACACAATTTTGTGTACATTCCAAAAACATATTACACAGAATTTTTCTTTCAACATGCTCGATTTGGGTATGAAAAATTGTAATAATCCAAATAACTTTAAACAGGCATTTCATTCGCACATTACTTTTTTAACAGAGATAGCTCCTCTTCAAGTGGTTGAGTATGCAACATTCGATCAAATATTTGACCATTAACGAAGTACAATCACCACCTGTTGAATAATTATTCGACCTACCTCTGCATCATACTTATATACATAATTAAAAATCTAAATACCTCTCATATGCCTAGTTCTTCATTCAGCTCAACTTACTACATTAATCCTGTTAGTATTTTTAGTAATTTATATGTAAATACAATGTAAGTACTTGACATGAAACAAAGTACTTTTCTCAGTTTTTGTCTGTAATCCAACACTACAGCTTTTCCCTTTGTAGCGTCTCTTCCGGAACATCTTGTAACAAACTATTTTTGGTATTTTGACAACTATCTATTAATATACTTTATCATTATAGACATTTCTCACTTAACAAAAATGGTGAAAAGCATGAAAATAAAACACTAGGACCAAAAAGAGACTTTGCAAAGACCTGTTACTATTAAAAGCAGCACAAGAACGAACTAGTTTACGCACTGTTTCCCTGCAAATGGCGGCTTCTGACACGTTCAATGTGGGGACGTGACACTAGCGCCAGCGAGCGGTCTAGTTTTTATTTAGTAAGTCTATGGACGGAACTGCTCGAATGTATTTATTTTTTATTATTTTATTTGTTTGTTTTTTCTGTTCCATAGGACCCACTTGAGGAGTAAGACTCCATGGTCATGGAACAAGTCAATACATTGTTACACAAGAATGGTAATAGAAAAATTTTAAGTAGTCCTTTGCACACGACAATCTTAAGACAAAGTGAAAAGAATCAATAAAGAAAAAATGAATTAGCTTAATTGTTTAACTTTTCTAGGAGCTCCTCGACAGAATAAAAGGAGTGAGCCACGAGGTAACTCTTCAATTTAGATTTGAAAGCATGTGGATTAGTGCTAAGATTCTTTAGTTCTTGTGGCAGCTTATTGAAAATGGATGCCGCAGAATACTGCACCCCTTTCTGCACAAGTGTTAAGGTGGTGTGGTGCAAATGTAGATTAGACATCTGTCTAGTATTCACCGAGTGAAAGCTACTAACTCGTGGGAATAAGCTGATATTATTAACAACAAAAGACATTAAAGAAAAAACGTGTTGTGACGCCAGAGTCAAAATTCCCAGACTACTGAAAAGGGGTCGACATGACGTTCGCGAACTTACACCAGATATTGCTCGAACCGCCCGTTTTTGAGCCAGAAATATCCTTTTTGCATCAGGCGAGTTACCCCAAAAAACAATGCCGTACGTCATAAGTGAGTGAAAGTAAGCGAAATAGACTACTTTTCGTGTTGAAAAATCACTTATCTCAGATATTGTTCTAATGGTAAATATAGCAGAATTTAGTTTTGGAACAAGATCCTGAACATGGGCTTTCCATGACAGCTTACTGTCTATATGAACACCTAGAAATTTGAACTGTTCAGTCTCACTTATCACATGCCCATTATGTGTAATCATAATGTCAGATTTCGTCAAATTATGGGTTAGAAATTGTAAAAACTGAGTTTTACTGTGATTTAACATCAACTTGTTTTCTATTAGCCATGAACTTATCTCTTGAACTGCATTATTTGATACTGTGTCAATATTACGAGCAACATCCTTCACTACCAAGCTGGTATCATCAGCAAACAAAAATATTTTACAATCACCTGTTACATTCGAAGGCATATCATTTATATAAATAAGAAACAGCAATGGTCCCAAAACAGACCCCTGGGGCACCCCATACTTAATTGTGCCCCATTGAGATTGCACGTCATAGCCATTTTCTACACTGCGGAGAATTACCTTCTGTTGTCTATTATTAAAGTAAGAGGTGAACCAGTTGTGGGCTACTCCCCGTATTCCATAATGTTCCAACTTCTGCAACAATGTTTTGTGATCAACACAATCAAACGCTTTTGTTAAATCAAAGAAGACGCCTAATGTCCGTAGCCTCTTATTTAACCCATCAAGTGCCTCACAGAGAAACGAAAATATAGCGTTTTCAGTCGTTAAACCACTTCTAAAACCAAACTGTACGTTTGACAGGAAATTATGTGAACTGAAATGATCAATTAATCTTGAATATACAGCCTTTTCAATAACTTTGGAAAAAACCGATGGCATAGAAATAGGTCTATAGTTGTCTACATTATCCCTTTCTCCTTTTTTATAAAGCGGTTTCACTACTGAGTACTTTAATCTGTTAGGAAACTGACCATTCTGAAAGGAAAAATTACATATATGGCTTAGTACTGGGCTAACATATGGAGAACAGTACTTTAGAATTCTGCTAGATACCCCATCATATCCACAAGAGTCCTTAGTCTTTAGTGATTTAATTATTGACTCAATCTCACCTATGGAAGTATCATGGAGGATCATTTCAGGTAACAGCCTCGGAAACGCATTTTCTAAAAACGTTATATGATTACCTGTAGAAACTAGAGTTTTGTTTAGTTCCTCTACTATATTCAGAAAGTGATTATTGAATATTGCACATATATCTAACTTGTCAGTAACAGAAACATTCCTACTACGCACTGACGTTATATCTTCTACCTGCTGCTCCTGACCAGACACTTCCTTCACGACTCACCAGATAGTTTTAATTTTATCCCGAGAATTTGCTATTCTTTTTGCATACCACATACTTTTTGCATTCTTAATGACATTTTTCAGAACCTTACAGTACTGTTTGTAATGAGCTACTGCATCTTCATTCTGACTGCTTCTAACATTTTGATACAACTCCCGCTTAGTTCTACATGATACTCTTATCCCCTTTGTCAGCCACCCTGGCTGTCTGTTACTGAAAGTACCCTGTTTTGAGCGTTCTAGCGGAAAGCAACTTTCAAACAGCATAATAAATGTGTTCAGAAAAGCATTATATTTATCATCTGCATTATCAGCACTATAAACATCCTGCCATTCTTGTTCCTTAATTAGGCCATGTTACAAGAGGAAGTAGTTGAGGTGGGCTGGATTCAGTGTTGGTATTATGGGAATATGTTGGTGCAGAGTTTATGATGCAGGCGAGGGATACGACTGAAATGTCTCTGAAAGAGAAAGATTAGACTGTGCAGGGGGAGGGCAGGTCAGATGTGTAGGTAGAGGCGCGGCAGCACACCAGGATTGGAAAAGAGAGGGGACACTGTAGGACTGACGGGGTTGCGTTTACGGATATTGTAGACTGTATGTTATTCGGAGGTGTTCATTGTGAGTAGGAAGAGGAGAACACTTTCCTTGCGTTAACAACACTTTTAAGGGGTGCCATTTATTATCACTTCTACTCGTACATTGTTACATCGTCATCCAAGGTTATAAGGAAACACTTATCATGCCTGTTCAGTACTTAACAATCTTCATTTGACTACTACTTTTATTATCTAACATGCCCCCGCCCCCCGCCCCCCGCCCCCCGCCCCCCGCTCAACCGCTTGGGGCGTTTCCACGCCTGCCCCCCCCCCCCCTTAGATATATTTTCGTTACCTAGGCTTATTTGCTCTTTCTTCAACTCCAGATGATACGTCGCCCTACCAAGATTTTTCATTTCACACTTTTGTTCCATGTTTAAAGCTGAGTAATTTGTTTCTAAGAGATGCTGAAAGTTTTTTTATTTTTCTTTGATAATAAACGGTAAGAATATGTGAATGTGCACATGAACACTAAAACATAGTAAGTAACTGATTACACTGTTAAGTGACTGTAACAAAATAAATTTGCTATGATGAAGGGACAAGCTACCTTCAGGTCACGTGACACAGTAAGCAACACCACCTCTTAACCTTACACATGCGCTAAGGCTGCTTTCCCACAAATCTTTTCAAACAGTTAAATATTTGTTACAAAGAAGAGTATAAATGTCCTTTACCCTCAAACTCGCGACACATTTGCTAAAACATCCAACAATATGTGGCAAGTAATAATACAAAAGTCATTGTTGTTCCCGTATCTGCTAAAAATAACATTGAATTTAAAAAAAAATGCTTGCAGTTGATATTGAACCCGCTACCTACAATGTCGCTGCGCTATGCCACAATCCACACGGCTATTCTTCCTAGGTGGAAAGTAGTGTGTTCATTATCATTCATGATCAGATCTTCTGAAGGCTTTTACAGTTGATGCGTCTTTAATTGATAGTAATAACATAATTTACCAAATATGACGAGTTTTTTGTGTATCTTCAATATGCCAAAAACAAATATGAAGGGCGGATGTTGTCTTCGTGGAGGATTTCCACATGCGCAAGGCGAGGTGCGCAGTAGCTCCATTGTCTTGCTTCGAGACCATTCGTGCGTAACCCCCAGAGCTCGAGTAGGCAGGGGCTGGTGTCTCTATCAGCTCCAACGCCAATGTTAAACGCGGCGTTTCCCTTCGCCCCTCCCTGCCGTGGGAGCGCCCATATGCTGCCTTCGAACGGTTCAAAAGAGAATTTGAACCTCAGTCGCGCATGTGCATTGCAAAGCTGTGGCCACTGCTGACTATATTAAGCAGCCGCACTACAACTCGTATACGCACTGTCTCCACGTCTTAAAACGTTTATCGTTAAAAAAAAAATACTTTGAATGTGTATATGAAATGATCTGATAGAAGAACAAAAGGAAGAATGATAGTTCAAAAACACTTTTTATTTTGTAAGAACATGGGCTTTCACGGTCATTATTGTTAAAATTGAGTTAAATTTTTGTAAATCTATCGAACCAAACTGTGTGGTTATCAGTCTGTAGCTTACAAATTACTTAAACTAACCTAAGGACAACACACACACCCATGCCCCAGGGAGGACTCAAACCTCCACGGCGAGCAACCGCGCGCTCAGCAGCAAGATGCTTTAGACTGCTACTGCTACTTATGAGCTATTTGCAGTGTCTAGGTGATATATTTGTTTGTTTGTAAATTTATCAGACTCAACTGCTTGTCATTAGTCGGTAGCTTAGAAACTACTTAATCTAAGGTAAACTAACCTACTGACAACAGAAACACCAATACCCAATTCGGGGGGGGGGGGGGGGGGCTCGAACCCCCGACAGCGAACGACTGCACACACTGCAGTACGGCGCCCCAGTACCACAGAGTAACATATACAGAGGAGAAGCCCCCCCTAAACCACTGTCCTACGCTCCCCTCGTAGTTCTGTAAGATGCTAGCAGGTGTCAGGCGGTTCCCTGGCTTAGGGTGCCTCTTGCACGTCAGAGGGTAGCGTGGAAGGGAGGCTGAGGAGAGAGCTCGTGCCACCTGCCATGAGGCCACGGCTGTGTCCGGCTTGCTGGCGTTTGAGGGGTGGTGGTGGTGGGGACAGCCGCTACCTGCCGCCTGCTCTGGCCAGTTTCAAGAGCTGTTTCTGACCGCAGCGCCATCATGGGACATCTTACGGAACTGCTGGAAACCCTGCCTCCTCGCACCCCTGAGCGTAGGACGGGGCCCTTACAGAGGTTTCCCGTCTGTATATATTTGTCGGTGCCAATACGCACGGCTAATCCGCCGCGGCATGATATATTTCTCCTACTTTTCGGATCCGTTACAGGAGTCTTCCTCAGGGATTAATGACTTGTTTCCTCCTGTGTTTGTCTTATACAGCCAGCAAAAAGGGAAGGAATAACTTTATTGGTGATTGCATTGGTGTTCCTGATTGGTGGAAATACGGAAGGAAGATGCGTTTATTGGTGTTTGCATCGGTGGTTCTGTTTGCTTCTATTGAGGGAGGAATAACTTTATTGGTGCTTGCATTGGTGTTCCTGATTGGTGGAAATACGGAAGGAAGATGCGTATATTGGTGTTTGTATCGGTGGTTCTGATTCGTGGAAAACAGGAAGGTGTACGCTTGTAGTTAGGCAACAACGGCGATAACCGAAATTTTCTGGTGGACCTAGTTCTCATACTTAGTGACGTTGCTGCCACGCTATCAGAAGTGTCATCTGCAGCAAAAGGGCCCGTTGTAGCGCTCACCGTTGACCGTCGCCGCACCGCCAAAACCAGTAGCCAAGACTGTGAGAGTTTGTATCCGTCTTCTCTGTTCATATTGTTGGGGTGTTTACTGATCTCAATTGCTCCACGAATTTTCTTCTTCGTTTTAAATGGTTGTTTAGAAAGCATTTGTACATCCTTGAAGATAATATTGTGCTCACACTCTTCCTCGTGTTCTGCTTCCGCGCGGGAGGGTTCCGAGCTGTCGGGAGCGCCATGTTGCGGATCGCGCGGCCTCCCGCGTTGGAGGTTCGAATCCTCCCTCGGACATGGATATGTGTGCTGTCTTTAGTATAAGTTAGTTCATTAGTGGTTTGTAAGTTTAGGGACTGATGACCTCGCAGTTAAGTCCCATAAACTTTACAAACATTTGAACATTTTTCGTTTTCTGCAATCGCTGATTTGCTGTGCTGCTATAAACGTATCTACCTTTCATCTTCCGCCATCCGTACCTGAATAGGGCTTCCTGTTTGTCCTATGTATTCAGTCCCACATCCACAGTCTATTTTATGCACACCAGCAGTATTCAGCTATCCTGTGGGGTCCTTAGTTGATATGAAAATGTTTTTAATTCTGTTATTGCTGGAAAAAACAGGTTTGATGTCAGCTCGTCGTAAGACTTTTCACAGTGCGCTCACTGATCCCCTTAATGTATGGCAAACGTGCCACCGGTAACTCTTCAACTTCCGATTCGTTTTCCGTAGTTAGTCACGGTTTTGTGGCTTTCGTAATGCTTCTCTCGCTGAGTCCATTGGCAAGGAATATCGAACGCATCTTGGTGAGCTCTTCTTCCAAGTTTTTGCTATCACTAATCCGTTGCGCTATGGTGTCTAGTGTGCATAGAACAGAGTTCTTCTGGGCCGGATGGTGGTGAGATTTCGCGTGCAAGTACCGACTGGTATGGGTTGGCTTCCTGTGCACTGTATGGCCTAGTGTACCTATCTGCTGACACAGGAGTAAACACGTCGTCATTCCCCCAAGAAAGCTCCTGTAACGGATCCGAAAAGTTGGAGAAATACCGGGTGATCAAAAATTTCAAAACCTAATAAATCACGGAATAATGTAGATAGAGAGGTAAAAATTGACACACATGCTTGGAATGACATGGGGTTTCATTGGAACAAAAAATGGTTCAAAAATGTCCGACAGATGGTGCTGGACAGCAAAACGTCAGTGACTGCGCATGAAAATCGTGTATAAAACGAGCTGTAATGAGTGAGAGAATCAGATGCACTAGCAGTAGCAGCATGTTGACGTTACCTGAAAAAGCGCTTTTCGTGAAACTGTATTATCAGAATGGGTAATGCGCTAGTTCAGCGTTACGATCCTCTCGCCATAGGAAGGGGATTCGAACGGGTGAAGGTCCGTTGACAAATGCAGCTGCAGCGAGAATGATTGTTTAGACGATGGATCCCGTAGTGGCCGACCGAGCACAAAGCGTAATGCTGCTGAGACAGTTCAGGAAGAAATGGGGACTGTAGCGGGTTCCTCTATGCACGGGAAAGTCAGCGCTCGTGCAGTCGCACATCGAACTGGCATTCCATACACTACTGTTTGGTTGGCACTTAGGCGTAACCTCCGAAGCTATCCTTACATAATCCACCGGAATTTAGTGAAGCGGAGGGTATTTGCGGTGTGGGCGTTTCAAAAGATGGCGGAAGATGACGATTGGTTGAGTAACGTGTTGTGGACCAACGAAGCTCATTTCACGCTCCGAGGGTCTGTCAACGCACACAACTGCAGAATTTGGCCTACCGAAAATCCTAGAACTGTCGTGGAAACTCCACTGCAGAAAGTCACGGTTGAAAGGTAGCTATATAAGTTTGAAGTCTGAGATTCATATCTTTGCTCCGCGGGGAGCATCTTTGGTCGGTGCGCGTTCCCGCGTTTGAGCAGTAGCAGTGCAGTAGGGGTTGTTGTCCGGACTGAGGCGCTTCAGTCACGGTCTGCACGGCCACTACGGTCGGGGGTTCGAATCCCCCCTCGGGCATGGATATTTGTGCCGTCCTTAGTTGTAGGTAGTTCATAAGTAGTTTGTAAGTTTAGGGACTGATGATCCCGTAGTCCCTTAAGCTTAACAAACATTTGAACATTTGAATTTTTGTTGTCCGGACTCTGAAGTGTGAGCAGGGAGAGTGTTGCAGGCAGTCTAAGAATGAAGTTGTATATCGCAGCATGAACTTGGCATATTTCTTAATGAATTTTTCTGTGTTTAAAGATGTTAAGAAAATAATTGAATCTGATATGTACCTTGACCGTATGAAGATTAGAGGTAAGAAGCATTATGCTGCTATTATTGTCCGCATTGTGTAGATATGATCCACGTTTGTACTGCAGGAATTTTGTATGCTCTTTTTGAGAGTGCAGAAAGTGAAGGAACTAAAGTTTGGTGCAAAGCATTCCCTTGTAGCTAGCTTACAGTTTTTGTACAACATTGTTCAGAGTCTTGTTCAATATAGAGGATTTCAGCTTAAATACATTTCATATCTACTTCAAGTTATCCATATACCCATAAAACCCCATTAATTGTTTTTCTACAAACTTGTTTTTATTGTAGTAAGTGAATTCGCATAGCACCTTCGCGAATTCAGTAGTTAGTTTTTTGTCTCTTAGTAGCAGCAGCATGATTGTGGCAGTAGAGTTGAGAGCTGCACACGCTGTTTCCTTGCGCACAGGTAGGCCAGAAAGACATACAGTGTTAACCCTTGAAACAAATATTTCAAGAGGAAGTGTCACATTCTGATTTAATTGTCAATCTGTCTCTTCAGCACCACGCTTGCATCGTACTGTTCAAAGTCTTATGTAGTGATACAGATGTTTTCTTACCAGAGGTCAAGTTGTATATTTGTTTTATTTTGTTGTTGCTCAAAGTCATCTTTATTCATTTTGATAATTGTTCAGTCAGATTAGTGTGTTATGATACAAGTGCAAATGAACAATACCAATTACTGATTATAAATTATTTCATGGACAGCTTTCACTTAACAGAATTGTATGTCATACAAACAACATTGACGCATTCATTGATGAAGACTAACACCCCCTTTTCTATTGATAACTTTCACGGTTTGGGTTGTATTTAAGACATCTAACGTTATCGGGCCTTTTTTCTTCGAGGAACTTCGTGATTCTGCTTTTGTAACTGCTATCGTGACGGGTGAGACGTACGCCGATATGTTACAGAATCGCATCATCCCCAGCCTGGATGATAAACACCTGCTGGAACGTACGATTTTTTTGTAGGATGGCGCCCCACCCCATATTGCTAGACGCGTGAAGGATCTCTTGCGCGCATCGTTTGGTGATGATCGTGTGCTCAGCCGCCACTTTCGTCATGCTTGGCCTCCCAACTCTCCAGACCTCAGTCCGTGCGATTATTGGCTTTGGGGTTACCTGAAGTTGCAAGTGTATCGTGGTGGACCGAAATCTCCAGGGATGCTGAAAGACAACATCCGACGCCAATGCCCCACCAAAACTCTGGACATGCTTTACAGTGCTGTTCACAACATAATTCCTCGACTACAGTTATTGTTGAGGCATGATGGTGAACATATTGAGTATCTCCTGTAAAGAACATCGTCTTTGCCTTGTCTTAATTTGTTATGCTAATTATTGCTTTTCTGATCAGATGAAGCGCCATCTGTCGATCATTTTTTTTAATTAAGGAACTCATTGTTCGATGGGGCGATCTATAATTGTTTAATAATGATTTTGCAGCCAAGATCACATTTTTTATTCAAAGTCTAAGTACCTCGCTTCAGAACCATTAGAAGATGGATGTATATATTTTATTTGTGACTAGGAATTTTATGTTCCGTGACTCCTCAACCTGGATGTACTCTTTTAGTATGTAAAAAATGCTGTGAAGTTATATAAAATACGACAGGTCTGAAGATGGCGTCGAACACGCCAATATCAGTAACGTAATAAATGAAAAATGCGATCTTGGCTGCAAACGGTTTTTTTTTTTTTTTTTTTTTTTCCTAATAAACCCCCATGTAATTCCAAGAATGTGTGATCACCCAGTATATCATCACGACGCAGCAAATAGCTGAGAAGAATTTCAATTTTTACTTTTTATTTTATTTACTTTGTTTCACGACGAGCTTTTTTTCTGAGTTCAGTGTGAACCAGTGAACACATGGGGCGCGCCGCCACTGGCGTAGAGCGAGGTGTCAGCAGTGTTGTGAAGACGCGGGACGTCTGGAGGAGCGCCCTCGGGCAGTGCTGGTGGGAACGGTGTCTGGAGGCGCCGGCGTCTGGCACTGACCTCGCTGAACCGCGGCACGTGACGCCTGATGGCGCCTAATGCGGCCAGCCTTGACATTAGCGGCCGGGGCAGGCCACTGCCCCAAAACCCCGCCGCCGCGCCGCCCCCTCAAGTGGCGACACTTGTTGCTGCCGGCGCCTGGGTGCCGAGGGCGCGCCGCCAGGCGCCGCTTGCCGCTTGTAAAGGCCCCCAAGGTCTATATAGGAGAGGTCTGGTCACGCTACCGTCATCCTTTGCGGTGGCGGCCATTGTGGTTCTAAAACGCGGCTGCAGCACACTGTACTCGGATAATGTTTCTCAATAGAAAGTATTAGTTGCATAAAGCAGTGAATGTAAAATTGCACTGGCCGCGGTGGCCGAGGGGACTGAGGCGCTCCAGTCACGGTCTGCACGGCCACTACGGTCGGGGGTTCGAATCCCCCCCTCGGGCATGGATATTTGTGTCGTCCTTAGCATTAGTTAGTTCATAAGTAGTTTGTAAGTTTAGGGACTGATAATCCAGTAGTTAAGTCCCATAAGCTATACAAACATTTGAACATTTGTAAAATTGCGTCAGTGTGTGGGACTTAACTGCGGGGTCAAGAGTCCCTAAACTTTCAAACTAACTTACACTAAAGCCAACACAAACATCCATGCCCGAGGGAGGATCTGAACCCCCGACGGGGAACGGCCTCGCGCATCGGATCAAAGCGCCTCAATGCACTCGACCACCCCGCCGCGGCTCATAGCAGTTTCAGTCAGTGCTGCAGAAAGTATTTCGAAATATTAAGTCACAGTTCCGACTAACAGTATGATTGTCGTCGGTATAAATTTATGCATGTGTATCACACGATCAGTGTTTCCTATACCCATATGAATTATTAAAAAAAAAAAAAAAAAAAAAAAAAAAAAAAAAAAAAAAAAAAAAAAAAAAAACCTCCTCGCTTTCAAGGAAACTCATTAATAAAACTTTACACTATAACAATATTATAACCCGTACATACAATTCTCAGCAAGTTAAATTGTTACTAACGTAGTATAAGAATATCGCAATAAGATACGACTGCTTTATATTGTGCTTAACTACAACATACCGACAAATTATACGCGGGAGGAGAGCCTCATAGCAGTTAAACGGCGCACCGTCTACTCAGGTAAAGCGTTATTGTTGAACTTCATTAATAAGTTCAAGAAAGCTAATTTCGGCCAAGCCGAAGATTCGGCTGATTTCTGGCCGAAACCGAAAGTGCGGCCGAAGCCTAAATTTTGGCCGAAACTGGCCGAAACCGAATACTCGGTCACTCCTTAGTGGACTTCGTGTCAAATTTCACATATTTGGGAGTGACACTACAAACAACGGGAACCACGTTCCTCCTGCATATACAAGAACGAGCGGCAGTCGCAACAAAAGCCACTTATAATATCCAAAAATTACAAACTTGTCCTTGCCAGTAGTGATAAAGCTCTTCTAGATTAAGATTATTCCTGCGGCAACATATGGCATTCAGGTAATACGCCCCTACTTGACGGCGAAAACTATGACGAGATTGGAAATTGTAAAAGCCCGAATCCTAAAAAAGAGTCCAGTCACTTTCGAAGTTTACTAAAAACAGCTACACATACGTACTATCACAGGGGCGTTTATTCCTAGAGGATATCAAGCAAGGCTTCAATGTCCCAGAGACGCGAGCTTACACACGCGTCATCGAGGAGAGAGAAAACAAAGCAAGGGAGTTACCGAACGAACTAGTTGGAAGAGAAGCGATGAAGTCAGATATATGGAAAGGTCCGAACTTCCAACTCCGGCACCTCTACACGCGTTTTGCTGCCCCTGGTTTCCATGGAAAGAGATGCCAGAACAGAGCATACCATGACCCCATGGAGGACTGCATCTGCAAACTGTGCAACGAACCATGACCCAGATACCATCCAGCGAACTGTAAAAGCAGACCCCCTATCACTGACCACACTTGCAAAAGACTGGTGAAAGGCCATAGTTGCCGTAATTACTATAACTTAAAAGTGGGCCACTGTACGAAATAAAAGATGGTAAGAGCTACCCAGATAAGAGTTTATAGTTATAAAAAATCTTAATTTTAGCAGTAAAATTAGCAAAAGGTCCGTTTGAACTACCGGTTACTACCTGCTGCAAAACCTTGTTCCCTGACCCAAATTGAGAACTGACTTGGTTCAAATTACTCTAATAACAGGAAGTTAACGATACAGTGTCCAATATACGAAGGAGCTCACACGAAATTACACACAGGCATTAATAAACAAGCCACCACAATTAAAGTTATTTCATAAAGGTGGCTAAGAAAAACATTTGTGGCGCAACGGAACTTAAATATCAACGGAACGTAAACATAAAAAATTGAATCTGAGCTTGTTCTCAGCACTGGTGAAAAACAATATTAAATAAAAAGGGGAAGGTGCTCGAAAACTACCATTTATAAGCAAGTCAAAATTATACTGAACTTAACTTGTTTATTCAGGTCGAACGCAAGCAAAATGGGGAACCAATTTTGTTAATTCCATTTACATTACCCCACGATGCCCAGCATTGAATTTAACATAAATTACACAGAACTTAACGCTTAACGCTACTGGGAGGGAGGGGGAGGATTTATAAACAACTCTCACTCGCTCACACACATGCACGCAATGCAACAGCGAAACTCACCAAAATCAGCGTGCTAAAGCGAGGCAGAAGCAGGCACCGCTATCATAGACGAAATTCAGCAAACCCGGAAGTACCACACAACACAATATACAATAAAACTGCAAAGATGGCTCTAGTCTGTCGTGCCTGATTCGAGATGGTGCGTGAGTATAGCAAAGTTAAGTTGCATTTAGATTAGATCGCGAGCAAACGCGCTGACGGCGACACACGGACACGTTACATAATCGCACTCCACTGAAGGTGAAGTGTTTAAAAATCGGATTCATTACACAAAATCACGGTGGACTCTAAGTTGCAATCTGAGAGTAAACTATCTAGGCACTGGTTTTATGAGAAGTGGCGTAAATTCAGGTGACTAGTTGCAAACCCCTGAAGTCGGAGTTAGGTCCCACGTGGTTCCGAAAACCGATAATAATGTTTAAATTCAACTTCCGTAAAATAAAGACAATTAACTACGGCATGCAACCCATAGAAATGTTTAGAATTACACAAGAAAGCGAGTAAAATGCAGCTACACGCGATAGGGAGCAATTACAGAGACCGATGATGTCCAGTCTCAAAAAACCAGAAAAGTGAAATAATTAAAAGACGGAAAAGTGAGAATAAAAACTACGATATGCAACCCTTAGAAATACATAGAATTTCATAAGTAAGCTATTGAAGGAGGTTGTACAAGGCTCGGAGAGACTAACAAAGACTGAGTGGATACTACAAGTTCCGAGAAGAAACAGCAAAATTAATATAGGCGGGGAGAGAATATCACGAAATGTTAGTGGAAATCAGAAGTATACACGCAGAGTTACTTGCCTGATGGGCATGGAACAAACAATAATGGAAGCTGAAGGTTTTGTTCTAAGAACAAGTGGAACACATATCACTCACAGAGGGAAACGATAAGAAATATTTTACATGCACTGTACAAAAATGAACATATCGTCTGTTAAAAATTGGGCCCCACAAAGCTACAAAGAATTTACACAGAGTTCGTGCACAGCCACATAATCACAAAAGGTTAGTATATACCAGGCCATTATCAAACTGCAACTATTAACACATACACCGCATTTATCTGTTGGAAATCACTGGATTGAAGAACTAGACCACATTTACCACACGATCGAAAAAATATTTCGAAAAATGAATCTGAGTTCAAGAGTTTAAGTTAAACATGCTAGAAACGAATCGCTACCATCTTCGCAGGCACAAGAGCAGAACCAACCTTACCTCACCGCGATCTGAGCACAAAGTGACCACCGGGCGGCCAGGAAGCTACCGGGAAAGCTACCGGAAACTGGGCAAAACCCATGATAACAGCGGTAGTGGGGAGAGAAGATCGTGGAGTCGCCCTGGAGAAGGCTCGTCGACTAGCTTGTAACCAAAAGGTGTATAAACCTCTTTGGTCGCATCAGCAACAGGGGATGGTAACGACTATCTATCGACTCTGAGCCAGAGAGAACCATGCAAAGCGAGCTATCACTAATCACATTGAGACAGCCATTAGATCTTCGCACATCCATTTAAAAGTAAAACAAGTACACATTCTCACAGGGACAGTGGCGTAGCGGAGAAGCTGTACTTATTGCCACATTATTAACTAACATTTCAGAAACTAATATTTTAAAACATGAAAAAATGGTATTCCTCATGCCTCGAAGAGTGGTGTTCTAGTTTTAACAAAATGCGAATCTAGCGACATCAAATAAATTACAATTTTATAAAAAAATATATGGAAGACGACAGACAGTCGTCTTTCAAACTTAAACATAACTCAGTTGTACACATTGTGTTTAATACAACTGTAAAATTTATTCAGGTGCTTGGTGGTTTGTTCGGCTCCACATTCGCAAAGACTTGATTGGTCCTCAAGGTACTTCCACCGGGTCATATAATCCTTTGTTCGGCTCACCCCACATCTTAGTCTGTTGACAGACTTCCGGGTTTTCCAATGCGCATTTTCGCCTGGTGGGAGGACCTCCAATGGTGGAATCCATGATGCGATACAGGCATTTCTGGAGGTCCACAGGTTCCGTTATTCCATTGGTGGTGATGTACTACAATTGACAGTAGTTTTTAGGAATCTGAACCTAGAATTCAGCCTCATTTGAAGAGGTTGGTGTCCATGCAACGGGTGAGTGACGTGCAGAAGCTTCGCGTAAACTGTGGATAAGACAGTACTAAGCATCTAAGAGCTCCTCCCCCCCCCCTTCGATTCCCAGGAGCTATCACACAACGTCCACTCCGGGCATGTACGAAGAATTAGCGTCAAATGTACACGTATAACTTACAATGTTTGATGAAGACCCATTCAGTAAGGGGCACAGTAAGATCAGGAATGACACTGAAGATCCAAAGAAACTGATACACCTGCTAACATCGTGTAGGGCACGCGCGAGCAGGCAGAATTGCCGCAACAAAATTTGGCATAGACTCGAGTAATGTCTGGAGAAGTGATGGAAGGAATTAACACCGTACATTCTACAGGTCTGTCCATAAATCCGCAAGATTACGACGGAGTGGAAATCTCTTCTGAACAGCACGTTGCAAGGGATCCCAGATATGCTCAGTACTGTTCATGTCCGGGGAGTTTGGTGGCCAGCGGTGGTGTTTAAACTCAGAATAGTGTTCCTAGAGTCACACTGTAGCAATTACGGACGTGTGGGGTGTCGCATAGTCCTGCTGGCATTGCCACAGTCCGTCGGGATGCAAAATCGACATGAATGGATTCAGGTGATCAGCCAGGATTCATACATGCGCGTCACCTGTCGTAAAAAGGTAAAAGATGCATCCCTCGGTCGCAAAATTAAAAATTATTTAACCTAGATTCGGCAATAACTATGATTGATTTCATCAGAAATTATAATATAAAACAAGTCCCATAATAAAATATATAACTCAGCTTTAAAGCTTTCGACATGAAATTTAAAAACAAATTTTTAGAAAAAGATAGCCACTATTACCTCAGTAGTGCCATCTAGTAGCCGCAATTACAACTAGGCTACTGTAGAGAGAGAAACACTATTGAGAAAACAATTGCTACAAAAAGCTTTGTTTAACATAAGAGATGTCTGAGGCGTCAATTTGGCAATGTAATATTAGTAGAGAGAATTAACGAGTAACAAAGTTGTAATAAGCAAAATAATTAAAAATTGGCTTTTGGAATACAAATGTTTTGGATCAAGTCGGAAGAAATATTTCGGACACTGCACGAAGTACAACATCAAAGACCGTGTAACGGCTTAATACCATTAAAAAAGCTTCTATAACGAAGTTGTAACTGTTCATTTAGAATAAGCCCGTCATTACGAGAAAAATGTTTAAATGTTTGCAATTCCTCGAGCACGTCTAATCAGTAGCCTTTCTTTTCGGTATGCAAAATGTTCAGGTCATGAATGGCTTTAGGTGCGTGACCTGTAATGAGAAGATGGTCAGCAAAAGACGGATTCTGGGGGTTAACGCCATTCTGTCTCAAAAGATGTTCTTTAAACCTGATTTTAAAAGCACGTCCGTTTGACCTATGTAGTAGGAAAAACGAGTATCACAAATAATTTTGTAAACGCTGGTATTGTCTAAGGGAGGTTGATTTTAAATTATGAATAAATTTTTTCTTCAAAGTGTTGGTCGAGAAGGCAACATTGCAGTTATATTTATTACGAAGAAGTCGTTGAATTTGATAGGAAAATGGGCCAAAAAATGGAATGGAGAACTTTTTTTTTTCTTTTGGTCAGATTCAATGGGAGTGCCAAGTGTTGTAACCCTTTTAATAGTTTTCTTTTTAAGGATGTTGTCAACTATGGCAGGATCGTATTCGTTATTAACTGCTATGGTTTTTATCAAATTTATTTCTTACTCGAATTTTTCTTTCGAGAGTGCGATGGAAATGGCTCTGTGGATGGCAGAATGAAAGAAAGCATTTTTGTGTCATTGAAGGTGCATAGAAGAATCGGGTACAGTTTGATCAGTATATGTTTCTTTTCGATAGATACTGAAAGAGATTTTATTTTCTCCTACTGTTAAGATCAAATCGAGAAAGTTCAGTTGACGAGCCTCGTTTTCAAGTTCACAGTTAAAGGTGATATTGTCATGTAGTCCATTAAAAAGACTAAAAAATGTGATCAATGGCAGTGGTAGGTCCTTCGTAGATGACCAAAATGTCATAGACATATCTAGAATAGGAAACAATGCCTAACGTTGCAGTAGAGAATTTGTGGAAGAATTTTTCTTCCAGAGTAGGTATCATAGTTATTGCCGAAAGTATATATATAATTTTTTTATTTTTTTTTTTTTTTTTTTTTTTTTTTTTTTTTTTTTTTTTGCGACCGAGGACTACGTCTTTTTCCTTTGACGTTGTAACGGTCGCTGACAATAGCAGCTATCTTCAAAATTGTGGTGGTGGTGGTGGTGGACATGAGGGACCAAACAACGAGGTCATCAGTCCCTTCAACCCCAAATTGTATACGCCACGGAACCCAACGAAAAATAGGTGAAAGCCAAAAGACTATTACACTAGGAAATAAAATCGACTCGCCAACAAGACTAAGACCAACCCAGGGCAGCAAATGCTACAGTGTCCGATCCCACAGCTCTGGAAGCGACCTCTAGCCTAAACCACAAGGTACTAATGGCACAGTGGTCAACGTATCATAGCTCCAGAGCAAGGGAGAAATAAAACTACATTAAAATGTAAAAGAGTGGGGGTGGGGCTGATGGGGATAAGGCTCTAAACCCCACAATCAGCCAAGAATCACAAACCCACTCACCCCGACCAAGCGAGTCCTAGAGCTGACAATAAAATCTACTTTCACGGAGGAAGGCAAGGACGCGATCAACCATCCGTGGGTCATCCGCCAAAACTAAAGGCAATGCAGGCGGTAGGCCATAGTCGCCACGAAGTGTCGAATGGAGAGGACATTCAGTCAGAATATGAGACACGGATTGTACGGCTCCACAATCACAATGTGGTGGATTGTCATTTTGTAAAAGAAATCCATGGGTCAGCCTGCAGTGTCCAAGACGGAGGCGACAGAGGACAATTGATTCTCTCCGGGAAGGGCGTAAAGATGAACTCCAAGCTGCAGTCGTATCTTTGATGGTGCGGAGTTTATTGGAAGGGGCAGTAGCTTTCCAACTGCTATCCCATGAGGAGTGAAGCAAAGATCTGATCTGCACCCGCAGATCCGCACCCGGAATTTGAAAGGGAGGCGGGCAGCGAGTAATTGCCGATGTAGCCAACTGGTCAGCTACTTCATTCCCTGTAATACCAACATGGCTTGGCACCCAGAGAAAGGTAACGGAGCAGGCAGCACGATGAAGGTCAGCAAGGAGTTCATGGATGGAAATAACTAAAGGATGGGAGGGGAAACAACGATCAATGGCCTGCAGACTGCTCATGGAGTCAGCACAGATTAAACCACGTTCCACGGCAGAATGTTTAATAAAACAGAGGGTTCTATAAATCGCCATCAGCTCTGCCGTAAACACACTGCATGCCTCTGGCAGAGAATGGCATTCCGCCCCAACAGGAGATGTAAAAGCATATCCGGAGTGGCCCGCTGTTTTCGAGCCATCAGTGTAGAAGATAGAGGCTCCCTGAAACTCTTCTAGTACTGGGCGCACCAGTTGTCAGACTCGTATCTAGACGTATCAGGAGTCCCATATCACTCCAACTGCACACGCCCACCATTACAGAGCCTTCGCTAGCTTGAACAGTCCACTGCTGACATGTAGGGTCCATGCATTGCTGAGGTTGTCTCCGTACACGTACACGCCCATCCGCTCGATACGATTGGAAACGAGACCCGTCAGACCGGGTAACGTGTTTCCAACCAATAACAGTCCAATGCGAGGCGTAAAGCTTTGTGACGTGCAATCAACCAAGGCACACTAGTGGGTTTTTGGTTGCAAAAGCCCATTTCGATGATGTTTCGTTGATTGGTTCGTACGGAGATACTTGTTGATGACTCAGCACTGAAATCGGCAGCAGTTTGCGCAAAGGTTGTATTTCTGTGACGTTGAACGATTCTCTTCAGACATCGTTCGTCCCGTTGTTGCAGAATCTTTTTCCGACTGCAGGGATGTCGGAGATTCGTTGTTTTACCGTATTCCCGAAATTGAGGATGCACTTGTGAAATGGTCTTACGGGAAAGACCCCACCTCATCGCTACCTCGGAGATGCTGTATCTCATCTTCCGTGGGTCGACTGTAACATCACATTCAAATCGTGGTAACCTGCCATTGTAGCATAAGTGACCATGTAATGTCTGCGCCAGACATCTGTTGTCTTATATAACCGTTGCCCGCCACAGCGCGGTCCTCTGAGAGTTTGCATATCTCTGTCTTTGCATACGCTTTCCTATAGAAGTATCTTTGGATTATCAGTGCTTATTTGACTAAAATAACAGTGACGATTGCAATGCTGGTTTTATTAGTGTACCAGTTTCGAATATTATGTAAGCCATCTTAAGAAACTAGGTCCATACGGTTTCCGCTGTCGGCTCCACGGCTAGTCTGCTGGTGGCGTGTTTGTAACATAAATTTTCTTTTAAATCCCAAAAACGGTGTCAAAAATATCGGGAATTCTTCGATGACTGCCCTACAAAGTTGCACCTAAGACATTCAGGTAGATCTACATAATTTTCCGTATGAGGCTCTCAACTTTTCCTCAATCATTTTATTCTTAGTATTTTCGTTTTACCACAAACGCCAGTGGGGCTTCGACACCGCCAACGTTACCGACACGATACAGAAACGTCCTCACCCCCTCCCCCGTCCTGCGGTTTGTGCGCCGTTACCACATGAGCGACATTAGCGTAGTAGTGCAGGGGGAATTTCCCGCGGGACCCGTGCAGACTTCAACGCATTGGCCCACCCCTAGTCCACGGGTATTCTGCTTTCGATAACGGTGAGGAAAGATAAGTTGTTTGCGTCTCATCTTTCATGAAGTGCGTGCAAAATTGTTACCTATTTACCTTCATCGAAGTGGCAAGTGTTCAAAAAATGTTCAAATGTTTGTAAATCTGCGTGGTCATCAGTCCGTAGGTTACAAACCACTTACACAAAGGTAAACCTAAGGACAACACACACACCCATGCCCCAGCGAGGATTCGAATCTCCAACAGCAAGCATACGCGCGCTCCACAGCGAGGCACATTAGCCCGTTTTTCTCTCTCGACTCTGTGGGTACTTCTTGTCTTTGCGAACGCTCTGATCGTGCTTGTTCGTTTTGGTTCTGCGTGTTCTTTGGCTCAGCTTCTTTTATTACAGAGGGCGTTCAGCCCTCTGACCGGGCGCGCTGAGCGACGGCGCCCGGTGCATCCGCTCGGCTACTCCACCGCGGCAAAGTGGCAAGTGTATCGCGCACCAGATACGAGAGCGTCATGGCACACTCTTACCGCAAGGCCACGTTTCAAGCGGACTACGCAAGATTTCCAACACTTGAAAATGAACTTTTCATCCGAGACTAAATTCATATTGCACTTCAAGACATCCTTGAGATGCAATAATGGGTCACTATAGTTCGCGTCACTTAGGGAGTCGACCCAGTTTTCAACTGTTCTGCGCATCCCCCTCCATTACCGCACTGGCAGCCAATAATAACCATTCTGTAGGCGCGTGGCTGGCCGCGAGTTGCGCAATGTTTCTCCCGCAAGCTCAACTGTTGGCGCTCGGCCGTAGCTCCTACCCTTCACGCTAGCCCCTATCGCTGTGCCTCTATGCACGGAAGCGCCTTCTTAGATAACGCTAAACTATTGCAGCGTCACCTACACAATCGGAAAACAAAATTAATGCACCTGGAAAGACGATGTCGATTATGCTCTGACGACGGCTGGTGCCACCTCTGGGATAATTGATGTGCTGATGATGGTTTCAGCGTCGCCTACCAACAGAGAGCGTAGAGACAGCTGCCAGAGCTCCGCCTCCGTGTGCTCTTTAATAGGAAATGTTTACATTCACAAGGCTCATTGTGATAACAGCGTGTGAACAAACAGGCACCATGTCACAAAGACGCACTCATGCTTTCTACAGCCAAATGAGTAAGTTTGAAAGGGGTCAAATTTTGTTCTTCCTAGGGGCCATGTGAAACGTGAAGTCAGAACAAGGCCCCTAGAGTATATGACATTCCCTCATAGCTATTGAAGTCTCTGGGAGACCCAGCCGTGACAAAACTGTTTCACCTGGTGCGTAAGATGTATGATACAGGCGAAGTAACCTCAGACTTTAAGAAAAATGTAATAATCCCCATTCCAAAGAAAGCAGGCGCAGACAGGTGCGCAAATTAGAGAACCATCAGTTTGATAACTCATGGTTGCAAAATATTAACACGAATTATTTACAAAAGGATGCAAAAGCTGGTAAAAACCGACGTCGGGAAAGACCAGTTTGGGTTCAGGAAAAATGTAAGAACATGGGAGGCTTATCCTAGAAGATAAATTAAGAAAAGGCAAACCTACATTTCTAGCTTTTGTAGATTTGGAGAAGGCTTTTGACAATATTGATTCGAATAAACACTTCAAGTTCTGAAGCAAGCAGGAGTAAAATATAGGAGGCGTAAGGTTATTTACAATTTGTACAAAAACCAGACAGCGGTTGTCAGAGTTGAAGGGCATGAAAGTGATGCAGTGGTTGGGAAGGAGGAAAGACAAGGTTGTAGCCTTTCTCCAATGTTACTCAATTTGTACATTAAGAAAGTTATAAAGGAAAGCAAGGTAAAATTGAAGAAGGAATTAAAGCCCAGGGTAAAGAAATAAAAACATTGCGTTTTGCCGATGACATTGTAATTCTGTCAGAGACAGCAAAGGACATAGAAGAGCAGTTTAACGGGATGGACAGTGTGTTGAAAGGTGCATACAAAATTAACATTAACAAGATCAAAACGAGGGTAATGGAGTGCAGTCTAAGAAAATCTGGCGATGCTGCAGGTTTAGATTAGGTAACGAAACAATAAAGGAGGTAGACGAGTCTTATTACTTGGGCAGTAAAATAACAGATGATGGTCACTGAACAGAGGATATAAAATGCAAAATCGCAATGGGTAGAAAAGCGTTCTTGAAAAATAGAAATTTGTTAACATCGAATATTGATTTAAGGCTAAGGAAGTCCTTTCTGCAGGGATTTGTTTGGAGTGTTGCCTTGTATGGGAATGAAACATGGACGATAAACAGTGTGGACAGGAAGAGGATAAAGGCTTTTGAAATGTGGTGCTACAGAAGGATGCTGAAGATTAGGTGGGTGGACAGCGTAACCAATGAGGTGCTACTGAACAGAATTGGGGTGGAAAGGAATTTCTGGCATACCTTGAATAAAAGAAGGGATCGATTGGTAGGACACATTCTTAGACATCAATGAATCGTGAATTTAGTATTGGAGGGAAGTGTTTGGGGTAAAAACCGCAGAGGAAGACCAAGATATGGATAAAGTAAGCTGATTCAAACAGAACAAGAGGAAAGGCACTGTTTACATAAAATTTCGTTCAGTGCTTGGTGGAGGGTACTTATGGATTTCGCCTTGAAAATAAGATGAAGGTTACTGTCTACATAAAATTTGCAAAAACGTTGTTTATCACATTTCTTTAACATAAGTATACCCTTTTTACATGCAAATAAACGATTTTGTACGCTTCTACAGAAAACCGTATTTTGAACCCGGGCAAAGCCGGGTACTTGCAGCTAGTTGTATATAAAGGCAACCCGCAGAGGTTACAGGACCGCACTTTTTAATCAGATTTCAAACCAGTCACTTCGGCCGTCTACACGATGAATTCTCATTGGTGAAAGTCAACTCTGATGTTGTCTTGCCTGTGTGTTTAAAGTGCTGTATTAAACCACTGATTAAAACTTGCCAGGTGTTGCTCTGCACAATTTCAAACCAACAGCGTACACCTTAATTGAGTCCATCTGCTCGTATTCGACATGATTAAGAGGTTACTAGATTATTGCGATTCCAGATGGTGAGTTACATAACACTATGGAGGACTGTATACTTTTGTGGGCTAATCCGAATTGACCGATAAAGTCGTAAATGGTAAAATGAGCTTGGTTACGTCGCAGTGGCCATGCTACGGATCGTGGACCGCTCCCGCTAGGGGTTCAAGTGAGGGGGTAGAAATACAGAGAAAGAAGGAAACAGAAGATGGACTAAATAAAGATTGTAATAAATAAATACCCGAGCGACGTGGTGTTTTAACTACTCTGGTCAAAACAATTAGAGGATCAGTTGAGATATCTAAGGTCTGAAGGATTGTCACCGGCAAAATCAACCAAAATGGCTCGAGATTTTCCTGTCGATTCTGCAGAGTAGAGAGAATAGCACTACGACAACCGAAACAGTGGCAATAACAGAAACTTTCTGCAGAGGAGGTTTGGTGTAGAATGGTTTTTACACTACCAAACGAATTACACAATACGGCGGGGCTACTTAAAAAAAGGAGGGAAGGTCAGTGCATAGTTGACAAAGTTCCTAAAACACCTCCCCTCCCCTCGACGATGTTACCAACGCACTTCGTGCCAGTGCCCTGGTTTGTAAACGGGGCAGCACTGCACCCGAGGTGCCGTGTCGACATGCATCTTCAATGCACGTCTAAAATCACTGTCGTAGTTGATGTCCCATTGCGGAGCTGAGGCACACAGGTCGCGCATCCGTTGTACCTGAAGTGATGCTAAAAGAGGTGTTGAGATGTGGCTAGGAACTACTGCTCTACGAATAACTTTAGCTTTTGTAAGATGCCAGTGCTTGTTTTTATTGAAGAAATGCCAGTGTATATCCAAGCACAAATATACAGACTGAGTAATATTAAAAATATAAACGATACATAACGTATAAACTATCCCTGGTCCGCACTGAACAAACATGAATATGTAAGGTATCGCGGTCGGCGTTCGACTGACTGCCGCCGCACCTCGCTGCGCGCCACAAGCCACCGTTTTGGTGCCAAGCGAAACTTCTAGACTAACATTTTTCAGCTTATTACAAAATATACAAATAATTAAATCTTTGAATTAACCGAAATATAGCTTAGCACAAAAGCATTACGGAAAGTATACAGACAATTTTTAATAAACATTGGAAAGTTAAATATTAATAAAAGAAGCTTGAAGTTTTGGCGGACAACTAGTATAGGCGGGAGACAATCAGATCTCAACTAGCAATAGGGGCGGAGCTTTCCCATGGGATACAAGCTCACCTACTGTCTCTCTCTCACACACACCCTTTCTATTACGTCACACAGTTCTCCAACCAAGAAAACTTCTTTAACACCTAATTCATTGAGATGCGAAATAAACGGCTCCTAACCAGCCCCCTCACAACAAGCAGCTGGGTTCAGACAGTGTAGTGAGCTGGTAGTGCTGTGCAACAACAACGTGACAACCGAAGCTATGGCATGGAGAACAACAGGAAGCTTGTAAGCGGGACGACACAGAGGGAATGGCTGCAGCTATTGGAGTGTCTCGAAGTGTTTTTTCCAGCACCTGGACGCGATTTCAGACAACAGTAACCGTTAACCCTCGAGCACTCGCGCTGTGAGCATTTTGCAGACAGTAATTTTAAAACAATCGGCATTTTACCAACTTCAAATAGTCAAATATGTGTGTTTTCTTATAAACGGAACTAGATATACTTATTTAGACATTTTAAGTACATTGAAAACTGTTCTTTGACTGTCAGAAAAATGCTATATACGCGATCGACCGCGTAACTTTTAAAGACGCGAGTTCTCGCGGGTTAAAAGAAGGCAAGGCCAAGGTCGTCCACGAATAACATCAGCAATAAATGACCGTCATATCCAGTTAACAGCCCGTCAAGACAGGAGGCTGAATGCAACTCAGCTGCAACGTACCCTCCAGGCAGCAACAGGTCGTGCATTATCAGCACAAACAGTCCGATTCGTCTTCGGGAATGTGGCCTGTACGTACGGAGGCCTGTGTCGTGTGTCCCACTAAAAGCACAACACCGTTTATCCCGCAGACACCACCGAGCGAGGTGGCGCAGTGGTAACGCACTGGACTCGCATTCGGGAGGATGGTGGTTCAAATCCACCTCCGGCCATCCAGATTTAGGTTTTCCGTGATTTCCCTAAATCACTCCAGGCATATGCCGGGATGGTTCCTTTCAAAGGGCACGGCCGATTTCCTTCCTCATCCTAACCCAAAAACTCCGAGCGTTAGCTCCGTCTCTAATGACCAAGCTGTCGACGGGACGTTACACCCTAAGCATCCATCCATCCCGCAGAAACTGGTTGGAAGAACATCAGCATTTTTTTTTCACCACTGTACTGCCAACCAGGAAACTGTTTGACATAATTACCACTTTATTATCAATTTAAATTACTGTTCACAAATTTCAACTACCCAATTATGTCTTAATGTTACTATACACAGCAAATAAATTTTCAATATCTGGTAGTAGTCATGCACACTGACAGGTATGTGTTTTGTACACAAATTCTGAACCTATAATAATGTAGAAATAATTTCACACAGTATAGTGTCCTATCACAAAGATTACAGTTTTTTCTCTGAACACATACTGAAACGATGTCATCAGTCACAAAATTTTGTTTAGCACCAGAGATGAGAACTACCTGATACAATTTGTAGAAGTTTGCTAACAGAAGAAATTGTATGGCAAAATCTCCTTATTGTTCGAACTCGCAGCTCATCATCATCATCACCATCATCATCATTAGAGACTGATTATGCCTTTCAGCGTTCTGTCTGGAGCATAGTACCTCTAATAAAATTCCTCCATGATACCCTATTCAATGCCTCGTATGATGTTATGCCTTTTACTTCAAAATCATTCTGCACCGAATCTAAGTACTTTCTTCTTGCTCTACCTCGACTCCTCTTACCCTCCGGTGCCGAGCTCATGAGTCTCTTAGGTAACCTTGCTTCTCCCATGCGTGTAACATGACCCCATCATCTCAGTCTGTTCGCTCTAACTGCTTCATCTATGGTGTTCATTCCCAGTTTTTCTTTGATTTCCTCATTATGGACTCCCTCCTGCCATTGTTCCCATCTATTAGTGCCTGCAGACATTCTTGCTAGTTTCATATCTGTAACCTCCACCTGATGAACCTGTATCCACCCAACTTTCACTCCCATACAACAAAGTTCGTCAAAAGATATAACGGTGCACTGCTAACTTAGTCTTGGTACTTACTTCCTTCTTGCAGAAGAGTGTAGATCTTAGCTGAACACTCACTGCATTAGCTTTGATGCACCTCGATTCCAGTTCTTTCACTATGTTGCCATCCTGTGAGAAAATACATCCCAGGTACTTGAAACTGTCTACCTGTTCTAACTTTGTTCCTCCTATCTGGCACTCAATCTGTTTAAATCTCTTTCCCACAGACTTTACTTTCGTTTTGGTCTCAGCTGATAAACAATATTAAAATACGACTGAGCAAATTATTTCTTGCTTGTATTTCAGGTGCACTACTAAACCAGCTCTTTTATGGTGCTGTCAATAATATATCACTCAAGAGATTAAGAACTATTAACAGTGCAGTGTTTCTTAAAAATGATCATTACACCACTCATTTCTGTGAAAACGAAAATAAGTTTCCCCTCATTCATACCACAATATTACAATCCACTGCCTGTCAGAGATATACTGTACAGTAAGTTGTGGAATATGAGATTCATACATACTAGGACCACTTTTACTTATTACAATTACAATTACAAATTACAATTACCTGGTGGCAGTCAGGATTGGAGTCGTGACGAATGGTGCCGGGTGCCGGCCGCGGTGGCCGAGGGGACTGCGGCGCGCCAGTCATGGTCTGCACGGCCACTACGGTTGGGGGTTCGAATCCCCCCCCTCCCTCGGGCATGGATATTTGTGCCGTCCTTAGTAGTAGCTAGTTCATAAGTAGTTTATAAGCTTAGGGACTGATGAACCAGTAATTAAGTCCCATGAGCTATACAAACATTTGAAACATTTGATTTTGGTTCCGAGTTCAGTTCACGGATGAGTCAAGATTTTGCGTTGAGCCGGAAAAACGTCGTTGCCCCACTTGGAGAGAACGTGGAACCGGAACAGTCCTGCTTATGTGCAGGAAACAACACCATATCATAGTGACGGACGACTGGTGCGGGCAAAGGTCAGTATTGTCGCACATACGGACCTATATGTCTTTCACAACGGCGCTTTGACTGCTCAGGTGTGTTAGAGACGGGATCTTTTGACCTTTAGTTGCGTCCTTAACTGGTGCCATAGGAGATGGGTTCCTCTGCTGGACTATAGCGCTCGTCCCCACAGAGGAGTGGACAACATGCTTGAAGCTGAGTGAACTGAACGAATGGAGTGGACAGCTTGTTCACCGGACTTAAACCCGATTTAAAATGAAACTTCCTGGCAGATTAAAATTGTATGTCGTAACCGGGACTCAAACCTGGGACCTTTGCCTTTCGCGGTCAAGCGCTCTACCGACTGAGCTATCCCGACGCGACTCATGATGCCAGGAAGTTTCATATCAGCGTACACTCCGCTGCAGGCTGTGGCTGTGGCTAAGCCATGTCTCCACCATATCCTTTCTTCCAGGAGTGCTTGTCTTGCAAGTTTCGCAGGAGAGCTTCTGTGAAGTTTGGAAAGTAGGAGGCGAGGTACTGGCGGAATTAAAGTTGTGGGGCTACATCGTGAGTCGTGTCGGGATAGCTCAGTTGCTAGAGCGCTTGCCCGCGAAGGCAAAGGTTCCAGGTTCGAGTCCCGGTTTCGGCACACAATTTTAATCTGCCAGGAAATTTCATATCAGCGCGCACTCAGAGTGAAAGTTTCATTCCCGATTGAACATGTCTAGGATGCACTTGGCAGACCCATTGCAGCCAGCCCAGCACCTCCCACATCGGTTGCAGAGCTAGATATCCCGTTCATGGAATAAGGGTAAAATATCCTTCACGATCTGACTGATAACCTCTTATTGTCAATAGCATGCAGGTGTGCAACTATACTGGTCGTCCGAGGTGATCACACACCATATTAGAGGGCGACGAGAATGACTTTTTCACTTTTATGGTAGCCTCATGGTGCCGCATTCGAAGTAAACGCCGTGTAAACTTCAATCAAATAGTTGAGACAGAAATATATCGTACTGTAGCACACACGAATTAAAATTGTGACCAATAATTGTGTGACCGGAATCTGAAATGACTGCAATTTATTGAAATAAAATTGAAATGTTTGGTAAGCTTATGGGACCTAATTGCGGGATCATCAGTCCCTAAACTTACAAACTACTTATGAATTAACTTATACTAAACATCCATGCCCGAGGGAGGATTCGAACCTCCGACGCGAGAGACCACGCGATCAGGAAAGTGGGGCACCAGACCGTTCGGCTACTCCCGCGCGGCTGTAATTTATTGCTAGGTTTCATTAAGGGCCTCCTGCATGTAATACTGAAAGCTAAGAGTAATAACGACCGAAATAAGTTAATATCTGTCAGAACTTGCATATAGTCTTCCAACGTCTACAGAAACAGCTGCTCCTTTTGGCGCTGTCGCCTGAGACATTTTGGAGTCATTTCGCTGTATCTTATCAAGGGCGCACTGCAGCGTAAACAGTCACGCGCAATTGATACTCATTGCTACAAATTACTTATCACTAAAAGGAGACACAGCATTGCACAGTGAAACTGTAGTTGATGTTTTCACATTTAGTTTGTGCATATATGGTGTGAGTGTGCAAAGATATTTTGTATGTCTAATAATCTCAGTGTTTATTTAAAGAGAGAATTAATAATACTATATGAAATAAAAATAATTAAAAGTGAACGAATGTAACGAATGGGGAATTTTAACAAACAAATTTCATTTAGTATGTTGGTATTATGCATAATTTTATCTCTCAGACTTGATACTACGTTTGAATCATCGTATTCGTTAGCGCGAGCATTGCTGTTCTTGTCTTCATTACTCGTAAGGTGAAATTCAAATGTTCAAATGTTTGTAGAACTTATGGGACTTAATTACGGAGTCATCAGTCCCTAAGCTTACAAACTACTTATGAACTAGCTAAGACTAAGGACGGCACAAATATCCATGCCCGAGGGGGGATTCGAATCCCCGACCGTAGTGGCCGTACAGACCGTGACTGGAGCGCCTGAGTCCCCTCGGCCACCACGGCCGGCCGTAAGGAGAAAGCCAACAGAAATATCTGTCTGATTTTACTATGATTAAAACTTTCAATGTGTCCAATAACATACATTTTCTTTCCTTTCTAAGCCTCGTACAAGATACTGAATCAGCCAAAACAATTTTGGGATGTGTTTGTTGGGCAGTTTGTTTTCGTTGAATTTGTTATGCTCTATTAATTTGTTGTGTAAAGTCTTCATCTCTAACCGTATTTTTTTTATATTCCTGATTTACTTAAATTGTTTTCTGTGATTCTTGACATACAATTTTTAATAATTTTTCTGTACGGAATTCAATTTTGACTTTGTATGCTTAAAATTTCTGGATATTTCGTCGGAAACTGCATAATAATTTTTTTATTATTGTTATTAGTAACGTCTCTTTCTATCTTAATCTCAATGATTGCTCACTTCTGCATAACTTTCAGCTTTTGCCTGGATATTTTTGATCAAATTCGTTCCCCTGCGCTAGATTTCGAGGGACTTTTATTTCTATTTCTTGGCAATATATTTCCTCGTTCACTCCTTCAGCCTATGCTGTAAGCAAATGAAAGATTCCTTTGCATTTTCCCGCCATTGATAAATGCTCGAACTAAATGTCAATGTCAAAACATATAGTCCAGTTGTACTATTTTTGGCAATATATTTCCTCGTTCACTACTTCAGTCTACGGTGTAAACAAATGATCGATTCCTTCGCATTTCCCACCATTTCTATATGCTCGAACTAAATGTCAGAATGTCAAAACATATAGTCCAGTTGCATTTAATAGACCCACACAAATAGAGATTCGTAGTGTGAGGACAATAATATACCTTCGTAAGCTTAAATGGACTGCGAGAAGAAATTTTTTTCTCTTGTTTTTCAATGATACTAACGTAGATTTTGCTTTCTTTGGTCTAAGATAACTCATAGTGTCATTATTGTCTCATAAGTTCCATCATTTCTCAGCAAGACAAACTGTACTTCAACGAAATTCGATTCCCAGCCTTCAGATAATAATTCGTATCAGTATTTTCAACCACGACTCATTAAACCGTTAGTTCAGTAATATCGATAAATGAAAATACCTGACGTCCTTGGAATTGAAATAACTACATACTCCTTGAAGTCTAAGGTTTCCCGTGCCTCATAAATCATGAAAACTAGGTGGAAAAGGATAACATGGTCGATGGTCCCAAGCAAATCACCTGTTCTCGGGGAATGTAATCTACTCAGTTACTCGAATTCCAATTACCGTTCTTGGAACGATTCAGTTCTACGCAGAAGACAACCTAAAATATGTGGGTCCAACTGTACTGACATGGAGCACACGAACTACACTGGCACAAAGACGAAATCTGACGCACCTAATTTAATTGTGCGTAAGTAGAATGAACTATTTCAACTTTCATGCCGTCCATTTATGGAGCACTAAAGGTATGGAACGCAAAATAGTTTTCTAACAAAAAATAGTGTTTCTTACTAAATGTGCGTGTAAAACGTGTTTTCGAGACACCAATTGTAGGACACATGAGATCTCGAGAACTGCATATAAGTAAATACAAAGATATCACTTGAAAAAGTTCGCAGTGGTATGCGTAATTTGTAATACTCACACTTTACTGTAATTAAAGATTTATAAAATCCACGCTTCTCTAAGACTAATGCCTCAGATAAACACAGATTACTTGAATTTCATCCAAATTACCCTGCACACAACTGCAGTGTCGAAATTCTTCATGTTCATTAACATACACGTCTGCATGTGAAAATGTATGCCATGTGTTCACAGACATGTTAAAACGGTTTGAAACCAATGTTTTTAGAGCACTAATTGGTAGAATTCAGATGTTAGTTGCTGGCTTACCTCTGACTGTTACTGTTGCTCTGAGATCTTACTGCATCCAACGATTGTCTTCAGATTTTCCTGACAATCGAAGGTCACGTTCATGTTCCTCGCTAGTCGCCTCGACTTAAACTGATGCCAGGCAACGGCTTGGCCCGCTTCAGGGATCCATGTTTTGTTGCGAACTACGTCACTTCGCGATATGTTGTTTACTACGAGAGGATACGAAGGAAATAATCTCCGCACTGTTTCGCACAATTTAGAACGTAGTCGATCCATGATAACAGGGGTGTAAATATGCTCACAGGGCAGGGTCGATGCCCATGAGGACAAGTTGCATCTGGAAAAAATTACGAAAAATCCAAAGAGAAAGAAAAAGTGAAGGAATTAACAAAATCGATCAGTGCAGGGAAATATTTCACTATGTGTAAAGAATAGTTTGCAAGCCGTTCTAAAGTAGAGATATATCAATTATTTACCTTCTTTGCCCGAAACAAACATCCAAATCGACTAAGTTAATAGGAGAAACACTCGAACTAGGTGGACGAAGAACTCTAGACGGGGTCTGACGGCTAGTAACACCATACAATCATGTGATCTACAAAACGAAAATGTGAGAGTGTGAGAAAATGTTTCGTCCATGTCTATGTCAGGACACATCTCATTAGTGGCATATACGACATTTTACAGCGAATAATCAACTAAGAATTAAGATTTACTTCTTGAGGTGCGGTGAGACTACGAGGCCAATCAAGAAATAGCTCTTTATTCGAGACATCTAAAAACGTCTACAAAAATTATTGGTCACAGAACGCTACCGAGGTAGAAATGTAAAAACCTATTTCATGATTACTTCCTAAGTAACGTCATACAGCAAATCCAGTATGTGGGGCTTGCACATCTTGTTCTTGTGATCTTCAGTCGTGCGACTGGTTTGATGCAGCTCTCCACACTACCCTGTTCTCTGCAAATCTCTTCATCTCTGAATAAGAAGGGCAACCTACATACTTTTAAACCTGCTTACTGCATTCATCTTGTACTTTCCTGTCAAGACACTGCCCAATCCATTCAATTGCTCTTCCAGGTCCTCTGCTGTCTCTGACAATTACTATCTCATCGGCAAAACACAAAATTTTTATTTCCTCTTTCTGAACTTTCCAAATGTCTCCGGGCATTCCTTCACAGTTTGTTCATTGTACAGATTGAACAACATTGGGGAAAGGCTACAGCCCTGTCTTACTCGCTTCCCGACTACTGCGTCCCTTTCAAGCCCTTCGACTCATAACTGCTGTCTCGTTTTTATACAAGTTCTATATAACTTTTCGTCCCCTATATTTTACCCCTGCTATCTGCAGAATTTGAAAGAGTGTATTCCAGTCGACACTGACAAAAAAACGCTAAAAATGTAGGTTTGCTTTTCTTTAATCTACCGTCTATGGTAAGTCATAACGTGAGTTTTGCTTCGTATGTCCAAACTGATCTTTCCCGAAGTCTGCTTCTACCAGTTTCATCATTCGTTGGTAAATAATTCTTGTCAATATTTTGATACACTGACTTATTAAACTGATAGTTCTGTCATTTCATCCCTTTCCATGATGGTGGTGGTGGCGGCTGGTGCAGCAACAGTGTTGAATAATTAAATAATTCTCAATCTCTGTTGCAGTCTCTGCAACAGAGACTGAGATTTATTTAATGATTAGTTCTGTCATATTCACACTGGTCCGAACTTGTTTTCTTTGGAATTATTACATTCTTATTGAGGGCTCAGGGTATTTACCTGTCTCATGCATTTTGTACACAAGGTGCAACAGTTTACGGTTGCTCCCCGTCTGAGGTTCGAGTCGTCCTTCTGGAATAAGTGTGTGTGTGTGTGTGTGTGTGTGTGTGTGTGTGTGTGTTGTCCTTAGGTTAGTTTAACTTAATGTAAGTAGTTTTTAAGCCTAGGGACTGATATGCATAGTAGTGAAATCCCATATATTGACAAATATTTCGACATTTTATATAAGACCACCTCAGATCATTTTATCAACTTATTTGTTCCTTAAATGCGTTTCTTGCCTGTGAAGAAAGAAAATGTCTACTTTTCATTTCGCTTGACTTTTAGTTTCGTAACACTCCTCACTCGATTTTGACAAAAGTGTGCCGTTAAAAAACCGGTTTTTGGACACATGGTAGTACAAAATCTTAGCTTTCTAATATACCATTCACGTTTTCACAGTCGTTTTCAAATGATGCTATTTGTCACGTACGTGCATTTGATTTCCATATCATGTATTGAAGTAGTTCGATAGATGGCAGCTTACTGTTCTATGCGTTTTGGACCGTATATTACAGCGAGTGAAATGGAGCTAAGAGTGGAAACAAGTTTTTGAGATCGTAGTCACCCTGATATCTACCTCCTTTAACCAGTAATTTCGAGTTATCTGAGGGGCGTCAATGACGCGATCGCAAGCCAACGGACTCAGTGGTTGTGAACCACTCCAGCATCGGAAACAAGAATTGCTGGCCACATGTGTCGATCCTTCGTGACGCGTTAATGATCCATCACTAGAAAACAAATACAAACTTATTTTCTTGAGTGCTGACCTTACAATGGAAATGATCTGCTATTGTTTTACATGAGGTCATACTTGAATGGTTTTCATACAATTAATGGAATATACATTTCGTGTATGGAAATAGAAAAGTAGAATAAATTAATCTGAACTGCGACTTTGTTGTTTATGAACTGAAATAAAATTTTCTGACACTATACTTAATGGTTTCTAGTTGGAAATGATAAAATGGAAAATAAAGGGTGTCCCGAAAAGAATGACCCGAATTATTTATTAGGAAGAAGGGCTTAACACTGACAAATTGCATACTAAATTACTCACAAGGGACAAAAGTTAATAAAAATCCATCATCAACGTACAATATGTCCTCCATTGGCTACACGGACAACATCTAAACGATAGCGGATTTCATCCCAAACTGAGCGTAAGGTGTCTTCTGTCACTGAAGCTACAGATGCTGATATTCTGGGTTTTAGTTCATCTCTGTCATGAGGTAAGGGAGGAACGTAAAAACAGTATTTAATATACCCCACAGGAAGAAATCTCATTGTGTTAAGTCAGGGGACCTAGGAGGCCAAGAGTGTAAAGCTTGGTCTCGCAGTCCTGTACGCCCTATCCAACGTTGAGGCACTTTAGCATTGAGGAAACTGCGCCCGTTCTTGTGCCATTGCAGTAGTGCTTCATCATGCTGATAGATGAAGTTGTCAGAGTTAAGTTGCGGGAATAACCATTTCCGTGTCATTGCAAAATATGATTGTCCTGTTACGGTTTCCTACTTAAGAAAGTTGGGTCTAGGTCAGCGGTTGTAACGACATCTAGTGGATTTTTTCTGAAACTCTAGACCATGCCGATTACATGTAGCGTTGTTTCAGTAATCTAGTGACATTTCAAATGTTCAAATGTTTGTAAATGTATCAGACTCAACTGCTTGGTCAGTACTCCGAAGCTTACAAACTACTTAAACTAAGGTAAACTAACCTAAGGGCAACACAAACACCCATGCCCGAGGGGGGACTCGAACCCCCCGACGGCGAACAGCTGCAGCGCGGCGCCCCAGTGCGCGCGGCTAATCCGCCGCGGCTAGTGTCAATATATTACACGTTAAAATTGGGTTATTCTTTTTGGGACAGCCTGTATACTTACATTTATAGATGCATCTACGTTTAAGTTGAATAATATACAATCCAACCTTTTTTTTTTTTTTTTTTTTTTTTTTTTTTTTTTTTTTTTTTTTTTTTTTTTTAATTTTCGCTTTGTAGATCTCGGAAAATGTTGTACCATTAGGTGACAATAGTTGTATTCAGCATGTCCCACAAAAAGCGGTATCCCTCACGCCCGAGATTAAAGAAACAATGAACTAAGTAAAAAAGAATCGTTAAAAGTATTATTACAAACATCTAATTACCTCCATATACGGGATGTTGCAAGTGGTGGCCATGGTTGCACGTGAGGCGTGGGACACACTGTACTATATTTCAGACCATCTCCAATTTCAAAGCATTCTACACAACTTTCAGAATTTACAATTTTTTACTTATTTTGTAAGGGTGCTGTCTGATGCGAACTGCGTTACTACGAACATTTTGCTGATTCATCTGATGACAATTTTCTTTATTTCCATGATATTTTCATTTCTATTTATCTACATTACCTAACTTAAAGAAAAATGCGTGGGTTAAGTTTAGCCCCAGACACTGCAGGACAGGTCAGTAAAGGATGAGAAGCTTGTGCCACTTTCATGTTGTGTTTTGTTTTTTCCTTCTCGGTGGTATTGTGCACAGCAACTAGGCATCCTCACCCACTGTCAAAAGAAGATCGAAGGTAACATGGTGGTTCAAAAATCCAATGTTTGTAAATCTATGGGACTTAACTACTGTGGTTAACAGTCTCTAGGCTTACAAAATACATCAACTAACTTTAACACAAGGGCAACACACACACACACACACACACACACACACACACACACACACACACACACACACACATGCCCGAGGGTGGGGGGAGGGGGGACTCGAACCTCCGATGGAAAGCAAGGCGCCTTAGGAGCGCACGGTCATTCCACAGCGGCAAACATGGTGGTAACCAAAACTCGTTCTAGTTCGAACCAGATAACAGTTCATTGATTTTCTTTCTTTATTGCTATTGTTTTCATACTAAAGTGGCTTATCTAATTATTAACACTTAAGAAAAAGGTGGGGGGGGGGGGCTCGAATGCCCCCTCGGGCATGGATGTTTGTGATATAGTTTGCAAGTTTAGGTACTGATGACCCCGCAGTTAAGTCTCTTAAGCTTAGCAAACATTTGAACATTTTTTGAAATAAGTGGTAATGGGCTCATCAAATAAATTTCGACTGACATTTAGGATAACTTTTCCTGATGTTAATAACTAGGAATTATTTCTGAACTGGCCCACTTTAGGTTACGGCAGTAACACTAAAAGTAAGCCTTTGCGATCGTCTTTTGACAGCTCGAAATTTAAATGAAAATAACGGCTTAACTATTCATCTGACACGAAAATTGAATAACCTAATTTGTAGAGGAGAACATTCTCTACAACTTTGCTCTCTTATATTTTTTTCATATATCGTGGCGTTTCAAAGATATTTGCAAAAGATATTTGGGATGTCTGCCTGTCTGTCTGTCCGTAACGTGTTGCCTGTTTTCAAGACGAACCGTTCAGCCGATCAGCACCAAATTTTACAGACATGATTGTAGGCTGCCAGAGACCCGAACCTCCCTTTTTCAAATTTTTCGGACAAAAAATACGGTAGTAATAACTAAAAAAAAGCCGTTTGTAATATAATTGTAATTGCAAACGAACCGGTCATCTGATACAAAAATTGAATAACCTAATTGGTAGAGGAGACAATTCTCTACAACTTAGCTCCCTTATGTTTTTTTCTTATCTCGTATCGTTTGAGACATATTTGCAAAAAACACGGAGATTTGACACCCTCCACTGAATTAACAAAACCAGCCGTTAGGAGATGTCACGTGACATTCCTTGCGCAGATCTCTCTGTGGCATACGCCATTTTGCGCGTATTTGATGATTTTCTTATTGTAACTTACACGTTGTCATTTCAAAGCAATGGCGCACTGAAAAATTAATAAAAACACATCGTTCTTCGAACGATAAATGATAATCTAGTGTCTACAAATGACATATTAGCATCAGTTAACAACGGCCATCAATAGTATGAGATTATACGACTCCTCTTCTGATTGATAGCCGCAGCGTAGTGGGCAAGGCGTTAGACTATGGTACTAGGACTTATCTGCTGTTTAATAGCCGCAGCGTAGTGGGCAAGGCGTTAGACTATAATGCTAAAGGTCGGTGGTTCGGAACCCGTCACTACCTTATTTATTTATTTATTTTTTCCTAACAGGGTTTCAGACACTCTTATTAATTAATTTTTTATTATTTAGATTATTATTTTGGTCTAAAATGTTTGCAAAAACTTATAAAACTACAAATCTAAAGTGGGCCGTAAAACATGTCAGTGCGACTTTTTTTATTCCTATTATAGACTTAATAGTAATACAAGAAATAATTAACATATTTTCATAAGATGAACTGAAAAAAAACTGTCAGAGGGGCCTGTGCTGAAAGCAGGCAGGAGACCTGTGATACTTGTACTGCGGAAGTCACACCATAGCCCGATCGGCTCGTGCCTGCGCCGGCTCGCGCTGGGTATGTTAAACACACCGAAAGTCGTCGTCTCGGCGTGAGCCGGTTAAAGCTGAGCCGCCTCGGTTCGGTCGACAGTGTGAATACCGCAACTGAAAACATTGTGCTTAATACTTTAACGTCTTGGACTGACATTATAGCAGGCCAGATTTTTTTTATTTTTATTTTATTTTTTTAAATATCATGATTTAGGAACGGTTACAGGTAAGTTGTTTCTGAGGCGCTCCAGTCACGGTCTGCACGGCCACTTCGGTCGGGGGTTCGAATCCCCCCTCGGGCATGGGTATTTGTGCCGTCCTTAGGATAAGCTAGTTGATAAGTAGTTTGTAAGTTTAGGGACTGATGACGCCGTAGTTAGGTCCCTTAAGCTTAACAAACATTTGAACATTAAGTTATTTCTGCTTTACCACTTAGTTTAAACTTAAAAATGAAGTAATACATTATAGTTACCAAATTATATTTACACTGTTATCACGAGTTTGTAGCTGAAACAAGGAAAATTATAATAAAAACGTTTTATAGTGGAACTTATATAGGTATAAAGGAAACTGCACTTGTATATGTTCTATAAAAACAAACTAAAAGGTATTTGTTTACAAAAGGCACATTACACATCTAAATTCATTAGGCCAAAAATTTTATATAATCATATTTAATTACCATTCCGAAATTCGCGATGTACTTGACGTGTTTCCTGTTAAGACGTCATGTTAATATCGTCATTAAGGAAGGAAGGAAGGAAGCTTAGGGTTTAACGTCCCGTCGACAGCTTGGTCATTAGAGAAGGAAGCTAACGCTCGGAGTTTTTGGGTAAGGTTGGGGAAGGAAACCGACCGTGCCTTTTGAAGGAACCATCCAGGCATTTGCCTGGAATGATTTAGAGAAATCACGGAAAACCTAACTCTGGATGGCCGGAGGTGGATTTGAACCACCGTCCTTCCGAATGCGAGTCCAGTGTGCTACCAGTACGCCACCTCGCTCGGTTCGTCATGAAGCTCTTCTTCTGTAAATAAATCAGATATCTGCACAACTCAAATGTTTAAATAGCTTATGGGACTTAACTACGGGGTCATAGGTCCCTAAACTTACAAACTACTTATGAACTACCTTATACTAAAGAAGGCACAAACGTCCATGCCCAAAGGGAAATTCGTACCCTCAACGGGGAACGGCCTCGCGCTACGCGTAACGCCTGAATACCACGGCTCTGTCGTCTTCAGAATCGTCACTAAATTTCCCTTTAGACCCCGAATCATTTAATAGATCTGTAAGCAATCGTCCGCACTGTGTCATATTGGCGGCACTGCTTACGCATGGATGTGTCAGATCATTTCTCTTACTGGTGCTGCCTTCTAGAGGATTTTTTGCATAACTAAACCATCAAGCTGAATAACGAAACACACTGCGAGTTTAGCCCGTAGTTCGTTTTCTGTGCACTTTTTACGTCACTGCGAGCATAGGTCGTCGCTCGTTGACAACGCTTAGTGCACGGACAGCGAGCATATCTCGCAGCCAGACTGCAAAATGTTAATGTCTCGGCTAGGCTGAGACCGGCCAGCAGTGAGAACTCGTCTAAAGCGGCTGCTATTCCAAAACAGAAGATCCGCATTCGAGACCCGTCCAGGCTCAAATTTTCACTTGTCTCAATCGATTTATTTCACCAGCCAGATCCATACCGTCCCTTCTTCCTTCCTCTCATTAAATGTGCAATTTGCGCCCGTTCCGTAGATAGCTTCAGTTGTACTCAGTCCTTTCTCTCATCAACCCAGGTGTTTAAAATGTGTTCAATAATAGAGGATCGTCCCACGTGTGGAGTAATACGGTTTCTGTGGGCAAAACAAATGGCACCAGCAGCAATTCGTCATGAGATAAATTAGATGTTCGTTTTTCATGCGCACTGTTCGAGAGTGGAACAGTAGAGAAATATTCTGAAAATGTTTCGATGAACCCTCCGCCAGGCACTAGGTGTGAAACTACAGAGTTAGTCGTAACTTCGACTTCAGCATCGTACGCATCGTGACGGACTTTCCAACGATAATGATGACGAACGAAGTAGCCCAGCGTCTGTTGTGTATGTTGACCTTGTTTCAAAAGTGGATGAAATGGTCAGACAGAATCGCCGTTTCAGCACTTCTGAATTGTCAGAGCGTCAGTAGGTGGTTACAGTCACTGGAGGCAGAGAATTAAGCAGGAGGGATTTTATAGCTTGTCAAGTGGCATGACAAGTTGGCTGGCTGGTTGTTTGGGATAGGGGGACCATACTGCTAGGGTTATCGGTCCACCGGTACACCGGAGGCGAAGGAGTAAGGATAGGAAAGGTGGGGAAGGGAAAGGAAGTGCAGTCCAGGGAGGAAATTAAAAAGAAAGACTGCATTAGCTCGGGGCCCCGTGCTCGCCCCGCACGTACTCACGAAGAAACCGGTGAGTCCCCTGGGGGGGGGGGGGGGGGGAGGGGGCATGACAAGTGTACGGAAATCAAGTTGAAAAGTAGCTGAAAGTGTGTACTGTTCAATGATATGTAATATAAGTCCTCGGAATAAGGAGTTTTCTGCCAGAAAAATCTGAGTATACTTCCAGAATCTCCCTAGTATAACAATACCGTTCGCGAAGGCCTGCAAGACTCGTCTTTCAGCGCACAAACCCCTATGTTCATCATCTACTAAACTGACTCATAGAGATCGTGTTAATGAAACAAGCTCGATACGAGAGTAGGAGCAGACATTCTACGCACGCTGAATTCGCTAAATGTAACAGACATGGACATCAATGAATGGTTAAATAAGACGAAACCTCTTCCTCGTAGTTTACAGGACGATGAAGATGTATACATTTATCTTAAAAAACAAGTGTTCGAAGCTAAGGTTTTCTCAGTATTGACAATTTTGCACTTAAAAGAACCACTAGAAATCGATATGATCACAAAGGTTTTCCCGGCGTAGTAACTGTTTGTAATCTTCTCGGGTTTGCAGCCGGATACTAAGGTCAACTTGACACAATATTTCAGCGGCGCAACTGCCCGCATCCTCAGGTGAGCTTGCTGATAGACAATCTCGCCGGAACTGAGTTCCCAGTGTTTATTTATTTATTTTTTAATTTTAATGCCCTAATACAGGCAGGCTGGCAGCAGACGATGATGCTGCTCTACAGCCGAGCGAATGGTAAACGATGGACGAAACAGAATATAAAATTAAAGGTGATAAAAAGGCGCTTTTACAATGACAAGATGAAAATTTGGGAGAATGTTAAAAGACAATATGACAGCGGATAGAACATATATGGTTGTTAAAACAAGACATTGCCACGGTGGCTAAAAAACACTCACAGCAGACGACGAGACATAACAAGACGGCGACATTGAGGTAAAAAAAAAAAAAAAAAAAAAAAAAAAAAAAAAAAAAAAAAAAAAAAAAAAAAAAAAACACTGAACACTGGTGTACGCAACGTTAAAAAACACTGGGCGACGAAACACTATACACACGAAGCACTGAACACTTTAAAACACAGCACTGTACTGGCCCTGCAGGGGGATGGGGGGGGGGAGGATGGAGGAGGCGCGGGAGAAGGGGAAGGAGTTGGGGGAGGGGAGAATGGGGGAAACCGGAAGGAGCTCCCGGGGAGGTGGAGAAAGGAGGGGGTGAGCCAAGTGGGGGACGGAAGTGGGAGGGGAGGGGGAGGGAGGAGGCGGCGGCAATCCACAGGGAGAGGTCAAAGTTGGAAGGAGGGATAGATGTCGGGACGGTTTTGGAGAACGTCGTCAGGGAGTGGTAGGTGTTGGAAGCCACCCTCAGAGAGAACGTAGAGGGTGTGGAGGTGAAGGGAGGGAGGGATGTGGCGGTAAAGGCGTGTCAGGGACCCGGGATCCAGGAGGAGAGGAGATACTAGTGGGTTATGGGACTCTATCTTTAGGTGGATGTACTTGAGGCGGATGTGTTGAAGGAATTGGACCAGGTGTGGGAATGGGATGAGGTCGTAAAGGATCCGCGTTGGGGAGGGGAGGCGGATGCGGTAGGCGAGGCGAAGGGCGTGGCGTTCGAGAATTTTGAGGAATACATAATAGGAGGGATGAGCGAATATCCAGGCGGGATGGAAGCAGCAAAGGACGGGACGCATGAGGGAACGGTAGGTATACAGGATGGTGGAAGGATTTAGTCCCCATGTCCGGCCGGAAAGGCATTTTAAGAGGTTAAGGCGGGAGAGGGTTTTTTGTTGGACGGTTTTGAGGTGAGGGTGCCAGGAAAGGTCTCTGTCTAGGGTTAATCCGAGGTAGCGGAGGGTCTTCGTTTGCGGGATGGGGCGACCATGGAGAGTGAGGTACAGGTCTCGGTGGCGAAAGGAAGGGGTGGTGCGACCTATGATGATTGCCTGGGATTTTATAGGGTTTACAGTAAGGAGCCACTGGTTACACCAGGAGGAAAATTCGGAGAGATGGGACTGAAGGAGATGTTGGGAGCGAGCGAGGGACGGGGCAAGGGCAAGGAAGGTGGTGTCAGCAGCATACTGAAGAAGATGGACAGGAGGCTGAGGTCGGGGCATATCTGCTGAATATAACAGATAGAGGAGGGGTGAAAGGACGGAGCCCTGGAGCACCCTGGCGGAGGGGTAGAACAAACGGGAGTTTTGGTTATTGACAGTGACATAGGATGGGCGTTTGGAGAGGAAGGAAGCAATGAGACGGACGTAATTTATAGGAAGGGCGTAGGTTTGGAGCTTGAAAAGGAGACCAGAATGCCAGACACGGTCGTAGGCCTTCTCAATGTCGAGGGAGACGATGATGGCGGTGCGACGGTTCCCAGTGAAATCGGCGGCTTCTTTATACATCGAGGAAGACCCATAGCGCGTGCGCAAAAAGTGACAGTAACTGCCCTCTGGCGCACAAGACATACAGCGCTCCGCCGGTAGAGTCCGGCGAAATCGATAATCGATGATAAAGAAAATTATTATTCAGATTTCTGAAGTACCAACTGTTGTTTTCTAACATCTGATAACACAGGGTTCCAGGATTTACTAGGAAGGTAGCCTTTGTCTCTGTTAAACATATTGTCAGATAATCGAATCTCTAAGGATTCCTTTAAGACACGGTCCCAGTAACGAGATGCTGAAGCAACCATGTGAGTTTCGTTATATAACGTTCTATGTCCCTCATCGAGACAATGCTCAGCTACCACCGACTTCTCTGACTGGAGCAAACGTGTGTGGCGTTGATGTTCAATACATCTGTCCTGAAAGGTACGGATAGTACCAATACACGTTTTCCCACATTGACAGGGAATCTTATATACCCCGGGCTACCTCAGACCCAAATCATCCTTCACAGATCCGAGAAGTGCTCTCGTCTTTACTGGCGGACGAAAAACACTCTTAATGTCATACTTTTTTAATCATCGATCATCGATTTCGCCGGACTCTACCACTGGAGCGCTGTATGTCTTGTGCGCCAGAGGGCAGTTACTGTCACTTCTTGCGCACGCGCTATGGCTCCTCCTCGATGTATAAAGGAGCCGCCGATTGCACTGGGAACTCAGTTCCGACGAAATTGTCTATCAGCAAGCTCACCTGAGCATAGCGGGCAATTGCGCCGCTGAAATATTGTGTCAAGTTGACCTTAGTATTCGGCTGCAAACCCGAGAAGATTACATACAACCACTCAAATGTTTGTTAAGCTTATGGGACTTAACTACGGGGTCATCAGTCCCTAAACTTACAAACTACTTACGAACTACCTTATACTAAAGACGGCACAAATATCCATGCCCGAGGGGGGATTCGAACCCCCGACCGTAGTGGCCGTGCAGACCGTGACTGACGCGCCGCAGTCCCCTCGGCCACCGCGGCCGGCACGTACAACTCGATAAATTGTATTATCGTTAAAGTCTACAATATATTACATGAAATATACACAGCATACTTTTACAAGAAGACTACTATTTGTATGTAGTTTCGTGGGAAAATGAGATCAAAATGTTCAAATGTTTGTTAAGCCTATGGGACTTAACTACGGGGTCATCAGTCCCGAAACTTACAAACTACTTACGAACTACCTTATACTAAAGACGGCACAAATATCCATGCCCGAGGGGGGATTCGAACCCCTGACCGTAGTGGCCGTGCAGACCGTGACTGGAGCGCCTCAGTCCCCGCGGCCACCGCGGCCTACATACAACCACTAGAAATCATTTAAGTATTTTTTTGTTTCTGGGCCTAGCATTATCAAAAACAAGAAAGTCAAACGGACACAACTGAGAGGGGAGCTGAAAAAGTGTTATACAAATCAACGTCGTTTGCTTTTAGTAAAATGTCCAAATGGTCGTAAAGTTATGGACCTAGCTGCAGTGGTCATCGGTCCCAAAACTTACAAACTACGTAAATTAACTCATTCTAAGTCAACACACACACACATATGCCCGAGGGAGGACTCGAACCTCCGACGGTAGCATGCCTCCTTAGTGCACACGGTTATTCCGCAACGGCTGCTTTTATCAGTACGCTCTTTGGTCCAGTCAAATAGTAGCTATACCTTGCAAAAGATGGGGTGGAATATTATTTTTTTTAACTCGTTAATATGGTTGGTAAGATTAGAAAACTAAGTTTTGACAACAAAATTTCTCTCGGGAAGACTTTCTACGGTCAAAAAACTTCGAAAATTTCGGACTTTTTTTCACTATTTTCAAAATTATCCGTTATTTGGGCTCCTACCGCTTTTACGTTTGTTCTTTTTTATTGAGCACAAAATTCTCTACAAATTTGATTCTTACCATTTTTTTCTACTCGCAATACCTAAGGCGCTACAGTAAGTCAAAAAATTACGATTTTTCAAAATTCGTGCAAAGTGGCAAAATACCTAATTTTTGAATACTGTTATTTCAGTTTCTGTTTGTGTATTATAAATACAATATATATATATATATATGTTGGAATTTACCATATAATTTTCATATATTCAATTTTCTGTATGCAACATGGTGATTTCTGGAAGAATTCGTAGAAAAAAGCGAATATAGAGGTAACTGAAAACATTATTTTGTGTTTATTCAGTTTCAGACATTATTACTTTAAAGACCATTAATTTTTCTGCTGCAGTTACAGCTCTACTACAAGAGGTGATGTCTTTAGAAATTTTAGAGCCAACACAGTTCAACAAAAGTTAAAAATCGGAAGATTACATTCGACACAAATTGTGAATCAACATTCCAATTCAGCTCTAAGATCAAGCATTAATTTTGTCCCGCCACACTGCTCTCTACGTAGAAGTTGTCTACGAGTCTCGATTTTTCTTATTTTTCGGGTGATTAGCTACTTTCAGTTTTCTAAATCCCAATGTTCCTCTGCAATAATATCGGCCGGTGAATTGTAAACAAAACTCTATAACGATAACAAAATGGGATCGAGCAAACTGCGTTTCCACATGGCATAAACCCTTGGCTCCAGCCCTTTTGTTTGGTGACGAGGGGTTGAACATCGTTGCCTTGGCTACCAATGTTCAGCCTCTCTCAAAGAAGGATCTGGACCAAAAGATTGGAAAGTTGCACAGGTCACACCTATATGCAAGAAAGGCAGTAGGAGTAACCCATTAAACTACAGGCCTGTTTCATTCACTTCAATTTGCAAAAGGGTTTTTGAACATATCCTGTATTCAAATATTATGAATTATCTCGAACATAATGATCTATTGGCCCAAGGTCAACATGGATTTAGAAAATATCGTTCATGCGAAACACAACTACCTCTTTACTCACACGAAGTGATGTGTGCATTCATCAAGGGTTCACAAATTGATTCCGTACGTCTTGATTTCCAGAGGGCTTTTGACACGGTACCCCACAAACGGCTTTTAATCAAATTGCGTGGTTACGGTATAATGCCCCAAATTTGCGACTGGATAGGGGATTTCCTCTCAGAAAGTACACAGTTCGTAGTAATCAATGGTAAGGCATCGACTAAAACACAGGTGATATCGGGCGTTCCATTGGGTAGTGTTATTGGTCCTCTGCTGTTCCTTATTTACACAAAAGATTTAGGGGAAAATCTAAGTAGCTCTCTTAGGTTGTTTGCAGATGACGCCGTCATTTACCGTCTAGTAAAATCATCTGCAGAACGATTGGAATAAGATATCTGTATGGTGTAAGAATTGGCAATTGACTCTAAATAATGAGAAGTGTGAAGTCGTCCACTTGAGTACGAAAAGAAATCCGTTAAACTTTGTTTACATGATAAATAAATCAAATGTGAAGGCCGTAAACTCCACAAAATACCTAGGAATTACAATTACTTCTGACTTAAATTGGAAATAACACGTAGATTATGTCGTGGGAAAGGCGGACCAGAGACTGCGTTTTATTGGCAGAACCCTTAAAAGATGCAACGGAACTACAAAAGAAACTGCATACACTACGCTTGTCCGTCCTTTTATGAAGTATTGCTGACCAGTGTGGGACCCTTATCAGATGGGTTTGACGGAGGACATCGAAAGAGTCCAAAGAAAGGCAGCTCGTTTCGTATTGTCACGATACAGGGGAGACAGCGTTACGGAAATGATACAGGATCTGGGATGGGAATCATTACAACAACGGCGCTTATCGCTGCGGCGTAGGCTACTTACGAAACTCAAATCGCCAACATTCTCCTCCGAATGCGAAAATATATTGTTGACTCCCACTTACATAGGTATAAATGATCATCACAATAAAGTAAGAAAAATCAGAGCTCTAACGGAGAGATTCAGGTGTTCATTCTTCCCACGCGCTATTCGAGAATGGAATGGGAGATAAAATAGTATAACGGTGGTTCAATGAACCCTCTGCCATGCACTTAAATGTGATATGCAGAGTATCCCATGTAGATGTAGATGTAGAATCCACTGGCTGTCGTTCGTTGGCCTACATTGGCCTCTTGTGTTGCAGTTGATGAAATAAATGTGCCTTTCACGCTCGCTCAACAAAGGATCTGACCCAAAGACTGGAAAATTGCACAGGTCACAACGATATTGAAGAAAGGAAGCAGAAGTAATGCACTGAAATACAGAACTCTATAATCGATGACGATTTTCAGCAGATTTTCGAACATATGCTGAGTTCAAATTTTATTATTTATATCGAACAGGGCGATGGTCAACGTGGGCTTAGAAAATAAAGTTCTTGTGGAACCAACTAGCTCTTTATTCAAGCCATGTGAAACATGCTATATACAAGGGATCTCAAACTGATTCCATATTTTTAGATTTCCAGAGGGCTTCTGACATCGTGCGTCACAACTGTCTCTTGAGCAAATTGCGTGCTTATGGAATATCGTCTCAGATTTGTGATTGGATTGGAGATTTCCTCTCAGAGAAGACACAATTCGCAGTAATTGATGAAAAAGAATCGGCTGTAACAGAAGTGATATCTGGCATTTCCCAGGGTAATTTCGGAGGACCTCTGCTGTTCCTTATATGTATGCACAATTTGGGAGAAAATCTGAGCAGTCCTTTAGTTTGTTTGCAGATGATGCTGTCATTTATCATCTAGTAAAGTCACCAGAAAATCAAAACCAACTGCAGAACAAATAAGATATTAGTACGGGGTGAAAATTGCCAGTTGACTTTAAACAATAAAAAAGTTTGAAGTCGTCCACGTGGGTACTATAAGAAATCTGAAATCCACAAATTCAACTAAATACCTAGAAATTACTATTACGACACACCAATAGGTTTTCCTTGAACCCACACTGTGTTTCAAAGAAACATTTTTTTCCTTGTGGAACTTGATAAGTTCTGTGATTATAATTGGTTGTAATGATCCTTCAACACATGGACTTTTATTCTGCCAATGTGTGCATCTGTTCATTTCGTTTATTATAAACAAATGTGACCTACGCTCTTTTCCTGTAAATCTCTATTTTTTTGCTGAACGAGAGCTTCGTGATAATTGTAGGTCAGTTAAGAGGTTACGTATACATAATGTTCTGTGCCATATCTAAACCGAATTTCCTCGACTGCTGGTGTATAGATCACCTTTTAACACCAATGATGTGGTCTTCGATATCGTCCGTTTGTTAGTGGGAATAGCTACATTCAAACGTCAAGAAGTGAATGTCTTTATGAATACATTTTAGTTTACGTTCGAGGCTTGATTCTCTGATTCTTATGATAAAAGAGAGGCTTTTTCTTTCTAACAGTATTTCCATTTGTTATATCAGCGAAGTGCTTTACAAAGATCAAACTAAATCAATAATAATATATCAGAAGAGAGCTAAGATAACGGCCTGTTACACTAATTACCAAAATCCACAGCATGCACGAAGTACATTTAATATTTACATATGAAAGCTAGATATTGTTGTAGTACACACAGTGGCCATAACAATTCGATAAAGTGACTCTATAATCGTCCAATTAGTTATGCGTTCATGACCCCAGGTTTTTAGTTTTTAATATTATTGTTGTTATTATTATTTGGATATATCACAATCTCTGACTTCCTTATCTCCCCCTACGACCTTATAACTTATTTCTCGATGTCATAACCTCACGTTACTTTCTTCGTCAATTCCGAAGACAACACCGTTCTTTCTTTTCTTTAGCAGTCCACATAATTTTCAATATTCTTCTCTAGAACCACATCTCAAATGCTTCTATTGTCTTCTCTTCCTGTTATCACACTGTTCATGTTGCGCTTCTACATAAAGCTGTGCTCCAAACGTAGATTTTTCAGAAATTTCTTAGTCACTTTAAGGCTTACATTCGATAACAATAGATTCCTCTGAGCAATGAAATCCCTCTTTACCAGTGTTCTCGTGTTAGTCTGCATTTTGTATGCTCTCCTTGCACCGTGGGCCACTGTAATTTTGCTTCCAAAGTAGAATTCCTTAACTTCATCTACTCGTGATCACCAATTTTTATCTTAAGATTCACGCTACCTTCATTTCTACTTTTTCATATTACTTTTGTCGTTCTTCTGATTACATTTGCCTGTATTCTGTACTGATTAGTCTATTGATGTGGTTCAGGGTGTTTTCTGTTTCTTCTTCACGTCCACTGAGAACACCAATGTCATCACCGAATATTATCATTGATATCTTCTCACCCACGAAGCAATTTAGATGTGGATGTGAAGGAGAGGATACGATGGAGGGAAAGAATAAGCAATTAAAGAGTTCTGGAAAGAATTAGCGAGAGGAGAATACTGCTGGAAGTGAAAAGAGAAAAGTAGAACAAATGGGGAGAGGGCACATTCGTTGAGGCGGGAGTGCTTGATGCGAGATGCTTCGAATGACTAATTCGTGGAAGGAGATTGAGAGGAAGGAGGAGATACATGTTGAAAGTAGATTTAAAGGGAAGTTGGAAGAACGCGGACCTGAAGAAGCCGGAAGGAACAACAGCATGAAGAACTACCGTGTGAAAACCCATCTCTGACTAGAGGACAACTTCATTCACACGATAAATCACTCACCCCCTTTACATGGGCTCCCAAAACCGGATTTCGTAAACCGATTTTCCAATTCCGCTTTTGGTTGGTCATGTAAACACTCCAAAATCGATTTTGGAAATCCGCTTCTCTAAAGCGGCTTTCCAGTTCCACAATCGATTTTCGTGCCCATGTAAACGCAACCGTTTTTGAAGCGTTCTTGGCTTGTCAGATTGTGTTTTAAGAATTTTCGGCACATATGGAAAGAGTGATATTTTCTAATGTGAAATAAAAGTATAAATATTAGAGTGAACATGAATCTGTGTATTTAAATAAAGAAAAATAGCGATTGTGCACACTAAATAAGGAACTGAATCAGCTGTTTTCCAGCCGCCATGTTAAGTGAGCTAGGAAATCCGATTCAGGCTATGCCATGTAAACACGACAGCGAAAAACAGTTTACGAAAATCGGTTTTCGTCTTCCGGAAGATGTGTTGCATGTAAACGTAGTGACTGAAATATAAAGGCAGTAAATTCAGCAACATAATAAGGAATTACAATTGTGAACAACATCAAAATAAAACGAAAATATAGTAAGGTAGGCGAATCAAAGATTGCGTTTCATCGGTAGGAAACTTGGAAGATGCAACAGTTCTACTAAATAAACTACCTACACTAGTCCGTCCTATAATCGAGTATTGCTGCCCAGTGTGGGAATGTCACCAGGTGGTCTTGACAGAGGACATAGAAAAAGTTTAAAGTACAGCACCTCCTTTCGCGTTATCGCGATATAGGGGAGAGAATGTGACGGGATTGGTGCACGAATTTGGGTGGAAATCATTAAACCAAAGGCGTTATTCCTTACGGCGTGATCTATTCTTTCACCAACTTTCTCCTCCTAATGCGAAAATATTTTTTTAGCAACCAACTAAATAGTGAACATGATCATCATTATAAAATAAAGAAAACAGATCGAAAATTGAAAGATTTAGGTGTTACTTTTTCCCGCGTACTATTTCAGAATGAAACGGTAGAGAAATAAGATAAAAACAGAGCTATCCCGAAACGACTTACGATGCCGCCCCACAACTTTCCTTCCGCCAGTACGTCGCTTCCTACTTTTCAAACTTCGCAGAAGCTCTCCTACGAAACATGCAAGACTAGCACTCCTGGAAGAAAGGATATGGCGGAGACATGAATTAGCCACAGCCTAATTCCAGAATGAAACTTTCACTCTGCAGCGGAGTGTGCGCTGATATGAAACTTCCTGGCAGATTAAAATTGTGTGGCGGAACCGGGTGCAAAGGTCCCAGGTTCGAGTCCCGGTTCCGGCACACAATTTTAATCTGACAGGAAGTTTCATATCAGCGCACACTCCTCTGCAGAGTGAAAGTTTCATTCTGAAGATAAAAACAGTTCGCCGTACTCTGTCAGGCAGCGAAAATATGTAGGTGACGATCAAGATTTTTTCCTACGCCCTATCAGGCATGGTAATGTGCATCTGGTGTTTCCATTCTCATGCTCCCTCCGTAAACTACGAGAACCGCTTTACTCTTTGAGACGGAGAGTACTGTGAGTATAAATGTCACTCTTCTCCCCCCCCCCTTTTTTCCTGTTCCATTTACGATGGTTGTGACTACCGGTGCAGTAAATGACACGTTTTTCGGTCAGTGGTAGTCGAACTAACTACTGTTGATCGTGGCATCCCGCATCATCACACGCTAGCGGCTGCGACCGCGGGCGTGCTACACGAGAGAGAAGCCACTCCATTCGGTTTGTATTATGAGGTCGCTGCTCTATTATGGACCAGTCAAGCATTACATCACCGCCGAGACGGGCCACTAGCAATGGAAACACAGTACCATGCACCAGTTCCAGCGACGTTAGAAGAATGAGCTTAAGGGCCAGTGCAATGTTCGTCTACGATTCGCGCGAAGTGGAGACCATTTGCTCTTTGTTTACATTGCGGAGCACGGCAGTGAGGTCATAAGCACCCATGGGCATTCAGATATCAGTCGGAGGCAAAATCTTCTAACCAGTTCTTAATCAAGAGGAGTACAGAGTTGCGTCATCTAGCGTTTGATTCTACTATATCATAAATCTACGTATCTTGGGGAACAATCACAAACATGCTGAACGGAAGGGATGGTTGGTCGCGATCCAAGAGCACAGTGGTAAATTAGTCTTATGACGTAATGGAAGGAAGATTGACCGGATTAACATCCTCTCCAGAGCGAAGTTACGAGTTGTGTTGCTCACAAAACGTGTGTAAGATCCACACTGCAGTACTGTTCATGCGCGATCATCATCGATTTAGACTAACAGGAATGAAGATTGGGACGGCACGCCCCGTCGACAGCGTGGTTATTAGAGACGAGCTCACGCTGTTAGTTTTGGGTAAAGCCGTCCTCTCACGGGACGTGGAAACGCGCGTGGAGAAGAACGTGGTGCCGTTACAGCATGGAATTCCACGTTCCACTACCCTGCGAAGCGTGGAATAAAGGATACAGCATGTTAGATTTTTGCTTCGTGGAGTAGAACGTGGCCAATGAAAAACGACCTAGTTTTCACGTGACAAGCAAAACTTTTGATCCGCCATATTGCAAACGGAACTCCGTATTTCGTTCCTTCTTTCGTTGTAGCATACGATGTATGCGTAAAATCTATATAAAGTGTTAGAATACTGAAAAACTTTTAGATATGATTTGTTACAATAAATTACCGGAAACAAAATTTTCATGGCTTTAAAGCTTCTCGTATTTAACGTGTGTCAGTGTTATAATTTGTATAATGGGAAACAATATCGTCCCTTTGCTACGGTATAACGCATTCTATCGAAGAAGCGTCTTTGTAATGCTATATCATAGATAGATATATTAAAATCGGTTTTAGAAGCGTAGTATCCCTAAAAATCGTGTTCGCCACTGCAGTGTAGGAATAGCATAGTTGGTAGTGTAACATACTGTGGCGTAGAGGTTGTGAGCAAAACGGGTTCGCGTTTCTGCACTTCCTAAATATTTTTATTATTTCCGTTTTTGTTTTCTTAACGTTTCTGGTTCTTTCTTGCTAATTTAAGTGTAATATCCGATATTCGTTGTTATTTCTTTTTAAGACAACGTATTAGCGTCGTGGTTAGAGTCACGAGCTGTGGAGGAAAAGAGATGTAAATAACAGGTTTGCATCTACACTCTTCCAGATATTTTTAACTATTTGGTTTAATTAGGTTAATTAACTTATTTGTTAATTTAATACTATTATAATATTCGGTATTCCGCGTTATATATTAGAAACAAGAACGAACTTTGTCCACGAGAGAATTTGTTGAGTTTTTCGTTCTAGGCGACAGGAACAAATGAAATTCAAGACAGTACCCTACGTCTCTCGGTTTTCCCCACGGTGTTTGAATTACATTGCAGTTCAGTACACTGTTGGAATAGTTCAGTTTCACAGTTCAAAATGAACATGGCTAGCGCGTAGTTACAGAAGCAGATGCAGTATAGTAGAAACAGTGTTTACGTACAATACCAAAAGCAAAAATTAACACAAGGAGCACTGTCGAGCTGAGGCGTTGTCCCGCGTGTGTCACAAGTAAAATATATGGCGAGAACCTATTATCTCCGAATATACAGAATATGTACAACGTGGAAAATTGGAATATAAGAGCAAGACAACTGGAGTTGGTGCAAATTATGTATTTCACCATTGACAAATTTTTAAAGAATTTTTGCCATAAGTGATTTTGTCGTAAACTTCGTTATTATTCTCAACCGCTTTAAGATACATGTACCGTCTTTGTGCTTCTTGAAGAAAAAGAAAATACAATTTCTATAAGAGTATTGCATGTCACATGAAAGCATAAGAAAGCATTTCTTTGTTTCCTGACATGGCCTTTTGGAAAACATGTTTCCAATCAGGAAATCAAGAAGTGAAGTTTTCCGAAACGGAAATTTTATTTACAACGACGAACTATTATCCACGACTGTACAGAGAAGCAATTGAAATATACAAACATGGGGATAATTTTAATAGAAAGGAAGAAGCAATGAAACTTAATGACATATGGACTGTGGCTCTTCAGAGTAGGCAGTTACGCTTTTATCTTTGACCATCGACTATCGAAAGTTATGTTTTATCTTTGACAAGGCTTATCTCTGCTGCGCACGTGAACACTTGACCACGCCCCCTTTTGGACAGTATTTATACCGTTCTCCGACGCCCGACTCGTCAGTCGGCAAGACTCACCGCTACCAGTAGCACCTCTGAGGATGTCCAGCGCAGCTCTGGACGAAACGTCAGGAGCAGATATGTTTCTTCGACCACGACCAGATAGCCCGGAAGATTCAACAGGAATTATAACGACTGTAGTTTCCTCTTGCTTTCAGCCGTCCGCAGTAACTGGATGGCAAAGCCATATCAGCTGATGTTACAAGGCCAACTCAGTTAATCATCCAGACTGGTTCCCCTGTGATTAGTGAAAATGTTGCTGCCCATCTTTAGGAACCACACGTTTGAATGGCCTCTCCATAAATACCCCTCCGTTGTGGTTGCATCTACGATACGGCTATCTGTATCACCATACCTCATTTCGCAATCTTGACATTTAATTTCATACACTCCCGCTTTCCCCATCCAATTCTCCCCTGTGTCAATCTTATGTATCACCCTCTGCGTCAGTTTGCACAAACGGGTAGAAACTTTAAAGTAAGATTTAAAGAGCATAGCAATAGGGAGAATGATACATCGGCGAAGCACCTAAAGGCAGAAAAACATTCATTGGGCAACATCAGTGACAGTACGAGAGTAGTTCATTTTGAGGACAAAGGACGACTGTTATCATATCTCCAGATATGAGATATTTTGCGCTCTAAAGGAGGGTTGTGGCGCCGAGCTGAATGAAAAGACAGACTTGTCTAAAGAGCATTTTTGGTCCCATTTTAGTCATGTCCTCGTTCCGAAATAATGACTTATCCGTTTGGTTTACCATTATATAGGAACGTGTTTTTCTAATTTACACTGTTTATTTAAACCTCGCCTTAGCTAGACAATATATTTGATCCCTTCACAACATCATGGTTGATAGCCGTGATTGTTCTGTTCCTTATATCTTTGACATGTAAGAGCAGTTGTCACGCTGAAAACGACCGAAAAACATTGTGGTTACGTTACCACACTAGTGTATTCTAAATTAATTTTTATGGTGGACATGCACGAAACTTACGTACGTTTTAGAGTTTGACGTTGCTCATTGGCAGAATGGTTATTTAATTTATAAGGTGGGTGTCTTTGGTGTAATTTCAGTTCGTTGCTTCCGGTTTTTAAAAACATCGTATTTATACGTCATTTATGTGATTCCTTCCTTTTAGCACTTGAACATGGGACAATGTGGTCTCTAAACATGTCGTGACGACTAAAGTGTTATCATATTGACAACTGGTGCGAGATTTTATGATACAAATTGATAAACAGTTGTACGATGGCGGCAGTTCGGAATATTTAAATGTATAGTTTGAACGTTCTACAGCAAACGGTTCAGAAGTCATGACGATTTGATTTTATATGTATTTACGGAATTTACGATATTAGCTACCAACGGGTAAAGTTGAAAATGTGTAACCGGCCTGGTTTCCAACCCGGGTCTCCTGCTTCCTAGGCAGTTGCGCTGACCCCTACACCATTGGAGAAGCAGCGAACATCAGATTCGCACGGACTACTGTAGCTCACCTCTCGTCAGATACAAATTCCCAACTTTTCCCTGCCCACTATTACTCAAACTCTTGTGTTTTTATTTTATTTTATTTTTCAAAAACTTATTCCCATAAGAGAAAGCGCCCACGAGTGCCTCCACTCTGAAGAAGAGATCATATCCCATTATCAGCTAATTATACAAGTTACTTATAGTTCAATAATTGGAAGGAAGGGTTTAACGCTCGACGACAGCTTGGTCATTAGAGACAGAGCCCACGCTCGGATTTTTGGGTTAGGATGGGGTAAGGAAATCGGCCGTGCCCTTTGAAAGGAACAATCCCAGCATTTACCTGGAGTGTGAAACTTATATGTTAAAATAAAATAAGCTGATTGGGATCGGTGACAAACTAGGGTATGTGAGTGTGCAAGGTTTGTGTGCAGATTCAACAGTACCTGTTTAGATTAGTACAGTTGTGTGAATGTAGAAATTTATCTGAATGTCTCATCATCAAGTAACAGTCAATATTATAATTAACCAGCCTGGCATCGACTGATAGCAATGAGTATGGCCCTGTTAGTTGCGCTGAACTATCCAGAAACGAGTCTGGTTGCAACTCAAGTTCTGATTCGTTAAATCAGACAGACAATTTATTCATTAATTAAATTAAATACTGCTCAATGTTTGACACAAATTTGATATCCAAAATTAAATGTTGACATTGGTGAGGTGAGAGACAATCTCGAACGGTGACTGATAGTAGCGGAATGGCGTAATAGTATGACACAATAGAAACACTTAAGTTGACAATTACGTGTCTGTTAATTGATTAAAGATTATTAAAGTTAGGTTTGTACAATCTACTCTAGTGTGCAAATATCTAATTCGATAATTGTGTATTTGACTAATTGTTTGTTTGTAAATCTATCGGACCAAACTGCGTGGTCATCAGTCCGTAGCTTACAAACTACTTAACCTAAGGTAAACTAACCTAAGGACAACACACACACCCATGCCCCAGGGAGGACTCGAACCTCCATGGCGAGCAACCGCGCGCTCCGCAGCGAGACGCTTTGGACCGCTCGGCTACTCCACCGCGGCTTTGGCTAATTATTTACAGTTCAGATAAAAGTTTAGTTTATTAGATGTCAACAGTGACTAAGTATGGATTGCGAGCTTAACAACAATTATTGTATATACCGACACCTTCTGATCTAACTTTATTAACAAACTAATTATTCTGTTGTCAGCAAGTGGTGTAATTAATATCGGTATGGAAAGGAACAATAGACAAGTAGACAAGTATTATCGATAGTTACTTGATAATCAAGTAGATTACGACTTCGAATATGAATGACATAACAAATTGAACAATAAGCAAGTGGTGTAATTAATTTGTTATCTCGAGTACTTTCCACGATTGTCAAGAAATATTGATAGCTACCTGATAAACTAGTTGTCTACGATTCTCGTATCCAAAGAAATGTAAGAGCATAACAAACAGGGCTACTAAGTATGTGCGAAATAAATTTAAATTCACTTGCCTCTTATCTGTAGACAGCGGTCGAAGACAGTAGCTTCTTGCAGCACTTTAATGATAAAATATAAATAAAGTTGAAACTTGTACCTATCCTACCGTTTAAAAGTTGCAGCCTAAAATTACTTAGGGATAAAAAGAAATTTCAGTTTAAACAAAAAGGGGGACATAAAGCTGTCTTAAATTACAACAAAGTTTTAAGTTATGATTACTATTATTGTTACCTTATCAATACGACCATTACAAAAAATAACACAAAACTAGAATTATTAAGAATCCTAGCAGCTTGCAACAATACTATTGCAATATAGCTTTTAACCAGTACCTAATTTCGTCAGTCCACTTCCAGTCACTTCCCACCTTCTGTCCCTGTCCTCTCGCTACTCACTGCCTACTATTGACTCAACAGTTCTTACAATAATGTTTTTAGCCAAAGGGACAGAACAGTGCTGCCACCCTTCAAGTGATTTAGGGAAATCACGGAAAACCTAATTCTGGATGGCCGGAGATGGATTTGAACCACCTTCCGAATACGAGTCCGGTGTGTTACCACTGCGCCACCTCGATCGGTAAATAATAATTGTCATCCTGTAAATTACCACGAAGAGACTTAGACGATATGTGGGAGATCGTGTTCGGTCCTAATAGCTTGGAAGCGTCGCTATTTTATTTGAGTTAAATGATTCGAGCTCTGCTCAGTCTCCAGCGTTTCGCGCCATGGGTGTGTAGGCGTGCAAGCAGGACTGCTTGCTCTCTCAAGCGGTACTGAAGCTGACAGCGCTGCTAAAGCGGGGAAAGGCACGGGCTGGGCGAGTGGAAGCCGAAGCCGTCTTAACTTGTTTTGTCTGTCTCTCGGAATACGGCGTACACAATTGGCGAGACCGGAAGACGATGATTTAAGGCGATTACAGAAATTGCATAAGTAGCGGTCGGCGCGCGCGGGGTTCGCTTTCCATCTTCATCTGCTTGCGAGGAGCGTCCAGGCGCGACGGCGAGAAACACCCGCTTCCAAGCCGGTAGCTCCTCCACACAACACAGCACAACACAGCACTGGACTGGCCTTGAGTAAGTACGGCACTCATTCTACATCCCGCTTCAGCAGACGGCTCACTCCCAAAAAGATAAAAAGGTACACCTTCGCTATTGGGAAGATCTACTTTTATTGCCATAGTCATTTCTGCACTCTTTCCAAACTCTGCAGGTAACAGGAGTAAAATATAGGGAGCGAAGAGTTATATTCAACTTATACAAAAACCAGACAGCGGTTATTAGAGTCGAAGGGCAAGAAACGGACGCAGAGGTTGGGAAGGGAGTAAGACAGGGTTGTAGCCTTTCCCCAACGTTGTTCAATCTGTACATTGACCAAGCAGTGAAGGAATGAAAGGAGAAATTTGGAGAGGGAATTAAAGTTCAGGGAGAAGAAATAAAAAGTTTGCGGTTTGCCAATGACATAGAAATTTTGTCAGATACTGCAAAGATCTGGAAGAGCAATTGAATGGAATGGACAGTGTCCTGGAAGGAAGATATAAGATGAACATTAAGAGGAGCAAAAAGAATGTAATGGAATGTAATGTCAGAAAATCAGGCGATGCTGAAGGAATTAGATTAGGTAATGAGACAATAAAAGTAGTAGATGAATTTTGTTATTTGGGTAGCAAGATAACTTCTGATGGCCGAAGTAAAGAAGATATACAATGCAGAATGGCTATGGGGAGAAAAGCGTTTCTATGAAAGCGAAACTTGTTAACATCCAATATTAATTTAAATGTTAGTAAGTCCTTTCTGAAAGCATTGTCTGGAGTGTAGCATTGTATGGGAGTGAAACGTGGACGATAAGGAGTTCAGACAAAAAGATTATAGAAGCTTTTGAAATGTGATGCTACAGACGAATGATAAAGATTACATGGGTAGATCACGTGACTAATGAAGAGGTGGTTAACCGAATTTGGGAGAAAAGGAGTTTCTGGCATATTCTGACTAAGAGAAGGGATAGATTGGTAGGACACATTCTGAGACATCAAGAAATTGTCAACTTAGCATTAGAAGGAAGTGTGTGGGGTAAAAATGGTAGAGGGAGACCGAGGGATGAATACAGTAAGCAGATCAAAAGGATGTAGGTTGCCGAACGTATTCTCAGATGAAGAGACTAGCAGAGGACAGGATAGCGTGGAGAGCTGCATCAAACCAGTCTGCGGATTGAAGACCACAAAAAACACAATTCTGCACTCGGAGGAGAAAGTTTGTGATTGAAATTTCGTGGAAAAGGTATTCCTGCAGCGAAAAAACACCTCTTATTTTAATGACTGACGCACTATAATTATAATTATTATATTTGTCCGTCTGTCGCAACTGAAATAAACCAAAAATTTTGTTTGGTACACGTATTTCGCCTTTATGGTATGCAAGACATTGTCAGAGTCTTAAAAGTATACATTAATTACTTTGCAAACATTACATTATTTTGGATGGAAGTTAGAAACAGTTCTAGCACATTCTATTTTAAATAATACAATTTTTGTACATCTGGGTTTACACGTGTTCTTTTGGTACTGCATTTACTCACTCGAAATTTCGTTGTTCCAGGACTATCGAAGAAATTGTTCTAATTCTGCAACATCTGTACTTGTGATTATTGGCCGCGGTGAAGTAGCCGACCGGTCTAAAGCGTCTCACTGCGGAGCGCGCAGTTGCTCGCAGTCGGAGGTTCGAGTCCTCCCTGGGGCATGGGTGTATGTGTTGTCCTTAGGTTAGTTTACCTAGATTTAAGTAGTTTGTCAGCTATGGACTGATGGCCACGCAGTTTGGTCCGATAGATTTACAAACATTTGAACATTTTGTCATTATTGTCACCTGCATTGACGTTCGTTCGTAATTCGTGTAAACCCAAAACCTTTTTGATTTCTCGTGAAACTCGGAATGGCTACATAGCACGTAATTGAAGTCATTTGCTCGCAACCTTCAGTGGACATCATAGCATAACGTTGTTACAGTGTCGCTGAAATTATTCACATAAATTCACACAAACACATTATGAATGAAATGATGTCAGAATGAGAGTAAATTCTCATTATTTCTTCCACCCAAAATAAATCCTACAAAATCAGTGATAAATAGCCTTCTAATGTGGTTCCCCCAATAAGCGGACACCGCCAACTTGCTAATGTTAGATATTCGTAAGTGGCTACATGGCGTTACATCAACAGGATATTACGAAAGAAATAAAAATTGAAATGTTTGTATAGCTTATGGGACTTAACTACGGGGTCATCAGTCCCTAAACTTACAAACCACTTATAAACTACCTTATACTAAAGACGGCACTAATATCCATGCCCGAGGGGGGATTCGGACCCCCGACCGTAGCGGCCGTGCAGACCGTGACTGGAGCGCCTCAGTCCTCTCGGCCACCGCAGCCGGCACGAAAAAAATGGTACTGGCGTTCAGAACTGTTCTAATGGTTTTATGATGAATTCAGTAGAGGTCAAACCACAGCATCAATCGCAACATGCAAAGGGATCCATTGGCAAAGGACGCACACGTTCGACGACTTAGTGACGCAGTTGGAGAGAAAAAGAGGAAACGTTTCTAAGAGGCATAGATTCATCCGAAGTAATCTATCGAAATGGCGACAAAACCAATTCTGGACACCCAACCAGGGATTTCATCGTCGCTCTTATTACGTGTCCACTGCAGCAATATCGCATCCGAAATATTGTTTTCATTTTTACAATAAAACTATCCTGTTCCACTTCCGTTGTCCAATTTAAATATTTTATGCAACTGTGGGACGTTTAAAATAGGATCAAGGGTTTAGTATAAACGATAACGAAATAGACATTAAACTAATACAATTTAAAACCAACTTTGGTATTCAAATCCGATGCCTATAAAGCTTACTTTTGGTCAGTGACGTTGTACATCATTGCCCCGGAGACACAAGACTCACGAAGGAAGGGAAATTAGGGTTAAATGTCCTTTAGAAACCGTTCGCATTGGAGTTCGAACACACGCACGGATTAAATTTTGTTAAGAATTGGGAAGTGAGTCGGCCGTGACTGGAGCGCCTCAGTCCTCTCGGCCACCGCAGCCGGCACGAAAGAAATGGTACTGGCGTTCAGAACTGTTCTAATGATGCAAAGTCAAAACAATTGATAGGAGCGATATGCAGTTAAGACAGAAAACAAGCTGCAAAAAGTGTTTTACCAGAAAGTTTTTTATCAAACCTCTGTATTTCTTTGTACATAATCGTTACGCAAGATTGTGATGATGGTTTTCGGTCTCAAACGGTCGCCGTAGCGGTCTTTAATGCCGCAGTACAAAAGAGTTGATGATTAATATCGTATGAAGAACGAATGCACTCTACACAGCTGTCAACTACAGCGCATTATAAACAACTTTTACTTAATGCAAAGAACGCGTCGTCCACAGCGGTTGAAGGATGGCGCCGGTGCACTGGACTGCATAACATTGCGTGTGGTGCGTTTGAAAGCAGGTAGGGATCAGGTATGCCTCCAGCAGGGGGCTCAGGTGAACCTGAATGGGCCGGTCCCCGGTGCGAATAATGTGCTTTTATTTCAAGCCGAAGCCCCCATCTAGTATCCGGTTCTCCCCTTCTTGACTGGTGAAAAGAAAAAGAAAGAATCGTTCTGAAGAGCAGCAGTATTTAACGTCTGCCCGTGATACCTTCCAGATACCCTCATGGGAACTTGTGGGCCTCCCCGCGGAACAAAAACATGTCTGAGACAAGGGTTGACGTGGGCAGTGAAAGCGGCCGGTGGCGCTTCACAAAGGCCAGGCCAGGCCAGGCCTGACGCTGCCCAGGGCTCAAGCCGGCGAGCTGCTTTGCCCCAGTTCGTTAACCAGCAACGGCGCACTTCTCTGGAGTGACAGCATGTGATGGCTGGGAAGTGAATTTCTCCTTAATATGTGTAAATGTATGCTTGCGTAACATTCTGACATATACTACTTGACTTTGGCTCCCGTAAAGTGTTGTATGATCTCCGACTAGGGTGACCAACTCTTCCCTATTTTACATGTTGTGCCATACTACAGAAACTTTACTGTAATACAAAGTGTTCATATTTATGTAACTGTTTTTCAGACATGTACGTATGTCTTCAGGGGAACTGGACGCGATCGGGCCGCATTTTCATACCTTGCTTTCGGTGCGCATTACTCTTGATCTATAATGCGGGGGAAGTTGCGATTTTGTACCAACACTGATTGACATTAACTCAAGCTGCAGTAGGAAATTTATTGAAATATCTGTTATAATTTAAGAATGACAATATTTTGCCTAATATACAGGGTGTCCCAGCTATCTTGTCCACCCAAGATATCTCTGGAACAATAACAGCTATTAGAAAACGACTTTCACCGGTATCAATGTACGGCTGGGGCCCATGAATGTACATATTTGGAAACATTCTAAAACGAAAGCAAATGTGTTTTTTTAGACAAACGTATGTTTTTTTTAATGGACACCCTATATTTTTTTCTTCAGCAATCCATAGCATGACAAATCACATAAACAATGGCGTTGATTGGATCGCAATATTCCAATTACATCCCGAGATATTGCGACGAGATGTTGACGCTTGAAAAACCCGAAATGCACTGCTAGCGCACGTCCTGAGGCTCAGGCGTGAACCCCATGCAGCCCGTAATCGCGATGTGATTTACATGCGTAATCGCACTTCCATACTTATCAAGAGGTCCGAAACGAATAATACGGTCCGCTGCCATCCTGCATTAAAGTCGTACATTCCAATATTATAAAAAAAGAGACAAGGGTTTTCCTTTGAGAAAATGAGGAACCCTGTATTGTTTGACATTAAAAAACAACGGTCTCTACTGAACTGCGATCTATCGTTCACGCCGGCTTCTACCACTGGCGGCGCCGAAACGTAGAGGGCAGAACTGTCCATTCTTGCGCACGCGCCCTCGGCCTTCCGCGGCGTATATACGGGCCTCCGCTCGCGGCTTGTAGTCAGTGTACCAGCACTGTCACCTGAGGATGGCGGATAGGCGGACTGCCGAAATATTGTGTCCCGATGACGTATGTATCCGCCAGGAAACCCGAGAAGAATATTATCAATCATTACGCCGGGAAATCCTACGTAGTCACAATGTTCACAGTGTTTTTGACTCGCCGTATGACTCTTTCAGAACATTCCAGTGGCACAGTCTTGCTGGCCAGCTGCTTCTTTATTCTCTACAGACTTTTTCAGGAGTTTTTTCCTTACTCTGGACTCTTTACTGATAGCTCCCGTAGCCCTTTCAGCTCCAACTAGTCACTGACGATCAATGACAGTCAGAGCAGCTATTATATTATTTCCTGGTTGGATGCCTAATTTGTCCATTATTTTGTCCTGCTAATTGCACCATCATTGAAACAGATAACAGCATCCTTCACACCTATTTTGAGTGCTGTCCATCCAACAAACGTTTTGACATTTGCTAAGTATTTTTATAGCTTCATTGTTTCCATGACTGTGGCAGGCATGGAATGTTTTCTTGCCTGAAGCACCTGCGTGGCCAGTGTGCAGACATTTGTTAAAAGAGCGTTCTATTTAAAAATTAAGTAAACCATACATTTTTGGAAACGGGAGAAATTTGTCTTTTAGATGGAGGCACTTCTTTCCATTTTTCACTTATTTTCACGTTTAGGTCCTCTTAATGAACGGACACGGCGGCAAGTATGGCTGTCACATTAAATACTAGAAATATATTGGTAACTGCAAATATGATTCATCATCAGCCGTACGACTTAATGGTGATATATGAATCTGGACCGACCGAAACTTCCGCAGGCTACAGATTTGCTCGTATGAATAAAATGGAGAATGTACTTTATTCTCGGAATATCGGAGAAAATACTCGGATAAGCAATTCAGAAAATGTACTTCACCTGATTATGTATTCACCTAGAGAAAGAGGGCGGGGGAAGTTTCTCAATGCTAAGAACATTCTCAGATTTAGTATGAACAAAACTAGAGAAGTTTACCACACGCAGAGAGGTGAGTCCTGCACCATACTTCGAGCTGAGTGAATTTATTGAGGTTAAGTTACACCGTGGTTTATAATGAAACTGACAAATATTGTTTCGTTCAGAAGGCAAAAAAGGTACCTTTATACATAGTCTGAAGATGTATGAGAGAAACTAAAAACTTTATGCAAATAAAAAAATAAAACATTATTTTCCTGGTGAATCGCTTCCTTCGCAAAAATTAATTACTGTGACTTTTCAAGCATTTTATGCAATGACGAGAGTGATGTCAGAGGAATTTGTTCGTTACAGACATAGAAATGAAACCTAACTGGATTCAGCTGCGTGTTTTACTTGCGTTGTATGGAGTACAACTACGTAATAAAATTATATTGTAAGGTTTGAAACAGGGTCCATTATTATGCCTTTATGCTGTTAATTCCAAATAAAGTGCATCTTAGGCCTTCAAAGGCTTTATCACTAAATAAATATTGTTGCAACAGTGAAGAATTGTTTCTTGTATTGCTCCTGTTCATTCTACCAAAGCAGGCTGGCTTATTTAAGTTTTCTGACTTCGTAATGCTAATTTCTGTTATGTTAGAAGTAGACGCGTCAGAAAAAATTACTAACTGATTAATTACAACTCTAGCGGTTTGTACCTTGTAAGAGAACTGCAATGTTTATCGGTTACGATGAGACCATTGGGTGTCATATTTACACTCCTGGCCATTAAAATTGCTACACCACGTAGATGACGTGGTACAGACGCGACGTTTAACCCACGGGAAGAAGATGATGTGATATGCGAATGATTAGCTTTTATGAGCATTCACACAAGGTTGATACCTGTGGTGACACCTACAACGTGCTGACATGAGGAAAATTTCCAACCGATTTTTCATACACAAACAGAAGTTGCCTGGTGAAACGTTGTTGTGATGCATCGTGTAAGGTGGAGAAATGCGTACCATCACGTTTCCGTTTTTAATAAAGGTCGGATTGTAGCCTATCGCGATTACGGTTTATCGTATCGCGACACTGCTGCTCGCGTTGTTGCGATCCAATGAGTGTTAGCAGAATAGCAGAATATGGAATCGGTGGGTTCAGGAGGGCAATACGGAACGCCTTGCTGGATCCCAACGGCCTCGTATCACTAGCAGTCAAGATGACAGGCATCTTATCCGCATTGCTGTAGCGGATCGTGCAGCCTCGTCTCGATCTCCAGTCAACAGATGGGGACGTTTGCAGGACACCAACCATCTGCACGTATAGTTCGACGACGTTTGTAGCAGCATGGACTATCAGCTCAGAGACCATGGCTGCGGTTACCCTTGACGCTGCATCACAGACAGGAGCGCCTGCGATGGTGTACGCAACTACGAACCTGGGCGCACGAATGGCCAAACGTCATTTTTTAGGATAAATCCAGGTTCTGTTTACAGCATCATTATGGTCGTATCCGTGTTTGGCGACATCGCGGTGAACGCACATTGGAAGCGTGTATTCGTCATCACCATACTGGCGTATCACCCGGCATGATGGTATGGGGTGCCATTGGCTACACGTCTCGGTCACCTCTTGTTCGCATCGACGGCACTTTGAACAGTTGCCGTTACATTTCAGACCTGCGGCTCTACCCCCCCCCCCCCCCCGATTCGATCCCTGTGAAATCCTACATTTCAGCAGGATAAAGCACGACCGCATGTTGCAGGTCCTCTACGGGCCTTTCTGGTTACGGAAAATGTTCGACTGCTGCCCTGGCCATAAAATTCTCCAGATCTCTCACCAACTGAAAACGTCTGGTCAATTATGACCGAGCAAAAAAAATCAAATGTTTGTAAAGTCTATGGGACTTAACTACGGGGTCATCAGTCCCTAAACTTACAAACTACATATGAACTACTTACAAACTAGGACGGCACAAATATCCATGCCCGAGGGGGGTTCGAACCCCCGACCGTAGTGGCCGTGAAGACCGTGACTGGAGCGCCTTAGTCTCCTCGGCCACTTTGGCCGGCATGAGCGAGCAACTGGCTTGTCACAATACACCAGTCACTACTCTTGATGAACTGAGGTATCATGAAGCTGCATGGGCATCTGTAGCTCTGTTGGACCTCTGTTATTAGAGAATGAAACGCTAGAGAAAGATCATAAAAGCGGTTCGATAAACCCTCTGCCATGTACTTCAATGTGACTTTGCAGAGTGTTTAAAATGGTCAAATGTTTGTAGAGCTTATGGGACTTAACTACGAGGTGATCAGTCCCTAAACTTAAAAACTACTTATGAACTAACTAAGACTAGGGACGGCACAAATATCCATGTCCTAGTTGGGATTCGAACCTCCGACCGTAGTGGAAGTGCAGACCGTGACTGACGCGCCGCAGTCCCCTCGGCCACCGCGGCCGGCGCAGAGTGTTTATATAGATGTTGAATAAGGTACTGAAGTCGGCGCCTCTGATCATGGCCGTCTGGGATCACACGGAGCAAGTATTCCACAATAATAGTGACGTACTCTAAACCTTTGATAGTCGTTCAGTTAAATACGCGGTCTAATGGAAGCCTGGGTGCCTCTTCCCGTATCACAGTACGATCTCTGTCGTCTTACGTTCGTGGCACTTTGTAAGTTCGGAGCAGCCGTTCTCCTGGATGGCGGCATATCAGCACACGACCATCGATTTCGTGTGTCACTTCACTGCGCCGGCGGCAGTGGCCGAGCGGGCTGCGGCGCACCAGTCACGGTCTGCACGACCGCTGCGGTCGGGGGTTCGAATCCTCCCTCGGGCATGGATGTTTGTGTTGCCCTTAGGTTAGTTTAAGTTAGTTTAAGTAGTTTGTAAGACTAGGGACTGATGACCAACGTAGTTTCGTCCCATAGGGTTACAAACATTTGAACATTTCGTATCACTTCACTGCTCAGCATTCTCGGCCAACCGACGAAACTCGTGAATAAGAACGGGGCTTACACTGCATGTGACTCTATAGGTATTACGAGTTTCTGAACCGAATCTGGTGGAGAGAGAATTAGGGGAGACTGCTGTAATGGAAGATGGTGGATACTCGTGGTCTCCACGATGTTTCGTGAAGTTGGTAGCACAAGTTTCCACTAAAGGATGCTGACACCGCGTGTGTATCTTTGGAACTACTGTTGCCACTTTATCATATTCTTGGCTAAATTTAGTATCCTTTCAAGTGATTTAGGATAAAAAAATCATCCGTGGCAGAATAGCCGTGCGCACTAAAGCACCTTGATATGGTGCGCACGGCCGTTCGCCGCAGGAGGTTCGAGTCCTCCGTCGGTCATGGGTGTGTGTGTGTGTGTGTGTGTGTGTGTGTGTGTGTGTGTGTGTCTTGTTCTAAGGATCAGTTAGTTTCAGTAGTTTGTAAGTTTAGGGACCGATGACCACTGCAGTTAGGTTCCATAACTTTATAAACATGTAAACTTTGAAAAAAATCAGTTGAATATATTTTTTCCGAGTGGCGCGGTAGAATGCCAGACTATGAATCCAAAGGCCGCGGGTTCGATCCCCGCTCAGTCTTAGGATTTTTATTTGTCACTTTTCACTTCTTTCACCTCTGTTCACGTGAAAAAATACCGAGTTGCAACGTGATTCTGAATCCACAATAAACTGTAGGTCCCCATATAACTGGCTGGGTAAGTCAGATCAAAGGTTGAAGTAAAGCAACGGCATACCACCTCCAAACAAGACCATGCATAGTAAAACACTGTGGTCTTAAAACCAATCTTCGGATTGTTGATTGCTTTACCTAGATAATGTGTGTGTGTTTTTTTTTTTTTTTTTGTTTTTTGTTTTTTTCATGAAATGAATTTTCATTGTGAGGAACGTTATAGTATACACCATGCCGCCGTACTGCTATATCGACATTCGATCAGCCATTTTGTGTCATAATGTATCCTAGCTCCTAGGGCCATAACTTTACATACAAACTCACATTAGAGATCCCTCGCGAACTGTAACTTGGCCTATAGCCAGTGGAGGATACGGTGAGCTGAGAAACTCTTGTTTTCGCGTTGTGTAAGGAGTTAGGTGAAAGAGGGGGGCGGGGGGGGGGGGAGAATCCGCGTCCACCTGGAGCGCAAACAACACGTCCCATGTTTCAGCTTCCACGAGCTCCTGATAACCCGAATGCTTTCCCGAACTACAATACAAGATAACTCTCGTGATGCAACAGAAGTCATACTAATACCATCTCAGTAACAAATAAGACGACACTGTAGTCAACACAGCTAATAAGTATGCTGCGCACTCGGCAATGGATATCTGTAAATCACTGCAATACGAAGTCTTCCGGCTGCTGCCGAGATCAGTATTGAATTTCTTCTTAGAATGTTAGCAACTAATTAATGTTTGATGATCATATATTAGTGATCAGAGTTCACTAGCAAAACACATGGAGCGATAAATGCTAGTATTGGTCATTTACGTATTTAGTATTGCATCATAACGAACTGTAGTTAATAGCTATATCTTTTCCGCTGACTTCTTGTTGGTAGTGAAGGTAGCTATATTGGCATTTGTTCCTAGTCCTTTCCCTAACTATTAGCACATTTTTTGCGTATTCTAGACAGTTATTCGGTATAAAATATTTTTTTTAGATTTGGCAGCACTGACTACATATTTTGTAGTTTACTCTGCTAACTTTTTCATTTTGATTTTTCTTTTGAAGCTACAGTCTTCTTGTCGGCTTTGTTTAACTTAACGACAAATTACACTATGTAGCCTAATATAAATAAAAATGTTAATTTTCCAGTTGTACATGATTATTTACATTTACATATGTACTCCGCAATCCACAGTAAAATGAGTGCGGAGGGTACACCCTACCACTACTAGGCATTTCCTTTTCTATTCCACTCCCAAATAGAAAGAGGAAAAAAGAATGCCTATATGCCTCCGTACGATCCCTAATTTCTCTTATTTTGTGTTTGCAATCATTACGCGAAATGTAAGTAGGCGGCAGGAAGATCGTTCTACAGTCAGCTTCAAATTCCGGCCCTCTAAATTTCATCAACAGAATTTCTCGAAAAGAACGTCGTCTTTCCTCCACCTATCCCCATTTGAATTCCCAGAGCATTTCGTGACACTTGCGCATTGGTCGAACCTACCAGTAACGAACCTTGCTGCTCGCCTCTAAACTACTTTTATGTCTTCCTTTAAACTGCTGCGGGTCCCAAACACTTGAGCAATACTCAAGACGTGGTCGTACAAGCGTTTTACACGCGGTCTCCTTTACTGATGAAGTGCATCTTCCCAAAATTCTCCCAATAAACCGAAGTCGGCTGTCCGCCTTACAACTGTCCTTACATGTTCGTTCCATTTCATATTGCTCTGAAGTGTTACGCCCAGATATTTGAACGACGCAGCTGCATCAAGAAGCTCACTACTAATGATGTATTCGAACATTATGGGATTGTTTATTCTACTCATGCGCATCACCATACATTTTTCTACATTTAAAGCTAGCCAACAAGAAATTTTTTCTACGTCTTCATGTATGCTATTACAGTCAGTTAAAGACGACATCCTCCCATATACCACAGCATCATCAGCAAACCGCCACAAATTAAATGATTCCCGGATTTCTTTTCGTATGGTAAGTATATAATCAGGCACCACTGACTGTCACGCCAAAGAAGGATGTAATACCGGTTAAACTTGATATTTCAAAGTTTTGTGATAAAAAAAACTGTTCAGTTTCATTTCGACATTCACTAGTTAATGGTTAACTAAGATCGTAAAAATCTTATCAAATTTTCAAATGTTTGTTAAGCTTATGGGACTTAACTACGGGGTCATCAGTCCCTAAACTTACAAACTACTTATGAACTACTTACGAACTAGGACGGCACAAATATCCATGCCCGAGGGGGGATTCGAACCCCCGCCCGTAGTGGCCGTGCTGACCGTGACTGGAGCGCCTCAGTCACCTCGGCCACCGCGGCCGGCAACAATCTTATTAGGTGTGTTTCAAACAAATAAAAATCATAATTTTACAACGTTTTTTTTTTTTTTTTTTTTTTTTTTTTTTTTTTTTTTTATGCAAGTGCTGTTACCTTAGTCGTCCCTACTACTTCTTACCAGTTTAATGATTCCTAAGCGTCCATTTAAATATGTGGACACTTTAGACATGACGGAGTCAAGACCTTTGTGGATACGTTTTCATTGGTACAATATCTGAGGGCTTCGATCTTAGCCGAGCATTCACGACGTGTTTGTGGCAAGGCAGCTAGTGTTACGATAAGGTATTCCTCATGGCTTACGAATAAGAAGTGACCTAATCAGTCATATTCTGACGGACGTTTAGTCGCGTATCAAACCAGAAAATGCTTCGAGGAAGTTGTCGAGAGCAGCTAGAGGACATTGCGAATTAATCCGAGAAAATGATGATAAAGTTCTAAAAACGAATTTTCCGGATGAGTTCATCTGCAGTGACGATAGATTTACAATAAAAGGACGCACTATAAGTCATGTCAGGCCTCTCCAATCCTCCTCCGTATCTCCTCCGTGTCAACATGAATAAACTGCAAATGTTCAAATGTTTGTAAGGCTTAAGGGACTTAACTGCGTGGTCATCAGTCCCTAAACTTACAAACTACTTATGAACTACCTTATACTAAAGACGACACAAACATCCATGCCCGAGGGGGGATTCGAACCCCCGACGGCGGACTGCCGCGCGCACCGCAACACGGCGCTCCAGTACGCGCGGCTAATCCGCCACGGCAAATAAACTGCAATTGACTAATCTCGTTGATCATAGATCAACCTTGAGACCACTACTCTACCGTTTCACTCTAGAAAAGCTCGCAGGAGGAACGAACATTTAAATTTTTATGGCCGCACGGGAATGGTCGCGCGGTATCAGGCACCTTATCACGGATTACGTGGTCTTTCCCGTCGGAGGTTCGAGTCTCCCTCGGTCATGGATGTGCGTATTTTCTCCTTAGCATAAGATAATTTCAGTAGTTTGTAAGTGTAGGGACCTATGACTTCAGCAGTTTGCTACCTTAGGTGTACAAACTTTTGAACATTTGAAATCTGTCGCTACGAACAATTCTTCGTCTTATTTTAATGCAATGTAAGTTTCTCCCTATGTAGGCTGCTGTCAATAAAACGTTTTCACATTCAGACAGGAACGTCGTGACAGAAATCTTGTGAAAAGATCTCACTACAAAAACCACTTTTATACTTTAATGACTAACTCTCGAAATCCCGTATCCTTTTCGTGATACTCTCTCTCTCTCTTATTTAGCGGTAATACAGAACGAGCTACCCTGTTTTAGAATTTTTCTATGTTCTCCATCAGTCCTACCTGGTACGGATCACATACAGAACAGCAACACTGTAGGTGCGGACGGACATGTGTAGTGTACGCCATCTTTTCAATAAAGCTGACGCATCTTCTATTTGTTGACCCAATAAAACGCACTCTGGAGTTCGGATTCCCCTCAACATTATATAGGTGGCTGCCCAACGTAAGTTCTTGGTATCTGTAAATCCTAAGTATTTTTTTTTTTTTCGTTTTTTTTTTTTTTTTTTTTTTTTTCAATCATAGCCTTTCGGTTTGTGGGTTTTATTGTGAAACAGAAATGTTATCTTTCCTTTTAGTATTAATGTGGATGAGCTCACAATTTTTCTTATTTTGAGTCAATTGCCGATTTTTGTACAATCTGGAAAAGGTCTAACAAAAGATACCTTTGACCTGGAACGAATGGAACCGCACTATGCCATGTTTAGAATAATATAAAACCATGCTGACTTTTTGTCGACCGTAACTGTATCTAAATAATTAAAACGTTGCTTCAAATTTCCGCTACCAGTCGCAAATAAGATTTAGGTGTTAACAAATGTTTATTAGCAACAAGTTTCGATGCTGTACATCAGGGCCGGCGCAAGCCCAAGTGCCGCTCCGTGCGAGCTGCTAAATTGCCGCCCCCCCTTTTTTTAAGTTTGTGGAATGTTATTTAAACAGATCTGTAGGAAATGTCAGCAATCAATCGAAGTCTCAAAGCTTTTACTATGTGCGTACATATAAACCGTCATGTTGATAGTTACGTTCAGCATGACGGTATACATGTAAACATAAAGCATTGAGAATAGCCACACTGTGGCCGAAATCAATGTAGATCTGGAAAATAAAAACAAAAATTGCGACTGATTGGTGACATTCTCAACAGATTTGTACAAAACAGTCGCTGGGCACCAGCTCAAAAAGTTAGTCAAACCTGATTGAAGAAATCTAGCTAATTTTAATAAGCCTTGTGAATTTACAAATCTGTGTGAAATCTTATGAGACTTAACTGCTAAGGTCACCAGTTCCTAAGCTTACACACTACTTAACCTAAATTATCCTAAGGGCAAAAATACATACTCATGCCCGAGGGAGGACTCGAACCTCCGCCGGGACCAGCCGCACATAACTGTAGCGGCTTAGACCGCTCACACTCATGCCCGAGGGAGGACTCGAACCTCCGCCGGGACCAGCCGCACATAACTGTAGCGGCTTAGACCGCTCAGCTAATCCCGCGCGGCATGAACTTAGATTAACGTAAATAAACATTTTTCAGTGATTGTGAACAGATAATGTATTCAACGGAAAACAAAATATATTTACAAGTTAACGATAATACTTACAATAACAATTCAATGTTGAACAAAATAAGAAACAACACAGTAAATAAGCAAGATACTGATCATAATACAAAAATTTAAAAGAAATGCTAGACGAATCGAACCTTCCTGGCTTTTACTTGAGCAAACTGTTTCACACGATCTGTGTAATTTAAGTCCTCTGCAAGCTCGTATTCAACCGATATTGTTGCAAGATCATTCAAACGAGTTTGGCTCATTGTTGATCGGATGTATGTCTTTATCAATTTCAGTTTTTAGAAAGTCCTCTCTCCACTCGGCTCTGTCACTGGGAGTGTTATGAGAATTGTCAGAGAAATGTTAATATTAGGTCAAAAATTATGTCTTCCTATAAACTTCACAGTCTCTTTTGAACCTATTCCAGGTTTCAACAAAGTTGATAGCACTTTTAGTTCTTCCCTCAACTCCAGTGCATCACGGCGCTGAACAGCGCTGCACTCATAAGAATACTGTCGTGTACGCCAGACTGCTTTCCGCTCTCTTCTCGCCACGCTGGAGTAGCCGAGCGGTCTAAAGCACCTCGCTGCGGAGCGCGCGGTTGCTCGCCGTGGAGATTCGAGTCCTCCCTGGGGTATGGGTGTGTGTGTTGTCCTTAGATTAGTTTACCTAGGTTTAAGTAGTTTGTAAGCTACGGACTGATGACCACGCAGTTTGGTCCGATAGATTTACAGACATTTGAGCCTCTCCTCTCCTCCGGCGTAAACACGACGGTGCTGCCACAGGCCGCAGCGTATTAGCAGCGCGTGCTGGAGCGCCGTGCTGCGCTGCGAATTTCCCCCTTGGGCATGCCTGTTTGCGCCTTCTTTAGTATAAGCTAGTTCATAAGTAGTTTGTAAGTTTAGGGACTGATGACCCCGTACTTAAGTCCCATAAGCTATACAAACATTTGAACATTTTTTGCTGCCACAGTGACGAGGAAGAAATTAGTCCTCCTCCGTCTCCTTGTTCAACAGTGGCGGCTGGCAGGTAGTCGAAGCACCATACCACAGTTTCCGAAGCCGCTCCCTCCGAGATTTGGTTTCGAATGCCCTCTTGGGCATGAATGTTGAGTTGGTCCTAAAATATATATGTAATAATAATAATAATAATAAAATAAAAAAGGGGGCGGCAGATTTGCCGCCCCTCGGAGAGTGCCGCCCCGTGCGGCCGCACGTTTCGCACGTGCCTTGCGCCGGCCCTGCTGTACATCATCATCAGGCTATAGGCATACAAAATCTATTACTACAGGTATAAATTAATCGACATTGATGAATCTGACTCTCGACGCTAAACATCGATACATCGACAGACTAATCGATACAAACTTTATTTTGACAGTGAAATGGCGTCGAAAAGTTCTGTGTTGTGGGACTAGCAAGCCCTGAAATATAATTGCTATGCACTCATTCAGCAGAAGAAGAGAGCTACTCTACATGAATGTGTGTGGTTAAAGAAACATCTTTATAAACAGATGTATTTCAGCCCATAAAGAGACATAACCTTACATAGATCATTTTTCTGTTTCCATAGGTTCATTGCCACAAACATCAAGATTTTGTCAATGTAGATTAATGTACACCTGTAGTAATAGATTTTGTTTGCCTGTAGCCTGATGACGATGCACAGCATCGAAAAATGTTGCTAATAAACATTTTTAACACCTAAATAATATTTGTGACTGATACTGGAAATTTTAGGCAACTTTTAAATCACATTTAGAATAACATTTGATTACAAAACCAAAGTTATCGGAGCCATTTCTGTGTAAAACTTTGCATTTTACCACAAATGATATTTTAATAGAGGGGCGGTAACAAGATGTCAGTACTATAGCAAGAAAATTACTAGTCATTCAATTATGTCAGTACAGCATTACATTTTCAATCAACAGTGACAAAAAAAATCCCTGCTTAAAGAAATTACCTAAAAGCCGCTTGGGGACATCCATAAAGGCACACATAAAGAACTCTAGACCATCGTAAACATTTTCGTGAGTGTTCATGTCTGCACTTTTTCACTCAGTCAGTGTCAGTATCTTTGTCGCATGAAGTGATGATGTATTCTGGACATATGCATAAAATAGAACTGATAAAAAAGAAAAAGTTGACTTCTAGACTGCTGAAACAATATGGAAAGCACACATCCTGCATTAACACCCGTGTTGAATCTTCCATCACCGGAAACTAGTGGACAGTATTCAAATGGGGAAGGAACCTCTGAGCTATCTCAGCATCTTGAAAGATGGCCGTTGTTTCGTGAATGCGTTTCAGACGGATTGTAGAAAAATAGCTTGTCAACACTACATACCTGACAGTTGCATTGGGATCAACATGGCAATTTCGAGCTCCTGTTTTAACCAGTCAGGTAACTTCATTTACTAATATCTCTATGGCAACGTCTCAGTGTTGATACAGCCATGTAGAAGACTACTGCTTCTGAGTGCGGTGGTCATCAGTCCCTAGACTTACAAACTGCCTTAACTAACTTACGCTAAGGATTCGAACCTTCGATGGGAAGATGTGTGTTCAAATACTGTCAGAGAGATTATTACTTGTTGAGTGCAAAGATATTATAACAATAGTAGAATCGTAACTTGGACCATAGATAATAATAATAGGGCATGATATCATCACTATCTTAGCGCCAACATCTCTATGACTAAACCAAGCGACTGTTGGCAAAACATCGGTCACGTGTTTTGATTATGCAGAGATTTTTCTTAACGTAAGTAATGTTAAATTTCACATGTTGGTATTATTAGTTTAAAATAATATCATTTCTTGAAAAAATGCTGAATTGTTATTTATATCTAGCCAGTGTCTGCCAAATGTCACGTTGTTAAATTTTGCTAAGCGTACCATGCCAAGTGTATAGCTGTTCTACTGTTTGCCCGGTCTACTAGTATCTCATATCGACCATAAACGTTAGTAATACACATGACCACTAAAAGAAGTCCGCTTAACTTCAATTATCAATCAGTCAATCCTTAAGGTCGTAAATTCTACCAAATACCTCGGAGTTACAGTTACAGACAACTTAGACTGGAGAGAACACAGAAAATATTGTGGAGAAGGTGAATCAAAGGTTACGTTTCATTGGTAGAACGATTCGAAGATGCAACAGCTCCAACAAAGAGACTGTCTACATCACACTTGCGCGTCCTCTCCTGGAGTACTGTTACCCAGTGTGGGACCCTGACCAGGTGGGACTGACGGAAGAAATTGAGAAGGTTCAGAGAAGGGCAGCTCCTTTTGTTTTATCACGTTACACGGGGGAAAGCGTTACGGAAATGTTGCACGATTTCATTAAAAGAATTACGTTATTCGTTGTAGCGAGTTCTATTTGCGAAATTTCAATCACCGACTTTTACTTCTGAATGTGAAAATATTTTGCCAGCACCCACCTACATAGAGAGACATGATCATCCCAATAAAATAAGAGAAACCAGATCGAAAACGGAACGATTTAGGTGTTCTTTTTTCCCGCGCGCTTTTAGAGAATGGAACGGTAGAGAAAGATTATGAACGTGCTTAATGAACCCTCTGCCAGGCGCTTAAATGTGATTTGCAGAGTATCTATGTAGATGTAGAAATGATTTACAAACTAATCAGTTGAAAAAGAATTCATTGTGATTAAATTGGCGTGCTGGGCGCAGAATTTATCGTGTGTTCCTTTGATTTTTTAGCGGATTTCGGACATTTTATTATATTCAAATCTATGGGCGATTGTTACATAGTTGAAGACTACGAATTAGATCTTCTTATAAACATACTTTTCACCTTGTTTTATTTACTTTTATATTATTAATATTTTCATTAGTATTGTTCAAAATATTTGGAAAACAAAATCCTGAAATTACAGGAGAATCTAAATCGAGCCATAAAACAAGCCAGTGGGATTTTTAAATGCTTGATTTTTTCAGGAGCAAATCAAAAAATTGTTGGTCCAATTTCTGGTCATCAAGTAAGGAATTATTCGGCTTTGCATTGATTGGTGCGTCTCGTCCTCAGGGATGTGTTGTTGTGGTCTTCAGTCCGGAGACGGGTTTGATGCAGCTCTCCACAATACCCTATCCTGAGCAAACCTCTTCAACTCCACATAAGAACGGCAACCTACATCTGTCTGAATCTGCTTACTGTATCCATCTCTTGGTCTTCCTCTGCGGTTTTTACACAACACACTTTCCTCTAACGCTAAATTCACAATTCCTTTATGTCTAAGAATGTGTCCTACCAATCGATCCCTTCTCTTAGTCAGCATATGCCAGAAACTCCTTTTCTCCCCAATTCTGTTCAATACCTCCTCATTAGTTATGCGATGCACCCACCTAATCTTCAGCATTCTTCTGTAGCACCATATTTCAAAAGCCTCTATCCTCTTCCTATCCGCACTGTTTATCGTCCATGATTCACTCCCATACACGTCAACACTCCACACAAGTGCCTTCAGAAAGGACTTCCGCCGGCCGCGGTGGCCGAGGGGACTGAGGCGCTCCAGTCACGGTCTGCACGGCCACTACGGTCGGGGTTTCGAATCCCCCCTCGGGCATGGATATTTGTGCCGTCCTTAGTATTAGTTCATAAGTAGTTTGTATGTTTAGGGACTGATGACTCCGTAGTTAAGTCCCACAAGCAATGGAAAAAAAATGATTTCCTTAGGCAACACTCCACACAAATGCCTTCAGAAATGAATTACTAATGCTTAAATCAATATTCGATGTTAACAAATTTCTCTTTTTCAAGAACGCTTTTCTACCCATTGCCATTCTGCATTTTATATCCTCTGCACTGCGACCATCATTTGTTATTTTACTGCTCAAGTAACAAAACTCATCTACCTCCTTCATTGTTTCGTTACCTAATCTAATTTCTTCAGCATCGCCTGCTTTTCTTAAACTGCACTCCATTACCCCAGTTTTGCTCTTGTTAATGTACATCTTATATGCACCTTTCAGCACACTGTCCATTCCATTCAGCTGCTCTTCCAGATCCTTTGCTGCCTCTGACAGAATTACTATGTCGTCGGCAAAACGCAATGTTTTTAATTCTTCACCGTGAACTTCAATTCCTTCTCAAACTTTCTCCTTGCTTTTCTTTATAGCCTGCTCAATTTACAAATTGAGTAACATTGGAGAAAGGCTACAACCCTGTCTTACTCCCATCCCAACCACTGCATCCCTTTCATGCCCTTCAACTCTGAGTATATATAAAATGTGGAACGCTTCACGATTTTGCGTATCATCCTTGCGCAGAGAGATCCTCAGGGATATCGTGCGCAATTGAGTCTATTTTGCGTTTTGCATCTCCATAATACAGTGCTGGAAGGAATACCCTTGTCATAATGCTGGAAACGTTCTCAAATGAGGGAAGGTCAGAAACGTTGCCAACCAAGGTAGAGTTTGGTTAGCACGGGGACAAGCAATAGAAACCCTCGACCTGCGCAAGCGGTCGTTATCTTGCTGAAATGTAAGCGCGGGATATTTTTCTATGATGGACAACAAAAGTGAGCCTGGAATATCGTCGTTCTACCGCTCCTGAAGGTGCCGCGGATGACAACCATGTGGGGTCCTGCTAAGAAAGGAAATGATCATCATCACTCGTCGCTATTGTGCTATATGTTGGGCTGCGGTCGGTTGGTCCCTCACCGCCGTCCGAGGTGTCACCAAACATGACTCCGCTTTTTTTCAAATCAAATGTTTGTATAGTCTATGGGACTTAACTACGGGGTCATCAGTCCCTACACTTACAAACTACTTATGAACTACTTACGAACTAGGGCGGCACAAATATTCATGCCCGAGGGGGGATTCGAACGCCCAACCGTAGTGTCCGTGCAGACCATGACTGGAGCGCCTCAGTCTCCTCGGCCACCGTGGCCGGCCCGCTTTTTTTCCATAAAATCTCGGGCGAACTGCCGCATGTCCGTAACTTCTTGCCACGATATTTCGGCGCAGAGTCTTCTGGCCATCTTCAGGTGTGCACCGCCGAAATACTGGCGAAGACGCACTGAGCTGTGCTATTTATGCCCAATTCAGCCGACATTGCGCATGCGCGTACCTAGCGTGCGCGTTCACTACAACTACGTACGCTGCTCAGAGCGCCCTCCGTGGTGGAGGCTTGCCGCTTCGATATCAGATCGATTCTTATCGTCATTCAGTTGCCAGAAACTACGCCGACTACGAAGTTTTTCAATGACAGGATTCCATGCTGCATTTCTTTGGAAACCGCTGTCTCGATTGATGAGAGTCTCATTGTCAGACAATCCTATTTCCACAGCTTCGTTAATAATTGAGCTCCAAAAGTTTGATGTGTGGGCTACAATTTTCGTTTCATTGTAGTTCATTGACTGACCTGTGGAAATACAGTGTTGGGCGCTTGCGGATTTGGTGGATTGGAGTAGCCGAGTATGACGCTGATGTGTCACAATGCGGTCCTGCACAGTGCGCGTCGTCTGCCCTATATATGACTTGCTGCACTCGCACGGAATTCTGTAAACACCTGCTTTACGCAGCTCCAGATCGTCTTTGACAGAACCCAACAGCGATGAAATTTTAGGAGGAGGGCAAAAAATGACTCTTACTTTATGCTTTTTTAGTATTCTGCCTATCTGCGATGAAATATTCCCAATATATGGGAGATAGGCAGTCGATTTGAAAGCGTCTTCTTCTTCCTCCTTGTTCTGTCGTTTTGAGATGTGCATCGCTCGATTTACTTGCTTCCTTGTATACCCATTCTTTAGGAATACTGTCTGCAGGTGTTCCAGTTCCGTGTGAAGGCTGTCGGCAACAGAGATTTATGGGCTCGATGGATTAAAGTCTTGAGGACGCCCATTGTTTGTGCCGGATGGTGGCAACTAGTAGCTTGTAACTACAAATCTGTATGAGTGGGCTTCCTGTACACCGAATGACCGAGTGAGCCATCACTTCTGCGTCGCACTAAAACATCTAGAAATGGCAAACAAACATTTTTCTCGATCTCCGTAGTAAACTTTATGTTTTCATGTATGGAGTTCATATGATGTAAAAAGTCTTGGAGACGGTCCACGCCATGAGACCACACTATAAAAGTGTCATCAACATCACATGACTCCGCTGGTGCCGGCCGCGGTGGCCGAGGGGACTGAGGCGCTTCAGTCACGGTCTGCACGGACACTACGGTCGGGGGTTCGAATCACCCCTCGGGCATGGATAGTTGTGCCGTCCTAGTTCGTAAGTAGTTCATAAGTAGTTTGTAAGTTTAGGGACTGATGACCCCGTAGTTAAGTCCCATAAGCCTTACAAACATTTGAACATTTTTTGACTCCGCTGGTCATCAGGAGTCAACTCGAAGCGGGATTCAAGAGAATTCTGCTCCAGACAATTGAGAATCTAAACTGAGTGTTCCCACAGGAGTGCAAAGGGGCTTGTTAGGGTGCAGAGGTCAATGATAGTCAACGCAAGGGGTGCCGTAAGCTTCGCTCCCTTTTCGTGGTCAATAAATCATACACAGAGACAAGGACAAGGAAGGGCAAGTTCATTAGCATTAATTTGTTCCGTATCTCAGTATTTCCTTCTTTTTTATCTCTCGGCTGTTTTATCATTTTTAATGGCTAAAATCAGCGCTTCAGATTTTTTTCTCCGTACATAACGGAATAAGAGGGCCTTCATACAGATTACTTAGTCGGGGAATTTATTCCACGTGGGAGATAACTCATATGATGAAAGAAATGAGTCAGCTGGCGCGTCGATGTTTGTAGGAATAAAAGGAAATTCAGTACATGTACACCACAATTAGTCATAAACTAGCTAAGTAGACTTGATGGTCTGCATTAGTTGTATCTACTTATAAATATAAATTTTCATAGATTTAACTTTAAAAATGCTTTCCTAATTAAGTATTTTGATACAACTTACCTCTCCCTATTGCACCGTTGTTGGCAGAATTCAAAACATGCCGAAACACATTTTTTAAATATTATGAACATGGTCCGAAACCCAAATTTTCACATTTCTAGCATCAATATAGTCTTAGTAGCAACCTGAAAAGATTTTCCCTTATTTCACCCGCTCAATGATTGAATTTCCAAAAATATCGAAACATGTGTTTTTAAAATTCCAATGACAAATCTAAATACGAAGTTTTGTGTTTTTTGTTCAAAATTGCCTTAATAGCAACGTATTTTCAAAAAATCGCTCATCCCATATTTCACCCCCTTAGAGATGGGAATATCGATAAATCGCTGATGCCTACAGTGTAAGATAAACAACACCTACAAATTTCAAGTTTCTATCGTGTGTAGATTCACTTCTCAGCGTCGTTTTCTGTCTTTTAGAAACGGATCGAGAACGCGAAATTTCTATCTTACGCTTTGGTATCTTTCTTGGTAGTTTTACATTTCAAGGCCGGCCGCGGTGGCCGAGGAGACTAAGGCGCTCCAGTCACGGTCTGCACGGTCACTACGGTCGGCGGTTCGAATCCCCCCTCGGGCATGGATATTTGTGCCGTCCTAGTTCGTAAGTAGTTCATAAGTAGTTTGTAAGTTTAGGGACTGATAGCCCCGTAGTTGAGTCCCATAGACTATACAAACATTTGAACATCTTACTTTTCAAACTGCGATATGCACTTATTTTTCTTTATTCGTTCGCCTGCTGCAGAAAAATAACTGAAGGATTTGCATCACGTTTCGCTATATATAACGTCTTTGCTATTATAGTGTCAAAAGTCATCGCTGGTCTTCAGTACGAATTTTATTTTAGGCGACGACTTTCAGCTACTATATTATCCACCCTCTTATAGCTATCGACACGGAATTGCTAATCCAGTTGCAGTATTTTGATCCTAAGCACTACAGTTGTCTTTCCAGTGTTTATATTGAGATCCTGAGTTAATGTATGTCTGTGTTTCCCACTGTTTTATCTTTGAGTCTTTTTATCTTTCAGCATCTGTTGATCGTCGTATTGCTCCACATTTTACGGATTTTTGTTCGCCACACTCACCCACCGCCACTCACCGCGACCAGAACACCATAGTGCACACCGCGAACCTAAAGGCTACTCTCATGCATAACCGCCATTGGTCTGCAGTGAATAATTTTGGCTACCAAGTGAAATATACGGACACAAGTCCCGCGTTCCATTTTTATATACAGGCTGTTTCACTAAGTGTGTTTGCCTCTGTAACTTATATAATAATAGGTGACGGAAAATTTCAATGCGGTAGGTCAACACAAGAAATGTTATACTTTCTGCGGAGCTATGAACATAGTTTATTGTATCATTTTCCAAAGAATTACAGCACAAAGATATAATTTTTTAAATGGAACAATAGTTTTTTTTATTTTTTTTATCGTGCATTGGATTTGTTGAAACCAGCTGCGTCCAAATCAATTTAAACTACATTCCTATCACTGTTAGTTTGGGAGCTACAACCCTTCAAAGTTTAGGGGGCGGAGGCTACGACAGCGTAGCTGACTGGCTGGTGGTCATGAGACAGGGGATAGCCACTTGGCCAGTGAGCTACGCTATCGCAGCCTCCGCCCCCGGAACTTTGAAGGGTTGTAGCTCCCAAACTAACAGTGATAGGAATGTAGTTTAAATTGATTTGGACACAGCTGGTTTCAACGAATCCAAAACACGATAGAAAAAACTATTGTTCCATTTAAAAAATAATATCTTGGTGGTGTAACTCTTTGGAAAATGATACAATAAACTATGTTCATAGCTCCGCAGAAAATGTAACATCTCTTGTGTTGACCTACCGCATTAAAATTTCCCGCCCCTAAGTCACAGAGCCAAACACACCTAGTGAAACACCATGTATGTAACATTTCTTGTGTTGACCTACCGCATTAAAATTTCCCGTCACCTATTATTTTATAAGTTACAGAGGCAAACACACTTAGTGAAACACCCTGTATGTATATTTATTACGGCACCTGCAGGCTTTTCCAAACAGTTTGAAGCACAGGAGTGATTGCAAGAATTATAAGTAGCGACATTGTAACAAACAATGCACAGACGCGGATACGTGGTACACCGAAAACTTGCAATGAGACGTATGTGGGATCTAAATACAAGGTGCGGCGTCGGAACTTTCTTCTCTGGAACGCGCGTCACTCAGTGGCTGTTCTTAATTTATGCGTGCTTTTCAGTGCAATCAAAAGTGCGTAACTTGAATTTTCTTCTTTTAAGGTTAGTTTAGTAGCGATCATCCAGTGGACAGGAGAGAGTGCGCATTCGCCGTTGCGGCCTACTTTCCGAAAGGGCGCTCTACCGTTGAGAACTCGGCGTGCATTCAGGAAACAGATGCAAAAAATTACACCTGCAGGTCGTGTTCCTGATAGGAAATCAGTTGTTATGTGTGAGACACCTTTATGGGTACTGAAAGTGTGCAGAAAAAAGAAACCAGGACCTTAAAGAACCACCAGAACGTCTGAAAACACCGAGGGGGTGAGGATGTCGATTTTGAATTTCCCCAACCGAACTGCGCGCAAACATGCAGCTGCCCTTGCAGTTTCTGAACGCACTGTGAGACGAATTCTTCATGAAGAGTCGAAATTTCACCCGCATAAACTGCCAGTGGTGCACACACGTCAACCACGTGATTTTCAAATGTTGGGACTTAACTGCGGGGTCATCAGTTCCTAAACTTACAAACTAACTTATACTAAAGACGGCACAAACATCCATGCCCGAGTGGGGATTCGAATCCCCGACGGGGAACGGCCTCGCGCATCTTAGCATGGCGCCTCAATGCGCTCGGACGCTTCACCGCGGCGCCCGTAATTTTGTTTCACAGACAAAATGCCTCTGAAGCTTTAACCGATGAGCTGCCTCATGACGACTTAGTGTTCTTCAGCGACGAGACACGTTTCCATCTGTCGGACTGTGTGAATAAACAAAATACGCGGTAATGGAGTGGCACGAACCTCCGAGAAATTCATGACTAAACAGAACGTGTGACTGTTTGTTGTGCACTATAAAATGTTTGTATTATCGGCCATGTTTTGGCCCACTTTAGGTTCGGTAGTAACACTAAAAGTGGGCCTTTGCGATCGTCTTTTGACAGCTCGAAATTTAAATGAAAATAACGGATTAACCATGCATCCTACACGAAAATTGAATAACCGAATTTGTAGAGGAGAAAATTCTCTACAACTCTGCTCCCTTATGTTTGTTTCATATGTCGTATCGTTTGAGAGATATTTGCAAAAATAACGGAGTTTTGACACCCTCCATTAAACTAACGAAAACCAGGCGTTCGCAGATGTCATGTGACATTCCTCGCACAGAACTGTCTCTGACATACGGCATCATGCGTTGCGTACTTGATGATTTTCTTATTGTAACTTACACGTTGTCATTTCAAAGCAATGGCGCACTGAAGAATTAACAAAAAGACGTCGTTGTTCGTACGATAAATGATAATCTAGTGTCTACAAATGCCATATCAGCCTCAGTTAACAACGGCCATCAATAGTATGAGATTAAAGAACGCAGTTCCTAACCTCTAGCTGTAGCGTAGTGGGCAATGTGTTGGACAGTAATGCTGAAGGTCAGCGGCTCGGAACTCGCCAGTACCTAAAACTTTTTTTGCTTCAAGGGTTTCAGAAACTGTTATTAATTAATGTTTTATTATTTAGATTATTATTTTGGTGCAAAATGTTTGCAAAAACGTATAAAACTACAAATCTGAAGTGGTCCGTAAAATACGTCAGTGCGTTTTTTTTTTTTTTTTTTGTTTTTTCTTTTTTTCGAAGAGAACTATAAGGCAGTGACGATCACTTCTGAGCGTTATGTTCAGACGAGTGAACAGTTCCCCCCCCTCCTCCCCCTTTTTTTCTTTCTCACAACTTGAAGAAATGGATGTGTGTGATGTCTGGTTCCAACAATATGGCGCCACAGCGCACATGGCACGAAACATCGATGACCATGTTGCGCAACACTTCCCCGATCGTCTCATCTCTGTGATGGTCGATCTCCAGCACGCTCGCCAGGTTTAGCGCCGTGCGACTTTTCTTATGGGGCTGTCTCACATCCTTAGTGTATACCAATCGTCCGCAGACCCTGGCTGAGCTACGGAACAATATTAGTATTGCTGCTGTCGATATCGGCAGAGGCATGTTGGAAAATATGGACCGGAGCTCCTCTCCTTTAGATCCATTGCGGCACCTTCACCAACTTTCTCGTCCTGGACCGTATTTTAGATCTCTTCCTCGTCATCGTCGAGCTCAATTTCTTGGGGCGTTCTCAGTAAATAAGACACAACACTGTTTGCACGTCTAGCAGCGTTTCGATCCAGTTTTGCGACATCCACATACCGCTGTGCAATTTGTTTTGCATGCACAGGAAACCATCTTCAGTAGTGTGTCTGGTGTCGCATCTTTCATCGTCGTAATGGGAAACAAGCCTAATACGTTTATCGCTCATCCGGACGTGCATGGATCAATTTTCCTTCCTAGCCTAGTTTGGTAGGATCGTAATAGCGCTACCTTGCCGATTCCGACGTTGGCGGCAGCCTTTCTAGTTTGAAAGGTATTCTCGGGGCAGATTTTACAGAAAACTCGTGCCTCCGTTCGTCCAAAGTCGCGCAGTTTTAATTCCCATAGAGTGCTAATATCATCAGCTGTTCTGCATGTGCTGTTGGGTCTTGAGAGACCGAGGATTAAAGAAATTCAGAAGCTTGAACTTTGGTGTATAGCTGTTACTCCATTTACCTTGGTCTAAAATACAGAATGTGTTATCACATCTTGAGAAGGCATGGTTGAAAAGGGCAAATGAAAGATCGAAACTGAAAGAACTACTGAAGTACCACACTCCTGCTGGTTTCTCTCTTCCCGATTTATGGAAGTACAAGTCGTTCCCTCGCCCGTCGGGAGAGCAAACATGTCAATGTCCCCACTCACGACTGCCACACTGTCAGAAATGTTCAAATGTTTGTATAGCTTATGGGACTTAACTACGGGGTCATCAGTCCCTGAACTTACAAACTACTTATGAACTAACTAACTAACTAATACTAAGGACGGCACAAATATCCATGCCCGAGGGGATATTCGAGCCCCCGACCGTAGTGGCCGTGCAGACCGTAACTGGAGCGCCTCAGTCCCCTCGGCCACCGCGGCCGGCACATTGTCAGACTCAGCACCTTGGGAAATAGCTGTTTTCCCAAGTAATGAATACCTCCATCTTCAAATTCCCGTATGAGCATCGAAATCAGCCGGTTCTTGTTGCTCTAATTTGGCAGAAACTTCTCCTATGCGACTGCAGCTTTTGTTTCTTCATCGAAAAATGGTATATGATGAAGAACATGAAGTCTTTCAAGAAGTTCTTTCAGAAGACTTCGTTCCCCTTTGCGAGGCATCACTTGGGCAGCCATTGAATATATCCGTGATTTAGCGTCTGTAGTGCTTAATATTGCCTTAAAATTTAAAAACTAGGTACTTTCCTAAGACGAAATTTATGCTCTATAATTTTAAGAATTTACGCTTACTTTCATTTCGAGTAGCCAATTTTGAGTTACTGGTGTTTGGAGCCAATATTTTAGTGAGGTTCCTTCTGAACTGCTGATATCGTTAGGAGATCCAGTCGTGAAAAAATTGTACCACCTGATATGCAAGATGTATGAGACAGGGGAAAGCAGGAGCAGACAAATGTGAAAATTACTGAACTATCAGTTTAATAAGTCATAGTTGCAAAATACTAACACGAATTATTTACAGAGGAATGGATAAAACTTGTTGAATCCGAACTCGAGGAAGATCAGTTTGGATTTAAGAGAAATGTAGGAACACGGGAGGCAATACTCACATTACGATTTATCTTAGAAGATAGGCTAAGGAAAGGGAAACCTACGTTTTTAGCGTTTGTTCGTTTGGAGAAAGCTTTTGAGAATGTCGACTGGAATACACTATTCCAAATTCTGAAGGTAGCAGGGGTAAAATATAGGGAGCGAAGAGTTATATTCAACCAATACAAAAACCAGACAGAGTCGAAGAGCAAGAAAGGGACGCAGAGGTTGGGAAGGGAGTAAGACAGGGTTGTAGCCTTTACCCGATGTTGTTCAATCTGTACATTGAGCAGGCAGTGAAGGAATGGAAGGAGAAATTTGGAGAGGGCATTAAAGTGCAGGGAGAAGAAATAAAAACATTGCGGTTTGCTCATGACATAGTAATTCTGTCAGAGACCGCAAAGAATCTGGAAGAGCAATTGAATGGAATGGACAGTGTCTTGAAAGGAAGATATAAGATGAACATTAACAATTGTAAATCGAAGGTAATGGAATGCAATGTCAGAAAATCAGGCGATGCTGAAAGAATTAGATTAGACAATAAAAGCAGTAGATGGATTTTGTTATTTGAGTAGCAAGATTACTTATGACGGCCGAAGTAAAGAAGATATAAAATGCAGAATGGCTATGGGAAGAAAAGCGTTTCTAAAGAAACGAAATTTGTTAACATCCAATATTAATGTAAATGTTAGAAAGTCCTTACTGAAAGCATTTGTCTGGAGTGTAGTATTGTATGGGAGTGAAACGTGGACGATAAGGAGTTCAGATAAAAAGATGATAGAAGCTTTTGAAATTTGGTATATAGCAATCAGATTCAAAAGGATGTAGGTTGCTAACGTATTCTCAGATGAAGAGACTTGCACAGGTCAGGGTAGCGTGGAGAGCTGCATCAAACCAGTCTACGGACTGAAGACCACCACCACCACAACAACAACAACAACAACGGTAAAAATGACCGATATCTGACACCTGATTACGGCCAAACTGCTGCAACGATATCGTCATTTAAGTAGATTATTCGATGCGAAATTTAATGCTGTTTCATTTTGATAAGAGTAACATTTTCAGTAGGATGCATGGTACTGAAATAATAGACTAAAATCTGTTAAAAAAAAAAAAAGAAAAGAAAAAGAAAAGAAAAAAAATCGCAATTTTTTCGCCACAAGAATTTATCCCGAGGGTTTTGAAGGTTACTTCGTACTCTCAACGATATACACTAGATAAAAAAGTATCTTGTACCTCATTCTTTGCCTTTATTGTGACGCCGTTGCTGGCCTATACCTCGTGGCCCCCCGCCTCGCACAGTTGCAGCTCGGCAGAAGTAACAAGGGCACGCGCGCTGCCCCCTAACGCCTGATACACTCGTCCCACAAACGGCGTTTACTTTGCTCAATGTGGCACACGCGTCTGTCTCGACCCCGACAAAAACACAGCCGCGCAGCACGCCAGTCTAGAGCGCCTTCCATATTAACCGTGACGACATCCTGCGTCGCCAGATAGACGCCTTTGGCGCCACGTTTTCCACAGACGACGCTGCAGCGACCTATGACGTCACTGGAGACTACTGTCCTACCAGTGCTTCCGACAACGTGCAGCAGAAAGGACTGTTTACCTCCCTGTCCTTCGAAATAGTCACCTCCCATAACGAAAATAGAATATAATAGTAATAATCCCTAAAATATTGAGCGTCATGTATAGATACCATTTAATCATCTACATCTGCAAATCACATTTAAGTGCCTGGCAGAGGGTTCCTCGAACCACCTTTATACTATTTATCTCCCATTCCATTCTCGAACTGCTCGCAGTTAACACCTGCTCCGGCCACCGCCACCGTCCATCAACAAGATGCCAAAGGCCTGAAGATGGTTCTGTAGAACCCAAACCGGTTGACAGTAATAAACGCAACAACTTGCGATCTAGACAGTTTTAATTATTCAAAAAATTGACATTCAAAGTGCTTCTTCACAACGTGAAAACACCGCAAATACATCAAAATGACAGACTGTCAAAAATATACAGAGATGTATTGTGAGATAAAGGCCCTCAAATACAACGACATGTGGTATTAAGGCACTGCAGAATAAAAAATCCCGCTGATGTTGCTGTAACACCAGCCAAACATGTTTGGAAAAAACTAAAAACAATTGTGTTTGCTCAAGGCTGATCATACCCAAAATGCAACTTTAATTTCTTTGTTTCGAACTACGTAATGCTTTCACATGAAATGTACAGCTTTTCCAACGATAGAAATTCGGTCACAGATCACTTCATTGCTAGAAGATATCGTGCTGAAAATATCTGGCCGCGGTGAGTAGCCGAGCGATCTAAGGCGCCTCGCTGCGGAGCGAGAGGTTGCTCGCCGTCGGGGGTTCGAGTCCTCCCTGGGGCATGGGTTAGTTTACCTAGGTTTAAGTAGTTTGTAAGCTACGGACTGATGACCACGCTGTTTGGTCCGATAGATTTACAAACATTTGAACATTTTTTTGAAAATGTCTGATTTCTTGGACATTCCAAATTCATTTATCGAGATGTTGATTGATTACATCGCGAAATGGGCTTCTTTACCGAGTTTGATGAAAATTTTTTTTAAAGCTAGCTGTGAAGATTGGCTTTTTAATAAAGTGAATGGTGCGAAATTTGCAGCTCTTTACTGGGTTTTTGCTAGCTCTACCTGGTACTAATGCTGCTGCAGGAAGAGAGTTCTTCATCAAAATGTTCAAATGTTTGTAGAACTTATGGGACTTAACTACGGGGTCATCAGTCCCTAAGCTTACAAACAACTTACGAACTAGCTAAGACTAAGGACGGCACAAATATCCATGCCCGAGGGGGGATTCGAATCCCCGACCATAGTGGCCGTGCAGACCGTGACTGGAGCACCTCCGTCCCCTCGGCCACCGCGGCCGGCAGTACTTTATCACTAATAGTTTATGGACCACAAAAATAACATACTTAGTATGCAAACAGAAATAAATAAATAATATCGGAACTCATTTTCATACTACATCATGTGTTGATTATCATTAAAATCTATGCGGAAATGCCGAACTCGTGAATGAGATTCGTTCTTCTGCAAAACATAACTTACAGAAAAATAAGTAAGCATCTTCTCTAGCTGTTTACATATTGACAACTATACAATAATAAAGTAGGGCTTTAATTAGTAATGCAATTTATTTGCAGCCGCGGAGTGGCCGAGCGCATTGAGGAAGTATGTTCCGATGCGCGAGACCGTTCCCCGTCGGGGGTTTGAATCCTCCCTCGGGCATGAATGTTCTTGTTGCCTTTAGTACAAGGTACTTTATAAATAGTTTGTAAGTTTGGGGCTGATGACCCCGCAGTTTTTGCAATTTATTTTGCTTTATGCTGTGCGAGTACGTTTGGTTGATTTTTGTATAAACATTTGACATGGTATGATTTAGTTACTGAGATTGTCCCAAATGTGGTTTTTGACGTCCCAAAAACCCGTAATTCCTTTAGTTGGTTTCGTGTCCTTTCAGTAATGAATTAATTGTTCCTGTTGTGGTTATTCTTTTACACTCGAAAGTCACACATTCTTGCGCACTACATAGAGTACCATTGTAAGTACTACAATATCAGTGATTTTAAAAGAAGCAAATGTAGGTGTCGCGGAGTAATAGGCGTGCGCACTGAGACGCCATGCTGCGGTGCGCGCGGCCATTCGCCGTCAGGCGTTCGAGTACCCCTCGGACATGGTTGTATGTGTTGTCCTTAGGTTAGTTTAATTTAGTTTAAGTAGTCTGTAAGCTATGGACCAATAACCAAGCAGTTAAGTCCCATAGATTTACAAACATCTTAATTTTATATTTATATATATATATATATATATATATATATATATATATATATATATATATATATATATATATATATATTTGCACATGTAGGTAAATAAGAGAACCATCAAATAAGATGCTTTGGGTTGCGTGGGAATTCGGGGGCGGGGGAGGGGGGGGGGGGAGAAAGAATGACTTCATTACTATACAGTGTGTGCGTTAATTCGCATGTTTATGTCTGCGTTAATGAGTTATAACCGTTTAAATATGACAACCATGTTGATGACACCGCACTTTTGCCCCGTATTTTGATTTCGCAAATCTGGTCACATTAGGCAAGTGTTTTTAAACATTTTCGAAATTGCGACCCCCTTCCAAGTAAAAATGTTCTGGCAATCCCCCCACCCCCACCCCTCCTCACGTAACAAAGCATGGTATCTGAAAGAAAACAAATTCAATCTTTCTTTTGCTGAAGTTTTCTCTTAAATTGTTGGACGAAGTTTTTTCTGTATTATTCGGAATGGAACACATTATCCTATTTTTACATGATTTCCGAGCGAAAAATATACAAGTTCAATATATGTTGTGTCTGTTCTTTCGGATATATCAGAATGAACAGGTCCCAAACTTAAATAATAGGCCGATAACGGGCAATGATCCTTTCTTCTGTGTGCAAGCACGCCCAACCCTTACTCCTACGGGAATCAATTCGAAAAAAAAAACACAAAAAAAACACGTGTTTGATTACTAATGGACAGAGGAAACTTGAGAATCTTTATCTGAAGGGAGTCGAGCTAGAGTAATCCGTACAGTGTTGTATGGGTCAGCGCAACTGCCTCACAAGCAGGATATACGGGTTCGAATCCCGATTTGGTGCATATTTTCAACTTTACCCATTCGTAGTTAATTTCGTGAATAAGAAAAACATATTTTGCTTAAAGAGAGTTCCGCATTTCAGGCAATACTCAGAAACGAATTATGCTCATAACGAGAGGTCCCCCTTTGCAGACAATCTGTAAAGAGGTAGATCCTTTTTTTTTTTTTTTTTTTTTTTTTAACTTTTCGGTGTTACCCGGTACTTAGTGTATCATGTTCTTTTACCTATCGATTGGTTTCTGAAAACAGTTTCCAGACTTTGCGTTTATTCACAATGGACACAATGTATTGTAACACAATCGATGATCTATTCAATTCATAATGAATTTTACTCAAGGAACACTGTAAAATTTTAGCATTAAATAACTTTCACTTAGTCATACGTATTTTTATTACTGAACTGCTAGTTATTTTATACGTACTTCCTCCTGTGACGGTGATCCCCCGAGCAACAGTGCTCTAGTCTATGCCTATTGCTGTTGTGTTGTTCTTGTTGTTGTTGTGGTCCTCAGTCCGGAGACTGGTTTGATGCAGTTCTCCACTCTACTCTTTCCACAGCAAGCCTCTTCATCTCCTCACAAGAACGACAACCTACATCTATTTGAAACTGCTTACTGTTTCATCTCTTGGTTTCCCTCTGCGATTTTTACCCCCACACGCTTCAAATGTCAAATGTGTGTGAGGTCTTATGCGACCAAAATCGTGGTCATCAGTCGCTAGTCTTACACACTAATTACTTGACTAACTTAAACTAACATACGCTAGGGACAAAACAAACACCCATGCCCGAGGGAGGATTCGAACTCGGCCACTGCGACCGGCCCACACACTTCCCTCCAACGCTAAATTCACGATTCCTTAATGTCTAATAATGTGTCCTACCAATCGATCGATTACTATGTACTCCATTTCGAAGTTAGTGCGACGACGACGCAGGACAGCAAGTTTATTGAAACTCAAACGAGGCGCAACCAGTAAGTGTTGCGATGCTCTGAGTGGTGGATGCATCTGAAGGTGCCGTGGGATTGGCAGGCTGGGTTCCGTATCTTCCACGTGGGGTCCCCCTTCTACTACTTCCGTCGTAGCTGTCAATTCTTAAGTAGATTTGAATAGACTACAGAAGAGTAAGGGCCCTACACACGTTCCGTTGTTTCGGGACCAAATTATCGGCGGTCCGATAAATTGGTCGTATGGAGGCGCTGGCTGACCAACTTTGCTTATCGGGTGATTGGTCGGGCCTGATCGTCCGACATCCGATCCCACTACCTCTTCTGTGTTCATCGGTTCCCTGGTACTCTTTTCTGGGGCCACTTTTATTTGTCATACACTGTACTTCTACATCTACATCGATACTCTGCAAATCACATTTAGTTGCATGGCAGAGGGTTCATTAACCACTTATATAACCTTTCTCTACCGTTCCAGCGCGCGGGAAGAACGAACACCTAAATCGTTCCGTTTTCGTTCTGATTTCTCTTATTTTACTGGGATGGTCTTGTCTCCCTATATAGATGTGTGTTGGCAAAATAATTTCACATTCAGAAGTAAAAATCGGTGATTGAAATTTCGCAAATAGATCTCGCTACAACGAATAACGTCTTCCTTTTAATGATTTCCACCTCAAATCGTGCAACATTTCCGGGACGCTTTATCCCTGCAACGTGATAAAACAAAACGAGCTGTCCTTCTCTGAACCTTCTCAATGTCTTCCGTCAGTCCCACTTGGTGAGGGTCCCTCACTGGGCAACAGTACTTCAGGAGAGGACGCACAAGTGTGATGTAGGCAGTCTCTTTGGTGGAGCTGTTGCATCTTCGAAGCGTTCTGCCAATGAAACGTAACCTTTGGTTCGCCTTCCCCACAATATTTTCTATGTGTTCTCTCCAGTCTAAGTTGTTCGTAATTGCAACTCCTAGGTATATGGTATAATTTACGACCTTAAGGTTTGACTTATTTAACACGTAATGGAAGTTCAGCGGATTTCTTTTAGTGGTCACCTACATGGGATAATCTGCAATCCACATTTAAGTGCCTGGCAGAGGGTTCATCGAACCACCATTGTACTATTTATCTCCCATTGCATTCTCGAATAGCGCGCTGGAAGAAAGAACACCTGAATCTCTCCGTTCGAGCTCTGATTTCTCGTATTTTATTCTGATGATCATTTCTACATTATGTAAGTGGAAGTCAACAATATATTTTCGCATTCGGAGGAGAATGTTGGCGATTGTAGTTTCGTAAGCAGCCCACGCCGCAGCGATAAGCGCCGTTGTTGTAATGATTCCCATCCCAGAGCGTGTATCATTTCCGTAACGCTGTCTCCCCTGTATCGTTACAATACGAAAGGAGCTGTCCTTCTTTGGACTCTTTCGATGTCCTCCGTCAAACCCACCTGATAAGGATCTCATACTGGGCAGCAATATTCCAAAAAAAGGACGGACAAGCATATTGTATGCAGTCTCTTTAGCAGTTCTGTTGCATCTTTTTACTGTTCTCCTTTCCCACACATTATCTACGTGTTGTTTCCAATTTAAGTCTGAAGTAATAGTAATACCTAGATATTTTGTGGAGTTTACGGCCTTCACTTTTGATTGATTTATCTTGTAAACAAAGTTTAACGGATTTCTTTTCGTACTCATGTGGATGACTTCACACTTCTCATTATTTAGAGTCAATTGCCAATTTTTACACCATAGTGATGTCTTATTTAGATCTTTGTCCAGTTGGTTTTATTCTTCAGATGATTTTACTAGTCTGTAAATGACGGCGTCATCTGCAAACAACCTAAGAGAGCTAGGTAGAATTTCCCCTAAATCGTTTATTTAAATAAGGAAAAGCAGAGGAGCAATAACACTACCCTGTGGAACGGCCGATATTACCTCTGTTTTAGTCGATGCCTTACGATCGATTACTTCGAACTGTGTCCTCTCTGACAGGAAATTCCCTATCCAATCGCAAATTTCGGGTGATGTACCGTAAACACGCAATTTGATTAAAAGCCGTTTGTGAGGTACGGTGTCAAAAGCCAAGCCCTGTTCTAGGCGGCCGTAAATCGTTTATAAAGACAAGGAAGAGTAGGGGACCTATAACGCTTCCCTGGGGAGCTCCAGATATCACTTCTGTTTTACTCGATGAATTACCGTCAATTACTACGAACTGTGTCCTTTCTAATATTCACAGAATATATGACATCAACTGCGATTGGGCAATGCTGAAAATGTGTACCCAGCCGGGATTCGAACCCGGGTCTCCTGCTTTCTAGGCAGTTGCGCTGACCCCTACACCACTGGGGACACTGTGATCACCGCACCTGCAAGGACTACCCATGCACGCCTCCCGTCAGATACAAATTCCCAGCTTCGCCCTGCCCATAGTACTCAAACTCGTAGTTTCACTAATTCCCGCAAGAGTAAGGGCTTCAAACTTGCCCACCCCTCCCCACTGTGTCCTTTCTGACAGGAAATCGTGAATCCAATCGCTCAATTGGGGAGATATTCGATAAGCGCGCTGCTACGAATTTGATTGGTTCGTTGGACAGCTTGTTGGGTGCGACGATAAATCGTAACGTGTGTAGCGCGCTGAGGTCCAGCACGGCTTCCAGCGGTCCGCCTGGTCGTGTCGGAGCCCAGTGGGCGAGTGGACTGTGGAGGGGTTGTGAGCGCGGTGCAGGCGCCCGCGGCCGCGGCCGCCGTGGTCCCGTGCCGGAGCAGCTAGCTGGTGGGGTGGTGCGTTGGAGGGGGCAGCGCCGGCGGCGGCGTAGTGGGGGCGAGACCATGTCTAGCGGCCGTCTGCCGCGCCCGCCAGTCCGCGGGTTGGTCGGCCAGGCGGCACTCCTGCAAGCTGTCAGCGCACATCTCTCCACCACACCGCCGCAGCCTCTGCAGACCACAGACATGGTGAGCGCCCAGCCCAGCCGCAGGTTGTACACTTAGCCGGGTCCTCACACTGCCGCCAACAGTCTTGGTCCCATGTAGGGATCGGTGAAATACCATTGGAACCAACGTTGGTACGGTCACAGTCTAACAGATACAGTCACGACACTCGCACAGACTTTTGTTATACGCAGCGACAGCAGCGCTCCAAGCGGCCGGAAAGCTACATTTCTGAATACGATGTGGGATCAGTTCGAATAGAGTCGGGTATATCGATTTTAACATACTTTTTACATTAGGGAACGTATGTAGTGCCATACATGTAAGTAATAATTTAAAAATAGCTCCTCATTTCTCGTCCTTAGGTTCCCTAAGATCTCTGACAAGCCGGCCGCGGTGGCCGAGGTGACTGAGGCGCTCCAGTCACGGTCAGTACGGCCACTACGGTTGGGGGTTCGAATCCCCCCTCGGGCATGGATATTTGTTCCGTCTTTACTAGTAGCTAGTTCCTAAGTAGTTTGTAAGCTTAGGGACTGATGACCCCATAGTTAAGTCCCATAAGTTGTACAAACATTTGAACATTTGATTTGATCTCTGACAAGGTACGAAAAGGTACCTTACAGGGCAGTTTCTTTACAATTATCTTGTGACAAACAGGCTTTAACGGAATAATTTCATTTTCTATTAAAATAAAAAATGGCTCGGAAGCACCAGAAGACCTGACCTTTAACAGAGAGACGCCGCTTTTCTACCCAGGAACGTTAAGATTTCTGTTCAATAAAATCGGTGTAACGTAGGAAACGTACATAGAATGCAATAACTACAGCATTTAACGAACCAAATCAGCTACCACAGTTGTAGCTGAAGGAAAAACGTCAGAGACGTGGCAATAAAACGACAAAAGAAAACAAACTGCATTCCAACGAAGAACACCCGAATTAAATAATTGTTGCTACACATGTACCACAAACGGCAAGAATCATGAATCACATTGGCTTTTTATGCTAAAGTAATAACACTCAAGAGATTATGCACGTAAGATAAAGTGAGGTGTAAAAATGTGCGAATCATTAGACTCCACACCGAATTGATACACGTCAAAAAACTGCCTGTCGTATTATTAAAGACCATAATAGAAATTTACTATTCCCTTATGTTTCTATTCTACCTACTTTCAGCAAAATAAGCTGCAAATAAACACATATTCGTAAGTATTTGTTCATGACGAAGGTGTTCTTTATACTACTTAATCAGTTAAATTCGGATGTTTTTACCTTCATTTCCGTATTATGTATGCCTCTTCATATTTTACTAATGATTGTAACGCAAAAATCATACTAACTATTTCGTTAATTACGTACAAAAACAATTATAAACAAACATCTCTACTTCGGCGGCTTCCCCACCGCTTGGAGCGCTAGTGTCGCTGTAACTGTCAGGTGGTAACTTTTACAGCAGTGAGTGTCGCGACTGTATATGTTAGACCTGTGGTACGGCTCCACTGCTTGTCGCTATTTCGCCCAAACATCAACGGACGTTAGGCCAATATGGGTAGGGCCTACGTCGTCCACACATTCTCTACGTTTACATGCAACACATCTTCCGGAAGACGAAAACCGATTTTCGTAAACCGTTTTTCGCTGTCGTGTTTACATGGCATAGCCTGAATCGGATTTCCTAGCTCACTTAACATGGCGGCTGGAAAACAGCTGATTCAGTTCCTTATTTAGTCTACACAGTCGCTGTTTTTCTTTATTTAGCCGGCCGCGGTGGCCGAGGGGACTGAGGCGCTTCAATCATGGTCTGCACGGCCACTACGGTCGGGGGTTCGCATCCCCCTCGGGCATGGATATTTGTGCCGTCCTAGTTCGTAAGTAGTTAGTAAGTAGTTCGTAAGTCTAGGGACTGATGACCCTGTAGTTAAGTCCCATAAGATTTACAAACATTTGAACATTTGTTTTCTTTTTTTAAATACACAGATTTATGTTCACTCTAATATTTATACTTTTATTTCACATTAGAAAATATCACTCTTTCCATATGTGCCGAAAATTCGTAACAAGAAAACACAATCCGACAAGCCAGGAACGCTTTAAAAACGATTGCGTTTACATGGGCACGAAAATCGATTGTGGAACTGGGAAACCGCTTTAGAGAAGCGGATTTCCAGAATCAATTTTGGAGTGTTTACATGACCAACCAAAAGCGGAATTGGGAAATCGGTTCACGAAATCCGGTTTTGGGAGCCTATGTAAACGGGGTGATTGGCGCCAACGTTTCATTCTATCTTTGTCGTCTGCCCGTCTCGCAACTGTTTCTTTCTTCGATTTTCGTCGCCGTTTATTTTAAAGACAATAATGATAAATCTAAACCATAGAATTAAAATTTGTGATGCGGCTGGGAATCGAATCCGGACCTCCATGCTTACGAGGCAGACGTCTTAACCTTTTTTTTTTTTTTTTTTTTTTTTTTTTTTTTGGCGCTTTGCACTTTTTTTTTAAACTACTTAAACCTAGGTAAACTAATCTAAGGAAAACACACATATACCCATGCCCCAGGGAGGACTCGAACCTCCACGGCGAGCACCCGCCCGCTCCGCAACGAGACGCTTTAGACCGCTCGGCTACCCCACCGCGGCAAAAACCGTTAGACCACCACACCACCAACGATTAATGCGCCTCGGAATAGTCTGATTTCTCTCCACGTCACAAACTTTAATTCAGCTTCTCTGTTCCAAAGATAATTGCCACTACTTAGACTATTCCGAGGCGCCTTAAGTGTTGGTGGTGTGGTGGTCTAACGGCCCCGGATAGGGGGCTAAACGTCCTCTGTAAAAAAATAAAAATAAATAAATAAATAAATAAAAATAAAAAAAAAGCTGAGCCGAACATTCCACGCACAACCAAGAACCAAGCGAACTGACAATCGCGAAGAATCGATCTGGGGAAAAAAGATCGGTAAAGACGTCTGTCTAGTTAGCATGGAGGTCCGGGTTCTATTCCCGGCCGCATTACAAATTTTAATTCTATGCTTTAGATTTATCATTATTGTCTTTGACATATTAGAGACGAAAATCCGTCTCAGGGATTTTTATTTGTATTAAAGTGATGTTTACTTTAAAGTTTAAAAAAAATTTTTTTTTTCAAATATTATAACTGTATCATAAAGTGATTCATCTGTGAAAGCAACCCTTTAAAACCGAAATATCACGGCAAAACTTCAGCGCGATCAGTGAAAATAAAAACTTTTTTAGATTTTTGACACACTCTATTACTGAATGCAATTTTTTAAAATTAACATTGCCTAACATTTCCTGTCAAGTTTCACATATTGTTTTGCAAACTTCAAGCACAACCAGTGTTTTTTTTTTTTTTAAAGTAAGTGTAGGCTTCTAAAACTGTCTGCTGTAGCAAGAAATCAAAACGTCAATACCAAAAGAACTTTCAACAGGTATAGCATCCCTCCAAAACTTATCTTTCTTTTTTATTTTTATTTCAGTCATTAGAAGTACCAGGTTTGAGTTTCAATAGTGTGTATCGGTTCCTTGAAACTATTTTAAAACTTACTGATTTCGTAGTTAATGTTCGGTAGGAAGTGATACAACACACTCCATCATTTTTTAAACATGTTTCCATTTGTTGTTTGCAATGACAAAATGTACTTATTCACGCTCAAAACCGTTAATGCATCGGCCGAGATTAGCGCGTCAGATATGTTTACGTTGGCTCTCGACGAATTCAACTAATGTTGGCTCCAGCCGGCCTCAGTGGCCGAGCGGTCTGCGGCGTGCCAGTCACAGTCTGCGCGATCGCTACGGTCGGGGGTTCGAATCCCCCATCGGGCATGGATGTTTGTGTCGTCTTTAGTATAAGGTAGTTCATAAGTAGTTTGTAGGTTTAGGGACTGATGACCCGGCAGTTAAGTCCCTTAAGCTTTACAAACATTTGAACATATTTTTTATTATTTATTTATTTTTTTATTTATTTCTTGGCTCCAATGTATGGACGTTGTCTCAAAAATATTGCCCAGTGCTGGCGACAGCTTTGATACCAATGTGTGAGCTGGTACTTCTCTCCCAAGCGCCATCAGCATAATTTCACATCTTTTACAGCAGATCGATTTCGGCTACGCAGTAACCATCGTCAGAGCTGAAGCAAGATTTTACGATCACTCCTCCTGAAGCATTGTAGATGGTTATTGTTGTTGTTTTCCGTCCAAACACTGGTTTGAGGCAGCTCTCCACTCTACTGAATTCTGTCCAAGTCTCTTCATCTCTGAATGAGAATGGCAACCTACATCCTTTGGAACCTGCTTACTGTATTCGCCTCTCGATCACCCTCTGCGATTGTTACCCCTCATACTTCCCTCCAATGCCAATTTGACAATCCCACGTTGTGTCAGAATGTGATCTACCAATCGATCCCTTCTCTTAGTCACGATATGGAAGGAACTTCTTCTCTCCCCAATTCTGTTCAGTACCTAACCATCTAATCTATAACATTCTTCTCTAGTATCACATTTCAAAACTTCAATCATCTTTTCATCTCCTTCCTTATTGTCTACGTTTCACTCCCGTACAATCCCACAGTCACAAGCAGACCACATGGGTATCGCATATTAGAATTTTTCTGTATTTGCGGTAGGTGAAGTTCAGAACTTAAATAACAATCAGCCAAGGCCATTCGACGCAACTCTCAAAAAATTTCAGAAAACCGGCTTTGAAATTAAAAAGTGCACGTAAGTATCAATAACTGAAATAGTCGCAGCATCTGTCGTTGTAGTTTTTTTAGTAACGTCACTTATTTTACATTGGAAAGAGCGAACATGCGAACATGACTGGGGTCGTGAAATTAAAGTAAGGGGGATACGAACAATATATAGGGTTTAACGTTGCGTCACTATCATGGTCGTTAGATTGTTGTTGTTTTAAGGGGTCTAAACATCTAGGTCATCAGTCCCTGGTCGTTAACCGACGAAGTCCACGAGTAATCAGTAATAATGTGCATAATCATTGCGTGAGTTGTGAATGTATAAATTGGAACCTTTCGTCTGTTGGGCTAATCCACGCGGTTGTGGTGATCGATGTGTTCCCAGTGGTCGAGGAAAGTTATTTAAGCTTCAGTGAACAACGTGAAACATCAAAACATTTTTTTCGACGTCAGATCTTTTGAACCAAATCGTTTTTAGGTCGTCTGTGTCATTTTCTAAATTTTAAGGAAAAATAAAGTTCATTTTTAAAAAATATATTTTACGGTTAATAAACATTAAGGGGAAATAAAGTCCATCTGTTGTAGCGGCTCTCGGGTCATTTTGAACCAACGTTGTAAAAGAAAGGTTAATATAAATCATGGAATTATGAAAAATAATTTACGGTACAAAAAATTCAGTTGAAACCTTAACTTAGAAAAAGAAAACAGAAAAAAAAAATCTTAGTTGTCAAAAGCTCTATCGCACTGTAAAGCAACATGAGATTCAAAAGAACAATGCTGAAGAAAAATAATGACGTAGCACAGTGTTCTGCGTGGCTCCCTCGTACGCAGGAACCCGGGTATCGAATCCCGGATGGGCACAAATTTTCAACTTCTGCCATTAGCTTATTTCAATCACCACAGAGAGCTAATGTCATAAATTCCTATGAGTGTTAATCGATAATGGCAGCAGGATCAATGGTAGTGTCTATTCTTTCGTACATTTGTTCGTGTGTTATTTTTTTCTCTTTGGTTCGCTTGTAAGAGTATTGCCCACAAAAGCGAAACTGCCACATACAAACTTTCTTTCGAAAGCGTTTTTGTTCGACTCTAAGTTTGCCTCACGGATTTAATTTGTCAGGAAGTTTCATTACAGAGCACGCTCTCCTAAAGGATGCTTTCGGGTCTGTAGTCTTCCCCGCAAGCCCAGTCGGTTATACAGAATGCCGTAGGTATTTCCCTAGTTTGACATCCCATTGGCAGATACTTTGCGGGAAGAACAACATTCGATACTCCAGATCCTCTGGAAACGTTTATAATCGTCTTGCCACAGCAGTTATGCGAGGTGCATGCGATGCAAGATGCCTAGGCAGGTATACGACCACTCGGACGACCTGTTGACAGAAACAGCGCGGCTCATTATCCTGTTAGCCGGCACGGTGAGTCACTCACACGCGCGAAAGGAATTTCGGGGGTGCCTCGGGGGAATGTGACAGGATCACAACAATGTGGCAACCACTCCCTGGATAGTGTTATTAACGGTCTGTAACTTGCGCAGGTAGTGTTGTTGTAGCAAAAGTTATTACCCAATAATTAAAAAATATTGTAGTAATACTCAGTCCAGAAAGTACATCTACTTTATTGATGTAGTGTAGTGTACATTTATGCTTTTACGAAACGTAAAAACGTTGTTCCTTACACTATTCAATAAATCACTCGTAAGAATTGAGGCTATATTTGAGGCATTCTCAATACAAGGGGTGCACTTCGGGAGTGTTTCTACAATATCGGTGGTTAAAATTGGGAATAAAAATATCATCCGACTCTTTATACCCTTATATGTAGTTTCTTTTCAAACAGAAAATTGTACTTCTCCTAGTCAAGAGAGGCACACAGAATATTTATTCGACGCTATAAATTTTTTAAACTGATATCAAGACCGTCGTTTAGTAGCCTATTACGAATTATAAAATTTGTACAAAAACAACATAACAAAAAATATATATGTTAAAATAGTTGTTGTTGTCTTCGGTCCGCAGACTGGTATGATGCAGCTCTCCACGCTACCCTGTCCTGTGCAAGCCTCTTTATCTGAGAATACTTACGGCAACCTACATCCTTTTGAATCTGCTTACTGTATTCGTCCCTCGGTCTCCCTGTACGATTTGTACCTCAAGCCTTCTAATACTAAGTTGACGATTCTTTGATCTCCCATCAACCTATCCCTTCTATTAATCGATATGTGCCAAAAACTCCTTTTCTCCTCAATTCTGTTGAGAACCTCCTCATTAGTTACGTGATCTACCCATCTAATTACATCATTCGTCTGTAGCACCACATCTTTTTGTCTGAACGCCTTATCGTCCGAGCGAAGAGTTATATTCAACTTGTAGAAAAACCAGACAGCAATTATTAGAGTCGAAGGTCATGAAAGGGTGGCAGTGGTTGTTCAAGCTGTACATTGAGCAAGCTGTGAAGGAATGCAAGGAGAAATTTGGAGAGGGAATCAAAGTCCAGGGCCGCGGCGGATTTTCGACTTTCGTTAATATAAATCAGTGCTATAACTTAAATTTACGGCATACGTCAACAAATTCCTGCATACCCACAGTTAGAGAACTGCGTTGGTAGGAAAACATACATAAACTTTTATAAAACGTAGCAAACCATCGTATAATACAAAATACCGGGTGATCAAAAAGTCAGAATAAATTTGAAAACTTAATAAATCACGAAATAATGTAGATAGACAGGTAAAAACTGACACACATGGTTGGAATGACATGGGGTTTCATTAGAACAAAAAAAAAGTTCAAAAATGTCCGACAGATGGCACTTCATCTGATCAGAAAAGCAATAATTAGCATAACAAATGAAGAAAAAGCAAAGATGATGTCCTTTACAGGAAATTCTCAAAATGTTCACCATCATTCCTCAACAATAGATGTAGTCGAGGAATAATGTTGTGAACAGCACTGTAAAGCATGTCCGGAGTAATGGTGAGGCACTGGCGTCGGATGTTGTCTTTCAGCATCCCTAGAGATGTCTGTCGATCACGATACACTTGCGACTTCAGGTAACCCCAAAGCCAAAGGTCTGGGGACCTCGTAGGCCAAGCATGTCGAAAGTGGCATCTGAGCACACGATCATCACCAAAGTACGCGCGCAATAGATCTTTCACGCGTCTAGCAATATGGGGTTGAGCGCCATCCTGCATAAAAATCGTACGTTCCAGCAGGTATTTAACAGCCAGGCTGGGGATGATGCGATTCTGTAACATATCGACGTACCTCTAACACGTCACTGTAGCAGAATCAAGCAGTTCCTCGAAGAAAAAAGGCCCGATAACGGTAGTTGTGGTTCTAATAAAACCCCATGTAATTCCAAGCATGTGTGTAAATTTTACCTCTCTATCTACATTATTCCGTGATTTATTAAGTTTTCAAATTTATACTGACTTTTTGATCACCTGGTATATGCGACCACCGCACGAGAATGAGCACGTCCGCAGACAAGGGCACATGCAGGAATAGCTCACTGAAGCGTCCGTTAGCACCCTCGCAGATGGACGCTTCGCAGACGGTACTCGGGGTGAATAAATGCTGAAATCAAAAAATTTCTGGGATGTTCAACAAATAGTCAGAAGACGGCCACTTGCAACAGTGGCCGAAATGTGTAGATTCTTAAAGTACGACAACGCGGTCTCACGCCCAGAAACATTTTCTTGGTTGTGACAACGGTCGCGGAAGCGTACGCTTATAAATTAAATGTTCAAATCTTCGTAAAGCAACGGGGCCAAGTTGCAGTGATCATCAGTCCCTACACCAGAGCTTTCCAAACTGGGTGTCGGACACCCTGGGGTGTCGCTTAGTAGTACCAAGGGTGTCGCGAGAATAACAAATTTAGACTTGTCATAAAATAACACAAAATATCATTCTCTTCATACTACCCTGAAGACCCGCCTGCAGCTAATCATCTTTCTCTTCATTTAGTGCACCACAGATCACGTATTAAAGGAATGATCGGTGCACATTAATTGTGTGCTCCGCCGCTAGGCGGCAGCTCTGCTTCAGCAGCAGTAGAGTCCTGTATTGGGAGAGTACCGCCAACCGGGCGAGCGCCGCCATTGTAGGCCTATCTCGCAATAGCAGCGCTATGCACGGCGCTGTTAAATTAGCATTTATGATGAAGGGAACCGGTCTGTACATCGACGTGGTATGGCAATACATTAAGTAAACAATGTACTTAAGTTTTTAATCGTTTCATCACATCTACAGCGAATATTAAGGAAAAATTGGTAATCTGAGATTAAGACCTTTATTTTTGAGCAAACTAGTTGTAAAATTGTTTCGTGCTGAAATTTAAACCCTGTACCAAATGCACTGCTTTCGCAATAACTGACGTTCCTGCCTTCAAATTAGCTAAGGACTGACGTTTTTATATCTAATATATTGGTTTTTATCAAAGTAGATGTAATTAATAAATGTTGCTTTCCATTAACCTAGTGCCTAATGTTGATAGGTGTTGTGTACTAACCTACATGTGATATTATCACATAACATTAACTGAGCTAACATTTTAGGAAGCTTTAAGTTTTTACACAATGTTATCGCACTGCTGGGTACTTCAGTAAAATAAACTTTATCTTAAAATTCGAGTCTTGGAGAACTATTGAATGGGCGGTTTCATTTACCGCCCAAACTTTCGTAATATGCAGGCTAAGTATAAATACGAAATTCGTCAAATGCGGCACATTATGTTAGATTTTCATATATTTGTATCTTTTAAAAATATCTTTTCTCATACATGTGTTGTCCGTCCAACATTGCTCGCAAGAATCTTGAACAGATAAACCTAGACGTTTATTCGATATTTCAATACAAATTCACTTACTTCGCAAACTTTTGCATTCTCGTATGGAAATGCATTTTTTCTTCCAATGCGGTGTACCCACAATTCGCGTCTTTTCGCATCTCTTTCGCCCGTGGAATACGTAAAACTTGCTACCTATTAATTTAGTATAACTATTCACTGCCAACAATGCGGCATTTTTCACCATATAAAAATGGAATATGCTATGTTAAGCTCTTAATTTCATACATAATGAGTCTACACATTTCCAACAACTCTAAATGCTAAAATAACAGCTAGTTAAGTGAAATATGCCATTTACGCTGATGGATTGCTTAGGCCTAAAATGGCGGACGTGCCCCACCCGCGCTCAACTGACCAATAGCAGCCGGCGGTTGTCGGCAAGTCACACATAAAAGGTTGGCGCTACTCTCCCAATACAGGGCTCTAAGCAGCAGTAGACCCTAAGGGTTCGTTCAAGCAACTACCGGTTGCCAGATTTCAGCAAAATGCGTATGCGCAGAGCTGCTGCTGATACTCGATAACGGCTCTTCCCATGCGCAGTTTGCTGGATCTGGCAGCTGTTTGAACGAACCTTCACTGTAGTCTGCTTTCCTTCTCAATAAGCTGCTTCTGAGCGGTTTTTAATGGATTTATCAAAGTCACGTCACCCTCGGTAGCGTTTCTTACAATTAAACGTCAATCAATGACGCACTGGCTGTAAAAGCTGTCACAGATTGTAAAAGCAGTCACAATTGTCCACTGACTAAAGCTATTCAGTAGCGATGTTTAGTATGGAGTATAGCTGGGTGATTAACGGAGTAGTATTTTAAATGCAGTGATCGTTGGTTCGAATCCTGGTATGCGATCATTTTTCTCTCAGTTTCCTGTACCTAACAGATTCTGGGACCAGAAATGACATTCATATTCTTACTTGTCACAAATATTTATCCATTTTTGCCGAATATGTCGGGACTTCCGAGGTCGTGTTGTAGCAAGAATCTAACAATAGAACTTAAATAATAATTCATCACTTGTCATAAGTACATCCTCTTTATTTCTGAAAATAATGTGATACTATTGAACTGAAATGGAACAGCCACTGTGCTGTCTAAATCAGAAATCCGAGCAGCTAATTTCCAGATGCCGTTTTCAATCGATCCAGCAAAACCGTATCTGACCCTGACGTGTACACACGACAGCGAAAAACGGTTTCCGAAATTCAGTTTTCGTGTTTCGGAAGTTGGGTCGCATGTAGAAGAAGCAAGTATACTCTGTTGTACATCTCCGTAGTTCCTAATGTTTCCCTTTCTTGCGATGAGTGTAGGCCCTACGTAATTGCTGCAGTCAGGATCAACATTAAACATGTCAATGCGTACGAGGATTTCAGTTTAGTTCACAAACTACAGTTAAGTGATACTATATTCCACCCCCTCCCCCTCTAAAACCATCTAAATTCTACCATATGTATGTATATTAGTGAAAGGGTGTCGTGCAAAACTGTAAGCTATAAAAGGGTGTCGCCATGAGGGAAAGTTTGTAAAGCACTGCCCTACACTTACAAAGTGCTTACACTAACGTATGATTAGAACAACACACACATCCATGCTCGATCTAGGACTCGAACTTCCGCCACGGAGTAGCCGCGCACCTCCGCAGCAAGGTGCCTTAGAGCGCGCGACATACCCCCGCGGCCGCGGTGGAGTAGCCGAGCGGTCTAAAGCGTCTCGCTGCGGAGCGCGCGATTGCTCGCCGTGGAGGTTCGAGTCCTCCCTGGGGCATGGGTGTGTGTGTTTGTCCGTAGGTTAGTTTACCTAGGTTTAAGTAGTTTGAAAGCTACGGACTGATGATCACGCAGTTTGGTCCGATAGATTTCCAAACATTTGAACATTTTCAATTTCGCAGTCCACGGCTTACCCCCCACCACCTTTTTTTTTTTTTTTTTTTTTTTTTTTGGTATCGATGCTTTGCGTTCGTATTGTGCAAGTTCGTTCTTGTTGTTCGTTGAATGGTTGGCTCAGCTTTTTTTTTATTACAGAGGGCATTCAGACACCTGATCGCGAGCTGAGCCACGGCGCCCGGCTCCCCTTCGCTCCGGCCAGTTACATTACCAACGCAACTTCACCTACGGTATTGGACGTGTCGTATATGCTACTGGGTGATATGTCGGTTGTTTATATGTAAATACAAAAATGATATAAAGAACTATTCGTATAGATCTTCAGTCCACCTTGTCTCGAAACGGCAGATTACTGTACTACGGAAATTTTTTAACCACGTATAAGACGTTTCCAGTTATTTATTCCAACAAATAGTACCTTAATGGTCGGTTTCCGAGAGATTCTCAATTTACTCAGTTACTTTTACTTGCTTTGAAAGTCATACATACGTAAGACCTAAGTTATACACATAAAAACCACGAAATACGACGGCCAACATGGCGTCTTCATATCTCTACCGAAAAGAGCTTTCCCCTCACTGATAGTCACGTGGTGTGACGTCGGTGGCGTTCTCCGGCCTTATTGGTAATCGTTCAGACGCTCGTTGAGAATATCTGGCATGCTCGATACGACCCCACACGTTGGGAAAGCCTCGCCAACCTGCGGTTCGCACATTGTGACGTCAGAAACTCGCCACGTTGGCACAGTCGTTCAGACACACGCTCCGTGTGCCGACGGCTTTAGAGCGCGCGACCATTCCCGGCTGGGGCGGCTGGTTTTGGGCGCGCTTGGCCCGCTATATGGAGCAGCATATGAGCCGGGCGGGCGCCTACGAGCGGCCAGATGCCTGCGCTAATAGCCATCAAGGCACCAGTCTCATTGTGCGCGACCACTGACCTCGTCCACCAGCGGTTTGGCCGGTTCGCTCGCCTCCAGCGCCGCCGGGCCACTATTCTCCGCTCTCCAACACGCACCGCCCGCGGTGTTACACTGGGAGGTTACGGTCTCTGGAGATGCCCTGTACCGAAAAACTGAAGCCAGCAGATAACGCAATCCGCCATATTTGTATGCCCAAAACATTGGTCGAAGTGTGTGTATTGTAGTTCTAGTCGTTGAAATGTACGTAATATCTAAAACGGAGACCAAATAGGTATCGGATTTTAGAATTTCTTGATGTTTATGGGACGTGAAGTTCAGAACTCAAGTAACAATCAACCAAAGCCATTCAACGCAACTCTGAAAAAGTGGTTTAACGACTGAAAATGCTTTATTTTCGTTTCTCTGTGAGGCACTTAATGGGTTAAATAAGACGCTATGGACATTAGGCGTCTTCTTTGATTTAACAAAAGCGTTTGATTGTGTTGATCACAAAAATATCGTTGCAGAAGTTGGAACATTATGGAATACGAGGAGTAGCTCACAACTGGTTCACCTCTGACTTTAATAATAGACAACAGAAGGTAATACTCCGCAGTGTAGAAAATGGCAATGTGGCACAATTAAGTATGAGGTGCCTCAGGGGTCTGTTTTGGGACCGTTGCTGTTTCTTATTTATATAAATATGTCTTCGAATATAACATATTTTGTTTGCTGATGATACCAGCTTGGTAGTGAAGCATGTTGCTCGTAATACTGGCACAGTATCAAATAATGCAGTTCAAGAAAATAAGTTGATGTTAAAGCACAGCAAAACTCAGTTTTTACAATTTCTAACACATAATTTGACGAAAGCTGACATATTGATTACACATAATAGGCATATGATAAGTGAGACTGAACAGTTCAGATTTCTAGGTATTCAGATAGACAATAAGCTGTCGTGTAAAGCGCATGTTCAAATACTAAATTCTACTATACTTACCATTAAAACAGTATCTGAAATAAGTGATTTTTCAACACGAATAGTAGTCTATTACGCTTACTTTCACTCGCTTATGACGTATGGCATTATTTTTTTGGGGTAACTCGCCTGATGAGAAAATGATATTTCTGGCTCAAAAACGGGCGATTCGAGCAATATGTGATGTAAGTTCACGAATGTTATATCGACCCCTTTTCAGTAGTCTGGGAATTTTGACTCTGGCGTCACAATACGTTTTTTCTTTATAATATCAGCTTATTCCTACGAGTTAGTAGCTTTCATTCGGTGAATACTAGACAGAAGCGAATCTAAATTTGTATCACACCACCTTGACACTTGTGCAGAAAGGTGTACAGTATTCTCCAGCATCCATTTTCAATAAGCTGCCGCAAGAACTGAAGAATCTTAGCACTAACCCACACGCTTTCAAATCTAAATTGAAGAGTTACCTCATGGCTCACTCCTTTTATTCTGTCGAGGAACTCCTAGAAAAGTTAAACTATTAAGCTAATTCATTTTTTATTTATTAATTCTTTTCAATTTGTCTTAAGATTGTCGTGTGCATAGGACTACTTAAAAATTTTGTATAAATAAGATCTGATTGTGCGGCCGCTCTCGTCGGAGTTTCCAGTCCTTCATCGGGCAAGAATGTCTCAGTTGTCTTTTGCTTAGGTTAGTTTTAATTTAGTTTAAGTAGTTTGTAAGTCTTGGAAGCGATGAACTCAGCACTTTAGTCCCCTGGGTTTACAAACGTCTGAACATTTTGAACAAGTTCAAACTTCCAACAACTGCTTCTAACACAGGAAGAGAGAAAAGCAGTTTCGTTTCCCAATGTAGTCTGAAACTGCAACCCAAGTGCAGTGTGACCAACAGATGAGAGCAGGAAACGGCATGAACTAATGGCCATGCATCACTGAGTGGTCAGACGTTGTGTAATGATGATACATACCCCGCAGCAGTTCCCGCCGTCGATTGACCTTGACTGGGCGTAACTAAGCCTGAGAAGCCAACGGCCTGGGTTATCGTCGGTACTGCTATCACCAGTTACGGTTACGTGATATTCGGAGCTACGTGTCCGAGAGCGTCTTAGCATATATGTAAGCATCGCGTGCTGGCCACCTTCTCAGAAGCGTCTGACATAGATTTACGTGCTTCTTGTGAATTTGGCACATGAGAGATGTGTTTATGAAATGGGTGATTGGTGGTGATAGTGATTGCTGTCAAGGTCATCATAATCGTCATCTATTTGGAGTACAGAGTGAACTCTACAAATACTTCTTCACTCGTGCTCCGCAAGCCACTTTACGGAGGATGGTGGAGGGTTCTTTGCTGTTCTGCTGTTATTCTTGTGGCTGCTTCGCGAGATATGCGCAGGAGGAAGCAATCCAGGGTCTCAAATCAAATGTTCAAATGTTTGTAGAGCTTATGAGACTACGGGATCATCAGTCCCTAAACTTATAGACTACTTATGAACTAGCTAATACTAAGTACGGCACCAATATCCATGTCCAAAGGGGAATTCGAACCCCCGACCATAGTGGCCGTGCAGAACTGACTGGCGCGCCGCAGACCGCTTGGCCACCGCGGCAGCTACATGGTGTCCCACTCAACTGTTTCACCCCAGATATCTCTTAAACTGCAAGAGATATTGACAGACGATTTTTACGGTCATGAACGTACGGAAGGGGCTTATGAAAGTAGGTACTACGAGACACTTTAAAAAGTGAAGATATATTATTTTCAACACAAACTTTTTTTAATGGTTTCCCCATATTATTTCTTAAGCAATCGATAGAATGAAAAAATGAAAAATCACAAAAAGAATGGCGTTGGTTGCATTGCGATGCGTCAGTTACATCCGGAGAAACTGCGAATCGAAGTTGACGTTTGAAATACATGAGGCGCGCTGCTAGCGCGCGTCCGAGACTCAAGCGTGAGTCTCGCTTGAGCCTCGAACACATGTTCGCGCCTCATGTATTTCAAACGTCAACTTCGCTTCGCAGTTTCTCCGTCTCGTAGCACCTACTTTCATAAGTTCCTGCCATACGTTCTTGACCGTAAAAGTTGTTTCTTAATATCTCTTGTAGTTTCAGAGATATGTATGGTTAAAATGTAGAGTGGGACACCCTGTATATTGGTTGACTTTTCGTGAAACGTTTGGTCTTGGAACTTTGACAGAAGCTGATACCGCGATACAGAACTCTGTCTTTCAGCATCCGAAACTGGAGTTTCCCAATCATCTCTGTGTCGCTTTCGCGCTTACTACATGAGTCCGTAACGAAGCGCGCTGTTCTTCGTTGGATCTTCAAATTCAAATGTTTGTAGTATATCTGTGGGACTTAACTACTCTGGTCATCAGTCCCTAAGCTTACAAACTACTTAAACTAACTTATGCTAAGGACAACAAATACAGCCCTGCCCGAGGGAGGACTGGAACCTCCGACGGCGAGCAGAGGAGCCGTCCGCAGCTAGGCCACTCCACCACTGCCGTTGGACCTTCTTATAACGTTACCCTTGCTATCGTATGATGCCATAAGTTGTTAAAATTGATTCCGCGATTGTAATTTGGACAAAGGATTGGTTGCATCGAAATTTTGAATTTTGAATAATTTAGTTAAAACGCAGCACAAATTAACATTCTTAAACATTAAGCCAAATACACCGCGGGTTTAATGTTAAAGTCGAGCACCACACAAAGTAACGGCACGTTATTAGACTTACGGAAAGCATCTAGCTGCATCCTATGCTTCGTACTGCAGAAGCTGAAAATGTTAATCTTTTCTTATGAGATTATTCGAGATACTTTCCGTGCTAGACTAATGCTCAGACAGTTCACTTCGTTTTTCATTGTTGTATGACCGCGGATAAAACATGAAGTTAATGATAGAAAGAGGAAAAAATGATGGGGCTTCGTAAAATACTAAAGAAATGATTGTAGGCTCTTTAATCAAGCAAGGTTTTGTATAAGAATGACTAATAGGGAGTGAAATTTTGAAGACATGCGAAGCGATCGTAATGGCGTCTGAACATAAAACTATTACGGACGTCGAGGAACTGAAAACATTAGAAAATAAATATTTGACGTGGAGGGATCATTTAAATAAAAGCCAAAGAGAGGGACTGGTTTTAAATTTAAGTAATATATTTTAACAACCACCTGCATCACAATTACTTGCATTGAATGGATACATGGATGGAAGACGTCCGTACAGAACGAAAACAGAGAAGAGAATAAAAAATAAAAAAAAAAAACTACGATCGCGGTTCCGTCTTCTCGCTTGTCCGGAAGTAAAAAAATAATGAACGAAATTAAGTCAGTTATATTGCGAGCTAGAGGGAACCGGAGGCGATAAGCATCGCTGATCAAAAAAAGAGAAAAAGAATGAAATAAAATTCTAGTGTATCGTTACATAATCTCTGTCTTCTATTAACTCTACCTGGTTCGGATCGCACACTGATGAACTATATTCAACCGCTGGTCGAACGGAAGTTTTGTAAGTTATTCCTTCGTTGACGGACTACACTTCCTGAGAATTCTTCCAGTGAATCTCAGTCGGATATATACGAGGTGTGTGAGAAAAGTAATGAGACTGATTTCATACTAACCAAAGTTTTTATTATTTTCAAACAACTTTATTACAATTATTAACAATTATTAACTTCTGAAGGATATAGTGGCCAAAATTGTATGCAGAGCTACAACCCTACTTCGCCTTCCTGCTCTAAAAATGTAGTAGCGGCAGCTCGCTCCAGTGAAGATTTTTAACAAAAGAAATGTAAGTAATAAAAATTCTCATAGGTTGGTGTTTTTCTTGTGTTTCGAATCGTAGAGTTCAGCTGGTGCTTTTCTGGTGTTTTAAATTGTAGGGCTTAGTGCTTTTTCATTTCAAGATTTGGCAACACTGCCCAACTCTACATTGCGCCGTTGTGCGATAAGTGCCGTGCGGAAAGGAAGGAAGGGAGATTAGGGTTTAATGTCCCGTAGAGATCGTAGTCATCGGAGACGGAAGAACCGAAAGGGCTGAGCGGCGGCTGCCTCAGCGTGGCCACGTGCCGCGGTTTTTGCACTGCCGCTGCCGCTGCCTCTGCCTTATCGCCGCCAGGCGTTGCGTAATGGCCACGTTCTTCTGTCTGCGAGGGACCGCCAGCTGTCTGGGATCCACGTCTGGAGGCCGAGGACCGCGGTCAAGTGTCACACACTGCTCAAACAAGCTTCCGGAAGATTCTGAAGGTGCAAGAAAGTACCATCAGCTGTATTAATATTACTTATTCAATTATGCGACCGGTTTCGGTGTTATAATCACAACATCTTCAGGTCCCCATTGTGCAACTGTCAGTACTAGCACATTTAACCGCTCCCGGTGGCTTGGAAGACCTCGTCACGCCGCTCGCGACGAGAAGAGATCATCTTGGCCCGGTTGCGGATCGGACATTGCCGCTTCAGCCACCGCCACTTGCTCACTGGTGACCCCGCACCGTTATGTTCCTGTGGCCACCCGCTGTCGGTGCGCCATGTTTTATTGTCGTGTTCCAATTTTACTCCTGTTCGGCTGGCACTACATCTGCCGGACACATTGGAAGAAATTTTAGCTGATGACGCGCGGGCTGTTGCTCGAGTATTGAACTTTATCACCTTGACCAATTTGTCAAAGGACATTTAGCTCTTCCCTTTGTTGTTTTTTATTCTATGTTTTAGCTGTTTTTATATAGTCTTACTATCCTTGGGTATATCCCAGTTTTGATTCGGGCGCTATTGACCTAAGCAGTTGTGCGCCCTAAAATGACAAAAAAAAAAAAAAAAAAAAAAAAAAAAAAAAAAAAAAAAAAACTTGCACTTTAAAAAGGGGTTGCGGTTAACTCCGGTAGCCGTAAATTTCTTAGTCCATTCATGACAGAAATCTAACGACAATTGATGAACAAAGTGTACCTGAAGATGGTGTGAGTATAACACCGCAATCGGTCGCATAGTTGAATAAATAACCTTAATACACCTGCTGCTACTTTCTTGCACCTTCAAATTTATCAGCTGTAGTAGCAGCCATTGATTATGCAGACGATTGAACTACGGTAGAGGTGGTGATTTATTTACCGAGACTTTGGTTCACACATACTATACTGTGATTAAATGCTGCCAAAGTTGAAGTCTATACGAGTCAGAACAGTCGTGCGCACTGAAGCGCCGTGCTGCCGTCGGGGGTTCGAGTCTCCACATGAGTGTATGTGTTGTCCTTAGGTTAGTTTAAGTAGTTTGTAAGCTAGGGTCCAATAACCAAGTAATTAAGTCCCATAGATTTACAAACATTTGAACATATATTTTTACTTTTAGTTATTTATTTAATTAATTATTTTCAACTGTGGGAGAAGTATTATAGGATTTATTTTATTTATTTATAATTATCGTGTTCCGCAGGAATCAACTGAGAATCAAACTTCCATGGTCATGGAATGACTCAGTACATCCGACTGTTACAGATGAGTAGTAATTCATAAAGTTAAACGGAAAGCATAGGACAGGTCTAAGCATAAATAAAAGAAGCAACGATGTAACACAGAAGTTACCTTAATATTTCAATTCTTCCAGCAATTCCTCAACAGAGTAGAACGAGTGAGCCATAAAGAAACTTTTCAGTTTAGCCTTCAAAGTACGTGGATTACTACTAACTACTGTGGCAACTTATTAAAAATAGGTGTAGCAGAACGCTGCGCACCATTCCGCACAAGGGTCAATGAAGTGCGATCCAAAAGCACATTCGATTTCTTTAGTATCAACTGAATGAAAGCTGCTGACTCTTAGGAAAAATCAAATACTATTAAGGTTAGAGTCGAAGTATATGAAAGGGTGGCAGTGGTTAGGAAGTAAGACAGGGTTGCAGCCTTTCCCCAAAGTTGTTCAATCTATACATTGAGCAAGCAGTGAAGGAATGCAAGGAAAAATGTGGAGAGGGAATTAAAGTCCAAGGAGGGAGAATAAAAACCTTGCGATTTGCTGACGACGTAGTAATTCTGTCAGACAATAAAGGGCCTTGAAGAGCAATTAAACGGAATGGACAGTGTCTTTAAAGGAAGGTATAAAATGAACATTAATAAGAGTAAAACGAGGGTAGCGGAATATAGTGTCAGTTATTCAGGCGATGATGAAGGAAGCCGCGGCGGAGAGGCCGAGCGCATTGAGGCGGTATGCTACGATGCGCGAGGCCCTTCCCCATCGGGGTTAGAGTCCTCCCTCGAGCATGGATGCTTGTGCTGTCTTAAGTACAAGTTATTTTATAAGTATTTTGTAAGTTTATGGACTGATGACACCGAAGTTACGTCCCATAAGCTGAATAAACATTTGAACATTTGCTGAAGGAATTAGATTAGGTAATGAGACAATAAAAGTAGTAGATGGGTTTTGTTATTTGGGTAGCAAGATTACTTCTGATGGCCGAAGTAAAGAAGATACAAAATGCAGAGGGTCTATGAAGGAAAGCGTTTCTGAAGTAGCGAAATTTGTTGCATCCAATATTAGTTTAAATGTTAGGAAGTCTTTTCTGAAAGCATTTGTCTGGACTGTATGGGAGTGAAGTGTGGACTATGATGAGTTGAGACAAAAAGATGATAGACTCTTTCGAAATGTGGTGGTACAGACGAATGATGAAGATTAGATGGATACATCACGTAACAAAGAAGGTGCTCAACACAATTGGGAGAAAGGAGTTTCTGGCATATCCTGACTAAGAGGATAGGTTGGTGGGACACGTTCTGAGACATCAAGGAATCATCAACTTAGCATCACCGAGGGAGGTGGCGCAATGGTAACACACTGAACTCGCATGCGGGAGGATGGTGGTTCAAATCCACTCCGACCATCCAGATTTAGATTGTCCACGATTTCCCTTTATCACTCCAGGCATATGTCGGGATGGTTCCTTTCAAAGGGCATGGCCGATTTCGTTCCCCATCCTTACCCGAAAACTCCGAGCGTTAGCTGCTTCTTCAATGGCCAAGCTGTCGACGGGACGTTACACCCTTAGCCTCCTTCTAACTTAGCATTAGCAGGAAGTGTGTGGGGTAAGAATCGTAAAGGAAGACCGAGGTCCGAATACAGTAAACAGATTCAAAAGTATGTAGGTTGCCGTACGTATTCTCAGATGAAGAGACTTGCACAGGACAGGGTAGCGTGGAAAGCTGCATCAAACCAGTCTGCGGACTGAAGACCACCACCACCACAACAAGAACAACACAATACAACGCTTTTGTTAAATAATGCTCCTAGCGTTCCCAATTATTTTATTTAATCCAGCATGCGCCTCTCACAAGGAGACGGCACGACCGTGGTGTCGGGGATTTGTCCACAATTTTGTGTGGTGAAAGAGCACCCCTAACAACTCGCGTGGTTAAAATACTAGGACGCACTACTCGGAAAATCCCGTGGAAAATCGATCCGAAGTTTCTTAGGTGCCTTATGAGTATAAGATGTTAGTCCATTGCCGAGCCGCCGTCTGGCGTTGATGGTTAGGGCTCCGACTCTTATGCCAGAGATCTCGGGTTCGATTCCTCCTCCGGCACTTTATTCCTTTCCTTCTGTTTCATTTACTTTTTTGATCCCACCAATTATAAATTGTACAAAAATTCATTCTATTATCGTCACCAATATTCCGAGACATGATTGAGCCGGCCGCGGTGGTCGAGGGGACTAAGGCGCTCTAGTCACAGTCTGCACGGCCACTAAGGTCGGGGGTTCGAATCCCCCCTCGGGCATGGATATTTGTGCCGTCCTAGTTCGTAAGTAGTTCATAAGTAGTTTGTAAGTTTAGGGACTGATGATCCCGTAGTTAAGTCCCATAGACTATACAAACTCTTGAGACATGATTGAATATGAAATAAATCGCAATTTGCGATCACTTATGGCTTCATTGTACTAGGTTCAGATGTAATACCAATGTACGGCGAATGAAAATTTGTGCCCGGTCGGGATTCGAACCCGGGCACAGATTTTCATTCGCCGAACATTCGTATCACATCTAAACCTAGTACAATGAAGCCATAAGTGATCGCAAAATGCGATTTATTTCATTAAAAATGAACACTGTAACGTCGTCAAAAATGTATGATTAAATGATTGAATATGCCTGGTTTGCCTCAAAATTATCAGAAACTCGAAACATTTTCGTAAATGTTAATGGCCGCGGTAGAGTAGCCGAGCGATCTAAAGCGTCTCGCTGCGGAACGCGTGGTTGCTCGCCGTGGAGGTTCGAGTCCTCCCTGGAGCATGGGTGTGTGTTGTCCTTAGGTTAGTTTAACTAGGTTTAAGTAGTTGGAAAGCTACGGACTGATGACCACACAGAATATTTCCCAATCGACTTTGTTATTCTGATTAAAAACCCAATGTTTCTCGTCATATACGTTACAATGAAAAATGGAAGTCCCACGGCCATGAATTGTGTTGATGGACAAAAAGAAAACAATTTTTATTCAGTAATGTAACTAATTTGTTAAAGATTATCTAGGTCTCGGAAACTTACTGAATAATTGATGTGTAACGAAAGAAAATGAAGCAGAAGAAAAAAAAATTGCTGGAGGAGGAATTGAACCTGAGACCTCTGGCGTAAGAGTTCGAGCCCTAACCATCTACGGCAGATACACATGGTGTTACAAAAAGGTACGGAAAAACTTTCAGCAAACATTCCTCACACTCAGAGAAAGAAAATATGTTATGTGGACATGTGTCCGGATAAATTGAGATAATTCTTGCAGACAATTATCAAAATACCCAATTGTTTCGTTAATATGTACTGTACTTCCTCGATTCACCGCAATTGTAAACATTGCACTGACTTGAAAACAACGTTCTTGATGAAAACTAACCAATTGATGCTACCTACTTATGTGCTTGATGCTAGTACTGTAGAGCAATGAGTCGCATGTCAACACAAGCACTGAAGTGAACATTACGTTCCTTCAATTAGGCCAACTGGCGGTGAATCGAGGAAGTACAGTACATACTAACGAAACAATTGGGTATTTTGACAATTATCTGCACGAATTATTTCAATTTACATTTAAAGAGAAATACTAAAATGAGCTCTAACATCGAAATTAAGCGTTTCCGGATACATGTCCACATAGCATATTTTCTTTCTTTGTGTGTGAGAAATGTTTCCTGAAAGTTTGGCCGTAACTTCTTGTAACACCCTGTATATCAATTTCTTTAGGTAGATCTATGCTTTGCGGTCATTGTTTCGGTTCGTTCTTGATAGTTAGTTAAATATTTAGCTTAGCTTTTTTTTATTACAGAGGGCTTTTAGCCACCTGACAGGGCGCGCTGAGCCACGACGCCCGGCTTATAAGACACCTAAGAAACTTCGGATCGATTTTTCTCGGGATTTTCCAGGTAGTGCGTCCTAATATTTTAACCACGTGAGGGGTTAGGGGTCCCCTTTCACCACACAAAATTTCTGACAAATCCCCGACCCCACGGTTGTGCCGTCTCCTTGTTTGAAGAAAGAAAAAAAAGCATCACCAGCTGTCAAACCACTTCCCACTGCGGTCGGGGGTTCGAATCCCCACCTCGGGCATGGATATTTGTGCCGTCCTTAGTATTAGTTAGTTCATAAGTAGTCTGTAAGTTTAGGGACTGATGACCCCGTAGTTAAGTCCCATAAGCTATACAAACATTTGAACATTTGAAACCACTTCCGGAACCAAACTGTACTTTGGATGAGAGCGCTGATTGTGGCGCGGTGCAGTCTGCCGCGGTGCATTCACTGTCTGCCTCTCTGCCGGTGGTAAACAGAGGCCACCCCCGCGGGCAGAGAGTTGACTCCGTCGGGTAAACAGAGACAGACAAGTGTCCCGCGGCCCGCTGACGGCAGAACTTTCCGCCGCATCCGCGGCCGCACGCGCTGCCAAGTGCCTAATGACGGCGCTTAAGGCGACGCAAGGTCAAGTATACGCTGCAGCTTGCAATTACACGGTGCCCCCCCTCGACTCCCTTCCGTCTGCGAGTTTGCGAAGCCAGTTTAGCTGGGGTACTGCGATGTAGGCACGAGTAAAACAGAAGTGATATCTGGCGTTCCTCAGGAAAGCGTTCTGGGTCCTCTACTCTTCCTTGTGTTTATAAACGATTTAGGAGACAATCTGAATAGCTCCCTCAGACTGTTCCCGGATGATGCTGTCGTTTATCGGTTAGTGAATTCAACAGAGGATCAAAAGCAACTGCAAAGCGATTTACTCAAAATTTCGAAATTGTGCGTAAATTGGCAATTAACACGAAATAATGAAGAGTGTGAAGTAATACACATGACCACTAAAAGAAATCCGCTGAAATTCAATTACACTATAAATCAGTCAAACCTTAAGGTCGTAAATTCAACCAAATGCCTAGGAGTTACAATTACGAACAACTCAGACTGGAGACAACACAAAAAATATTGTGCCGTGGTGGAGTAGCCGAGCGGTGTAAAGCGTCTCATTGCGGAGCGCGTGGTTGCTCGCCGTGGAGGTTCGAGGCCTCCCTGGGGCATGGGTGTGTGTGTTTGTCCTTAGGTTAGTTTACCTAGGTTTAAGTAGTTTGTAAGCTACGGACTGATGACCACGCAGTTTGGTCCGATAGATTTACAAACATTTGAACATTTTTGAAAAAAATATTGTGGGGAAGGAAAACCAAAGGTTACGTTTCATTGGCAGATCGCTTCCAACATGCAACAGCTCCACCAAAGAGACTGCTTACATCACACTTGTGCGTCCTCTCCTGGAGTAGTTTCCCAGTGCGGGACCCTCACCAGGTGGGACTGACGGAGGACATTGAGAAGATTCAGAGAAGGGCAGCTCGTTTAGTTCGTTATAGGGGGGGGGGGGGGAGTCACGGAAATGTAGCACGATTTGAGGTGGAAATCATTCAAAGAAAGACGTTATTCGTTGCGGCGAGATCTATTTACGAAATTTCACCGATTTTACTTCTGAATGTGAAAATATTTTGCTAGCACCCACCTACATAGGGAGACATGACCATTCCAATAAAATAAGAGAAATCAGTTCGAAAACGGAACGACTTAGGTGTTCTTTCTTCCCGCGCGCTATTAGAGAACGGAACGGTAGAGAAAGGTTATGAAAGTGGTTAATGAACCCTCTGCCAGGCACTAAAATGTGATTTGCAGAGTAACGATATAGATGTATAATTACAGCGTATGATAAATAAAAGTGGCCCTAGAAAAGAGTTCCGGGAAACCGATGAACACAGAAGAGGTAAGGAAATACAGTACTGACCTGACTATAGCAGATGTTGAGAAGAAAGGAAGGAATCTTAGGGTTTAACATCTCGTCGACATCGTGGTCATTAGACGGAGGCCGTTCCCCGTCGGGGGTTGGTATCCCCCCTCGGGCATGGATGTTTGTGTTGTCTTTAGTATAAGTTAGATTAGAAGTAGTTCGTAAGTTTAGAGACTGATGACCCCGCAGTTAATTTTTTTTTTTTTTTTTTTTTTTTTTTTTTTTTTCTTAAGTCAGCGCTCTAAGGCGCCTTGCTTTGGAGCGCGCGGTTCCTCGCTGTCGAAGTTTCGAGTCCTCCTTCGGGCATGGGTGTGTGTGTGTTGTTCTTAGTGTAAGTTAGTTTAAGTAGTTTGCAAGTTTAGGAATTGATTACCATAGCAGTTTGGTCCAATAGATTTACAAACATTTGTACATTATTGAATGGCTGCATGAGACAGTGGCTAAGTCTAGCAACATATCACTTTGCGGCCCTATGCAACGGAACAGGAAAAAAGAGGCAAATAGTTCTCGTACCACTTCTCAGCTCAAAAATTATGCTTCTAGCCTTTGTGTAGATATTTATCTGCTTTTATTTTTTGTTTCCTGCGCTTTAATGTGTGTGTTATTTGTAGGGTAATGCTTATTTTTATGTTTACACTAGCTTAAACCCGCAGCTCCGCTCGCGTGATGGTTGATTATGATTGATGAGCTATCTTTCAGTAGTGTGCTATTTATTTATTCTTATACTTCCTTATTCGTATGCTCATCCTTACAGAGAAAGAGGGTAAGACATTGTAGCACGCATAGACCAAAGATATGGTCTGTGGCATCACGTTCAGTGATCTGTATACAAACTGGATGTATAACTCTGGTGTCTGAGCATATAACTGCAGCGTGGCGGCACATTCATATGTTTTGCACGCGATTTCGCATCGTCCGCCATGTTTAAATTTGGCAAACGAGTTTCTATCAGTTATTACGTGACAAAAAATTGCTTGCTTACCTCTTTATTTGAAATGTAATTCAATATTCGATGTAGTAGGCTGATATGGGAGTGTAATCGAAACATATTTTCTTCTATTTTACTTGTAATGCTTCATAGCAGCCATGTTTGAATTTGGCAAGAAACTAAATACGAATATCTATGGCTGGCACGCTACGACAGCTGAAGTTCAACATCCAGAGTGTATAGAGATCAATGATCACGTTTCTCTGTATGTAACCTCCGTGCTAGAGAGTCGCAAACGTCATCGCTGGCCTTCAGTCCGAATTTTTTTATAATTTGACGACTTTCAACCACCATATCTTCCACCCCCTTATAGCTGTCGGCATGGAACTGCTATGGTGTACAACGGGAGACTTCGGACAACAATTACACTCAGACCATCCGTTTGCGTTCTGTAGTTTTCGCTGCAGAGGGAAATATTAGCACACACATACGTAGAATTTTATATACACCGATAATTTTCCATCCCAAATATACTCCACCCTTTTATCATTATCAACCCTCAAGCAACAATGCAACCAATAAAACCATTTTCAAAGAGTAAATATAACTTTCAAAGAGTAGTTATTGTTCCGCATTTCGCGTTATATTCTTCAAATCACTCAATATCTATCAGATCGCTATAAAACCGTGCCTAAAACCTTCCTCAGGTATAAATTAGTAACTGTACAAATATTTAAGTCTCTACGTCTTGCCGTTCGAACGTGATAAGCGTACACCGAACAGACATTTACATTAATATATATGGCGATCGGATAGCTGTTTATCTACACACACACACACACACACACACACACACACACACACGTGTGTGTGTGTGTGTGTGTGTGTGTGTGTGTGTGTAGATAAATAGCTATCCGATCGCCATATAACCGTGCCTAAAGCCTTCCACGGGTAGACATTAGTGACTGTAGAAATTTTTAGCTATTTATGTCTTGTGGTCCAGACGTGATAAACGTACACCGAAGAGACATTACATTTATAGATTTAGATTACATCGAGGAAAAAAAACTGAGTGACGGACGACAGGTGTCGGTGGTAGAAGACGAATCTCATAATTAGAATCGTTGCGTTTTCTCGTCTTCACGCGGTGATGGGCGCTCGCAAATATTACGGATTATTATTAGTTGCTCACTTTTCCCCTTACCTTCATCATTTAACCAGAAAGGCCGATAGTGCTCGAAGAAAGGTCATTGACACCAGCAATAAGGGCGTTAGCACCGCCATGCAGATAAGAAGCGAGCGGCTCGGAGGGCCCGCATCCGAACTGCCCTTTGGCCCTTACTGGAAGAGGGCTCCGCCTCTCCACTCGATAAGGCGTCTTCCTCCGATAGGGCCAACCATTGAAGCACACGTCGCTCCACTGCTAGGACCGCTGCCACGTGCTCTTGCTTCCCACACGTTAACTGGGTTGATGACTAGCAAGAAACGAGCGAAATGAAAAGGTGGACTCAAGGTCAACACGGATTTAGAAAATATCGTTCATGCGAAACACAACTAGCTCTTTATTCACACGAAGTGATGGGTGCTATCGACAAAGGTTCGCAAATCGATTCCGTACTTCTTGATTTCCAGAAGGCTTTTGACACCGTACCTCACAAACGGCTTTTAATCAAATTGCGTGGTTATGGTATATCGCCCCAAATTTGCGATTGGATAGGGGATTTCTTGTCAGAGAGGACACAGTTCGTATAATCGATGGTAAGGCATCGACTAAAACAGAGGTGATATCGGGCGTTCTACAGGGTAGTGTTATTGGTCCTCTGCTGTTCCTTATTTACATAAACGATTTAGGGAAAATCTAAGTAGCTCTCTTAGGTTGTTTGCAGATGACGCCGTCATTTACCGTCTAGTAAAATCATCTGAAGATCAAAACAAACTTCAGAACGATCTGAATAAGATATCAGTATGGTGTAAAAATTGGCAGTTGACTCTAAATAATGAGAAGTGTGAAGTCATCCACATGAGTACGAAACGAAATCCGTTAAACTTTGTTTACAAGATAAATCAATCAAATGTGAAGGCCGTAAACTCCACAAAATACCTAGGAATTACTATTACTTCAGACCTAAATTGGAAAGAACACGTAGATAATATCGTGGGAAAGGCGAACCAGAGACTGCGTTTTATTGGCAGAACCCTTAAAACATGCAACAGAACTACAAAAGAAACTGCATACACTACGGTTGTCCGCCCATTTTTGGAGTATTGAAGCCCAGTGTGGGATCCTTATCAGGTGGGATTGACGGAGGACATCGAGAGAGTCCAAAGAAGGGCAGCTCGTTTCGTATTGTCACGATACAGGGGAGACAGCGTTACGGAAATGATACAGGATCTAGGATGGGAATCATTACAACAACGGCGCTTATCGCTGCGGCGTGGGCTACTTGCGAAACTCCAATCGCCAACATTCTCCTCCGAATGCGAAAATATATTGTTGACTCCCACTTACATAGGTAGAAATGATCATAGAATAAAATACGAGAAATCAGAGCTCGAACAGAGAGATTCAGGTGTTCATTCTTCCCACGCGCTATTCGAGAATGGAATGGGAGAGAAATAGTATAATTGTGGTTCGATGAACCCTCTGCCAGGCACTTAAATATGATTTACAGAGTATCCCATGTAGATGTAGATGTAGATGCCTTTCCTGCCAGACGTTCAAGTCCTGCCTCGGGCAGGTGTGTGTGCGTGTGTGTTGTTCTTAGAGTAAGTTAGCTGAAGTAGTTTATGATCTTTCACGCACGAGGACCGCACAAATGTACCATCATTTGATCAGCGTACTAATTCCGAAATGGAGGACATAGTAATAGGTATTTCCGGTGTAGAGAAGCAGCCTGAGAGAGCTAAATACGAAAAAGTCTGCAGGTCCGGATGGAATACCAGTTCGGTTTTACAAAGAGTATTCTGCGGCATTGGCCCCCTACTTAGCTTGCATTTATCGCGAATCTTTAATTCAGCAAAAAGTTCCTAGTGATTGGAAAAATAGCGCAGGTGACTACCTTTTACATGCATGGAAAGAGAACTGACCCACACAATTACAGGCCAATATCGTTGACATCAGTTTAATGTAGAATTTTGGAGCATATTCTCAGTTCGAATATAGTAAATTTCCTCGAAACGGAAAAGCTTCTTTCTGTGAATCAGCACGGGTTTAGGAAACATCGTTCATGTAAAACTCAGCTTGCCCGTTTCTCACATGAAATCTTGCGAGCCATGGATGAAGGGCAACAGGCGATTGTGTTTTTCACGACTTCAAAAAGGCGTTTGACGCGGTGCCACACTGCAGACTGCTGACAAAGATACGAGCTTATGGAATAGGTTCACAGATTTGTGACTGGCTGGAAGACTTCCTAAGTAATAGAACGCAGTATGTTTGTTGTTCTCGACGGCGAGTGTTCATCAGAGACGAGTGTATCGTCAAGCATGTCCCAGGGGAGAGTGATAGAACCGCTATTATTTTATATCTATATAAATGATCTGATGGACAGAGTAACTTGTAATTTGAGGCTGTTTGCTGATGATGTTGTGGTGTATTGGAGGGTGTCGTCTTTAACTTACTGTAATTGCATACAGGATGACTTAGACAAAATTTCTAATTGGAAGAATGGTAGCTAGCTCTCAATGTAAAAAAATGTAAGGTGATGCGCATGAGTAGGAATAACAATCCCATACGGTTCGCATACAGCATTAGTAGTGATCTTCTTTATACTCTCGCGTGGTTCAAATATCTAGGCGTAACATTGCAGAGTGATATGAAATGGAACGAACATGTAAGGACAGTTGTGAGTAAGGCGGACAGTCGACTTCGCTTTATTGGGAGAATTTAGGGAAGATGTACTTCACCTGTGAAGGAGACCGCGTATAAAAGGCTTGTACGACCATGTCTTGAGTATTGCTCAAGTGTTTGGGACCCGCAGCAGATCAGTTTAAAGGAAGACATAGAGGCAGTTCAGAGGCGAGCAGCTACGTTTGTTACTGGTAGGTTCGAGCAATGCGCGAGTGTCACGGAAATGCTCCGGCAACTCAGTTGGAGACCGCTGGAGGAAAGACGACGTTCTTTTCGAGAAATTCTGTTGAGGAAATTTAGAGGGCCGGAATTTGAAGCTGTGTGTAGTACGATCTTGCTGCCGCCTACATACATATCGCGTGGTGATTACAAAGTCAAGATAAGAGAAATTAGGGCTCGTACGGAGGCATATAAGCATTCTTTTTTTCCTCGTTCTTTTTGGGAGTGGAATAGGAAAGGAAATTCCTAGTATTGGTACGGTGTATCCTCCGCCACGCACCTTACAGTGAATTCCGGAGTATGTATGTAGCTGTAGATGTATAAGTCTAGGGACTGATGACCACAGCAGATTTGTCCAATAGATTTACAAACATATGAACATTTGTGGACCTCAGCGACGTTTAAACAAAAAAAACTTATCTCTTTTCATTCTCCACTCCGAGGAGTGGAGCGGGCTGTTTGAGATCCGGCCCATAAAGAGTCGCGGTTCTATTCAGCCAATATCAGACAAGCTGATAGTGGGGCAAAGGGGGATCCCGATTGGGAATAAGTGGGAGGGGCTTGGGGCTTACCAGCTCCGGCATACGCCTTACAACCAAGGAAAACCTCCCGAAAACCTTGGTCGGAGCCGGGGGATTGGGACCAATTTAATTTAGCTCCGGGACTTGCCCCGGACAAAAATGGATTATCGAGAGAACACGAATGCACTCACGACAATCAAGGATCGGACGCACGAGTTACTCTCGTAATCTCGTAGAGATCAGCTCGACCAACAGTGGACAAGCATCTCCCTACAGGAACCGCACCCGTGGGCACGGTATCCTGTGCGTCGGGCGACGTTTAATAAAAATGCGTGGTTATGAAGTATTGTCCAAGTAATATGACTGGATGCGTGATTTCTTGTCTGGAAGGTCACAGTTCTCAGTAATAAAAAACATTCAAATGTTTGTAAAGCTATGGGACCAAACTGCAGTGGTCACCAGTCCCTAAACCAACTTATACAAAGGACAACACACACACCATGCCCAACAGAAGACTTGAACCTCCCCACACTTCGCAGCAAGGCGCATTGGAGCGCACGGCCATTCCCTCGCGGGATCTTAGTAATGGAAAAATCATCGAATTAGACAGATATGAAATCTGGCATTCCCCAACGAAGTGGCATAGGGCCTTGCTGTTTATGATCTATATACATGATTTACGAGATAACCTGAGCAGCAGTCTTAAGGTATTTCCAGATGATACTGTCATTTACCATCTAGCGAAGTCACCAGAAGATCAATACCAACTGTAAAATGATCCAGATAAAGATATCTGTGTGGTGTGTGTAGTCTAAAAACTGACCCATAAAAAAGTTTGAGGTCATCCACATGAGTAATAAAAAAATACGTCATATTTCGGTTACACGATAAATCGTGCCAATCCCAAGGCTGTTAATTCAACTAAATACTTAGGAATAAAATTATAAATGAAATTTTCAAATGGTTGTAATCCTATTGGACCAAACTGGCATGGTCATCAGTCCATGACTTACAAACTACTTAAATTGACTTATACTAAGGACAAAACAAACACCCTTGCACGAGGGAGGATTCGAACCTCCAGTGGGAATGACCGCCCAGTCCGTAGCATGACGCCTTAATCCACGCGCCCATTCCGCATTGCCAGCTGAAATATAATTACGAAAAACTTCTTTTGGAAATGCCAAAATGTCAATATTGTTGGGAAGGCGAAACAAAACTATGCTTTGTTGGCAGAACACTTATAAGATATAAAAAATCCACTATACAGCATACGGCACCCTCGTCCGCCACCTGCACTTTATTGGATCCTTACCAAACAAGACTGACGAAGGATATCGACAAATTTTAAATAACGGCAGCTCGTTTTGTATCATCGCAATATAAGGGAGAGAATTTCTGAACTAACTGTCATTAAAAAAAATAGTGTTTCTTGTTGTGGCGATATCTATTTATGAAATTTCAGTCACCAAATTTCTTCTCCGAAGGCGAAAATATTTTGTGGACTCCCACCTGCATAGAAAGAAATAATCACGTAAACAAAATAAGAGAAATCGCAGTTCTAACAGAAGGATTTGGGTGTTAATTTTCCCATGCGCTATTTGAAAGTTGAACGACAAAGAAGTGGTCCGAAAATGGATAGATGAACTCTCTGCAAGGCACTTCAGTCTGAATTACAAACTAGCAATGTAGATGTAGAGGAAATGTCTACTGCATTAATGAAGATAATGTAGGGAGTAGACCCTCTGAAGAAAAACTACAGCTCGCAGCTCGCATATGACACATATATAGAGTAAGGTAATTGGTGTTTTCGGAGTGATATACGAACTCTTTTTTTTTTTTTTTTTTTTTTTTTTTTTTTTAACATCAAGATGGTAAATCTCCAGGCTACATATACACACGTCTCGGATTTGTTCCCCAATCAAACCTAGAATTTTTATCTGTTACCTATCTGAAAGATTGTGAGTTGCATCGTGATTCGGAATCAAAGTTGAACTGTAGATATCGGTGTAAGGAGCTGGGTAAGTCAGTTCAATAGTCGGAGGAATATAACAGCGTACCAACTCCAACAGGGACATACGCAGTAAGGCACTGTAGTATTTAAATCACTACTCGGATTGATGGCTTCCTTACAACAAGTTGCTCACAAACTACAGGATGTAGGAGCAAGCAAGTGTTTCCCGCGCTTCTTAATACAAGCAAAAGCCCCTCCTTCAAAAATCGTATTACAATTATCCTATCTATCCACCCAATGATTTGTTTTAATCACCAAGTGATCTGAAACTTACCTCTTGTCTATCAGAATAAATTTTCTTCTAGGGAACAGGTAAGACATAGGGTACAGGATCTGATAAGGTGTGTGTGTGTGTGTTAAACTATTGTCTTTTCATGGTTAGGCAGCATCGACCCAATATTTAACGCTGTGCGTATAATTAGAACAGTTGACTTAGCACAAAAGATAGTCACTTCAACTTTGATGGTTTTTGTTTTTTGGTCATTATCCTGTAATGCCAGTTATGTTGATATGTGTAAAGTTCATTTTCCTACTGCTCAAGAAAATATCACAGACTATAAAGATTCAGTTACCAGTTTAAAACTTCAACAAGCAGAACTGATTCTTTATAATCTCTACTGATATCTCCAGCATAACATGGAACATTCGTATACAAACACGCCTTGGATCACGGCCTAACGTCCGAGAAACAAAAATGACCTTGGACTCAAAAACTAACTGTGAAAGTCTAAAATTTATAATAATTTGATCAGCTCAGTGTACGTCAATAATCATTCAGTAGGTCGTTTCAGGTAGTATCGCTACTGAACTACTGCACTTGGGGGAAAACATTCACGGGTTATTATTCCCTGTTATTCGAAAACTCGATACAGCGGTGTTTTCATGCTAGGTCTGTTTTGCTTTCCTCGGTCGTGGAGATGAAGCAATGTTCCGATGCCTCGACGGTCACCTAGTTTCCGAGAAGAGCGACGGATTTACGCTGTTGATTTCTTCGACAAAAAATTAAACATGTTACCGGCACTGGACCATTGTTTGGCACATCCGCAACTGTAGATTACACAAAATAGGACTCACGGAGACATGCAGGATGAAAGGTGTCTCTTTTGAGTCCTTGCTCACAGCGTTGTACAATATACAACGGTTGTTCATGTTTCTCTTCAATCTTCTCACTAAATTATCCGGACAGCTTACGCAACCAACTGGGCGCAATTTTAGCATTTTAGCGACAGGGTGGAACTATATCGATTGCTTTCTGCAAACCAATGAATCGAACTGATTGTCTTTGCCTACCACTCTGTGGTTATCGTGGACGAACAGAGAGATCCTAAATTTCGCGAGATCTCTGTTTGCAACTTCATTTTTGAAAAGCGGTTTCTCGTTCTCCAACAACGTGGAAAACAAGGCTTCGCTGCGTTAAAATAAGTCAGGAATCGAACGTCAGAAATGAAGTGCTTGTAACAGAGTAATCGTTTTCTTTAATTTAACCCCTCGATAAACCTCTACGGTCTTTTAATGGTGTAAGGTGATGCGTTGTGCTGCTCGTGCGCGGAGACAAGTCGTACTCGTCCGGCTGGACGCTGGTGTGTAGCAATGGGAGCGCGAACTCTTGAACCCGCGGCCTATTTCTGTGTCGGCACAACTCACGGAAGAGGCGGCCGCGTGTGCAGAGGCTGCAGAATACCGCGGGGATGAAGCACCGCTTCACTGCACACCACGTCGTCAAAGGTGGCTATCTCCATCTCAACTTGTCCAATCCGTACTTACGCAAAACTAAAGCTGAGTATGATGTTCTACAAAGAAGTCTACCATCAAACGCGATTGAACAAAAATTTCCCCAGTTTGACTGGCGCTCCATCTGGCGTTCTATATCTGCTTCTTTTCTTGATTCTGAGGTACAGTCGGTCTGGCACCTTACTGTCAATCGTAAGTATATTTGCAGATTTCGCCTTCATCGCATCCACCTCGCCGAATCACTTCTCTGTCCCATGTGTGGGGTGGCTTACACTGACGAACATCGTTTTGTTTGCGGTACTGCTGCTGATGTTTGGCAACTGATTCGCCGTATTACAGCTTTCCTCACGAGAACTATTCCAGAGAGTGTTACTCCTCATTCGTTCTCATTTCCGGACCGAGTGTATTTTCCAAAGGCTAAGACCAATGCGGTGAATTGGATTCGCGGACATGCCATACACTATCTTTTTGGACACAACGCAAAATCGAAACTTGATTTTTGGACTTATCTCACGGATCGCCATTACAGAGTTGTACTACATCCTAAATACAGACAATACTTTTCTAACTTCCTTGGGAGTACCTTCAACGACCCTCCCCGCAGCTGGAATGTGTTCAGTCAATAGAGAAGAATTTTAAATGTTTGAACTGCTGTCCCTCCTTGAACTGTTCAACGGAATGCACATTCTGCGAGAAGCCGTGACTGAACTTACTAGCCGCAGGGAACCGAGATATTCTGAACTATACAACGAACATCAAGATCTATTAAATAAATAAAAATAATGAAATAAAATCATAGTAATGTGAATAAAGAGAATTTATTTGTTTTGTCAAAAAATAAAATAAAATAATAAAAAGAAAAAAAAGAAAACACACCAAAAATACGGGATCACTGAAGAACGAGATAAAGTGCGTCAGCTTTGACCAATGATGTCATACATAGTACGAACTAACAATACAGACATTTTGCAAACGCGAGAAACAAATAGGTAAAGCACTAGAACCATAGGCCAAAAATAACATAGACTGTGTATGTCGTCACCACACTGAAACCAACATCTAAGTCAGGTGACTTGGGGCAACAAGCCGTTTTCGTCATTACGGGCAATGTAAAGTGGAGCTGACAGATGTAGTTTTTCTCATTTATAACTGAAAATAGGCGTTGGTTTTAATAACAAAACGTTTAATCATGCACTTATAACACTTTCAGCAGTAAAGTTAACGTTATTTCTCCGCAGTTCCTAATGTTAATGCGATGGTCATAGTTTTTACATGTTCCTAGGTTAAACGTATAAATGACTTGCTCTTATTAAGTGAATAGTTCTTTTTTTGTTGCTCTACGAGTCACTTACTTTGCAACCGCCATGGGAATAGAAGACGTAAAATCAGTTTTACAAACAGCATCAGTTTTCTTACGTTTGCTCAACAATAAGTGCGAAAGTGATATTATGCTTTTATAGGAACTAAAAACAGTCTATATCCATAACATCAGATTTTTTACACAATAAAAGCGATTGTATTTTACGACTTCTGCATATACAGCGAAGCCAATACGTAAACCAAGCAAAGTACTCGCTGTTTACATTACAATAATTGATGTGCAAACTCAACAACTCAAACTAGTTTTATAGGTATACTGAATGTTCTGTATTCAAATATACATGCGTTCAACGCTATTAAAAGCAGGTCTACACTAGTAGAAATGACTTACTTGAAGAAATACAAATTGAGGTAAGACCAGCTAGAATTGTTCTCCCGTCGATAGTTACATTCATCAGTTAAAAAAAATCATAATGCTGCACAAACACTATCTGTAATTCTATTTCTTGTAAAAATAGCTGTCAATAAGTGTCGACTCGTCACATATAAAAACGACCATCACATTAATATTGGTATAAATGTACCCTTATAGTACTATAAGTGTAATACTTGACTGCAGCTGAAAACTAGAAAACTGTTGCTCATAATGATGAAAACTCAGTCACGTGTCTAGGGGCAATGTTAGATGTTGGTTTCAAACAAGGAGGCTAGAACCATAGACCAAAGATAACACAGACTGCGCACGACGTCACTATACTCTACCATTGATCTCTACACTACCTGGATGCACAGACATATATTACTAGACTGGCAAACTTCCCTCTATGTCTGAAGCCTGACGCCGGCATCTTGCTTCAACTCACGTGAAAAAGTTTCCGTACGGTACTACTATGATCTTCTGTTAAGATATGTCGTTGTAAGCTTTACTAGTTGGTATGAACATGATTTGCATGAGAGATAGTACTTCAGCAATAATTGAATTTAACACATAGGCTTACACTGTCGAATCGTGTTATGAGAAGAACGTGTTACGCACGGTTGAATTTTAATTAGCGTCCTGGTGGCGTTGCGTGATTATGTTGGCAACCATGTGACGTTGGTATTAGCCAATCGCGTGACAACGCAAATATTTTGTCATGAAGTCTTCGTTTACGAGGGCAATTACCTTTACTGAGTGAATGAAGGTACATACAAGAACCTGTCACCCATAGAGCAGGAACATCATTATTTATTTACTTCGTCGTCTGTACGAAACACTAATCAAGTACTCTGTGTGGATTTCTAAGAATTTTAACTTCTTGGCGAGAGCTTTCTACCGTTTTGTTGATGTTGCCAATATAATCATGCGAAGCCGTCGGGGCAGTAAGTAAAATTTTACCGTTACGTACAGTTATCGGAAAATCACTCAGAATGTGTTAGTCACGACAAATTGCACATTTATAACGGTCATACTATTACAATAAAAGCCGAAGTTAACCGAAACTGGTAACCGATTAATACAAAACAGGAAACGCGATTATTGGTGTATGTGCCAAAGCAGACTGTAGATTTCGTAATAACTCTCAAAAGAATAAGAATACGTGTTGTTCACGATAAACAACACTTTTATGATGACCATACTTCTGAAAGAAACTCCGAGGTTAAATGAAATTGGTACAGATTAATAATAACAGAAAATAAATGCAACTCAAGCACCTATGAGTCAAAGTTTACTCCAGCTGAAAAAAAATACAGCCATATACAACACACGAATTTCCCACACGTCAAAAGTCTAAAGACAGCGTAGTTGCGTCAATTCGTCCATATTTTTACGACTGTTTTCTATAATAACACACACAACTGCTTAAACGTCTATAGTATAGAAATATAGCGGCGAGCATATAGATCAATGGGATTGCCAGTCTAGTAATATTTATGTCTGTCCCTGGATGCTGACCTTCAGCTGTCAGAGCGTGTCAACCATAGATGTTCATATTTCGTTTCTTGCTAAGTTCAAATATGGCTGCTATGAAGTATTACAAGAAAACGAGAAGAAAATAAGTTTCGATTACGCTTCTTTACTAGCCTCCTACGCCGTGTATTGACATATATATCAAATAAACAGGTAAGGTAGCAATTATTTGTCACGTAATAACTGATAGAAATTCTTATGCAAAATTTAAGTATGACGGACAATGCAAAAATGTGTGGTGAACATCTGAATGTTTAGGCACGCTGTAGTTCTATGCTTAGGCACCAGAGTTACACATCCAGTTAGTATAGAGATCACTGTACTTAAACCAACATCTACGTCACGTGGCTCGGAGCAGGAACCGCTTTGGTCAATACGAGAAACATGAAGTAAAACTGACAGTAGCGCGTTTTCTCGTAGGTTATAACTGAAATCAAACAATAATTTCAACAATAAAGTCTTATCGTGTTCTTATTACACATATAGCAGAACAGTTTACATTATTTCTTCGCAGTTCCTAATATTAATACAATGGTTATAATTTTTACATGTGCCGAGGGGAAACGTATTGACAGTTTTTAAAAGCAACAAAATTGCCATGCTGAACTGAATACTTGTTTATGTTGCAATGGGAGCCTTTAGTATTCAGTTCCATAGGAGTAGAAAACGCTATATCAGTTTCTCAGACATCGGTTTTCTTATGATTCCACAATAATACACGTGAAATGTTTTCTTGCGCTTTAAAAAGAACTGATATAGGTTTGTATCCATAAAGTTGTATGTAGATTATTTGTAGATGAAGACGCTAGCACCGTATAGGGTAGCGTGGAGGTTTGCATCAAATCAGTTTTTGGACTAAAGACCACATAAACCACATTAGCAAGACTCATCTGCATTTCGCTCCACCTTGTTTTGCAGAGATGTAGATATGGATGCAGAAGATCTCTGGTTTCAGTTCTCAGCTAATCATTATGTACCAAAGAAATATTAAAAGTTCTTTCACTGCAGTATTAACATCATGCCTTCAGATAGCATACAATTCATTATCGACAGCCTGATATCCTTCACTAATCGATAAGTGTTGTTTATATGCTACTTTTACGCCATACGTACAATACTGCCATATAAGTTACTTTCAATACATTAAATGAGGCGGTCTGAAGAATGATTACAACCTTAATAAAGAAATATTTGTGATAATCTGGCATATTTTGCCACATAGTTAGCGATCCACAATTTTTAATATGGTAACCTTATTTAAAGGATCTTTAGGCCTTTACCACAAGTAATTATTTTATTCGACTGTTACATAAATCTTCATCTTACAAGGAAAGTACATGGGCTCGAACATACATATCTGTATGAACGTTTGGTTACAGGATCTCTACGTACACCTCAATGTGCTGGTGGGTGTCGTTTTTATGCAAAGCTCTGCAACCATGCTCTAGATAGCACTGTAGATGTAATTGTAGACGCCGTACGTAATGCAAATATCTTAACTAATGTAATAATAATCGTACACGTTCTCTGGCGAATTGTCATCAAAAGCCGTGATGATAGTTGCAGATTTAACCTTCTTCCCGAAAGACTGTTGGTATTCACTGCCACTGCTTCCATCGCCTCTTCCCGCATTTACCGTAGCACTACCGCTTGCAATGAGTTGTTCGCCATTATCATCCCTATTATCATTATTATGAGTTTGTAACAACAGTATCTAACTAATGCTCATATTTCTGTACCATAACAGGTACGAGAAAGCATGCAAGTGATTCATCTTCTACACTAATACCATCTTCAGGAAGAAGGGTCTGTTGTAACTTCATCTCAACTAATCGTAATACATTAGCAGGATTGATTAGCAATCGCCGCCCCACCTGACGCTTCACCACACAAATAACATCACAAAACGCAACTTCGGAGGCACACTGCACCGTCCCTACTGGCGAACCGACAGGTCAAAGTGCAATGTGGCAAGGCACACGCAGAGGCCTCTAACGGACGACTGCAGAGTTTTGCAGATGCGGGAGTATCACTAGTGCAATAAGGGATCTTTACATTATCTCTCATACGATTTTGATGTACATATGTTTGTTCGAGCCCAAGTACTTCCCTTGTTAGATTCTTTTAAATGGACGTCTTATGGAAACTTTTGAGCTTTATAAAACAAGTCTCTCGTCATTTTATAAAAGTAAAAGGTCCTTCTACTTTGATAGACGCAGACATGTGTTATCATGTGCCATCATGGTGTTAATGATGTTTTACATGTATACTATATAATGTCCATCTTCAAATAAGCCGGATATGGCGATATATATCGTTGAAATTCTTTGCGATGAAAGCGTAACAATCCTTTACATAAGATTTACTTCTTAAAGAAGTATTTACTAGCACCTCTTGATAGTGGAACTACGATACATTTTTAAATGGCAAACTAACTAATACCGGCGATCAGCTGGTGTCCAGAGCTACTCACGTGAGGACTGCAGTGGAGCCCATTTACTCGTGTGTTCAGCAAAGCAGGTCAGCGGTGGTCGCCCGTGCAGAACCATCCTCACGGACACTTTCACACGAGCCTGCGTGCGCTCCGTGACTTTCATTCGAATCCCAGCTCGCCGCTGCAGTCTCATCGTCTGGCTCGTGTCCTTTGTAGTTTTCACCGCGTCTGCCTTCCCTTTCACTTCAGCGGAAAATCTAGAGCGCTGCATAATCGGACCCCCTGGTTTACCCTTTGCATCGGTGCCACCAATCGCCTTCCTTCAGCATCGAAGTCGCTGGTTGCATTTCTTATAGTACTGAATCGAACCACATTGCATATACCTAAAATGATATTGATTATAAGGCGAGGCATTGAATTGATATTTGTGCCATGGTCGGTATTCGAAACCGGGTCTGCTACTTATCAGGCAGCAGTCAACAATCCGAAGAATGGTTTGAACACCACAGTGCTTTACTAGGCATGATCCTACACTCCTGGCCGTTAAAATTGATACACCATGAAGATGATGTGCTACAGACGCGAAATTTAACGGTCAGGAAGAAGAGGCTGTGATATGCAAGTGATTAACTTTTCAGAGCATTCACACAAGTTTGGCGCCGGTGGCGATACCTACAACGTGCTGACATGAGGAAAGTTTCCAGGCGATTTCTCATACACAAACAGCAGTTGACCGGCACTGCCTGGTGAAACGTTGTTGTGATGCCTCGAGTAAGGAGAAGAAATACGTACCATCACGTTTCCGACTTTGATAAAGGTCGGATTGTAGCCTATCGCGATTGCGGTTTATCGTATCGCAAGATTGCTGCTCACGTTGATCGCGATCCAGTGACTGTTAGCAGAATATGGAATCGGTGGGTTCAGGAGGGCAATACGGAACGCCGTGCTGGATTCCAACGGCCTCGTATCACTAGCAATCGAGATGACAGGCATCCGCATGGCTGTAACGGATCGTTTCGATCCCTGAGTCAACAGATGGGGACGTTTACAACTTTTTGCACGGTTCGACGTTTGCAGCAGCATGGACTCTCAGATCGGAAACCATGGCTGCGGTTACCCCGACGCAGAACCACAGACAGGGGCGCCTGCGACGGTGTACGCAACGACGAATCTGGATGCACGAATGGCAAAACGTATTTTTTTTTTTTTTCCGGATGAATCCAGGTTCTGTTTATAGCATCCTTCGAACCTTGCAGAAATAGCACTCCTGGAAGAAAGGATATGGTGGATACATGGCTTAGCCACAGCCTAAGGGATTTCCGAATTACGTCTGCATAGAATTGCGAAATTTAAGAATGTAAGACTCTTTTCTGACAAGGTGGGGTGATTTTGCATCGAGTTATTTGCGCAAGATGATTCGATGAAACTTGTAAAGTAGCAAAGAGTTAGATTATTATTTAATTCACGTAATTTTCTGTCAGGTCCTGTTTACTTTTTGCCGACTGCTCTGTACGTTTTGCATGCTTATTTTTGTATAGCAAAATTTTATTTACATTCCTTTCTATATATAATTTCTCTTTCAACTTGCACGAATTTGGGTATGAATAATTGTAATAACCCATGTAACTCTAAATAGACATTTCATTTGCACATTACTTTTTAACAGAGATAGCACCTCTTAAAGTGATTGAGTATGCAACATTCGATCAAATATTTAACCATTTACGAAGTACAGCAACCATTTGTTAAATGTCTAAAACCAATTATTCGAACTACATATGTTCTCCTATACACGGTGAATCACCCAACACTTGCACCGCAAATATTGCCGAAACGGAAAGTGCGATTGATGTGCGGTTTTCACAGAATGGATCGGTAGTCAGAGGCTCGTATTTTTAGCCAACAAACAGATTGTAATATTACTTAGAAAGTGTATTTTTTATGCAAACGTACAGTTTTTTTAAATGGAACAATGGTTGTTTCTATCATGCACTGGAAATTTTTGACACCAGCAGTGTACAAAGAATTTTGAATGACATTTTTATCACATTTAGTTTGGCAGCTACAACCGTTCAAAGTTTCGGGGGCGGAGGCTGCGGTAGCGTAGCTGACTGGCCGAGTGGCTAGCCCCTGGGGCATGGCCCACTGTCTCATGACCACCAGCCAGTAGGCTACGCTGTCGTAGCCTCCGCCCCCAAAACTTTGATTGGTTGTAGCTGCCAAATTAAACGTGTTGTACACAGCTGGTGTCAAAAATTCCAGTGCATGATAGAAACAACCATTGTTCCAACTGAAAATTTGTATGTTACAACACAAAATACACTTTCTAGGTATTTTTACAATCTGTTTATTGGCTTACAATACGAGTCCTTGACTACCAATCAATTCTGTGAAAACCGCAGATCAATCGCACTTTCCGTTTCCGCAATATTTGCGGTGCAAGTGTTAGGTGATTCACTCTGTATTTGATTAACAATCTAAGTACATCAATCGTGATAATATTTTTAGTACTTTATATGCAAATAGAATGTAATTACTTGACGTGCAACAAAGTACTTTTCTCAGTTTTGGAGAATCATTTGTAAGAGGAAACCTAAACAAAAAACAACGCTTATAAATATTCTCCATGAAAATACTGAACGGTACACAAGTAATGACCTTCGACCATAGATACTGACAGACCGGACACTAGCGCCAGAGAGCGGTCTAGTATTTATTTAGTAAGTTCATTATCGTGAAGTGGCATATTCAGATTTCAACAGGTTTGGTTCTTAAGACGTTTCGTGCCTCTTCACAGATAGTGATAGTGAGATGCTGAGTATGAAAAACTGCCTACGAGGAAAGACTGGGTAAATGTATTTTTGACATGTTATGCACGGAAAAGCTGGTAGAAGCCGACCTCGGCGAAGATCAGTTTGGGTTCAGGAGAAATGTAGGAACACAGGAGGCAATACTTTACGCCATATGCTAGTAGATTAAGAAAAGGCAAACCTACATATCTAGCTTTTGTAGATTTGGAGAAGACTTTTGACAATGTTGATTGGAATAAACTCTTTCAAGTTCTGAAGCAAGTAGGACTAAAATATAGGGAGCGTAAGGTTATCTACAACTTGTACAAAAACCAGTCAGCGGTTGTCAGAGTTGAAGGGCATGAAAGGGATGCAGTGGTTGCAAAGGGAGTAAGGCAGGTTTGTAACCTTTCTCCAATGTTATTCAATTTGTACCTTGAGCAAGCTGTAAAGGAATGCAAGGAGAAATTTGGAGAAAGAATTAAAGTTCAGGGTGAAGAATTAAAAACATTGCGTTTTTCCGACGACATAGTAATTCTGTCAGAGACAGCAAAGGACCTGAAGAGCAGTTGAACGGAATGGACAGTGTGCTGAAAGGTACATATAAGATGAACATTAACAAGAGCAAAACTAGGGTAATGGAGTGCAGTCTAAGAAAATCAGGTGATGATGAATGAATTAGATTAGGTAACGAAACAATAAAGGAGGTAGATGACTTTTGTTACTTGGGCAGCAAAATAACAAATGATGGTCGCAGTACAGAGGATATAAAATGCAGAATGGCAATGGGTAGAAAAGCGTTCTTGAAAAAGAGAAATTTGTTAACATCGAATATTGATTTAAGCCTGAGGAAGTCCTTTCTGAAGGCATTTGTGTGGAGTGTTGCCTTGTATGGGAGTGAAACATGGACGATAAACAGTGCGAATAGGAAGAGGATAGAGGCTTTTGAAATGTGGTGTTACAGAAGAATGCTGAAGATTAGGTGGGTGGATCGCATAACTAATGAGGAGGTACTGAATAGAATTGTGGAAAAAAGGAATTTCTGGCATACGTGACCAATAGAAGGGATCGATTGGTAGGAGACATTCTTAAACATCGAGGAATCGTAAATTTAGCATTGGAGGGAAGTGTGTGAGGTAAAAATCGCATCTACGTCTACATGGGATACTCTGCAAGTCACATTTAAGTGCCTGGCAGAGGGTTCATCGAACCACCATTATACTATTTATCTTCCATTCCATTCTCGAATAGCGCGCGGGAAGAAAGAACACCTGAATCTCTCTGTTCGAGCTCTGATTTCTCGTATTTTATTCTGATGACCATTTCTACCTATGTAAGTGGGAGTCAACAATATATTTTCGCATTCGGAGGAGAATGTTGGTGATTGGAGTTTCGCAAGTAGCCCACGCCGAAGCGACAAGCGTCGTTGTTGTAAAGATTCCCATCCCAGATCCTGTATCATTTCCGTAACGCTATCTCCCCTGTATCGTGACATTACGAAACGAGCTGCCCTTCTTTGGACTATTTCGATGTCCTCCGTCTAACCCACCTGATAAGGATCCCACACTGGGCTGCAATACTCCAAAAATAGACGTACAAGCGTAGTGTATACAGTTTCTTTTGAACTTCTGTTGCATGTTTTAAGGGTTCTGCCAATAAAACGCAGTCTCAGATTCGCCTTTCCCATGATATTATCTACGTGTTCTTTCCAATTTAAGTCTGAAGTAATAGTAATTCCTAGACATTTTGTGGAGTTTACGGCCTTCACTTTTGATTGATTTATCTTGTAAACAAAGTTTAACGGATTTCTTTTCGTACTCATGTGGACGACTTCACACTTCTCATTATTTAGAGTCGATTGCCAATTTTTACACCATACTGATATCTTATTCAGATCGTTCTGCAGTTGGTTTTGATCTTCAGATGATTTTACTAGAAGGTAAATGACGGTGTCATCTGCAAACTACCTAAGAGAGCTAGTTAGATTTTCCTCTAAATCGTTTATGTAAATAAGGAACAGCAGAGGACCAATAACACTGCCCTGTAGAACGCCCGATATCACCTCTGTTTTAGTCGATGTCTTACCATCGATTACTGTGTCCTCTCTGACAAGAAATCCCCTATCCAATCCCAAATTTGGGGCGATATACCATAACCACGCAATTTGATTAAAAGCCGTTTGTGAGGTACGGTGTCAAATGCTTTCTGGAAATCAAGAAATACGGAATCGATTTGCGAACCTTTGTCGATAGCACCCATCACTTCGTGTGAATAAAGAACTAGTTGTGTTTCGCATGAACGATATTTTGTAAATATCGCAAGAGACGCATATAGTAAGCAGATTGAAATGGATGTGAATTGCCGTTCGTATGAGGAGATGAAAAGGCTTGCTAAGGCTAGGGTAGGGTGGAGCGCTGCATCGAACCAGTCTCCGGACTGAAGACCACTACAACAATATGTGTTAAATGAGCGCGAATATTTCGCTTGCCAAAATTTTTGATTAGGAGGGCGGATTGAGAACTAAGGTGGCTGGTTTCTCACATTTCTTACAATGCCGCACATCTGTGGTGACGAAGAGAGGCCGGTACGGTGAGACAAAGAAGCGGCGAAAGTTTGACGTCAGAGCGGGCCACGTGCGGAAGCATTCCGCGAAGCGTCAATTGTCGCAGTTGTCGGAAACGCTGGCTGCAAGGTAGGGCGCGCAAGCTGTGAGCGCCACGTGGTCCCCACACAATTGCCGCGACCTTCGGAGGCACTTCGGGAGACGCCGGCACAGGGGACAGGGGCCTGCCGCAGGCCCTCGCACCGTCTGCCGAGGGCCCTGCGCCTCACATCGCCTCTGCCAACTACACAACTGGCAGCGGTACGAAGGCGGCACGCAACCAACGACGATTTGTGAACATTGTGAGGTACAGTGTTACCAGACGTAGGGAATTTGCCCTACACGTAGGTACTTTTAAGCATTAAAATCGTGTAGGGAATTTTCATCCCAAAGTCTCCAACGCTTAGGTACTTTGGTAAAAATTTCACAATTGCCGACACATACCTAGCGGGTAATGTTGGCAACAGAACAGTTGTCAGCACGCGTGAACGAAGCCGACCAAATGTGGCTAGGTTTGAAGTAGCCAATGATATTTTAGACGGCATAGTTGTTTTCTGTTCATAGTAGCCGGCCGCGGTGGCCGAGAGGACTGAGTGGCCGAGAGGACTGCAGTCACGGTCTGCACGGCCACTGCGGTCGGGGGTTCTAATCCCCCCTCGGGCATGGATATTTGTGCCGTCCTCAGTTTAAGCTAGTTCGTAAGTAGTTTGTAAGTTAAGGGACTGATGACCCCGTAGTTAAGTCCCATAAGCTATAAAAACATTGCCGGCCCCGGTGGGCGAGGGGACTGAGGCGCTTCAGTACGGTCTGCACGGCCACTACGGTCGGGGGTTCGAATCCCCCCTCGGGCATGGATATTTGTGCCGTCCTTAGTCTTAGTTAGTTCATAAGTAGTTTGTAAGTTTAGGGACTGATGACCCCGTAGTTAAGTCCCATAGACTATACAAACATTTGAAACAAACATTTATACAAACATTTTTGTTCATAGTAAACAATATTAATTTGAAAACTTAGTTTCGGACACATTAAATTCGATGCGAAATATGATGATTTCCATGTGTATCAGTGGACTGGAAAGTCGGTTTAAAAATAGTGTTCGAAAATGTCAGCACAAGGAAAATTTATTGTTTCCATTAATGAAACACGTTTTATTACCTTGACTACACTGTTATTTATTTACGTCAGAACGATATACTAGTTAGTACTTGTAAATAAGAAGCTGATGACAAGAAAACGCTAAAACTTTTGCGACAGCCAACGTTATAATGAACAAAGCGCTATATATTCGTTGTCAACATAGCACTACTCTTTGAAAATATGTATCATGCAGACTGACGGACTTCCTTTTTTTCTGCTGACTGTGAACTAAATAATTACTGCTGTCCCTTCTCTATAGTTGATAGTGTCTCCATGTATCGTTATGCGGTCAATAGATAAGTTATCATCGTGTAACAGTGCACTCGGAATTAGCGGCATATTTGGGGAAACTGATTAACGCTGTTCCTGTCTATGGTTGACAGGTTCTTGATGTACCCTTGTCCGATCGATAAATCAGTAATCCTCTTGTAACAGAGCACTTGGAATTCGCGGCATAATCTACACTTTATTCCACCAATCAGTAACGATCAGTCAATGGAAAAAGATATCTAGCAAGTGAAGCATGATGCCAAATATTTATTTTAAAGTTTTTCAAATTAGTAACGTGTCACGTCACCGGACTCCTGGATTCAACCCCTCCCAGATGCAAATCCTGGCTACGACTCTAATGTAAGGGCTTTAATGAGATGGTAGGGAGAACGTAGGTACATTTTTGTGAGTCTGTAGGTATTTTCTCTCTCTGCCACCTGGCAACACTGGTGAGGTATCACAATTCACTTGCCTTCAGAAATGCGAGATATACAGTGTGTTACGAAAAGGTACGGCCAAACTTCAGGAAACATTCCTCACATTCAAGGAAAGAAAATATGTTATGTGGACACGTGTCCGGAAACGCTTAATTCCCATGTTAGAGCTCATTTTATTACTTCTCTTCAAATCACATTAATCATGGAATGGAAACACACAGCAACAGGACGTACCAGCGTGACTTCAAACACTTTGTTACAAGAAATGTGCAAAATGTCCTCCGTTAGCGAGGATACATGCATCCACCCTCCGTCGCATGGAATCCCTGATGCGCTGATGCAGCCCTGGAGAATGGCGTATTGTATCACAGCCGTCCACAATACGAGCACGAAGAGTCTTTACATTTGGTACCGGGGTTGCGTAGACAAGAGCTTTCAAATGCCCCCATAAATTAAAGTCAAGAGGGTTGAGGTCAGGAGAGCGTGGAGGCCATGGAATTGGTCCGCCTCTACCAATGCATCGGTCACCGAATCTGTTGTTGAGAAGAGTACGAACACGTCGACTGAAATGTGCAGGAGCTGCATCGTGCATGAACCACATGTTGTGTCGTACTTGTAAAGGCACATGTTCTAGCAGCACAGGTAGAGTATCCCGTATGAAATCATGATAACGTGCTCCAGTGAGCGTAGGTGGGAGAACATGAGGACCAATCAAGACATCACCAACAATTCCTGCCCAAACGTTCACATTAAATCTGTGTTGATGACGTGATTGCACAATTGCGTGAGGATTCTCGTCAGCCCACACATGTGGATTGTGAAAATTTACAATTTGATCGCGTTGGAATGAAGCCTGATCCGTAAATACTAAAATGAGCTCTAAAATGGAAATTAAGCGTTTCCGGACACATGTCCACATAACATATTTTCTTTCTTTTTGTGTGAGGAATGTTTCAAATTTCAAATGTTTGTAGAGTCTATGGGACTTAACTACGGAGTCATCAGTCGCTAAACTTACAAACTACTTACGAACTAGCTAATACTAAGGACGGCACAGATATCCATGCCCGAGGGGGGATTCGAACCCCCGACCGTAGTGGCCGTGCAGACCGTGACTGGAGCACCTCAGTCCCCTCTGCCACTGCGGCCGGCTTAGCCCTGCCCCCTTGTGGCTGTGCCACTGCTAGCAACCAATGTATAGAAAACGTCCCTATAGGCCAATCAGGACCTACTGGCGACCGTGTTATCCTTTTCCAATGGCATCACTGGATGCGGTAAAGAGCGGCCTTTGATGGCTTTCTGTGACCATCTTAAATTTTCGCTTCAATTGTTGCCATTCAATATCCAAGTGGCAAAACACTATACTTCCAGTCGGGAGACAGCCATCGAAAACTGCCTCCGGCTTTCCTCATTTACGGTACTCGTGATTTCCCAAAACGCACTACAGTCAAATGGCAGCATGGCTCCTTTCAAACGACACGGCCAATTTCGCTCCCCATCCTTGACAAAAAGTGTCCAAGTGGTCCCTAATGACCACGATGTGCTGCTCCTGCCTTCCACCACCGACCCAGCAGCCGCCCGCGCCCCTCCAGTTGTGGCGTGTGCCGTGGCACTCAGAGTCCGCCGGCTGTTGCAGATGTGGAAGCTGTGCCTCCGACTGCTCGCCGTGCTGGCGGTCTGCCTGTCGACGGCCACGCAGGCGCAGTCCGACCTGTTCCTCCTGTCGCCCAAGCGCAGCGGCGCGCCGCAGCCCGTCGCCCGCTACTGCGGCGAGAAGCTCTCCAACGCGCTCAAGCTCGTCTGTCGTGGCAACTACAACACCATGTTCAAGAAGGCTTCACAAGGTGAGCGCTCAGCACCGCAAAACAGGGGCACACAAAACCGATACACTTCACGTCAGAAATCCAAGAAAAACATTAACAATGAACTAACTAAAACCCAACATTTGATAGAATACAGTGCAGCCAACTTTAAAGACAGTGTTTACACTTCATTTTTACGAGAGGCATATCGTTTTTATGTGCTATGCTCTGTATATATATTATAAACTAGTAAAAACCCGGCAGTCATCAGAATTGACTGCTGTTCTAGATATTATGAATTGTGATTAAAAATATCTGTGCAAAGGTGTCTGCTAATTGCTTATTGCCCCACAGGGTTTCCCCCTTCTACGTGGTTAATTCAAATCAAATGTTTGTTAAGCTTATGGGACTTAACTACGGGGTCATCAGTCCCTAAACTTACAAACTACTTATCAACTACCTTATACTAAAGACGGCACAAATATCCATGCCCGAGGGGGGATTCGAACCCCCGACCGTAGTGGCCGTGCAGACCGTGACTGGAGCGCCTCAGTCTCCTCGGCCACCGCGGCCGGCACTTGGTTAATTGCTAAAAAGTAGAGTGCAATGGCGGTTCATTTGTGTTATTAACACAAAATAAGCCCATGTACCATTATAACCGTTTGTAATTCCGCCTTGAAATTTTGTGTAAATTCTGTCACGCAGATAATCTGAAGATGCCCTGCTAAAGGGCGAAACGCATCATTAACTAATAAAAAAAATTTGCAATCAAGACGGTGTGAAGAAATATTTATTCTAACTGATTGCTGTACACCATGGATTGGAAATCGATTTACATAACTGTCAGTTGTATATAAAAAGGGTGTTTAGAAGTTTAAGTATGTTGATAATCTAAAACTGCCAGTCATACAATTTGAAATGAGCGAAACTTGATACAATCAGGTAAAATATAGTAGTTACATGTTATTTTTAACAAAAAGTAATTACATAGAAAACAGATTTGCAATCATTTTTTTTATTTTTTTTTATTTATTTTTTTATTTTTTTATTTTTTTATTTATTAATATTTTTTTTTTTTTTTTTTTTTTTTTTTTTTTTTTTTTTTTTTTTTTTGCTGTAATTTGTATATATAAGTAAAAATGCTCAGTCTCTGTTGCAATATTTTATTCTCCAATAACGCGTTTCGCGCTGTTAGCGGATCGTCAGATTGGGCGGAGATGGAACCACAGAACTATCTATAGCTGTCCGCCCAATCTGACGATGCGCTAACAGCGCGAAACTCGTTATTGGAGAATAAAATATTGCAACAGAGACTGAGCATTTTAATTATTCAACACTGTTGCTGCACCAGCCGCCACCACGAGCACCATCATGGAATGGAATGAAATGTGTATATATAAGATCATAAATGATGCAAATAGAAAGTTACATAATGAAAAGGGTGCTTTGAAATTTTTAAAGACACATTTACTTGTCAGTCGACTGTAGTGTCGCACCGTCGTTCTTTCGCTAAGTGCGCCGCTCGGGTGTTGCAGATGTGTCAGACTCGGAGTCTGAAGACAACTACTGGAGCGGGCAGTCCGCGGACGAGGCGGCGGAGGCGGCGGCGGCGGCGCTGCCGCCGTACCCCATCCTGGCGCGGCCGAGCGCGGGCGGGCTGCTGACGGGCGCGGTGTTCCGGCGGCGCACGCGCGGCGTCTTCGACGAGTGCTGCCGCAAGAGCTGCAGCATCAGCGAGCTGCAGACCTACTGCGGCCGCCGCTAGCCGCCGCGCCCGACACCGCCCCTCCTATTTATTGTCCCTGCACGGCTCTCCCAGCTCACGGGGGCGCCACGGCCTCCCATCAGTATTATTCTTCTTATTTCGCATTTGTTTTTACTGCAAATTGTATACGTTCCATGTGATTCGTAAGACGAAAGTTGGTACAAAAAATCGTTCAAAACTCGTCAAAATAAATTTACATGTGCACAATAAAAAAATGGTGTTCTCTACTTCTTTTAACTCTCCTGTTCCTTTAGCCACTAATGGTTCACACTTTTGTTTTTCTGTTTATTTGCCTGGTTTTTCATGCTAAATAAATGAATTTTCCTTGACTCTTGACTCTTAATTGCGAGGTTGTTTTTGAGGGTTGTCTGTGGAGAATCTTCAAAATGTTCAAATCTTTGTAGAGCTTATGGGACTTAACTACGGGGTCATCAGTCCCTAAACTTACAAACTACTTATGAACTAGCTAATACTCAGGACGGCACAAATATCCATGCCCGAGGGGGCATTCGAACCCCCGACCGTAGAGGCCGGGCAGACCGTGACTGGCGCGCCGCAGACGGCTCAGCCACCGCGGCCAGCGTGGATAATCTTATACGAGGCGCGTTCAGAAAGTAAGTTCCGTTTGGTTATATATAACGAACGGGTACAGATACAGAAAAAATATTGATTGTACAAAAATCTACAACTTTTAAACTACTTTTCTACATAGCTTCCGAAATTTTGTAGGCAATTGTCATAGCATGCCACAAGATTTTGTGTGTCTTTTTCATACAATGTTGCCACCTATGTATTCAACCATGTGGTAACACGTTCTTTCAGCTCGTCATCGTCGTTGAAGTGTTGTCCGCCAGGACAGATTTTAGGTGTAAGAAGAGGATTACTGTCAAAAGATTTTTTTTTTTTCACGATAATGTCTGACCACACACACCGAATGTGACCAAACAATTCTCAGGGAAATTTCAATGGGACCTGTTTGATCATCCTCCATACAGCTCGGACCTCTCTCCTAGCGACTTCCATCTCTTCTTACACCTAAAATCTGGTCAACACTTCAACGATGATAAAGAGCTGTTACCACATGGTTGAATACAGAGGCGGCAACCTTCTATGAAGGATGCATGCAAAAACTTGTGGCACGCTATGACAAGTGCCTACAAAATTTCGGCAGTTATGTGGAAAAGAGTTGTAGAATTTTGTGCAATAAAAATTTCTTCTGTATCTCTGTACCAAACGGAACTTACTTTCTGGACGCACCTCATATTTTTCTGTTTAGTTGTCTGTTTTTTCATGCTAAATAAATGAATTCTCCTTGACACTTGACTCATATTTTCAGATACAGAAAGCAGGATCTACCAGCAGTGGCGGACTAAGGGGTGAGGAGGAGGGGGAGGTGGAGGGGGTGGACCACCCGGGCCTCTTGTCTTGCAGGCCTCCATACACCTGGAAACACAGAGTAACATATACAGAGAAGCAGCCCCCCCTAAACCACTGTCCTACACTCCCCTCGTAGTTCTGTAAGATGCCAGCAGATGTCAGGTGGTTCCCTGGCTTAGTACCGGTAGACCACACTAGAGGCACTTCTGAGGGTGCCTCTCGCACGTCAGAGGGTAGCGTGGAGGGGAGGCTGAGGGGAGAGCTCCTGCCACGATGCCACGGGTGTGTCCAGCTTGCTGGCGTTTGAGGGGAGGTGGTGGTGGGGACAGCCGCTAGCTGCCGCCTGCTCTGGCCAGTTTAAAGGACTGCTTCTGACTGCAGCGCCCTCATGGGTCATCTTACGGAACTGCTTCGGCACCCCCCGCCCCGCTCCCCTGAGCGTCAGACCGTGCCCTTATGGAGATTTTCAGTCTGTATATATTTGTCTGTGCTGGAAAGCACGTGGCTCTTTGTTTTTTTATCGCCTTTGGCCTCCTGTTCTGGGACCTCCAAATCTCAAAACAGGTGTTTTTTTCCTCCAAATCTCAAGAGTTATTTTTTTATATAGTCTTCTTCTTTCTTGGCTTTACAGCTCATGATGAGCCTTGGCGTCTTCTACAATTTCCTTCCATTTCTCTCTGTCCTTTGCCAATACTCTCCAGTATCTATAGCCCATCTTCCTAATATCTTCGATTACTCCATCTTCCCATCCCCCGATGCCATGGGTGTGTCCAGCTTGCTGGCGTTTGAGGGGAGGTGATGGTGGGGAGAGCCACTAATTGCCACCTGCTCTTGCCAGTTTAAAGGGCTGCTTCTGATCGCAGCGCCATCATGGGACATCTTACGGAACTGCTTCAGTTTCTATAGCCCATCTTCCTAAGATCTTTGATTACTCCATCTTCCCATCTGGTTCTTGGTCAACCACGTCCTCTCTGCCCTCCTGGCTTTCCTTGTAGCACTCTTTTTGGTACTTCTGTATGATTCACGCGAGCCACGTGGCCTGTCCACCTCAATCTGGATGATTTCACTATCCTTCTGATGGGTTGGACTTCGTATAAGGTATATAACTCATGGTTGTATCTCCTCCTCCATCTTCCTCTTTCACAGATTGGGCCCATAATTCGTCTGAGTGCCTTTCTTTCAAATGAGTCCAGTATTTGACTATCTTTAGTTGTTAATGTCCAGGTTTCACCGGCATATGTAAGCACTGGTTGTATTAGTGATTTACAGATAATTTAGTGGTACGAGTCAGGAGCCTTGAGGATAGAAGTCTTGTTAGGGCAAAAGAGGCTCTGTTGGCTAGTATTAATCACTGCTTAATTTCATAGGTGGTATCATTTAGATGGGTAACTGTCGAGCCCAGATACTTGAAATATTCTACTCTCTTGAATGTATAATTGCCCATTGTTATTGCATTTGGCATATTTTCACTATGTGCTTTTCCAGCTGCCATATATTTTGTTTTCTGTTCATTAATAACTAACCCCTCGTTCATACTAGCCTGTTCAAGAGCCGTAAATGTCTCTTCCATTGCTTTTTGGGTCCTTGTTACTATATTTATGTCATCCACATAGGCCAGTATCTGCACTGATTTATAGAAGATCGTTCCCCTATTTAGAAGGTTTGCATTTCTCATGACTCTCTCCAGGGCAGCTTTAAACAGAAGACATGCCAATGCATCACCTTGTTACACTCCGTTTTTAATACTCAATGTGTTGGACATCATTCCTCCTATTCTTATACTAGATTGTGTTTCGTTCATTGTGATTCTCACCAGCCTTACCAACTTTCTCGAAATTTCCATTTCACCTAGAGCTTGATATAACTGATTTCTATTTATGCTATCATAAGCTGCTTTGAAATCTATAAAGAGGTGATGCGTGCTAACTCCATATTCATTTGTTTTTTCCAGGATTTGTCTTAAGGTGAAGATTTGATCTACAGTTGACTTCCAAGGGAGATATCCGCATTGCTACAGTCCCGTCTGCCTCTGTATGATTGGGAGGATTCTGTCGAATAGTATATTAGAGAATATTTTATATCCCAGATTAAGTAATGTGATCCCTCTGTAATTACCACGCTCCATCTAATCTCCTTTCTTATATATGGGTCATATTATAGCATCTTTCCATTGTTGGGGGCCTCCAAATACCTGGAAAGCACGTGGCTCTTTTTTTTTTTTTATCGCCTTTGGTCTCTTGTTATGGAGCCGCATCTCTCGTCCTGGATAGCCCCTAAATCTCAAAAGTTACTTTTTTATAGTAATACATGTATTTCCAAGACTCATTTTGTTTTACCGTGTCCCCGAGCCTCCGCTAGCCTTAGTCCGCCACTGTCTTCCAGTTATGCAGCATAATAGTACCTACTTTTTTGGTTTTTAAAAACGATACATACAACAAGTATAATACTCATCCACTCTACACCATCACTCTAAATATAGTGAAAGAAATGATAATAGTGCAATACAATTACGGTGAATACTAAAATCTCAGTATGGTAAAACACGGTAAAGAACAACTTTCATTTGAATGGATTACTTTTAACATTTTAAAATTTTTCAGTACTGTATTGTACACTTCTACACAGTTATGTTTAAAATTACATTCTGCAATAATCAAATGATAATAACGTAAGTCTGATTTTTCATGGGTCCATCTACATATATACCCCACAATCCACCGTAAAGTGCGTGGCGGAGGGTACTCTGTACCACTTCTAGGCATTTCCTTTCCTATTCCACTCCCAAATAGAAAGAGGGGGAAAAGAATGTTTATACGCCTCTGTATGACCCCTAATTTCTCAAATCTTGTCTTTGTGATCTTTACGCGAAATGTAAGTAGGCGGCAGAAAGATTGTTCTACATTCATCTTCAAATTTCGGCCCTCTAAATTTCCTCAACAGAATTTCTTGAAAAGAACGTCGCCTTTCCTCCAGAAATTCTCATTTGACTTCACGGAGCATTTCTGTGACACTAGCTGCTCGCCTCTGAACTACTTCCATGTCTTCCTTTAAACTGACCTGCTGCGGGTCCCAAACACTTAAACAATACTCAAGACGTGGTCCTACAAGAGTTAAACACGCAGTCTTCTTTACAGATGAAGTACATTTTCCCAATAAACCAAAGTCGGCTGTCCGCCTTACTCTCAAGTGTCCTTACATGCTCGTTCCATTTCATATCGCTCTGCAATGTTACGCTTAGATATTTGAAAGTCGTGACTGCATCAAGATGCTCATTATTTATGCTGTATTCGTATATCATGGGATTATTTTTCCTACTCACGTGCATCACATTACATTTTTCTGCATTTAGAGCAAGTTGCCATTCCTCACACCAACCAGAAATTTTGTCTAAGTCATCCTATATGCTATTACCGTCAGTTAAAGACGAACCCTGCCATACACGACAGCATCATCAGCAAACAGCCACAAATTACAAGTTACTCTGTCCATCAGATCATTCATATAGATAGAAAATAATATCTCTGATGAACACTCGCCATCAAAAACAATGTACGCTATTCTATTACTTAGGAAGTCTTCCAGCCAGTCACAAATCTGTGAACCTATTCCATATGCTCGTATCTTCGTTAGCAGTCTGAAGTGTGGCACCGCGTCAAATGCCTTTTTGAAATAGAAAAAAACACCTTTTGCCTGTTGCCCTTCTTCCATGGCTCGTAAGATGTCATGTGAGAAAAGGGAATGTTGAGTTTCACATAAACGATGTTTCCTAAACCTGTGTTGATTCATAGAAAGAAGATTTTCCATCTCAAGGAAATTTACTATATTCGAGCAGAGCATATGCTCAATTACAGTAAACATGCGTTCTGTTGACGCGTTTGTAGTAGGCAGGTAAAGAATGAACTCCACAATGTTACAAACAGTACGATCATCAATATTTAACTCATCAAGTTTTGCAAATACTTCAACTCATCTTAAATGAGTTGGTTTGTAGCGTGCATTCCATTCCTCTACTGTAGTATTAGTAACATACAAATACTTGAAATTTTATCAAAATGTTTTGCGCCACTAACTTCTTTTGCAAAGTATATAAGTACAAAATCCACAAATCTTTTATCATCGTACCCAACAATCACAGATATCAGGTTTGCCCAACACAGTAATTCTAATTCAGAAAAGCTAATTTCTCCTTAATGCCTACAATAAATTGATACAAAGATCGCCGTTCAACATGATTACAACTTACATATCATTCGACAGATCATACTCTAACGACTTTCATCCAATTTGAAACTACACAACAATCTAGGAAATCAGTTGCATAATGTGTGTCTTTCTGTTTTGACAAAAGCAGTTCATAGTGTTACTATTGTCAGATATTTTATGTATCTCATAGGCTCGATCAATGTTTACGTCTGCAATGACTGCAGAAGACATGCGTGTCAGACAATGCATTATCAACGAAACTTCCTTTCCTCCGCAAGAAGTCTTTCGTATATGAGTCCCAATCCATTCTTCATTAACTGAATAATTTTTGATTTTTTTGAGTAATACAATAATTGGATTTCGCAGGACAATTTTGCAATGCAGGATATTTTTAAGATTTTCTAACCTTAGGGCAAATCGTAGGATAAGGCTTCAAAAGAAAAAAAAGCGTACATCTGGTTGGTCACTTTACTCTTAATACGCAACAGTTTATCCACTTGGTATATATACTGGGTGATTCACATAGATCTGCAAATATTTTACTATGTTATTCTGCAAGGAAAACTAAAAAAAAATGTTCATATATACATAGTTTCACAAATGTTTAGTTACGGTCTTACGGCTAATAAAACATTTTGCCTGAAATTTAGCAGCCTCGCTAAAATGAAGCCATCCCATCCGCCTCCGTAGCTCCGTAGTCGTCGACTACCACGCAGGGGCTCCAAGTTCGATTCCCGGCAGGGGATCGGTGTTGTGTGTTGTCCTAATAACCATCATCTCATTATTACTGGTTCGTAAGTTGCCCACGCGACGTCAAGTAAAAAGTCTTACACTCAGGTTGCCGAACAATCAAGTAAGGGTTCTCCCGGCGAAGAAAGCTATACGCTCATTTCATTTCATCCCAAAACTGTAAGAGGTAAAGCACAATTTCCATTTATTTGTTATTATTGATCTGATGAAGCAAATAAAACATGTCCCAGACAAGCAATGAAATTTGTAATTTATTAACTATTTGACCCTTTTTATTAATTCCCGATAATTGGTTAAGTTTTCAACAGTAGTTGTAATGAATTTAATATTGAAGAATGACGGTAACGAAGTAAACTAAAACTGTATGAATCAGTCAGGTAATTTGCTTTTATTTATACCACAGTACATGTGAATTCAAGTTAAATTGAAAAAAAAAAAAAAAAAAAAAAACAAAGCCCAGTATTAAGAAAGTTGTACAATGTACATAAAATTTCACAATACATTCACAATAAAGTAACTCGATACAAGTTTAGGAAATGACTGAAACGACTCATGGTTGCCGAATATACCCACTTCCCAACAAACAGCTCAGTTCATACATACAATACTAGGAACAAAAATGATCTACACAAGGACTTTAAAACGGCTCCACTAAACAGGAAACACATTTTCAAAAATTATTGGAGTTAATACGAGAGTCACACACAAAGTATGTTCAATTTCTATTTCTATCCGCAGCAGTGTTACGATCACAGTTGTGAACATGCGCGGCTGTTACTCTGACTCAAGGGGAAGACATGTACACCATTTCAGGATCGTTGCTGCCGACGTGTGCTTTGTAATGCTTCTTTATAATGTCAACCATAAATGAAAATGCTGCCGTGTGTGAAATCAGATCTGTAATTCGTTTTCTAAATGCAAAGAAAGTTAAACCAAACGAAATTCATCAGCAAATCTGCAAGGTTTATGGATAAAATGCTATGAGTGATTCAGTGGTTAGAAGATGGGTCAGACTATGCAATGAAGGACGTGATCAAGTGTACGATGAAGAAGGAAGTGGACGCCCATCTGTAGTTACTGATGAGCTGGTTCACACAATTGAAGAGAAGATTAAGCACACTTAAAAAAAAAAAAAAAAAAAAAAAAAAGATCCCTGGCTATGGTGGTCAACACTTCAACGATAATGACGAGCAGAAAGAACATGTTACCATATGGTTGAATACACAGGTGGCAACCTTCTATGAAGAATCTTAAGGAACTTCGGTACCAACAGCCGTAAGTATAATGAACTATTTATTCAATTGCAACCGTTTTCGGCATTTCACTATGCCATCTTCAGGTCCCTACATCGGAGCATGTTATCCAAAGGTAGAGATATTAAACTGGATTTCGTCTCTTAGTTGGAAACAAAAGACGAAATACACGAATACAGTTTAATATCTCTACCTTTGGATAACATGCTCCGATGTAGGGGCCTGAAGATGGCATAGTGAAATGCCGAAACTGGTTGCAATTGAATAAATAGTTCATTATACTTACGGCTGTTGGTACCTCAGTTCCTTAAGACTCTTGACCAGCCGTCGTCCCGTTTCCACCACCGACGATGGATTCAGTAGCACTTTCTATGAAGAAGGCATACAAGAACTTGTGCCATGCTTGCGGAAGCTAGGTAGAAAATTAGTTTAACAGTTGTAAATTTTTTTCTATGTCTGTGCACGTTCGTTTTATGTGACCAAACGGAACTTACTTTCTGGACATACTTCGTATATTCTTCTTGAAGACGGAGGGTATTTCCCCTGTCTCATACAACTTGCATACCAGGTGTAACAATTTCTTCGTGATTGGCTCTCATTACAAAATCAGCAGTTCAGACGAAATATCATGTACTTCAGGGATGTTGTTACTACTTAGATGTTTTAGTGCTCTGTCATATTCTTCTCACAGTAATGTATCTCCTATCTCGTCTTCCTCTACTTCAAGTTTATTTCTTTATATAGGCCCTCTGTATATTCCTTCCACCTTTCAGGTTTCCCTTCTTTGCTTAGTACTGGTTTTCCATCCGAGTTCTTGATATTCAAACCGCTGCTTTACTCGTTTCCAAATGTCTCTCTTATTTTCATGTAGGCGGTATCTGTCTTTCCCCTAGTCATACATTCTTCTACAGTCTTGCATTTCTCCTCTAGCCACTCTTGATTAGCCAGTCTGCACTTCCTGTCAATCTCTTTTCCAGATGTTTGTACTCCCTTTTGACTGTTTCAATTGCTGTATTTATATATTTTATCCTTCAATTGATTAAGTTCAGTATCCCCTATGTTATCAAAGGATTTCTATTAGGTCCTGTCCTCTTGCCTATATGATGCTCTGCGGCCTTCACTAAGCTATCTCTGAACTACCCATTTTTCTTCCACAGTACTACTGTCCCTTGTTTAGCCATTCCTTGCCTAATGTTCCCTCTGAAACTCTCAATCACCTCTGGTTCCTTCGGTTTGTCCAGGTTCCATCTCGTTAGATTTCTGCCTTTCTGCAGTCTCTTAAGTACTAATCTACAGTTCATAACCAATAAGTTATGGTCAGAGCCTATATCTGCCCCTGTGTGTGTCTAACAGTTTAAAACCTGGTTTCTGAACCTTTGCCTTTCCATTATAAAGTCAATCTGGTACCTCTCAGTGTCTCCTGGTCTCTTCTACATACTGCATAAACATTCTTTAATTTTGATTAAACCAAGCGTACAAACTTCTACCAGGCAATCTCCTCTTTCATTCCTTTTCCACGGTTAATATTCACCTACTACATGTTCTTCTATACTCTTCCCTTTCCTACTACCGAATTCCAATCCCCCATCACAGTCAAGTTTTCCTGTCCTGTAACTGAATAATTTCTTTTATCTTCTCACACATTTCTTCGATCTCCTCATCACTGGCAGAACTAGTTGACATATAAACCTATACTAAACGTACAAAATGGGTTTCGATCTGAAAGGATGCAGGTCAGACACAAGAAGAATGCAAATCTAGGAACTATTAGTGTAACAGTTGTAAATTGTCGTAGCTGTGTTGGGAAAGTTCCAGAGCTCCAAGCGCTGATAGAAAGTACTGAGGCACAAATCGTTATAGGTTCTGAAACCTGGCTGACGCCAGAGATAAGTTTGGTCGAAATTTTTACAAAGGGTCAAATAATCTTCAGAAAGGACAGAATAAATAAAGAAGATGGTGGCATGTTTATTGCTGTTATAAACGGTTTATCCTGCAGCGATATTGAGCAGGCGGGTACTTCCTGTGAGTTGGTATGGGTAGAGGTTACACATGACAACCGGAATACATTAATAATTGGATCTTATTATCGGCCACCTGACTCAGACGATGCAATTGCCGAAATGTTCAAAGAAAGCTTAAATCACATTTCAAACAGGTACCCGAGGCATACTGTTATAATCGGTGGCGACTTTAATTTTCCTTCGATACGTTAGCATAAATATGTATTCAAAACCGGCGGCAAATATAAAACATTGTCCGAACTAATTCTTGATCCTTTTTCTGAAAACTACTTCGAACAGTTAGTTCATGAACCCACATAACAGTAAATGTTTGCGAAAATACCCTTGATCTCCTAGCAACAAATAATCCTGAGCTAGTAAAGAGCATCAAAACAAATACAGGGATTAGCGAACATAGAGTTGTACTAGCGAGACTGAATATCGAAAACCCCAAATGCACCAAAAATAAACGAAAACTATATCTATTCAAAAGAGCAGATAAAAATTCGCTTCACGCTTTCCTGAGTGATTGTCTCCAGTCTTTCAAATCTAAAAATGCGAGTGTAGATCAGTTGTGGCTTACTTTCAAAGACATAATATTACTAGCAATCAATCGAGAGATTAATACCAAATAAATTAATAAAAGAGGCGGCTGTATCTGATGTGTGGAAAAATGCTGTTGAAATTACTAATTTGCTCCAATAACTGGAAAATCGAAACGTGTAGCTTCAAATAAAACTGTTTATATCGGGTGGAGTACCAATTCTTAGTGTCTAGGAAAAGAATCAGATAAACCGTTTACCGAAACATGTGAATGCGCTAGTCTGAACGCAGCCCTTGAAATTCAGTTTCTTTACATAGTTAAATCCTTTAACTTTATTTACGTACGAGTGAAACACGATCGCTCATTTATCTCCCAAGCAGTCAGGAAACAATAAACAACTTTTATTTATTTTTATAGTAAATTACTGACAAAAAAGAACAAGTAGCAATTAAATGGAAGCATAACACAAAACGTGAAATTACGTTTTGTTAATTACAGGGATTTTGTATTTTTAAACTCACAGTTACATGCTGCTCGTAAGTAAAAGTTAATTATTCTAATGCTAGGTTTCTCTCCCTCTCTCCCTTCCTCACCTTCTCTCTCTCTCTCTCTCTCTCTCTCTCTCTCTCTCTCTCTCTCTCTTCTCTCTCTCTCATTTTCTGTCGGGCCGTCTGAGGGGGGCACGTGCCACTGTGCCCCCCCCCCCTCCTGAATCCGCCCTTGGTCATATGTGAAGTATACTAGCGACAAACCACAAACAATACCTTCAATACGCGATAGCAATGGTAATACTACTGATGACAGTACTGCTAAAGCAGAATTCCTAAACACAGCATTCCAAAATTCTTTCACCAAAGAAGACGAAGTGAACTCTCCAGAATTCGAACCAACAATACTTGCCAGCATGCGAAATTTAGAAGTAGATGTTCCTGGAGTAGTTAAACAAATTATGTCACTAAACAAAATCAAATCTTCCGGGCCAGATTAAATACCTACTAGAATCCTCTCGGAGTATGCTGATGCAATAGCATAGCTACGAGGCGTGTTTTTTTTTTTTTTTTTTTTTTTTTTTTTTGTAGACACTAGTAGTGTACAACTGTACTCAGTTTTAGCCTATGGTTTTAGCTCTGCAGCTAAACTGTACGGTTATGTTTTGTGCTTTCAAGATGTTTAAGATTATCAACTCGCCCGCCGCGTGTGAGGTTCGCTCAGTGATACGGTTTTTGTCAGCAAGGAACCTGTCTGCTGCAGAAAGTAATCGACAGATTTGCGAAGTGTACGGTGATACTGTTATGAGTGAAAGTAAAGTGCGTACGTGGGTACGAGAATTCAGAGGTGGCCGTGATAAGGACCGCTCCGATCTCACTTCTTCGATTACAAACGATTTGGTGGCTTCAGTTGAAGCGACATTAGTGAGAACAGGTGCTTCACCTCCATCTCAAACAAGACCTGTGTGGCAACCGTTACAATGACAAAGACAACGTGAAAACGGCAGTGAACTCTTGGTTTCCGGAGCGGACGGCAAGTTTGTCTGAAGAGGGTATTTTAAAATATGTTGAAAGGTTTGATAAGTGTTTGAACAAACTTGGTAACTTTGTCGAAAAATAGATTAAAGTGTGTACTTTCTGAAAATAAATTTACTTTTTTGAAATATGCTTTCGTTGTGTCCTTACGTTCAAACGGAACTTACTTAAAAATACGCCTCGTATCATATATAACCGATCACTCAGCGAAAGATCCGTACCCAAAGACTGGAAAGTTGCTCAGGCCACTCCAATATTCAAGAAAGGCAATAGGAGTGATCTCCAAAACTACAGGCCCATCTCATTGACGTTGATTTGCAGTAGGATTTTGGAACATATACTTTGTTCGAACATTATGAACTACCCGTACCTCGAAGAGAACCACCTATTAACCAATAGTCAACACGAATTCAGAAAGTATCGCTCTTGTGAAACACAGCTTGTCCTTCATTCACATGAAGTCATAAGGTAAGGGATCTCAAATCGATTCCATATTTCTGGATGGCTTTTGACACTGTACCTCACAAGCAGCTTCTAATGAAATTGCGTGCTTATGGAATATTGCCTCAATTGTGCGATTGGATTCACGATTTCCTATTAGAAAGGACGCAGTTCATAGTATTTGACGATAAGTCATCGAGTAAAACAGAAGTGATATCTGGCGTTCCCCAGGGAAGCGTTATAGGTCCCCTATTCTTCATTGTGTTTATAAATGATTGAGGAGATAATCTGAATAGCTCTCTTTGACTGTTCGCGTACGATGCTGTCGTTTATTGGTTAGTGAAGTCAACGAAGGATCAAAAGCAACTGCAAAGCGATTTAGACAAAATTTTTACTTGCTGCGAAAATTGGCAATGAACACTAAATAATGAAAAGTGTGAAGTGATACACATGACCACTAAAAGAAATACGCTGAACTTCAATTACACGAAAATCAGTCAAACCTTAAGGTCATAAATTCTACCAAATACCTAGGAGCTACAATTAAGAACAACTGAAGAGAACACACAGAAAATATTGTGGCAGTACGCTTCGCAGATGCAACAGCTCCACCAAAGAGACTGCCTACATCACAATTTTGCGTCCTCTCCTGGAGGAGTACTGTTGCCCCTTGTGGGACCTCACAAGGTGGGACGACGGGAGACATTGAGAAGGTTTAGAGAAGGGCAGCTCGTTTTATCACGTTACCGGGAGGGGGGGAGGAAGTGTCACGGAAATGTTCCACGATTTTAGATGGAAATCATTAAAAGAACGACGTTATTCGTTGCGGCGAGTTCTATTTGCGAAATTTCAATCACCGACTTTTACTTCTGAATGCGAAAATTTTTAGCTAGCACCCACCTACATAGGGAGAGATGACCACCCCAATAAAATGAGAAATCAGATCTAAAACGGAATGATTTAGGTGTTCTTTCTTCCCACACACTATTAGAGAAAGGAATGGTAGAGAAAAGTTATGAAAGTGGTTATAGAACCCTCTGCCTGGCACTTAAATGTGATTTGCAGAGTATCTATGTAGATGTAGACTACTGTGGTTAGTGTTGGCTTCGTGTCTATCTATGATAATGTGTCCCCCTCGCTGCTCAGTTCTATTTTCTTACTCATTATCAGACCTGCTCCCGCTTTACCACCAAATTATTTTGTATTTATAACTCTGTACTCACCTGACCAGAAATCCTGTTCATCTTCCCTCGGGAATTCACTAAACCTCACCATATCTAACTTTAACTATCCATTTCTCTTTTCAAATTTTCTAACATACCTACCTGATTAATGGATAGAACATTCCACATTCCAATCCATATAATGCCTGTTTTGTTGCTCTTGAAGACAACATCCTCCTGAGTAGTTCCTGCCTGGAGATATTAATGGGGAAGTATTTTACATCCGGAATATTTTACCCAAGAAGACGCCATCATCATATATTGACACAGTAGAGCTGCATACTTTCAGCTGTCCACAGTTAACTGCACGCCAAAGCCACGTTAGCTGATGTTACAAGGCCACTAGCTCAGTCAATCATCCAGACTGTTGCCCCTGTAACTACTGAAGAGGCTTCTGCCCCTGTTCAGGAACCACAAATTTGTCTGGCCTCTCCAAAGATATCCCTCTGTTGTTGTTGCAAGTACGGTACAGCTATCTGTATCATTGAGGCATGCAAGCTACCTAGTGATTCATGAGGGAGGAGTTCTGACAAAAGTAAACTTCACAGATGACATATGACAATAAGCATTAAGGTACATGCACGCACACATACACACACACACACAAACACACACTGTTTTAGTTTTGCTTTCCTGTTCCATGAAGCTTGATGATGTTAGTCACAAAAAAATGATGAGAATCTTATATATTCGCAAACTCTTGTTAAACTACAGCATTGTTTCCTTCATGACTGTGTGGCTAGTTATGAGGACATAAGGTACATTTCCATCATATTAATTATTTTTCTATCAGTCATCTCTGCTGGGTTGCTAGTTTTATAATTTATTAACGGCATTAATAATGAAAACAGCAAATAATGTTGTAATTAACACACAGCTCAAATAATGTACTTCATTTCACAATTAATAATAATCTGAATGAAGAGACACTTCGTAAAAATCAAACAGATGAAACAATCTGCATAGTTTTAGTGAATGTGTCATTGGAAGAAAAGCGCCTGAAACAAGTAAAATCTTTTAAGAAATTAGGCATTGAAAAGTGGAAACTATGTGGAGGAAACAAGAATCCGAATGTCTATGGAAGTATAAGACAGAAGAACAATGACTATATTGAGGGTCCCACCATATCACAGACGTAAAGCACCTCTGGGCAGTACCAGTTCTTGGATGAGTGACTGTTTTTGTATGCCACATGTTGTAGTGTAACAGAATTACTCTATGACAGCTAACGCGCAAGTGCTGCCGACGAGAAGATATTGTTACAACAATGTTAGGTTGAAGGAGAGCGGATCTTTCTGCCGCAAGTTATTACGGTATGCCCAGATGACTGGTTCAACGCGCAATTGGATAGTTGGCGTTCCGCTACCTGTCCGAGGAGGTCCAAATAGAGGCCAGCTCCTGACGTCAAAGAACAGTGAATATATTAATTATACCATGGGCTGTGTATTCTTAGATTAATGAAAACAAAAGAAAGACTCTTTGTAGTGAATTGTTATTTGTGAAATTACGTGAATTTTATCCATTATGCATGTTGAAGAACTCCGTGACTGTTCCTTATAGGTTGTGGAAAGAAAATCCACTACCAGTCACAATTATTGGTCGTTTATTAAAACACTAGCGGTTTCGGGCTTTTGCCCATCTTCACGTGTTTACATTCAGTGTTGTTGAATATAAATAGGGTATTCAATTCGTGTTCGTACATTTTTCACGGGTATCAATTGAGAATAATGCAGTAACAGCAACATAATGCTAATTTGCAACCGCGGTGGAGTAGCCGAGCGGTCTAAACTGTCTCGCTGCGGAGCGCGCGGTTGCTCGCCGTGGAGGTTCGAGTCCTCCCTGGGGCACGGGTGTGTGTGTTTGTCCTTAGTTTAGTTTACCTAGGTTTAAGTAGTTTGTAAGCTACGGACTGATGACCACGCAGTTTGGTCCGATAAATTTACAAACATTTGAACATTCTTTAGCTAATTTGCACTCCCATATCACAGGTTTTCCGCAATACACAGTACACTTTATAACTGTTGATCAGTAGTCACTCACAACATCGCCATGTTTACATTCAAGCATATGTTGTTACTGCATTATTCTCAACTGATACCTGTGAAAAATGTACGAACACGAATTGGATACCCTACTTATATTCAACAACACTGAATGTAAACACCTGAAGATGTGCACAAGCCCGAAACTGGTAGTGTTTTAATAAACTACCGTACTAATAATTGTGACTGGTAGCGGATTTTATTTCCACAACCTACTAGTGAAATTATTCATTCTATGTGTAGACTCAAAAAGGTCACACTCTATGTGTAGAATCTGAAAGGTCACATTCCGTGTAATACTACGAGTATAAACTTTTCGATAACTTGTGGTAATATCATGCAATGGATTTTGGAGCAAATGGCTCTAAAATATATGAGTTTAAATGAGAAAAACTGTTTTCATTTAGTAGAAGAAAGTATGCTGAAAAGGTAGCTACTTCTCTCCCTAGGCAAACAGGAAGAAGTCTAATCTCTCCAGGAACAACATGAAACATGGGAACTGAGTAGCAGGTTCCACAAACAGCAAAGAAAACCTTACTAAAATTTCATTATTGGTCAAAATACGTTTTTAGTGGATTAAATAGAATTAAAAGTATCCAGGAATGGTAACACAACCATTTTTTGACAACTTTCCCTTTGCCTGTTATTAAGTTACCACACGTATCTAATGATTATATTGTCACTAAAAATGTCAGTAGAGAGAATAACTTTTAAAAATACTTATCTTAAGTCTGTCAGGGTCTAGTGTTGACGTGGGAGAACAGGTGCGTAGCTTTTCTCAATTTATTATCACGGATGTAACTCAATATTTACAAAAACAATCTGTTTGACAAACTTTTACAACAATCGATTACATAATCGAACTTTTTCTAATGTTCACAGCACTTCGACAGAATCTCATTCAGTAGTCAGCACAGACTTTGCGTCAATATATAACAGAAAACTTGAAGTAACTGAAGTGAATTGCAGTGCACTGTTGTGGCGCTGGAGTGCGCTACTATATATGTCATTTTGTAACAATACTATGACATAGGGTTATTGTTACATCAATTACAGATGTTGATTTACAATTACAAAATTAGTGTTAATTAAAACATACAATGTAATTTAACAGCGAATTCAAAGTACATTATATTTATACAATATTATAGCTCTTCTTCTTTACAATTTTTGGTAAATTTAGCACTATTCTATTTACAAACAATCAAATGCTTTAAGACATGGTTACCTAATTAAATACTGAATGAATAACTTTACTAACATTTACACAGTTTCTGCACGAATACCGGTAAGTTTTTATGATAATAGTTTTTATCTTAGTCATTCCAAAATATACAAACACAAAATCGAACAAGTAGTACCTTAAACGATATTTCGTTTTTAATTACAGCCAACCTAATTACAATGTAAGTGATGCTGGTTTACACAGTCTTTATAATATAATAGTCACATCTGCGAGTGAATTTCAATTGATATCATTTTTATTTCTGTATTTACTGTGATCGTTTCTCGAATATTCGGTCCAACGTTTTTCTTAAGAATGCCACACTTAATGTTTTTTATAATCAAAATCGCAAGTAATGTCTGTAAGTACGCGTTATATTCGACACACACCCGATTTTCTCTTTTTACATTGTTCTTTGATCAAAATTTATGTTAAATCGAAATGTCCGATTCTGCCGTTGGTATTCCAAAGTCTCGCTAACCCGTGCATCACTTTACCCTTCTGAGGAGGTGTTGATATTTAAAGACAAAGTATATTAATCAAAGACAATATGTTTCTTTTTAATGAAAGCCACAGTTGGCATTACTATATTTATTTTGTGTTATGTTGGTAGTGTGAGCTAGTTGCTATGGAAAAATAATACATTGGTTACTAATAAAGTCGCTTTTTACAGAAAAATGTTTGTGTTGTGTTTCATACTAAAATAAAAGAATGTACCTCAATTAAGAAATATAAAACCAGAATTTTAGCTACTTATCTTGACAGGGGCTCCACACTGTCTGACCCATTACACTGTATGGAATAGGGAATAGGACGGATGCTGGTGTAAAATTGTCAATTGCTCGAATTTGTACCAGTGTCCCATATTAAATTTCAAACTAGACCACAGGGTGTCATGAAATGACACACAGTGCTTTTGATAGTGTCCAGTCCAATGGATGGAGATGTTTAACTCAGCTACCATTTTGTTGCTCTTCCAGAGGAGTAAACTATGTGCGAACAGTGGGTTTCACCAGTTCCCTTCTCTCCTCACCTCAAATATGAACATGACATACACCATTTACAGTCATGGACCATACACTTATACACGTAAGTCTCATACTTTGTGGGTTAAATGTGCCTGTGGACAAAACAGAACAGGATAAACCTTTCCATTGAGGCAGCTGAACCTCCCATTTGAGATCCACCAGCTGTTCCTGACATACAGCTTTACTTTAATAAATGAATATTTTTAACATGTGATTCTGGAGTGAAAAATAAATGCTTAAAAAAATAATCTGGTATAATGAGAACATAATGCATTAAAAATAGGCTTGCATTGATAAGAACAAGGAAAAATAAATACTGCATGAAATGACATATAGAATAAATGAGGAAGTAAATAACATCAATCAGTCCCTACAAGAAGACAACTTTGCTATAAAGAAGGATGAAAATAAGTGGGGTAGAAAGGCTATGGATCCAAAATATTCAAGCAACATTCAAGAACTATTCATATTAGTGTTCTGCACCTGATCTCCTTTATAGATTACCCACACCTTGCCAAAATTTTCCCAATAAACTGATGTCCATCATTCACCTTTCTCACAACCATCTTTGTATGTGTCATCCATTCTACATTGTTATGCCTAGATCAGTAATTGGCATGACTGTGTCAAGCAGCACATAACTAATTTTGTATTTAACCAGTACATAATTGTTTTACCAACTCATATGCATTAAGTTACATTTTTCTACATCTGAAGATATCTGCCATTCATCAAACAACATAAAAATTTTGTTAATTCATCTGGTATCTTCCTAAACTCACTGAACAATGTCACCTTCCTGCATCATCTGTAAACATTCATAGATTTCTACTCACTCTGTCCATCAGATCATTTATACACAATGGCTGGATAAAAAGTTGTGGTGGTGCTAGCACATATCAACAACCTGAAGAACTGTATATCTTTCACCGAACACTTTGGGAAAGCTGCTTCCCGGTTCCACCATGCTTTAACAGTCTGTCTTTGTATCTCAATCTGTGTCCAAAAAAGTATAGCTGTTCAATTAATGTAGAATTTGTCTATGGACAATCTTTGGTTTTACCAGGGGAGCTCATCAACCCATCCCCTCTCTCTCACTCAACCGATCTTCTGACAATGGTTGATGAGTACAGCTCCATTGCACCAAAATCAATCCACTCCCTCCTTCCCCTCCTCCAGCCACTCTGCCCCTTTTGTCAGAGTTCCACAGGAGCTCAACTCTTGTGAATTCATTATGCTTCGAGATTATGCACTCCAGCCCCCCCCCCCCCCCACTGAGCCCTCCTTATTCAGGCCCACATCAGGTGATCAGAAGGTCCCTGAATACCATTATCATTTTGTTCAATGGAACCCCATACACAATTTCGGTGAAACATGTCAAACATGCTTTTATTGAGCATGCGTCTTTGCCTCAGAATGAGGATGACTCTCTTCCACTTATGTTATGACACACGCAGCACCCCGTCTTCCCTCCCCCCCCCCCTCCTGCCAATTCTTTGGCCTCTCCATCTGGTGGCCAACTCTCGCCCCTTTTCCCACACAGGGCTCTGCTTCAGGTCATATGCCCCCTTCCTCATCCCTTTTGTTCGAGGGGTCTTCAGCCTCCCCTGCCTCTCCATTTCGAGGATTATCTCAGCTTTCTCTTCCTATGACTCCAGTTGTCGAGTTTCACATCCCTGTCCCACCCTCCCTCACCAGTGACATCTCTTGTCCGATGGCACAGATTTTTATTGTCTGCATGACTATTAGTGGCTCCATTCCCCCTCAACAGAGCAGTTTTGAGCTTCTTAAGTATATCACTCCACCCCCTGTCCTGATTAGGATGCCATCTGAACATTCCTCCTCCCCTCTAGTGAAGTGCGCCTCTTCATACCAGTTCATCTGACTGATCTCCCTGCTACTTGTCTCGAGCGGCGGGTATGCCAACTTCGTCACCTCTAGGACTTCGCCATCTTCGGTCCTACTGCAAGTTGCAAGTTGGAGCTGAGTGTCAGGAGGACACCTCGGCTTCAATGCCAGCTACTGTTGTTTCCCTGCTCCCTTCCCCCCAAATTCGACAGGTGTACTCCGTACTGCAGGGTTGGTGGTTGGCAGGGGGGGGGGGGGGCTGTGTGGTAGTGATAGCACATATAGATCACCTTAAGAACAGTATATCTTTCGTTGAGCTCTTTGGGCGAGCTGCTTCCTGGCTCTGTCATGCTTTAACAGTCTGTCTTTGTATCTTGATATGTGTGCAATATAGTTGTTTAATTAATGTGGACTTTGGGGCTACAACCCCACCAAATCCCATAAAATGATAAGTACTACAGTATAATTTTCTCCAGAATTACTTTTTGACAGAGACACTTATCAATACACACTTTTAATATGATTGCTCCTGTTATTTATAAGATTTTGCCAAATGTCCAGAAGCTGTTGTATGTCATCTGTGTTTCTATTGATGTACCATACTGAACACCCTATAACATGGATAATGTCATCTTTGCTGTTGTACCAGACAGTGGTTTTTTCACTTTGGCAAAGAGGTCATAATCATTGGGATTCATGTTGGGTGAGTACAGTGGAATGTTTCAGAACCTCCCATTGCCAAGAGCTCCTGAACAGCAGCAATGTTGTGGATCAGAACCTCTTGTAGAGCTGGCAATGGGAGATTCTGAAATGTCCATTATACTCACTCAATGTAATTCCCTGTGATTACAATCTCTTTGTTAAAGTTTAAGAATCACTGCAAAGTATCTGGTACAGCACCAGAGAATTACATTATCCCTGCCATATGGCATTCAGTAGGAACCATAAACAGAAAAAAAAACACTTATGGTATACAATATCTGATGGACTTTTACAAAATGTCACAAATAATGGGGGCAATTTTGTTGAAGCTGTGTAGCAACAACTACCTCTGTCAAGTCATTTTGGGGAACACAATAGTTCTCCCTATTTTTTAATTTCCTTATGTGGATAGAAAACAATAGCCATCCACACTTCCCTGGGGAGCCCTAATGATGTCCTTCTCTCTGATAAACATTATCCATCAAAGACCTCATATTAAGGTTCAATTACTTAAGAATTCAAGCTAGTCACATATCTGGTAACCTATCCTCTTATGCTCATATCTCCTTTCGCAAGTCAACTGAGGGGCACCATGTCAATCTTCTTTCAGAAATCAAATGAGGGCAGAAGTTCCCATTTTGAATTTGGAGTTCTAACCAAGTAATATAACATTTTCATTATATATCAGTTTTTATGACATTTAGAATTAGACAGAAACCAACCACCTTGATTTGAGCTATAACTAACTTAAAATAAATAACTTAAAATTATATTACCATTCAGTTGTATTATATATATATGGGTTGTCAAATAACTTTGTGATATTGGAAGAAATTATTGTATCACTGAAGAATTCATTCTCTCCATCTTTTTAGGTTCTTATACAATATTTCTAGAATCTATATTTAAATTTTAATATTTTTATTTTCTGTATACCTTGATAGCAGACTGCCACATTGATAAACATGGGACATGGAGACAATTTATTGAATGAACTTTACAACTTTAACAAAACACATTCAATATGCATACTGCTTTTTAAGAATAAACTACTTCACATTGATATTGTGGATAAAATGATGAAATTTGCAAAAATGACAGAAACAAAACCCTTTACACAATGAGTTTCATAAACAGTATACTCACATTATACCATGGAAAGGTTTTTTCTTTTATTTTCATAGTGTCTGGTACCAAGATTGTAGAATGTAAAATGTGAATTTGCATAAGCTGTGGTCATGTAGTAGTCACCTTATACAATTAGGTTTTACTTGACCATTTCACTCTGCCAACATCGATAAACTTGTGGCGGCGCTAGTCACCAATGCGAGTGTTTGTGTCTCTGGTCATCAATCATGATCACAATCTAAGTATCATATCTGTTTGACAATCTTTGGTTTCTTGCTTTTCATGTTTAATCCGCCATGTTTACTTCAGTCTGTGTTTGTTCGCTGTGTTGTCAACATAGAATAAAGCATTTGTATTGTAAAGCATGTGGTCATTGGGCTCCACTGCTCCTAGTAACCTTCATAGTGGTGACCCCGTACTAAACTGGTTCTATGTGTCCAGTACAGTGTTGTTCCATGGTTCTTGGCGTATTCCTTTGACCGTAACTTGCTTGTGCTCGGTATGCCAATGATCCCGTACTAAAGTGTATCATATCAACGCCCATGCAACAGACGCCCAGACTCACACCTCCTCAGCAACCAGTGGGTTCCAGCATTTTCACAAGTGTCAGCAGGTTGCATGTAGTCAGGCTGCCACACTTGTCCACAAATTCGCCACAGGACATTTTAACATTGCCGCAGTTCAACAATGCCGTGCCTTAGCGATGTGGGTCTGCCTTTTTCACACCACAGACACTTTCGAGTGCTCCTTTTCTATTCCACTCCACCATTTGAGCGCTCTCAGCTCTTCCATTATTCGGACAATGCCAGCTGCGTGGACTTTGTGCAAAATTCAAACGTGCAGCCACCTGCTGCCACACCGTGTACTTCAGTGCATCACTGTGCCAATCATGCGCCCAGCCTCCAATGGCCAGGTGAGGTATGAACTTTTGCCTTCGCGAGTGCTGTGCATCAAAGTGTACCTTATGAATTCACCATCCTAGTTACTGTACGCATGTTTGTGCTGAACATTGTGCTAACTTCGTGAGTGCACCTCCTCTGGCAGCTTGTACCCCCACCTATGTACCAGTTCAGCTGCCTCACTCAGTGCATTCTGTGAACATTCCGTGCAACGAACCATCCTATAATACCCACAGTTCCATCCACTGTGCCAACTCTGCAAAAGTGTGTGCTACACAGCATGTGCTACAATGCGCTGTGCCTCCGGGTGTGCCTTCCATGATGCGACTCACAACCGCCAACTGCGAACCAAATTCCTAAACATGTAAAAACACTGGAACTGTGATTGCTGCTGTTTGACTTGTTTTCTAGGATATGATATAACACGTTTGCAGCTTTCCTTCCCTGCATATGATTAACAAAAATATTCAAAATAATGTCAAGTTCATGACAGAAAAGGGTGTACTAACTACTATTTTTGAAAACACCTGAAAGTTCACTTTATGTTGTTTATTTCACAATATTAGAACCCTGTGGCTGATACGTCTGTACATCGACACATTTATCAAATAAAGTTATAGCTCGTGAGCCCCCAAACAAAATGAATGTGTGTCACAAATTGTTTTCACTGCATGTGCCTGTCTCAAACACCGTTTATGTTCATGCCTATGCGATGACACGTGTTACATTAACAAATCACAGTCACTTTAATTCAATGCGATGCACACCTTGTTTCACCAGCTAAATATTCACAACACACAGTAGCACTCGATTCAACTTGGTGCAGTCTACAACGAGCAACCACACCTGGCAATTGCCACACCAAAATCTATAGTCTCCACCTGGAGATCCACATGCCAACCGCCTAGTGCGACGCCGCCCGGCCAGCTACACTACTCGCTCCTGACTCGTCACTTCCTGCCCACGCGCGCGCGCGTGCCTGAAGCCCAACTGCTGGGTTTTTTCCCTACGTCATCAACTTCCCCATGTGAGCTGTTCTAAACGATTTGCCAACGTACAGTGCACAGCCAATACATTTCTAAAACTTTACTCAAAATCACAATAATTACACTACACATTAAACAAATTTCTTCTTAGTTTTTTTTATGTTGGTATACATATCCTTTGTACTATTTATTATAATCATGAAATTTCTTATCACAGATAAGTGATTTAACTGAATACTTCAAGATAAAATACACAAGATTAATTGAAAATAAAATGAGAAATAGTTAATATATTATTTTTATAAACAAACATTGCCATTGCTGGTTGTGTAACTGTCTTGTATTCATTGGTAATTTATTACTTTTCATTGTCAATTAAACATATTACACCAGATATGACTATATCAGCTAATATATTGTTTATTTACCAACAGGCTATTTTGTAATGAGGGCCTTAAAGGTTACTAACAGCATCGTATTACTTCAAATGCAAGTAGTATTAGAATATTTTATTTCACGCTGTGCACTGCACTGCACCTGGCACTCGCCATTGTCCCTCTCTCCCCTCACTGGAAACGAACCAGGAAAATCCTAAGCTGGAACAAGCCACCAACGTCGGCCTGCTTGCTGGCCTCCCGTCAACTACAAGCACACAGCAAATCTCAACGTGGAGAATTTCTACCTATGGCCTACCTATAAATGTTGTCACCCAACTGCGTACATACATTGCTACCATAATTAATAAGATTAAAATTGTGTAACTTTTAGTGCATTGGCATAGTCAATGTTTGCAGTGAACTTCATACTGTTTAATTATCAAATGCTATTAATTACCAATATTTCTATTGGGTGGTAATCTCACAATACCCTCACTTGCGGAATCAAAACCATGTGCAGGATGGTGCAAGTAGCACCAAAATTAATATTTTCAAATGAGCAAAATTTAAAATTACAAAATTATTGAATCGGATTGACTCAAACACTATACCAATTATGACCTCAACTAATGCAAAATAAATAAATAAATAAACAGGGCAGTGTGTGAACATTTTTAAGAAAAAAATCCTTATAACTAATTACATCCATGAAATTTAAGTGTGCCTGTTGTATATATACATAATTGGCACCAAATTTATAGTAGTTTTAACCTTTAGTCTTTAGAAGACCTTGTCCTACATGGAAAAACTAAAATTATCACTATAAAAACTTTTGACAGTGTACACTCCACTTGTTTAAAGGAAATCTCTCACCACTTTGACACTGAGAACCCCAGAGTCATCTTTGCAGCAACTTTTGCCCATGGTGTATGGTCCTATGTCTCCGTCATTTCAACCAACATGCTGTTGCAGCTTAGATTCAATGCACTGGATCAAGTGTTCTTGTTCACACACGTCAAATGCACCCTACATGGAACAGGAAGAGCAGAAAGCACCCATGAGTCAACATAGACAAAAGTTTGTCTGGACACCAGGATTCCGTTGGATTTGTATCCCACCCCTCTGCCATCCAGACTTGGTGCAATTGAAACTAAGCATTGAGACATGTACAGTAACATGCAAATCAACAGAATTAAGAACTCACAGTAGCTTGTGTTAGTCATGATCAGATTTACCCAAAACCAAAACCACACTCTCATCAGCCATAGCTTCAGATGAAACAGACAAGAGAATATGTGGCCTACTTGGTGTATTACTCCATCAAATAAAACATCAACAACCTGCCTGTGTCAAAAATATATCTTAAAGCTCAAATAATACTACCAAAAGAATGTTATCATAGAGAATTTTCTCTTCTATCAAAATGACACCTACAAGCATAAATACAAATCCTACCCCCTTGCACCAAAAAAAAAAATTGTTTTTGCTGGTGTGAGATTTAAAGTTAATCCTAGCACGTCTATACTTCACAGTAACTACAACTCCTGCAGCCTGTGAGTATCAATTGAAAACAATATATATACGTCCTCTAGTCCTAATTCCAGATTAGTATACATAAACAAAAATAAAAACAATTTAATTATCATTCATAGAATTACCTAACTAAATAGTTTCAGTACTCATACATAAATTATGATGATACAATAAACGCACTATCCCTCGCAGCTGCTGTTTCAGGAATGAGTCCTGGCAACAATTGCACCTTTCACCAACACATATACATATTTACCTCTTGTACCACTGTTGAACTGCAAATCTGTTACAAGCACAAGTTTTAACACAAACAACAACAAGAAAAAGAATATATAAAGAAAGCATATTAAAGGTGACCCCAATGCTTAAATCTAAACACACAAGTAGATACTAACACAGACCACAGAACAAATATATGCAAATTCTTAACCTACTATCTACAATGCATTGAATCTCATACTTCATGATTTACACTGGTTTGTGGCAGTTACTTGTGTAAACATGCCATTAAATCTTTATCATTTACAAAATTTTTGAATTTCACCCTCTTCATGCATCCCTCCAGACTTAATTCTAGCACTTCATCCTTATATTCCAACTGAGCTTCATATCTGCACAGAAAATCACTTCCTAACACTAGATTTAAACATATTCCTTTCATCGCCAATAAATCTTGAATAATCAGCTCCTCCTCAATGATTACTTCAGATTCTGAGTTCCCTCCATTTAACACCCCTATTTTTCTTGCAAAAGCATAATTTTCTTTTTCCCATGCCACTGGCTCTACTGTTTTTAAATATTTGAGGAATTGGATCCAATCATCTTGCCCATACTCATGTACTTCTTTATTAACCCAACCTGACTTTAACCCATCAATATCCATTTCATGACACTGTTCATTATTATGAATCATAAAAAATTGTATTTTCTCCTCCTCATCACCTAACCCCTCCTGTACAACTCTCAGTCCCTCACTTACCTCATCATGATCTTGGGTACACATGCCTAATCCCCTTAACTGATCATGCTCATTGTCCCCATTCACAAACTCTTTCAACACATTGTAATAAGTCTGGTCCCTATTATATTGTTTGCCTAGTCTGTCGAAGTAATCATATTTGTGCAATAGCCAATCATCTGATGCCCACTTCCTAATCCAATTTATTTTCCCAATTAAATTTCTGGTTTGTGCATATACACTGTCAACTTGGCCTTCCTCAGAGATCTTCACATTTATATTAACATTTACAGTAGGTCCAGTGTCATTTATTGTCTCTACTGGACCACATTTATTTACATTTAATTTAGAAAAACATTCACTCTCATTCATACATTCCACAACATCTATGCTGGCTCCAGTACCATCAATATTTACATTCATACTTTCACATTCAGTCAATACTTGTGCCTCTGACCTATCCAAAACTATGGCTAACCCAACACTGTTTTTATCCTCTTTAATGTTATTATCAAATAAATTTCGCACATCATATTTCCCTTTACTGTTCTCATTCCTATAATTTCTCCTCCTGTTTGCCTTTCTTTTGTCATGTTGCATGAACCAATCCCCAAAAATTTCCTCACTGCCTATAACAGCATCCATCTGACACATACTTTCCTCTCTTTTCTCCCTTTCCCTGTTTACTCTATTTATGTTTTCTTCCCTCTTTTCTTTATCCTTACCCTTGTGAACTCCTACTTCCTCTTTCCTATCATCATCTCTGTCCATGTGACATAGTTTTTCCTCCCTTCTCTCCCCATCTCTATTCCTACTGTAATTATGGTCATTTGATCCCCTGTTATCCCATCTTCTGGTCCTGTTATTAGAATAGCTCCTTGTCCCAAAACGGATCTCATTTGGAACAAATCTTAGTTTCCCTGATTCTGTCTCTGATTTTCTCTCCTACTGTTATCCCCATTCCTATTTCCACCTTCCTGCCTTTGATTTCTCCTATCATTTTCCCATGTTTCCCTCTGGCTTCTATTCTCCCAGTTGTCTCCTCTGTTATTGTTACCTCTCCAATTTTTATTTAAATTCCTCTCTCTATTGTGATTTTCCTGGTTGTGACCCCCATTTCTACTGCCTCTGTTTTCATTGTGGTTCACATGCTGTGTCCCTCTGAGCTGTTGTTCCATAACTAAACCCTGATGTATCTTTTCTACAAATTCAATGAAATTCTCAGCTGAATCTGTGGGATGGTGAAGTAACTGCCAATGCAAATCTGCAGGTAACCTCCTACACAAAGTGGAAATTACTGCTAAAAGACTCAAAGGTGTATCTAAATGCACTAGTTTCTCAAGTTCCTCCTGACAAAATTCCTTCATGCTCTGTTTCCCTTTCACTTAGTTTGACCTATTCAAGAATTCATTTTGTATCTTAGCTTGCTTGGCCTCCCCCCAATACTTATTTAAAAACAATTTTTCAAACGCCTCAAAAGTAACAAATTTATCAGCACACTGATTTGCCCAAGTTTGAGCAGAACAGTCAAGCATTCTCTTTGCTAACTTCACTTTACACTGGTCTGACATACCAGGCACAAATTGGTCCTTGCATGCAGCCAAAAAATCTACTGGATGATAATTACCCACTCCTGAAAACTTTTTGCCATTAGGTGTCTGCACCAATGGACAAATTAGTGTTTCCTGATGCAGTACATAATTCTAGATTATTTATTCTAGTGTTTACCTTCTCAATCTCAGTATTGTTTACTGTCACTACTTGTTCTATCTTTTTCCTAAAGTTACATTCTGTATTCTCTAATTTTCCTGACAACAAAGTTTTTGTTTCCTCAATACCTGCCACCATCCTCTTGTCAACCTCAGGCAACGCCTGCATAGTGCCCTCATTCCTGTGACCACATATTTGTTTCACAGCATCTAACTTGCCTCCTACCTCAGTCTCAATAGCACCAATTCTGGCAAGAATCTCCTTTTCTCTATTTTCAAACCGTTCTGTTACTCTTCCTATCTTTTTGTCAATGTCTGTGATTATTTCTGCCTTTAATCCAAGCATTGAATGTTGTAGTGCCCCAATGTCTGCCTTAAAGTCTGCTTTCAATTCTGATTTTACAGTTTCTATTTCTGATTTTACAGTTCCTATTTCTGATTTTACAGTTCCTATTTCTGATCTTAAATTTGATTCTAAATTTGAGTTTGAATTTTCTATTTTTGATTCTAAATTTGAGCTAAAACTCGCTAACATGGCGGTGATCATCTCCAGTGTCAACTACATTCCCCCAGTATTTACCCTCTCTGGACTTTCTGGTATGCTACTCTCTGAATCTACGTCGCTTGGCGACTTTTTAAAAACCCGATCCATTATCGGTATCCCAAGAAAGCTTGATTAACACACAAGAATTTATAGCGCCAGCTGCTTTACTTATCTTTTAATCTAGAAGTTGCTTCAACAAGCTGCAATGTCCCCAACACTCGCTGCCGTCTGTTGTAGAAGCTGTGGCTGGAAATGTCCTCACTGCATCCCTTACCCTTTGTAGAATCGAAGCTGCTGGGCCCCGACGCTCCGTTGGCGACTTGCGAAGTCCCCACAATCACTGCCGTCCATTGCAGAAGGTGAAATATGAGTGCGTGGATCCCGCGCGCCGCCACTCACTGCTGCCGGGCTGATGCGCCGTCGATCGCCGGTTACGGATGCCCGCACCCGAACTCTGAAAGTCACCAACCATCGTCGCGTATCGTCCACGATTATGCTAACTGTTTTGTCCACTATCACTGTCCTAAGCACACCCTACCTCTCTGTCCGAGCAAGACCAGTGTGAATTTATCCCGCTCTTTGCTGCCAGCCGCCACACACACTTGAAATTGTCCGTTGCGTCCACGCACTTGTTTGCAACTGTTTGTAACTGTTCACTGTCCTATACACACCCTAATCCCTCCGTCCGAGCAAGTCCAACGTGAACTTATCCCCTAACGAGCCTCCAAATGTGAGGGTGAAGGTCGGGGTGAGAGTTTAAAATAGGGAAAGTTTAATTTTTAAAAAATTCACAACCACCAACTGCGAACCAAATTTATAAACATGCAAAATCACTGGAACTATGATTGCTGCTGCTTGACTCGTTTTCTAGGGGATGATATCACACGTTCGCAGCTTTCCTTCCCTGCATATGATTAACAAAAAAATTCATAATAAACTCAAGTTCATGACAGAAAAGGTTGTACTAACTACTATTTTTGAAAACACGTGAAAGTTCACTTTATGTTGTTTATTTCACAATATTAGAACCCTGTGGCTGATACGTCTGTACGTCGACACATTTATCAAATAAAGTTATAGCTCGTGAGTCCCCAGACAAAATTAATGTTTGTCGCAAATTGTTTTCACTTCATGTGCCTGTCTTAAACACCGTTTATGTTCATGCCTATGCGACGAAACATGTTACATTAACAAATCACAGTCACTTTAATTCAATGTGATGCACACCTTGTTCCACCGGCTAAATATTCACAACACACAGTAGCACTCAATTCAACTTGGTGCAGTCTACAACGAGCAACCACACCTGGCAATTGCCACACCAAAATCTATAGTCTCCACCTGGAGTTCCACATGTCAACTGCCTAGAGCGACGCCGCCCGGCCAGCTACACCACTCGCTCCTGACTCGTCACTTCCTGCACACGCGTGCACGCGCGCCTAAAGCCCAACTGCCGGGTTTTTTCCCTACGTCATCAACTTCCCCATGTGAGCTGTTCTAACCGATTTTCCAACGTACAGCGCTCAGCCAATACATTTCTAAAACTTTACTTAAAATCAAAATAATTACACTACACATTAAACAAATTTCTTCTTAGTTTTTTATATTGGTGTAAACATCCTTTGTACTATTTATTATAATCGTGAAATTTCTTATCACAGATAAGTGATTTAACTGAATACTTCAAGATAAAATATACAAGATTAACTGAAAATAAAATGAGAAATAGTTAATATATTATTTTTATAAACAAACATTGCCATGCTGGTTGTGTGACTGTCTTGTATTCATTGGTAATTTATTACTTTTCATTGTCAATTAAACATATTACACCAGATGTGACTATATCAGCTAATGTATTGTTTATTTATCAACACGCTATTTTGTAATGAGGGCCTTAAAGGTTCCTAACAGCATCGTATTACTTCAAATACAAGTAGTATTAGAATATTTTATTTCACACCGTGCACTGCACTGCACCTGGCACTCGCCATTGTCCCTCTCTCCCCTCACCGGAAACGAACCTGGAAAATCCTAAGCTGGAACAAGCCACCAACATCGGCCTGCTCGCTGACCTCCCGTCAGCTACAAGCACACAGCAAATCTCAACGTGGAGAATTTCTACCTATGACCTAACTATAAATGTTGTCACCCAAATGCGTACATACATTGCTACCATAATTAATAAGATTAAAATTGTGTAACATTTAGTGCATCGGCATAGTCAATGTTTGCAGTGTACTTCATACTGTTTAATTATCAAATGCTATTAATTACCAATATTTCTATTGGGCGGTAATCTCACAGCCTACCTACTCTCCACACTGTGCACAACATCATCATTGCAGGTGCTTGTCTCTATGTTACTGATCTGAACTCTGGCATAAACTTCATCATCGATACTGGTGCTGATGTCTCATTTCTGCCTTCCAGACTGTCTCTGAATGCTGTGCGACCGACCAACATGCTTCTTTGAGCTGTTAACGCCTCACAACATCGCTGCTTGGACACTACAACTTTCAAAGTCAGCCTCTCACCTTTGCGTGTGTTCAAGTAGGATTTTCTAGTGGCCAGTGTTCCCGAGCCTATTCTCGGAATTTACTTTCTCTCATTTCATGGACTATCTCCTGATGTCCGATGTGCAGTGTTTCACTCCCCCTCACATAGTGTTATTGAATGTGCTCCGTTGAGCTGTGCTCATCTTAGTGTAATTCGTGAGTGCTCAGACACTGTGGCCAAACTTCAAAGTGCCATTGATAAATAAAATGCAGAACACATGCACATGGAACAGTTACGACGTGAACGTGTCAACCTGTCTTGGTGGTTGGCTGAAAATCAATCAGCACTCGACTCTGCAAGACAAGTCCTCAAGCAGCTGTCCGGCCCCACTCCGCACAAAACACAGGTTAGTCACAGTGCTGCTTTGCCTGGTGTTCCCAGTGAACCCCCTCCTACTTCAGAACGTTTTCCTTCTCAGAATATTGCACCTGCTCCTCCCCACTCATTTTGTGGAGGTCTGCAAAGACAATAGTAGACTCTTGCCTCATTCGCTTGCTCCGCAAACTGATGCATCCTTGAACTCTGCAGAAAACAGACAGTCGTGTACTCGTTTGAGTGCTCTGCTAGTGACTTTCATGAACAAGCCCACTGTGTTCACTGTCTCTTTCTCAACAAACTCTAATGAACTGTCTTGGCGTGTGCCCATTAGTACTCCTGCTTCTCACAAATTCTCTATCAAACATTCATATGCACGCCGCCCTACAGAACTTAATTTCACCAACTGGCTCCCCGGCTCTCACCGTGATCGTGTCAATGCTGTCTCCCCTCCAGCTCGCATCTCCTCGCTGGCCACCTGCTCAGCTGTGCGAGCGTCACCTTCTCCCCCCCCCTCCCCCCAATGCACCAGCTCCTGTTTCTCTGACTCCGACACTTGCCGTTTCCGTATCCTTAGTGCCATGTACACCCGCCCACGCACCGCCCATGGCCAATGTGGGCACCAAATGCTTGCAGTTGTAGCTGAACTGTTCTGCAGCAGCCTCATCAACTCCAGCTGCCTTGTTGGCACCATGTGCACCGACTCGCATGCCCCCAGCGCCCACCTTGAGGTGGGGAGTGGAATGGGAAGGATGCTGGGTAAAGGTGGGGATGGAAAGTTCTGCATTGCATGATGGAATTTAAAGGCTCGAATAGGCGGGAATTTGAATTGCGGCAATGAATACAGTGAAGAGAAGGGTCAGGAAAGGATAAAAGGCAATTGTAGAGGAGTGTGGGGAGGAAGTGGGGGGATTTGAAATGATAAAAAGAAAAATAGAAAAAATAAAGTTAGGAAAAAAAGCTTTTTATATTTCCTGCTTTAGTATTCACTATATATTTTGTGTTTATTATTGGTAACTCTGTTTGTGAAAAGTGAACAGATTCCTTGACATGACTTCTTATGGCTGTGATTCCAATGCTTATCTGCAATCAACATGGATACAAACCTTTACAGTACTCTGCTAAAGTATTTTTTCTATTGCTTCCTTCTTCAAGCCTTACCAAACTACAGAGAGGAACATGTACAAAACAACAACAACCATTTTATCAACCATTGTTGCACAAATATCTTCCTCATTTTCTTGATGTAGTTCCAGACATTACAAAAATGTTCAAATGTTTGTATAGCTTATGGGACTTAACTACGGGGGTCATCAGTCCCTAAACTTACAAACTACTTATAAACTAACTAATACTAAGGATGGCACAAATATCCACGCCCAAGAGGGGATTCGAACCCCCGACTGTGGTGGGCGTGCAGACCATGACTGGAGCGCCTCAGTCCCCTTGGCCACCGTGGCCGGCACATTACAAAAGAACTTGATTTAGCAGTCCTAATGATATACAGTATATGCAGGTTGCAGATACAGCACTGAATGGATACCCTTAGGATGGTGTGTCTCTCCCCCCCCCCCCCCCCCAACTTCCTGCCTCACACCTTTGTCTCCTGAGTACGGGTCATAATTGAATTGTTGTAGGTGAAGGAGTTAACAATTTAGACTTTCTGACACAACTCAATGGACTTTTTCTTTGGTTTTTAATAAGAAACTTTGTTTACAGCTTCCACACAAAACAAACATTCAGATTCAAAACCAAATTTCATTTCAGCCAAACGCAGTTGTTGGTAATCATGAGACGTTGAAGGCTGTTGCTGTAAAAGTTTGACATTCTGAAGTTTTTTTAATTAAAAGTGTTTTAGTATATTCTTTCCTGTAAGAATTATGAAGAACATTGTGATTCTTGCTCAGAAAATCTTGTGCTTTCCCAGCTATTCTTAAATTACTTGCATGAAACAATCCAATATTTCCTTTTTCCCCAATGTTTCAAATGTCACTGACAAAATCATACTTACAAACTAAACACTTCTCAGCTATTCTTCACAGAAGCCTTAAATAAGAAAATTCACTCACTGACTACATACTAGTACTCAAGAAATAAACTGAAAATAAATTAATTATGTAAGCACAAACACTATAAAGACCTTCCAAGCACTCACTGGAGAGAACTAACTCTGCCACAGAAATTCTTTCTGGCTGTTGGGGCTGCTTCACAGGCAACGGGCAGGGGTTCCCACAGCAGAGGGAGGTCTCAGCCACACTCAAGTCACCTACCTGCCACCTCACAGGACAGCCATCTAGCCCCTTCCCCTTTCCTTATACCATATAACAAGCATACAATGTATCCCCTAAGACTACAAGAGGCTATTAGGTGTCAACTGGCATATTTATGCAATCGCAAACTACTTCAGTCAACCTTACATTTTAGCTTTTATCAGTTTTTAAGAATTTGATAATTTTACTTCTCCCATATCTCACAAAGTAATATTCATCCTACAGAAATAATGAGGAGGAACTTTTCTGTAGTAAATTTTATGTAGTTTATTTTGTACTCTTGTACTTTATCACTAGAGATCATGGTTTTCAATTTATTTGAGGAAAATGTAAAACGTGTGCCTTTAAACGCCCACCTACACTCGAGCTCACACCTAACTGTGTGGCAAAATGCAGCTCTCAAAACACATTTTTACTGCATCAATTATGGCAATCAACACTAAAGCATATAAATTATGCAAATTGTCCAGTAAATTCAGGAATGTGAACAGAAGTGAAATTCAGGAGCAAACAATGTTTTGAATGACACGACAACTGAATTTGCCTTTTTAAAATTTTATACTCTGTTCCCTCACTTTGAAAGATGTTAATGAGGCAGTTTTGTTGGTATCTAGCAGAATTTTCATCAGTATTTGTGATTTTTCCAGACTTAGTCTCTGGCAAGCACATTGCAGGTATGTATTACATAGCCCGAGCCAGGAATTTGTGTGCTTCGAGGAGCACAAACATGTTAAGAACTGATAAGAGACTCACACTGGTACTTCATTTGCATGTTTTCAAATCACCATAATTTTTTTAATCGAATAAACCAAGCATTATGCAAGTAGAAATAAGTTATATATCTTCTTGAATATTAAAACTGTCTACCAGATTAAGAGAAACTCAGAACACTTTCTTTTGAGGCCAAGTAAACTACAGACTAAGTTACCCGAGCACAACACACAATACATCCTCACAACTTCACTTCTGCTGATACCTTATCTCCTATCTTTCAAACGTCAAAGATTCTCTATAAAACTTGCAGCACAGCACAGATGGAAAGAAATATAGTCTGGACACATGGATGCAAGGGTGGTGTTCCAGAATGGAAGAGATGGTGTATTAGTGGAAGTAAAGTTGTGGAGAAGGGATGGAGTAGTGCCAGAGTAGCTTAGTCCATGAGCCATCTGCTCATGAAAGGTAAAAGTTACTAATTCAAGTTATCAGTCCAGCACACAGTTTGAATCAGCCAGGAAGTTTTCTTTACAGAAAAAAATTAAATAATGGCATGTATAGTCATATTAACAATTTAAAAAGATGTAGCCTATTTTGTACATATAATTGAGATATGGTTAACATTTAGGTGCTAAATTAATTTATCTTAAAAAGATTAAGTAGATAGCTGTTCAGTATCTTGCCAAATATATTTCATGGGGTACAATGTGTTTTCAACCTCAATGACTCAGTTATACTGAACTGGAAATTTTTGAATATCATCCCCCTCTTGTAAAAACTTCTGCAGATGCCCTTGAGATGTTTATAAGTTGATAACTAATATTATCTGTTAAGAATGAATAATACTTCATGTAGAAATTTCTGTAGTGTGTACTAAGTAAATGTTTCATGCTTTCATACTTTTGTGTACAGTATCTGTTCTATACTAAGTTATCTGATGATGGCCTAAGAAAGCTGGTTCATAACAAACCAATAAATAAAATATTGTGGAACATCTTGTGAAGAAGAACACATCTAATATCACTATTAACCACACTAGAGATTTACAGAACCATTTCAATATTTGATAGTACAAGGAATGTTATCAACTGTCACACACAGTTTTTGACTGAGGCAAGTTTTCAGAATGTAGCTGCACTGCTAATCACTGGCCGTGAGGCGGTGTCACAGTAGCAACGTGGGCCACTATATGGCGGCTAGTTTCACACTCACACTGTGGCACATACTCTTTGACCTTGTGCGCACCACATAATTTAAAGGACTCCTTCCCCCTCAGGGAGAAATGTCTATTGGTGATGAATGAATCCAGACAATGTCTGTGGGAGTCACAGAACTGGGTGGTGGTTTGTTCAGGAGGCTGCAGGCTGGAATTGGAGCATAAGGGCAGTAGTGATGTTGGTGTGGCAGTCGAGGGCAGCCCACGCCTTGCGAGAGGCAACCTGCAAAGATCGGCAACCCAGGGGCCAACAACATGCCCAAAGATGGGGGAGAGTTGAGGCTGAGGATCAGCCGGATCAGTGGAAGGTGGCAATCTTCCTGCTCGGACGATGAGGTGTCGGTGAGCACGGCATCGTTGCCATCCAGAAAGGAGATAATGGCAGGCAGGACGGCGAATCATGCCTCAGCTGGAGGCGCCACAGGCAGTGCAGCATCAGGATCAGTAGCAGGTGCCAGGGGCATCCCGGCCACAGAGGCAGGACGAGGCACTCAGGGCAGCATGGCAGCAGAGACAGGTAGAGGTGTCTCTGAAGGCACACTGGCATGAACAGCAGAAGCTGCCCTCCAGGGTGCAATGGCAGCAGTGACAACAGTGTGAGGTGCCAGGGGCAGCACCTGGGGCAACTCTTGCAGGCCGGTAGTGGTGACAGCAGAAGTGGAGAATGTTTTCATTTGGATGAGGAGTCACAATGTGTTGTTGGATTTTCTATCACTTGTTCACAGGTAGCTACTGCTATGGCTTTTCAGCCTGTCAGGTAATTCACTGTATTGAGCAAAGGTGGCCTGATTGACCTCTTCCACAACTATTTTATATTACATTACAGACTGTATGTACAGAAATGTGTTGTTCTACTGGCTACAGTAGACTTGTCCTCGTGTGTTTTGACTCCTGCATTTTGGCAAGAAGTACTACATATTTATCTTCAGTGCTGGTAAAGTATTTCAAGCACAAAATTCTTGGCATAAAAGCATGTATTTTGGCCTGGCACTAGTTCTGACAACACTCATCTCATGGCAGCTTGCACACAGTCTGCCGCTGATCAAATGGCAGTGTGACATTTTCCCAATGGCCTGATTCCTTGCATTCAAGTGAATGTGATCATGTAAATATTGCAGCCCCCATCTTCAACTTGTATTGGCTACTGTTATGGTCAGCCCACCAATATAGGCAAACTACGCAATTGCCTAGGTCACTCGATTTTGGGGGCGGCAAATTTGTCTTGCGCGACAAACCCTCGTGCACTTGCGCAGCGGTTTATTTTATTGTTGCCCTGAGGAGTGATGAATTCCTGTTTACTACACATAGACAGAGCAGCAGGCAAGAGACAAGACACAAGTCAATGCCACATGCATTCTCTTTGACTGTTCAATAAGTGTTTAATGAATAGTCAAGTAGCAGTTTGCAACTAACCATCCCATGATCACAGCTGGGGTGCCCTTGTGGTCCCACACAGTACCCGCTCTGTAGTATACAATGGGTGCTAATGACCTCACCTCAGGGCACCATAAGACCAAACACGCATCATAAGTGGCAAGAAAGAGTAGAAGGGTAAGGGTGCCAAATAACACAAGGCATGCTTTACATTTGTACATAAACAAAAGGGAAAATACAATAAATAATGTTTTACTTAAGCCCTCCTGTATATTACTGCTGCCATCAGGTTATCAGTTGCTTTGTAAGAAAGATCCCCCTGTATTTGTTTATAATGACACTATAAATAATTATTCTTAGGTGCAAGTATGGTTTTGTGATCACAAAGAATTGTGAATTTGTGCCTCTCTCATTGAAGAGATATACTATGTCTCATCCAGTGAAGCAGGAGAGGTCTTTTCCAACTATGTATCTTTGTTGCTGTTGAAACTATATGTCCACAGACTACAGGAACAGAACAGGACAAAGCATTTCAGTTTAGTTGCAATAACATGTGAGATGTCAGCTGCCCCCACTGTCATCATTTGAGCACACCTTGTCTGCGGGAACTTGCAACAGTAAGAAGAGTTTCAGTCTGTTACATTACTGTTGTGCCCCCCTCCCCCCATTTTTTGGGCCAGGGGGGGATGCCCCTCCCTCCTGCCACGAGAAGCAGTCGTTCTTTAGGTCATGTACAGACTGATCAACTATACCCTTCCCAGCATTTTAAGTCCAGTTCTCTTCCATGTGTGGACAAAATAACTCCACTGTGTTTGTTTTTATATAGTGGAGTAAGCTCAGCATTGCCCAGGCCTTTTCAGATATGTTTCTACCATCGAACTATTTACTTACAATGCCTTTTAATGGTTTAGATAGGTTCACGAATCAGGAAACTCATGTGATAATTACTTTGTCACAATAGTGAGATGTGAATTAGAGAAATTTGCATGCACTGCACTGTCACCATAATAAGTGAATATGTCTACTTAGTTGTTTTATTCATTCACATGCACTAACATATACATCATAAACCCAGCAGGGTCAAGGCAGAATCCAAATTCTTTTCAACAAACCAATTCAATCAACTGTCTTTTGCTAAAGCCACCATCATCTTCCTCCTCCTCCATATCTTAATCGACTGTGACACAACCTCCACCATTTATGACAAAACCAACGTCTTTTCTTCAGTTACTACATTTCAGTATCAACAATTGTATCGTTGTCATCATCTTGGAGATTAACAGTGCACCATTTGGACCCATACCATGGCACATGCCACAAACAATTGGGTATGTAACAGCAGCTTTTCCGCTTTTCTATGATCATGAAATCAAACAAATCAATCATTCTAAACATTATTTTGTATCTAATAATAATATTATTAGAAGAACAAATGTTGGCCATTGGTGTCTCAGTAATAGCTTCTAGGATTTGTGTGAAACTTTATACTTAGCTAGTGCCTCAGAGTCTGAGGTGTCATGTCATGGATTGCAGAGCCACTCCCACAGTCTTCCCTTGAGCATGGATGTGTGTAGTCCTTAGAATAAATTAGCTTAACTAATAAGTATGTCTATGGAACAAAGACCCAAGCAGTTTGGTCCTTTAGGAATTCACACACACACACACACACACACACACCTAGATTTGCTAGTGGCTTAAATTCCAAATTTATCTTGACATGTGTCATCCTGACAACAGAAAGCAAAAGGATGCTGGGCGGAGCTCGGTGCTCAATCTTCAACACAAATAAGTTATACCAAACTGCATTTATTTGTTCAAATAATTTCAAAACTAACTTCATTGATACATGTACATGGACTTTAATTATTTGAGTGTGTTGCATTTAAATGAATGTATATAGTAGTCTAAAGAATAAATAAATTAGAAAGCTGAAAGTTTGAACTGGCCACCAATTTCATTGCTGTGTTCTGAAATGATTTTTATTTTATTTAAGTGTTGGTTAATAGATGAGACATGGCAGACAAGAGAAAAAATCATCTGGAGCACAATTCCATGAGAGAAAGTTAGAGAAAAAATTGTCATTTGGGAAGCAAGTAAGCTAATTCAAGAAATATCTTCATCCAAACCCTCAGCAACTGAAAGCTGGAAAAGTACAGATGATTATGTGGTAGAAAAAGCAAACAATTGACATAGAAACCTGTACTACAGAAAACCCTTATTTATTTTGCAAAACAGAAAGTATGCCCAAAAAATAGTGAAATGAGCATGACTAAAGATATATCTGGACTTCTTTTAAATTTCAGCGATCATGCAATCTGGGATACTTCTTCGGATCATGTACGATCACTTCTTGTTGAACAGGGTTTGGACCAAGTAAAACATATTTACTTCCCATTAGACAGCAGCAGAAGAAAGCTTTCTTTATCAAAGCAAGACTTATGGGTCTCGAGGGAGTTTCTGCGATCGTCATATGAATAAAATTCCTGAATATCAGTCTCCAGTTGTTACTCGACTGTGAACATTCGTTCATCACAGGACAGGTTACTCTGTAACTTCATAAATTTGATCTGAAGATGGGCAGCTGTCTCGAAACTGGTCATCTTTTAGAAAATAAAAGCGAAAGTTTTCTTCATTACCCTGTAAAAGGAAACTTGATTCTGCTTTTGTTGTAAGCTGTTTTCTAAAGATCACAAAGGCTCTCTATTTAACAAAGGGGTGAATGATTGGTGAAAGAATATATTGCTATCAACACATGAGAAAAACAGTAGTCACTTGAAGGCTTATCAGGAATTGAGAGAGCTTCATTTAGGATTGAAGATAAATAAAATCATTGATGAGAAAAACAAGCATTTAATAATGTAAGAGGAGAATTCTGGCAACATATTCTGGAAAGGTTTATGTCATAGGTGCGAGTTCTAAGAAATGAAAACTTACGTCTTCGTGGAAGAAACGACAAAATATATACCTATGATAATGGAAACATTTTAAAAATAGTTAAATACTTGGCTTTATATGATCCTGTTATGCAAGAACATCTGAGGAAATTTCTAACAAGAAGATTCATGTTCATTATCTAGGACAAAACATCCAAAATGAACTAATCAATTTGTTTGCTAATACAATCAAGAAAGAAATACTAGATTCTATTAACTTTGCTAAATACTACTCAATAATTCTAGACTGCACACCTGACATAAACCATGTTGAACAAATGACCATGATCATTCGATTCTTACAGGTAATGTATGAGGATAAACAGTGTGAGTATAAGAGTGAAATCAAAGAACATTTTTTCGACTTCTTTCCTCTTACTGACACAACTGGTGCTCTCTTTTAACTGAAATTTTTTTTTAACAGTTAGACAAGAGTGGTTCATGGTGTGGGTTCCTGTAGTCATTTCCTAGTTCATGAACCACGGGCAACATATGAGTGATGAGTGGCCAAGTAAGTGGTCCTGACAGTTGGGATACCAGTTACCTTGGAATAAGGTTGGGCACCTTGGACATATTCTGAGTTGTGGCCACCTTTCTGCTCAGACAGCAAGGACTACCAAATCCACCGGTTAGTCCGTCAACCTTTGGGGGTAAAACCCAGTGGGGCTCTGGGCAAGTAAGGCTAGCAACCTGCTTCTCAGGTACTTCAGTATCATGCTGGCAACAATCAGAGCAAAATGCCTCGGACCTTTGCAGGTGACTGTATGCAATAAGGTATGTAAATGAATGACTGATGTGGATAGTGTTGGCCATCTCCAGCAAGAAAATTAGAATTGTGGCAGTGTATTCACCCTGTGAAGAGACAGATGAAGATGAGATGGACAGATTTTACAATGCACTTAGTCATGCAGTTGTTAGAGTGAAGGATAAGAATAGTGTTTTACTCATGGGTGATTTCAACGCCAGGATAGGAAATTGAAAAGAAGGATATGAAAAGGTTATGGGGAAGTTTGGAGAGGATATGGAGGCCAACAGGAACAGAAAACAGCTCTTGAATTTCTGTTCCTGTATGGGTGTGGTTATTACAAACATGGACATTCACTGCTATACTTGGGAAGGAAGGGGAACCAGGTCTGTCATTGACTATATAATAACAGACCAGGAATTCAGAAAGGCAGTCAAGGACACGTGTGTTATCAGGGGGTTCTTTGATGATACTGATCATTATTTAATCTGCAATGAAATTGGTTTTGTGAGGCCAAAAGAGCAGAAAGTCAGGTCCATGTGTAGAAGGATAAGCTTCAAGACAAGGAAATTAGGCACAAATACATAACAATGACCTCAGAAAGGTACCAGTTAGTTGAATGTAATGATTTACAGTCACTGGAAGAGGAATGGTCAAAGTACAGGGACACACTACTGGAAGCAGCTAGAGAATGTCCTGGAACAGTAGTGTGTAAAGGCAAGAAGAAGCAGACAACTTGGTGGAATGACACAGTCAAGGCAGCCTGGAAAAAGAAAAAGAAGGCATTTCAGAAATGGCTCCTTACTAGGAATCAGGCAGACAGAGAATGTTACGTTGAAGAAAGACTCCAAGCAGAAATCATGGGAAGACTGGAAATAAGCTAGAAACTCTGTGTTATGCTGCGGGAAAACCATTTTGGAGTGTAATCAGCAATATTTAAAAGGGAGGGAAAAAGGAATTAACAAGTGTTTTGGACAGGTCAGGAAAGCTGCTAGCCAATCCTGTGCATGCCTTGAGCAGATGGAGGCAATATTTTGAAGAATTGCTCAATGTAGGTGAAACTTTCAATGATGTGTTAGATTTTCAGGTAGAAGGGGATAGGAACGGCGATGGAAACAGAATCTCATTTGAGGTAGTGGAGAAAATGGTCAGTAGATTTCAGTGCATTAAAGCGACTGGGGTGGACAAAATTAAGCCGGAACTCATCAAATACAGTGGAATATCAAGTCTCAAATGGTTACACAGGGTAAGTGATAAGGCATGGGAATTCGGACAGGTTCTGTCTGATTGGAAAAAAACAGTAATCATGCCAATTTTCAAAGATGGAAACAGAAAAGATTGTAACAACTATCAAGGTATCTCTTTAATTGGCATTGTAGGCAAAATATTCTTGGGTATTGTTGAAAGGAGAGTGCGAGTATTAATTGAGGACAAGTTAGATGAAAATCAGTGTGGGTTTATGTGTCTTAGAAGCTGTCAGGACCAGATCTTTAGCTTACGGGAGGTAATGGGAAAGTGCTATGAGTGGAACAGGGAATTGTAACTACGTTTCATAAATCTAGAAAAGGCTTATGACCGTGTTCCTAGGAGGAAGCTACTGTCAGTTCTACAAGATTATGGTACAGGAAGGCAAACTTCTGCAGGCAATTAAAGAGCTTTACGTAGACTGTCAGGCAGCAGTTAGGGTAGATAGCAAATTAAGCTCATGGTTCAGGGTAGTTTCAAGGGTAAGACAAGGCTGTAACCTGTCACCACTGTTGTTCATACTATTCATAGATCAAATGCTGAAACCAGTAGACTGGCAGGGTGGGGTTAAAATAGGTGAAAACAAAATAAGCAATCTTGCATATGCAGATGACTTAGTTGTAATGGCAGATTCAATTGAAAGGTTGCAAACTAATATTTCAGAGCTCGATCAGAGGTGCAAGGATTATGAGATGAAGATCAGCATCCCCAAAACAAAAGTAATGTCTGTGGGAAAGAGATCTAAACAGATTGAGTGCCAAATAGGAGATTCCTATATCAAGAATTCGAGACATTTTATAAGTAAATTAAATGACGTATTGGTCAAGCCAGAGGACATATTAGCTAGTTTTGACATGGTATCCCTGTTTACTATGGTTCCAGTCAATGAGGTGCTGCAACAGCTGAATTGCCTCTTTCCATCTGATATTGCAGATCTGTTCAAATATTGTCTCACGACTACTTATTTCAAATGGAACGATGATTTCTATGAACAGACAGATGGTGTAGCTATGGGGGGGGCCCTTTAAGCCCAGTTATAGCAAATTTCTACATGAAAAAATTTGAGGAACAGGAATGGAAAACAGCAAACAAAAAACCTGCCTTTTGGTTCCACTATGTGGACGATAGGTTTTTTGTGTGGAGGCGTGGTAGAGAAGAACTAGATCATTTTCTTCGACACCTCATGGGATTAATTCTAAAATTCAGTTTACCATGGAGAAGGAGGCAGACGGAAAACTGAATTTTCTTGGCGTGTCAGTTTTTAAAAAGGGAAAAGGCAGATTAGGCCATACAGTTTATTGTAAGCCCACACACACAGACTGTTATCTGCGCTGGGATTCAAACCACCACCCACAGCAAAAGTGGGGCATTATAAAGACGTTTGCGGACAGAGCAAGTAACATCTGTGAACCGGAATTACTCGACATGGGATTGAAACAGCTGAGTAATGCTTTACTTAAGAATGGCTATTCGCTCACAGAGATAAGGAGAGCATTGAGCCTGACACGTAGAATTGAAAACGATGAAAAGGTTCCTGTGAAATCCAAAGTCTTCCTGCCTTTTATTAAGGTCGTCACCAACTGCATCGGTAAAATTTTGATGAAATGGAATGTTGCCGTTATTTACAAACCTACTCGGAAGATACAGGATCACCTGAAATTGGCAAAGGATGCTCGGAAACCGCTGGAAAAAGCAGGAATTTATAGGATTCCGTGTAGCTGAGGAGACGTATACGTGGGTACCACAAAAAGAACAGTCAAAAAACGACTAAATGAGCACAAGGGAAACTGTTGAATGGGAGAGATTGACAGCTCAGCTGTTGCTAAACATGTTTTTCAACCAGGGGACCACCTTATTGAGTTTGATAAGACTCAGGTTTCAGCAGCTACAAATGGATACCACGAAAGACTGTACAGAAAGGCTATATAAATTTTAAAACACCCCAATAATTTCAATATGATGGAGGAGGGCATGAAACTAAATGAAATTTGGATTCTGGTGTTGAAGGAGAAATGTAACAGTCTTCCACCATGGGACAATATTAACGGACGACACCAATCGGCAACGACGAATTGCGTGCGCACATCAGAAACATCTGACATCACACCTCTGCATGCGAGCCCTCATAAATGAAGTTTGGATTCAATCAGTAGCGAGCCAGGGTGTGCATCAGACATTCAAAAGTGCCATGATCCCGCTTAAAATGTCCTCCACAGTTTGGGACAAAACGTTGGGTTTTAATAATAAATCCATAAGACCACGACATAATAGCCTGGAAATTTTTAGTAATATATCATTGGGCTGTCCTATTGTGCCATGTGCCCGCTTTGATGCTAAAACCAGTGAGCGATACTACACAGGAGAGCATGATTGATTCTTTGCATTATCAGCTGGTCGTGTGCATGATGCACTGATTGAGATTTATAAAGATCATACATTGACCAGTTCAGGTGGAAATGAAACTTTAATTGAGGCTCAGTCTATTACTAAAATAAAAAAAAATTGCAAACTTCAAGTTTATTGCTTCACTCGTTGCATGGTACAATATGTTGTTTGAAGTAAATTTGACTAACAGACTTCTTCAATCAAAATAAACTGATCTCAAAGCAGGTACAAATGCTCTGCTAAAAACAAAAACCTTTCTTGAAGATTGCAGAAGGGAGTTGGGATTTGAAACAATGCTGGTAGAAGCAAGAGAAATTTCAGAAGCAGACAACATTTCCGCATCATTTTCATCAGATATGGAACCAGTCCATCTAAGACACAAGAAAATACATTTTGGTTATGAAGCAGAAGATGAAGCTAATCATGGCAAGCAAAATCATTTAAAAATTAATTTTTATTTTCAATGCTGGATACTGCAATAAATTCAAATGACTAGATATTTCATCAGATTAACAACCTAAATTGTGTATTTGGCTGGTAGTACAACATACATTATGTACAAAATAAAACTCCCAAAGCTGTTCTTGAAGAATCTGTTAATTTGGAAGAGTCTCTAACTCACAAAGACTCTAAAGATATTGATGCTACTGATCTAAACATTGAATTAAAAGCCATTTCTAGGAGAGTACCCAATAACTCTGGGCCACAGGATGTTCTGTTTGTAAAAATGGACTTACATTGTACCTAAGTTAGTTACTGCACTAAGAGTGTCTATAGCCAGTGGTGAGTGCAACTCCTAGAAATTAAAACTCATAAAAACATATTTACGACCCACAATGACTCAAGAAAGTAAGGTTGACAACTTTTTCAATTGAATGAGAAACAGCAGACACAATTGATTTAAAGAAGATCATCTCAGATTTTGCAAAAGCCAAGACAAGAAAAAATGAAATTTCTGTGACTCTTTAGATTAGATTAGATTAATACTTGTTCCAATTATTGTAAACTATCAGTGGTGGCATGTCCTGTGTGAAAAAAAAAGGAAATAAAGAAATGAAATAAAAAGTGCTTTTAAACTGTCATTCTTAGTTTTGTTCTTCTATCAGATCATTTTATAAGCTCATACAAAGTATTTTTATCGCATAAGAAATGGTTTATGTCACGGATATAGCACGTATACGAGTCGTAGTGCGGCCACTTAATATAGGCAGCAGTGGCCTAGTGATGCAATGCGCATGCGTGGCTGAGGGTCAAATTCTCTTCTGAACCTCGTGGAGGCAGCATATGGCCGTTCCTCCAGTAGCAAGGGGCGAGTTGAAATGCCGTGTCTAACATTGGCATTGTAGCTGGTACAGACACCAGCTCCTGGCTACTTGAGCTGTGGTGATTACACACAAATGGTCCTGAAGCAAAGATAATTCAGCTACTGCACAGCTCGCCTTGCACATCAGTAGATCCTCCATTAAGGCAACATCTGACCTTCATATTAGATTTTGGTGCATTAGAGATTCATCAAAAACACACTATATTTGGTAAAATATCTTATAACTATAAATAAAGACGAATCAACTGTAAAAGTCTTCAGTAAATTCGATCATGAATAATAATGAAGTCACTACTCTACACCTAGCAAGAATAGCCATGTGGTTAGCAGTATCGCTTTGCACCATCGAAGGTAGTGGATCAACTGCAAGCAATTTTTTTTTAATCCAATCTTCTTTTTAACAGATAGGGGAATAACAATGACTTTTTTATTGTTACTTGCCACGTAACTTTGGATGTTTTAGAAAATGTGCCACAAATTTGAGGGTAAACGACATTTATACTCTTTGTTGTAACAAATATTTAACTGTTTGAAAGGATGTGAGGAACAGCCTTTGCACATGCATAAGGTTAGGAGGGGGTTCTGGTTACAGTGTCATGTGACCACCAGAAGGAAGCTTGTCTCTTCATCATATCAGATGCATTTTGTTACGTCACTTAACAGTGTGATCAGTAACTTACTATGTTTTAACTTTTAGTTTTCATGTGCATGTTCACATGTTCTTGGTGTTTATTATCAAACATAAATGAACAATGTTCAGTATCTCTTAGAAACAAATTACTCAGCCTTAAGCTTGGAACAAAAGTGTGAAATAAAGAAGCTTGGTAGGCCAACACCTCAGCTGCAGAGTTGAAGCAAGCACAAATAAGCTGAGGTAAGACATTCTGCAGATCTTTTTAAAAAAACTAATCTAAAAGGGAAAGAGGGGGGGGGGGATTGGCAAACCGGGGTGCTTTCCCCTGGTGTCTTCACATTTTCTGTTTGGACAGCTGTGCAAAAAAAAAGAGGGAGGGGTATCAAGATCCGGCACTCAAAGATGTGAACCCCCAATCATCTGAAGCACCAGCAACCACTGTAAACTATCAACCATAACCTTTTTAAAAGACAAAATGTAAAAAGATGAAAAAGTAACATTGTTGTATAGAAGTGTATGATGTGTCCCATTTTAATGAGGAATCATGTTTGTGTAATAAATATGTTTTGTGATAATGTATTTCAATAAAAAAAGATTCAATGTATATTTTACATTGATGTTTTATTGCAATTTTATTAAATGGGGAGCCAATAAAGTAACTTGCCTAGGATGCTGAATTTGTTTGCCCTCCTGGTTAACAATTACTCTAAATTTCTATGCATAGTATGGTGCCAGTCCACTAACACTAAAGTAACTACTCTGGATTTGTCAAAAATATTTTCCACTGATGGACTTACATGTAATAATATTAGTGACTGTCACAGTATTCACCAAGTGGATGATTCTCTCTCTCATCCCTAATCAAACAGCATGGTGGGAAGACATTTGAAGTCCAGATAAAGACATATTTCTTGCCATTCTATAGATAAAGCTCTCATTCAGTTCCTCCGCTGTTATTGATTCGTATCAATCGGAGACTGTAATCTGAAAGAAATGCCTCATTTCCATTATCTTCAAACACATATACATCTAGTCATTCCTCTCACCTTGTGTGCATCAGCTCAGCCTTTCTAGTTGTTAGTTACTGGTACTACAGTATGGGCATGGGCATACAAACACCAACTGAAATGGATTCCACCTATAGGCCAGTGTTGCCATGGCCTTCACCTTTGTTGATCAATTACACCCTTAAATCTCATCCAGACCTCCTTGTTTGATGCCTCAACCCCCCCCCCCCCCCACCACCACCACCCAACCTTAGGTTCAGTGACACACCACTGAAGCCTGGCTGTATTTGCTGTCTGTGAATGTCACCTAGGCAGCAGCACAACTATAGCATCCAGTGCCCCTAAGGACAGCAGGGAAATACCAGCTGTAGTTCACGACAGTGCTAACAGATATGACACATGTGGTGTTGTGTTCAATCATGGCACCACTGCAATTACCCTCCATTTTTGGGTAAATGTCATACCACTTAACCTGCCATTTACATGTTTTTTGTCAGTCTGCTACATCTCCAAACTCTAGTATTAGTTTTTATGGTTAGAAATTATAACACATTGATTACATGATCCACCCATCTAATCTTCAGCATTCTAAGGTAGCGCCAAATTACAAATTTGAAAAGTCTCAGTTCTCTTCCTGTATCAATAATTTATATTCCATGTGTCACTTCTCTACAAGGCTACACTCCAGACAAATATCTTCAATAATACGTTTTAACCCATAAATATATTTGAATGTCAATAAATTTCTCTTCATTAATAAAGAACAGTCTAGAATGCACTAATTTATTTCATTCAACTAGTTTCAGTCTTATTTAGATCATCTTCAGGAATTTTGTCTCCATTGATGTTGTGGAGCTGGCAGGTAGCTGGGAGCCTTCCAGTGTGTCAACAACTAAAGGGAACAGCCATGGGAACCAGGATGGCCCCCTTGTATGCAAACTTATTCATGGGATACTTAGATGAAGACTTCCTGGATACCCAAGCCTGTCAACCCAAGGTTTGGTACAGATTCATTGATGACATCTTCATGATGTGGACTCACAGTGAAGAAGAACTCCAGAATTTCCTCTTCAACCTCAACTCCTTTGGTCCCATCAAATTCACCTGGTCCTATTCCAAATCCCATGCCACTTTCCTCGATGTCGACCTGCATCAGTCCAACAGCCAACTTCAGACATCCGTCCACATCAAACCTACCAATAAACAACAGTACCTGCATTATGACAGCTGCCATCCATTCCACATTAAATGTTTTCTTCCCTACAGCTTAGGTCTTCGTTGCAAATGAGTCTGCTCCAGTCCCGAATCTCTGAACCAGTACACCAATAACCTAATAACAGCTTTCACATCCCGCAGCTATCCTCCTAATCTGGTACAGAAGCAAATTACCAGAGCCACTTCCTCATCCCCCCAAATTCAGAACCTTCAACAGAAGAATCCCAGAAGTGCCCCTCTTGTCACAGGATACTTTCCGGGACTGGAGCAGACTCTGAATGTGGCTCTCCAGCAAGGATACAACTTCCTTAAATCCTGCCTCGAATTGAGATCCATCCTTCATGACATCCTTCCCACTCCATCAAGTGTGTCTTTCCACCTCCCACCTAACCTCCGTAACCTCCTAGTCCATCCCTATGAAATCCCCAAACCACCTTCCCTACATTCTGGCTCCTACCCTTCTAACCGCCCCCATTGTAAAACCTGCTCTATGCACCCTTCCACCACCACTTACTCAGTCCCGTAACCTGGAAGGTGTACATGATCAAAGGCAGAGCCACTTGCAATAGCACCCACATGATTTACCAACTGACATGCCTGCACTGCGAAGCTTTCTATGTGGGAACGACCGGCAACAAACTGTCCATTCCCATGAACAGTCACAGGCAGTCACAGGCAGACAATGTTTGTTGGTAATGAGGATTACCCTGTGGCTAAGCACGCCTTGGTGCATGGCCAGCACATATTGGCACAGTGTTACACCGTCCGGGTTATCTGGATACTTCCCACCGACACCAATCCTTCAGAGATGGGAACTAGCCCTTCAGCATATCCTCTCTTCCCGTTGCCCACCTGGTCTCAACCTCCACTAAATTTGAATTCCCATCCACCATCTTTAACATCTTTGCCTTGGTTCTCTGGACAGAGCCAAAAGCACAAAAACATTCGAGCTTTCGCCACCACTGGTGGCTTCTTCGGGAAAAAGAGGAAGGAAGGAGAGGAGAAAGGGAAGGATACGGGTTTTAAGGAAGTGGAAAATGAGCCATTTCAATATATATATATATATATATATATATATATATATATATATATATATATATATATATATATATATATATATATATATATTATTAAAATTGTTACAGAAAAGGAAAACGTTATACTGTTGGAGAATAGGAGCTCAATAGTAGAAAGGAAGAGAAAGAAAAATAGTTGATGAATGTAGACTTGAGAAAAGGCATGAAAAAGGAAGCCACTTGGTAGAATTTTGAACAGAGCCTAATTTAATCATCATTAACATTTTGTTTAAGAATGATGAAAGAAGGCTGTAAACAAGAAAAAAACCAGGAGGCAGTGAAAGTTTTCAGACTGATTTTAAAATGGTAAGATACAGATTTTGGTACCAGATTTTAAATTAAATGACACATCCAGCGACTGATGGTGACTCTGAACAAAATTCATTGGTTATGAACTGTAGATTACAATTTGTAAAATGGTAGAAATCATACTTTGTGCAGGCTTCTTATACAGCTCAGAAACTCCTTAGTTGTCAAAAAATTTTCAAAGAAAGCTTTTAACTACTTAAATGAATGAAACAGTCCTTAATATTATCATTATGCATATTCCATGTGACCTTCAATAATTGTATAATTTTTTCTCCCAAAGCATTGTGATCTCAGAAGCTATGTCAATGCTCTTATTGTGTCTCTCTACCCCAATACAATGGTGAGTAGTTCAGATAACCCTCTCAACACAAATGTGAACAAATTGTAAAAGTCACATGTATATGACTTGTCACATAATGGCAGGAAGGGTAATGCTAGGAATTTACCAGACTGTTCAAATGTGGAGAAATATGACCCATTCTGTTCTGCTGTGAAGCTGTGAACATGCAGCAGAGATGGTTTATATGTGCATGAGCACAGTTCAGCATTGCAAGTGGGCTTTCTGCTTGTTATTGTTTTCAACTGTGGTCAGCAGACAAGATACACAGGAGTGGCTGAGGGCTCCTTTGATATCTGTGTGAGATATTCCTCTCACATTTCAGTGAGGGATTTATTTTAGAAATACAACAATTAAAATTCTCTCATTTTGTTGAATTATCCTAGATACGGGTTGGAGACTCCTTGAAGTCTCCTGGAATTTTTCTTGACAACTCTGTACACAGCCTGGAAGGAATTAAAGGAGATGTGATATAGATAAACTAAAGAAATCTGAGACTGCTAAAAGGGAAAATTAGGCATTGATTAAAATGGAGCAAAGTAACACAGTAAAAAATTAATGGGTAGAGGCCTGGATACTTTCAGAATCAGAGAACATACTTTAAGGAAACTCACATCGGTGCAGTTCAGGAAAGCCTGTAGTGCGGTGTAGTGGTGGGGAATCTAAATAGCCCAGGTTGTGAAGAAGCTATTGAAGTCAAGCATGCTGTGCTCAGTTGCATGCCACAGTTTACTGGCAGCCATTCATTCTGATGGATAGCTAGTTTGTTGTCATACCAATACAAAAGGCTGTGCAGTAATTGCAATAGAATTGGTAAACTTCATGACAGCTTTCAAAGGTGGCCCAGACTTTAATAGGCAAGATGAGCATTTGATGAGATTGGAATAGGGACTGTGGGATAGTTGAAATGAGCAGCTCTGTCATCGGGGTCTTCCACAGGGATATGAGCCTGCCTACAGCTCAGAAATAATTTTTGCAGTGAGTTGCAATCTATATGGTGCTTTTCAAAAATGATACCACTACTTGCTTCTGTTTAAAATTCACTGATAAATACCTGCAACTGTTGGAATAACAACTGAAGGTTCCCCTGGTTTCAGCCATTCACAGTATCTGTATGGGAATGCCATGTTGGTTGATGTTACAAGGCCAATCATTCAATCATCCAGACTGTTGCCCCAGCAACTACTCAAAAGACTAATGCCCCTGTTTGTCTATCCTCTCAATAGATACCCCTCCGTTGTGGTTTCACCTGTTGTTGTTATGGTCTTCAGTCCGGAGACTGGTTTGATGCAGCTCTCCACCCTACTCTATTCTGAGCAAGCCTTTTCATCTCCTCATAAGAACGGCAACCTACATCCACTTGAATCTGCTTACTATATGCGTCTCTTGGTCTCCCTCTGTGATTTTTACCCCACACACTTCCCTCCAATGCTAAATTTACGATTCCCCGATGTCTAAGAATGTGTCCTACCAAGCGATCCCTTCTTTTAGTCAGGGTATGCCAAAAATTCCTTTTCTCACCAATTCTGTTCAGTACCTCTTCATTAGTTATGTGATCTACCCACCTAATCTTCAGCATTCTTCTGTAGCACATTTCAAAAGCCTGTATTCTCTTTCTGTGCGCACTGCTTATCGCCCATGTTTGACTCCCGTACAAAGCAACACTCCACACAAATGCCTTCAGAAAAGACTTCCTTATACTTAAATTAATATTCGATGTAAGCAGATTTCTCTTTTTCAAAAATGCTTTTCTTCCCATTGCCATTCTGCATTTGTATCCTCTGTACTGCAACCATCACGTTATTTTACTACCCAAGTAACAAACCTCATCTACCACCTTCACTGTTTCGTTTCACCTATGGTACTGCTATCATTGAGACACACAACCTACCATGCCATGACCAGGTCCATGGTTCAATGGTATGGAAAACAGAGAGGGGGGGGGGGGAGGTTGAGGAAATAGACATATTAAAGAGAAGGCAAATAAAAGATTTTTCTACTTTTAAATGTTTCTATTAGTATTACATGGAATTTTGACTACTAAAGGAAACACTGGCCAACCATACCATCTTTATTTACGAAAACCTGTGAAATGTTTTATAAGTTTCTTTAGGGAAGGATGACCATCAGTACAACTGTTCATTTGATGTTTGCATTTATTATGTTCACTTACATTATCCTACAATGCAAGTTCAATTATAGAAAAGATAGTGATTTATCTGAGGTAGCAATCTTTGAGGCATTCTTGGTCTTTGTATCAGAAATACAAGTGAGAAGTATTACTGGCAATGGTTTTTGGGGAACTTGATCTTTGGAGAAAATGCTTTAGAAAAATGTTAACTGTGTGCTCAGGCAGTTCATACTGTGGCACCAAGCAGCCAATCTCAGTCTAGTATCAGATGAGTGAGTGAGCAGTCAAGTAATGAGGTGACAGGTCAGTGACACTTCAAAATTGTAACAGAGTAAATGTTCATTTCAAATTTTCACTGTGAAAACAAACAAGAGTAGTGATGGTGGCATGTAGAAGAGTAATTTGTCAATGCAGTAGATTTCAAAATCAGTATTGATAATAAACATGTTTCCAGTGACACTTAACTTTTGTTTCATAAGAACTGAGCTGCATCAAAATCCAAATCCTTAAGTATAGCAATTCTTATTCACGGTTAATGATAATTACTTCAAATATGTTCAGGCAATTCAATTAGGAATATAACAACCTCAAACAGCTAGTTTATGTTATATCTTGTTTCCAATTATATTTATATTTATTGAAGCTAATATCAGCAGTAAAAATTATTACAGTACATTTCTTTACAGCTCACAAATTCACCATGATAAGTTGAAGCAGTATTTCAGTTAAATCTATGCAACTTTTTTTCAGCTTTAAGGCTTCCTCTGAAACATCTACAGTTCTTTTGTGAGGCCACTAAGATTCTTACAATTGACTACTTAGCAACAATCATATTGGAGTCATTGGTGGCTTCTTCTATGGGTCTGCATAACATGTTCAATTGTGTTCTCTCACACTGCAAGTCCAATATGCAGTACAATAAGCTTGGCCAGCATGAGGATCCCTAATAGTTGCCATTACAGTACTTATGTAAGAAAATAAATAAATTTGTATTGTTTGATCTCCTTGTCTCATAGGATGAATTTAAGATGGACTCTGGCCAGCCTGAAACTAATTGTTGATGAATAAAAAGCTAGTTTTGGAACTTTGGCTGTTACAACATCTGGAACATATATTAGTGTCAGTAGCATAGATAAATAATTGCAAATGTTAAACTGAATGAAGCCTCAGGACCCAACAGAATCCCTATAAGATTCTATACACAGTTTGTGGCTGAGTTAGCCTGTCTATAATCCATTATAGATCATTTGAACTAAAGATGTGTCCAATCATTGGAAAAAAAACACAGGTCACACCTTTCTTTAAGATAAATAAGAGCAATGATCCACCAAACCACTGTCTGGTATCCTTGACATCAGATTTTTGTGTAATATTACAGTATATTTTGTGCTGAAACATAATGAAGTATCTAGGTAACAATAACTTTGTCCATGCCAGCCAGATCATATTTTTAGTCTTTCTCAATTTCTGAAAAGCATGTGATTCAGTATGAGACTTGCACTTAAAATGAGAAGTAAAATTTGTCTTGATTGAGGCTTTTTTGGTATGAAGGACACACCAAGTTATTTTGGATGGTGTGTCATTGGCACAGTATTATAGTGAGGGGGAAAATGTGTATATCATGCCACAGGCACCACTCATAGATGGTCACAGATGCTTTCCAAATGCTCTTGAAGACCAATCACATTTTCAAGTAAATTTTTCTTTGATATAAAGCATAAAATGGGACTTTTTGTCCTTAGTAATTCTAAAAAACAAGATAATATTTTATATGTGTGTCATCAGCTATTGACTACTGAAATATATGCAGCACATCCAAAAAGTATTCCTTTGATTTAGAAAAAACAACAACAAAGAAAACACAATTGCATGACAGACTATTTGCAACAGGTACAGCAATGTTTGAGCTATATTTTATATAGTCACTGTGGGATCAAATTTGTATTCCATAGTTATACAAGTCTGTCACCTGTGATTGGAGTCATCTTCAATGTGAAAATTGCTATATGCCATTGAGAATAAGAGGCATGAAATGCTTATCATGGGTGTTGTGCTGCTCCTTGACAACACTTGTCCCCATACACCTTGGCATACAACAGTTGTTTTGCAGAAGTTCAGTTGGGAGCTGTTTGATCATCCAGCCTACACTACTGATCTTTAACTGCACCTCAAGAAATTCCTGTCCTCTGGACAGCATTTTGACAGTGATAAGGAACTGAAGATGACTGTCAAACACTAGTCCAATTACAAGTTGCAGACTTCTATGACATGAGAATACAAAAGTTGATCCCACAATATGACAAGTGTTTCAATTATTTTGGTGACTATGTCAAAAAATTACTCACTAATTGCTGAACATATTGCCAATAAAGTTTTTCTTATAACTATGTTTTCTTTGTTTAAAAAAATAGGAAAACTTACCTTCTAGATGTGCATAGTATTACAAGCATTTTAAAGTTGCCTTTCCAGAGGCTGATATGGCACTAGCTCATTGCAGTTTGTATCCTGTTCTTTTGCCTGATGTTCCTGCTCTTTCATTCCCGTAAGTTAATTCACCAGTTGAAGAATGATATTCTTGCTTTCCAGTTTTCTTGATCGTTACTATGTTGTAGATGAATCATGCATTTATTTTCACTTTATCCAATATGTTGCAGAATAAATGAGTTGGCCATCTCCTACAACAACCTTATCATATATTTCATCAACCATATCTACCACAAATGTTTTGTATTGTAAAATGTCACAATATCAGGCATCTTCTTTCTTTCCTTGTTTATTGCTATTTCATCATGCATTTCACTCAGAATAATGGCATTTTCCCTTTCCTTTCCTTTGTATACAGTTATGGTGCAGTCTGCATTGTCGCTATAGCACAGGATGGTTAGTAAAGTATATTTCTGCATCGGGCTTCTTACTTCATGAGACATTTCATGGCACATCCTTTTCATTGTACCAATTAAAGAAGTTTTCTTTTCTTTGGGCTTCTTATCAAGCTGAAGAGATGTAAAGAAGTTGTCTAACATCACATTTCTTTCTTGATTTACAATGGCTCTGCAAAACACATAACAAAACAATGTACTCTCCAAGTGGTGCTTCTATCTCTACATGTCCTCTTTGCTCAGGTGTGGGGAAGTATTACATATATATTTTGACTTTACATCAACAGCCAACCAGAATTGAGACTGTGTTTGTCTGGTTTGTTCAACATGAATTGAGTAAACTTGCATCTTGTTTTGTCTTACTAATAGTTGCTCACCAATTGTTAAATTTTCCCCATGGTGGTAAGAACAGATAGGCCTACTGTTTCAAATGAACTTTCCCTACATTTCAGATACGAGAGCAAATTTGTTACAGGCCAACCTTCACCCCTCTACAATGTGAGAAATTATCAGACAGAATACATTATTTGGGTTCCACATTAAACTGTAGGTCCCCTTTTCCAGTTGAATAACTGTGGTAAGTTAGGGACACACAGGTTGCTAAAGTGGTGTGCAGTTGAAAGACTTGCACCAGGCCACTGAGCCACATGAAATTATTATTACAACTGCACCGAGTACAGTCACTCTTCCCATGCTCCACAGCATATTTACTGGAGTAATCCGCGCACTCCTAAATGTTGACGATTAAAAAATAAAAAACTGCAGATTTGTGTAGATGAGGGTACCACCAAATAGCTTTGAACAGAAGAGAGAGGGGGGCACATAGGGTTGTCGTATCCACACTGTATGAATCTCATACCAAACCCATAAAATTTTCTTAATTTACCTACTAAACGTTCTCATATAAATTGAAAAACATTTCATTCATAACATATTACTATGAAAACATACAGTAACACACACTGAAATGAACACTTATAGAATCTGAACAGTTAATAAATAAACGGAGCTGAGACTGGTATTACACGGACATATATCTTTGTAAAAGTTGATATGTCATGTATTTACATATAGTAAATAGTGTAATAGGGAACTTCGACATACAAGTATCTTTCATCAAAGAAATATCATCAAATGTTGCGCCTAGCTGTATATTTGATTATAAAAGTTGCTTGTCTTCTCTCTGTTGCAACGCAAAATGCAACCACTCTGAATACTAGCATAGCTGTTGCTAATCGACGTGTGCTTATGTTTGAACATAGCTGCAACGCCGCTCCCTAATTAATGTTTAATCCCAGTAGCAAGAAATCGCTGTAACCCTGTCTTCTCCAGATATAGTCTCTCGTGCCGATATCAGTGTGCATAATATGGTGGTACGGAACCGAATAATACCCAACTTAAGTAGATAACATACTTTATTACTCAGAAAGATGGTATCACAATCAATTGCAACTAGTCATTCTTACATCAACAAAGCAACTGTTGGTATGTGCAAGCCATGCTGGCAAAGAAACTGGTGGAAAGATACGCTACTCTGCCACACTGGTTTGTGACATGAGGAAGCCCTTTACAGTGAAATTACTGATATGTTGTGTCACTGTCATCGTCAAGTAAAATATATGCATTTTTGATAGTGGCTAATAAAAAGTTATTATTATCCACCCCTTTTTAACACCACAATGAAGAGTTTTGTCTAAGCAGAGTAATGTCTGCCTAGTGTGTTTTGTTGTTGCAGATGCAGTAATACCACCCTAAATTCAAGTAATCCACACACCCCAGTTTTTCATTCATAAATTCGGGAAAAAATATGCGCAGATTACTCCACCGACTAATATGTTGATGAAAGAAAGAGTGGCAGAAAAAGGTAACAATTATCAGTACATGTTATCAGTCACTGAGTATTAAATCATTTTTAGTCATGATGGACACATGAAGCAAGTCAATTTCATTACATAAATTTATTAATGTAGCTTTTCCCCATCATACACCTCACTGGATGTCTTATTAGATTCTGTGTGTTGTGGGCACAACATAAGGACATGGGAATTGTTGCTGAGTTTTCACTGGAGAAGTGTTTATGATTAAACTTCAGTTACACGGGGTGTTAAACAAAATTTGTGTCTGGATTAAGAATTTATTGATAGGGAATGTACAACAACATCAACTGGAGTGCCATCAGGAGTTGATGAAGTAACTTAAGGCATTCCACAGGAAAATGTATTGATACTCCCATTCTTCCAGTTCTATCAAATAATATTAATGGAACTTCAGATGGCAAATTTATCTGCAACAAAAAAGCTGTATAGGTATTATGTCATGTTTAAAAAGTTCTGGAATTAGTATGAAGCTTAGCAATTTTTCATAAATGCATAAAAGGCAACATGTAATATTTTAAGATTTCAGTAGGCCTACAAATGAGTCACAACTGGAATCAATAACCTCATGCAAATACTATGGTATAACAATTTGGGGGCTATTAAAAGGATGCTCACATGGGCTTATTCATGGATAAAGAAGGTAGTGCACTTCAGCTGATTGTTAAGCAACTGGGGAACTGCAGTCTCCAATGGAGATTGTTTACACACTATAACTCATCACAGAATATTGCTTAAGTAAGTGGGAATCATGATAAATAGAGCAAACACAAACAAGAGCAGCGAGATACACACAGTGTTTCTTGGCCCATGTGAGAGTGTCATGGGAATGACAAATAACTTTAACTAGCAGACATTTCAATTAATAACTTACTATCCTACAAAAGGCAACATTCAAAGTTTCATGTCATATAAGAAATCATACAAGGAATCTAGGAATATACTACATCCTCCTATGTATCCTTCCCCCAAGAACCATAAAGACAAGCTTAGACAGTTTAGAGTGCACACATAGGCACATAAACAGCTGTACTTCCTATGCTCCAAATATAAAACAAGTCATAGGAATCCCTAGTAGATGGTATGATGGGCTTGTACATGTGGAAATGCAGTGAGAAGTACACTATTTGATCAAAAATATCCAGAAACTCTTCTTAATATGCACTTGACTGCTACATGTCATGAGAGGCAGATTTGCCAGTATACATAGTTGAGAAGAGGTATAGTTGTATCAGACAAAAGGGTCAGTCAGGAGGGCTCAGTGGTTTTGAATGTGTATTCATCACAGACATTTCAAACACTTAAAAAATGCCCATTTTTCCTGTTAGTGATGGAACTGTGAAATGGAAACATGACAAAACAGCATCAAGAAAATCAAAACTAGGCAGATCCCTCATATTCTGACAGGCAGGAACCATTAAGCATTGTGAAGGCCATTTGTAAGAATTGCATGAAATCAGCAGAATGAATCACTCATGAGGTGCTTTATGCTACTTGCAGTCTGGCTATGTGTGTAGATAGCTAACATGAATGAGTTGTAGAGATTAATAAATGCTAAGTGGCACTTGAGCTAGTGTAAAGAGCATCATCACTGGAAGTGAGTGATTTGGACTGATAATTTACAATATACCTATTTGTAATTTGACAGAAGTGTTTTGTTTGGCTTTTATGAGTATCTAGTGAACTTTACCTGACATCATGTAGTGCCAACAGTGAAATAAGGAAAAAGAGTAGGGTTTAATGTCCCATTGACATTGTGGTCATCAGAGGCAGAGCACACATTCAGGTTAATATTTGCTAATGATAGGGAAGGAAATTGGCTGAGTCCTTGGAAAGGAATCATCCCAGGATTTGCCTTGAGTGATTCAGGAAAATCACAGAAGACCTAAATTAGAATGGCCTGAAATGAGTTTGAACTGCCGGCCATCCAAATTTGAGTCCATATGTTACCACTTCACCACTTTTCTTGGTACAAAGAGTAAAGTACAGGGATGTGATGTTCCTGTATATGAATGCTCCCATTATGTTGCTTAAGAAAATACCAAGGATATCATATTTTACAGCACTTTGTGCCATGTACTGTCAAGAAATAATTTGGAAATTACTATTTATCAGCAGCACAATGCAGCCTGTCATGAAGCAGGATCTGTGAAGTATTTGTTTCTGGACTTGACTTGCCCTGGGTTCTGGCCTGAACCAATGAAACACATTTGGTCAGAATACTGACTTCATTCTGCACCACACTACTTTCTCTATTTTTGGCCCATGAAGAAGATACGTGGTCATTCCTATACAAAAGTGTTACTAGAGTTCAAGCTGTCATAAAAGCAAAACATTAACACCCCATATTAATGTATGCTAATTGGTGTTACAATACTTTTGATCAGATTGTGTATAGACATATAAAGCCTAGTCGCTACCAGTAGGGCTGGAGCTGCGACATGCACGCCGCCGCCAGTGGGCGGGTGTGGCAGCATAAGCGGCGGCCATAGCAGCGCAGCAGGGTCGCAGCGTTTCCTCCTGGGCCATGCAGCCTAGCATGCCACCCACTCCACCACCCACCCTTGGCACTGCAGGTGTTGATGCTGATGTTGAAACAGATACAGATGCTGATGCTGATGTTGAGGCTGATGCTACTGAGTCTGCTTCTTCCTGGGCTTCCTTCTGCCATTGCTCCCTGAAACAGCACAAACCCTGATGGAGTTTTCTTGCTACTGTTTTAAAAGATAACAGCAAACTTTTACGATGTACTCTATTACCTCTACTACCTCACATGTTAATATTGACAACTGTGTGATGTTTGCATTAGCCAATCCTGTGACAACACAAATGTTTTGACATAAAATCTTTCTTTTATGAAGGCAATTAATTTTACTGAGCAGACAAGGGTACATACAAGAACCTGTCAACCATAGAGCAGGGAGAGCATTATTTCTTTACTTCATGGTCTTTATGAAAAGCTCTTGAGATATGGTGTAGAATGGGATAACTCCCATCCACTTAGACCAATGATGACATAACTTAGACAAATATGATAATTTTCTTGTTAGTAGATAATAGATTTTAACTTCATTTATAAATATTAATAACTGTGGATGAATAATGAAGATAAAAAATTCCCTTCGTCTGGATAATTTTCAGCTTATAGAATATTTGGAATTAATTCGATATTGCCTTCTTTTTTTTTTTTTTTTTTTTTTTCCAGACCATATTTCAGAGTGTGAAAGTGTAATTTACATGTTCTAATGTCATTAATCTACATTTTATTATTTAAATTTTAAGACATTTATTATGTTGTTTATTGGTATGGAATCACCACTGGATATCAGTAAAGATCCACATGGATGACCTTAGAAATTTCATGGAAAATGAAATTTTAGACACTATAAAATGGCTTCAACTTCTTGGTTTGATTGAGGAATTTGTTGTTTCCTGGAGATGCAACAAACCAGTGAAACTTACTAAAATATCAGTAAAAAGAACGGAGGTTCAGTTTATTTGTAGGTGCCAGCAGGATGGCATTTTATTAGATGTGACACTTTGTTTGAAAGATCAAAACTAGCCCTAAGAGATATTAAAATTTCCTATTGTTAGTGTATGAAATTTCCCTTGAGGCTGTGTGTCTGTGAATCTCCTGTGGGAAAAAAGAGATAGAGAGAGAGAGAGAGAGAGAGAGAGAGAGAGAGAGAGAGAGAGAAAATTATTGACTGGTAAGCATCTTGTCATGAAGTGTGCAATGAGTACATTAGTATCAGGGTTTTTGGGTGGGTTGGGCTGATTGTAGAAATTGATGATACTGCCTTTAGCAGGCAGTTGTAACAGGAAATATGTGTTCTGATGTTGTATTCAAAGTAGTTGAAAATAGAACAAAAGATGTTTTGGTAAATTTGATTCAGGAACATTTGATAATAATGGCTTCGATTCGAAGTGCGGCAGCCGGAGGTGATGGTTGTATGACTGTGTTGTGTGCCTGTGTGATTGCGTGAGTGTTCTATTTTCTGAAGAAGGCCATGGCCAATAGCTGAAAGTGTTGTATGTGTGTGTCTTTTGTATGTGCCTGTCGCAGCACATCACCACGTCTTTGCGGTGAGTTGTAAACTGCCCTTACTACATTATTAATTCCAATCAGGGGATTAAATTTTACTTACAGCAGTAGAGGCCTTGTGTGCAGATGTTGGTAACCAAATGTTCATTTTAACAGGTTTAATAATGTAATGACCTGACAAGGTTACATTCAAGAACTTGGTGAACATCGAGCAGGAACAGTTTTACTGGTAATTATTTATTTTATGGCCTACTCAAACGATTATTCCAGTAATTCTTTGTGATGTTGTTTTGAAAGAGCATTCAACAGCCATTGCTAGAATCAGCATACTATGCTGTTCTCACCCTAAGTAAAATTTTACTGGTGTTTGCATAGTGTGTAATATTGGAAACAAAATGTGTGCACAATTTAGATAATTCATTTACTGACAGGACATAATTACAAGTTTTATAGGTTGTCAAACTGTTGTTCAGTTTCTACAGTGTGGTATTGTATACTTTATGACCAACTAAATTAGAAGCCCTGAAATGACAAACAATCACATTACCATAAATCATCATTCTCAATAAAGTTACTAATTATGTGAGTGAGCTGAATAAAATGTTGATCTGTTCACATCCTGTAAGATTATTTTGAACATTGAATGTGTGAGTTGTATAGGAGGAACAGATAAAGGTAGGTAAAACAGTCAAAGTCCAAAGATTATTTGAACACCACAGGGGTGTACTTGGCTTCATCCAGTTTGGAGGTGGTAGACCATTGCATTCATCTGACCTTTCAACTGACTTACCCAGCCAGTTATATGGGGACATACATTTGAACGTGGATTCTGATCATAGTGCAAATCTTTTTCAAATCCAAAATCATTGCCAAAAGTGAAAAGAGAGAGATAAAAATTCTTAGACTAATGGGGGGATTGAACTCATGACCTTTTGATTCATAATCTGATGCTCTGTCAATGAGCCACACAGGAATAAAGCTTCTGAAATTTAGTTGGGTGTTACTGACCTGTGCTGTGAGCGATAGGAGGCATACAGCTGCCTCCAACGCCTTGATGCCTCCAGCAGGCCACCAGCTTTTGGAGAACAGATGAAAGCTGCCTCTGCACCAGCTGAAGAACCTGCCACAGGCTTCTCCTGCGCAGAGTGAAGAAAAGAATGATGCCTGAATGAAAGAAGCACTCAACAACAACATGGTTAGTCATAAGTAATACCTCAGTTTGAGATGATAACTGATCATAAACTGCATGACATAGAACAGAAATTTGTCAGTGGATACTAATTATTAACTCAATTTACAGGTGATGAATGGAGGAACCATTTGTGTGACAAAAATGCCAATACATTAATTCTGCTACATACACTCTGAAAGGAAAGGAAAAATGATACACCATGATGCATATACCAAGTGGGAGGGAAATCAGTAGTGTGATGTACAAGTGGTGGCAAATGAATATGGTTTAAGAATAACTGGATGATTTATTCAAAGAAAAGAGCTTCACAAACTGAGGAAGGCATGTTGGTTCTGTAATTCCTGAATAGGAAAATTTGCAGTAGCTTCAACCATTATTTTGACTCCTTTTATTAGGCTACCAGTTTGAGCATTTCATTGTGCCATCTTTATGTATTTATTTAGTCCTTGGATTGTGTGGAAATAAAATTGTGTATCAGTTTTTCTAGAAATATGTTGAACTTGGAGTTTCAGTTTGTGGTTCATGGACTGGAGACCTGTATTCATTGTTCAATAGCAATTAAAGTGTTGTATAATTTCCTGACTGAAAATCCTACGTTGCATCTTTATTAGGTATATATATATATATATATATATATATATATATATATATATATATATATATATATATATATATATATATATATATATTATAGAAGGAGACCTTCCAGGTAGGAAAATGGTATAAAATAAAGATTTTTGACTTACCTAAAGTACAGGCTGGTCGATAGGAACACTAAACACACAAAAAAACACACAACCATTCGAGCTTTCGCCACCAGTGGTGGCTTCTTCGGGAAAAAGAGGGAGGAAGGAGAGGAGAAAGGGAAGGATACGGTTTTTAAGGAAGTGGAAAAGGAGTCATTCCAATCCCAGGAGTGGAAGGACTTACCTTAGGGGACAAAAAGGAAGGTAAACAAATACACACACACTCACACATATCCACATCCAAACACACTTAGGCAGACATTTGTAGAAACCAAAGAAGTTGGACAGAGATGCCACTTCAGGCAGAGGCTCTGTCCACAGAACCGAGGCAAAGATGTTAAAGATGGCGGGCGGGAATTAGAATTTAGCGGAGGTTGAGACCAGGCGGGCAACGGGAAGAGAGAATGTGTTGAAGGGCAAGTTCCCATCTCCGGAGTTCTGAAAGATTGGTGTTGGTGGGAAGTATCCAGATAACCCGGACGGTGTAACACTGTGCCAAGATGTGCTGGCCGTGCACCAAGGCATGTTTAGCCACAGGGTGATCCTCATTACCAACAAACACTGTCTGCCTGTGACCGTTCATGCGAATGGACAGTTTGTTGCTGGTCATTCCCACATAGAACGCTTCACAGTGCAGGCATGTCAGTTGGTAAATCACGTGGGTGCTATCGCAAGTGGCTCTGCCCTTGATCGTGTACACCCTCCGGGTTACGGGACTGGAGTAAGTGGTGGTGGAAGGGTGCATAGGGCAGGTTTTACAACGGGGGCGGTTACAAGGGTAGGAGCCAGAAGGTAGGGAAGGTGGTTTGGGGATTTCATAGGGGTGGACTAGGAGGTTACGGAGGTTAGGTGGGCGGCAGAAAGACACTCTTGGTGGAGTGGGAAGGATGTCATGAAGGATGGATCTCATTTCGGGGCAGGATTTAAGGAAGTCGTATCCTTGCTGGAGAGCCACATTCAGAGTCCGCTCCAGTCCCGGAAAGTATCTGGTGACAAGAGGGGCACTTCTGGGGTTCTTCTGTGGAAGGTTCTGAATTTGGGGGGATGAGGAAGTGGCTCTGGAAATTTGTTTCTGTACCAGATCAGGAGGATAGCCGCGGGATGTGAAAGCTGATATTAGGTTGTTGGTGTACTGGTTCAGGGATTCGGGACTGGAGCAGACTCGTTTGCCACGAAGACCTAAGCTGTAGGGAAGGGAACGTTTGATGTGGAATGGATGGCAGCTGTCATAGTGTAGGTACTGTTGTTTGTTGGTTGGTTTGATGTGGACGGATGTGTGAAGTTGGCCGTTGGACAGATGGAGGTCGACATCAAGGAAAGTGGCATGGGATTTGGAATAGGACCAGGTGAATTTGATGGGACCAAAGGAGTTGAGGTTGAAGAGGAAATTCTGGAGTTCTTCTTCACTGTGAGTCCAAATCATAAAGATGTCGTCAATGAATCTATACCAAACTTTGGGTTGACAGGCTTGGGTGTCCAGGAAGGCCTCCTCTAAGCGTCCCATAAATAAGTTGGCGTACGAGGGGGCTACAAAGTTTGTCAACACAATCCTATCCCCGATGTCCAGGCAGAGCTTCAAGATCCATCCTTCATGACATCCTTCCTACTCCACCGAGAGTGTCTTTCCGCCGCCCACCTAACCTCCGTAACCTCCTAGTCCACCCCTATGAAATCCCCAAACCACCTTCCCTACCTTCTGGCTCCTACCCTTGTAACCGCCCCCGTTGTAAAACCTGCCCTATGCACCCTTCCACCACCACTTCCTCCAGTCCCGTAACCCGGAAGGTGTACACGATCAAAGGCAGAGCCACTTGCGATAGTACCCACGTGATCTACCAACTGACATGCCTGCACTGTGAAGCGTTCTATGTGGGAATGACCAGCAACAAACTGTCCATTCACATGAATGGACACAGGCAGACAGTGTTTGTTGGTAACGAGGATCACCCTGTGGCTAAACATGCCTTGGTGCATGGCCAGCACATCTTGGCACAGTGCTACACCGTCCGGGTTATCTGGATACTTCCCACATCGATGGTTACAAGGATGGTTTCAGGAGGTAACAGGCTGGGTAAGGATTTCAGGCGATCAAGGAAGTGGTTGGTGTCTTTGATGAAGGATGGGAGACTGCACATGATGGGTTGAAGGTGTTGGTCTTTATTTACCTTGCATTTATTTACCTTCCATTTTTCCCTCCAAGGTAAGTCTTTCCTGTCTCGGGATTGGAATGGCTCCTTACCCCCTTCCTTAAAATCCTCATCATTTCCTTTTCCCTCTCCTTCCCTTCTGCCTGATGAAGCAGCTAGGCTGCGAAAGCTAGCATTTTTTTGTGTGTGTGTGTGTCTGTGTGTTTATTTGTTGCTATTACTGCCTGTGCCCTTTCGCCTGGTAAGTGTACTTAATCTATTTTTTACGTATATTTTTCCTTTTAGGAATTTTTCCTCTATAATATTCGTATTATATATATATATATATATATATATATATATATATATATATATATATATTATAGAGGAAAAATTCCTAACAGGAAAAATATACGTAAAAAATAGATTAAGTACACTTACCAGGCGAAAGGGCACAGGCAGTAATAGCAACAAATAAACACACAGACACACACACACACACACACACACACACACACAAATGCTAGCTTTCGCAGCCTAGCTGCTTCATCAGGCAGAAGGGAAGGAGAGGGAAAAGGAAATGATGAGGGTTTTAAGGAAGGGGGTAAGGAGCCATTCCAATCCCGGGACAGGAAAGACTTACCTTGGGGGAAAAAATGGAGGGTAAATAAATGCACATACACCCACACATTTACACAGACACAAGTACACTTAGGCAGACATACTGTAGAACTACTATATATATATATATATATATATATATATATATATATATATATATATATTTCTTTTTTTTTTTTTTTTTTTTTGCCTTTTCTCCTTCAATGTTGATGGACATTATTAGAGCTCTGTGGTCACTGAATCCTCTATTGAACACTTTTACTGACAACTTAAATTTATCTTTATTTATAAGTATTTGATTCAAGACTGTGACTGGTAGCTATTATTCTTGTTGCTTCATTTACTGTGAAAGTAAAATTATAGGAACTAATGAGATTTATTAGGGCAGATTTTTGGTGACTGTCTTTGAGAAAGTCAATGTTGCTTATTTCAGCTGTGGGTTTTTCATTGTTTCTGTTATCGGTAGCAGATATTATTCCAATATCGGGCTGAAGTTTAATGATTTCACTGACTTTTTCACTTAATGTCGGTAAGATGAAGGTCGTCGCAAGTCTACATTTGGATGTAAGTCCATTAGCACTTGTTTCTGCTTGTGTTATTTCACTTGACTTTGAACATATGATTATTTCATTTGCGTTTTTAACTTTCACTTTACAGCAATAACATATTCCCGGTTGTACCACGATACTTTTTTTACACTTCTTACATAAGAACTCACAATTTTTTACGTTTCTTATAAAACTCGATTTACGTGAACTTTTCTTTCCCCTCGTCCCCCCTTCCCCCCTCCCTGCCAACAAAAATTGTGATGAATACAATTACTTTTTCAAGTTAGCATGGAGGTGCAGTGATGAAACAGGGGCATCTCCCTAGAAACTGGCAGAGCATTTTGTAAAGACTGCCAGTATTGAGAGTTCTGTTATCAAGCAACCATGGAGAGGGACAAAATGACTTCAGACTCTCAACTATAAGTCATGAAATTTCCCTTAATCCATGTTAAATAACTGTTTTTAATATTATTATTTTGTAACTTCTGTGCCTTTTTACTTGTATGTAACTTTGTAGTTAAACAATATATATTTCCTTAAATGTATTATATTTACCAGCAGTTCCTTAAATTTATTATGTATGTTAATCAATATATGTAGCTAACATGTATACAATGTATCAAAGTGTAGGCCTATATTTTTCTATGCCAAGCTTACTGTATAAAATCTTTTGTACACAACACATGATGAAAGTAATAGCATGAAAATGCTTAAAGATGTATGAATAAAATAAATAAAAAAAAAAAAAAAGTGAGACCTGGAGTCAGCAGTGTGGGAACGATACTGTGTTCATCACAACCAAATCTAATACAGCATGCTGCAAAACTTGCATAAAGAGTCAAGGGAAACCCTTTTAGAATATTTTAAATTGATATGGCAAACAGGGTACTTCACCAATTTGAGGAGGAAGGCAATTTTGATACCTTTTTTCTTACTAGGAAAAGCTGTAACATTCTCAACTCGAGCATCATTCCTGTGACACTGGATTCTTTTCCTAGACACTAACAAATAGTACTGCCACCCATTATAAACAGTTTTATTAAAAGCAACACATTTCAATTTTCCAGTTATTGGAGCAAATTAGAAATTTCAACGGCATTTTTCCACACACCTAATACAAAGGATTACCAAGGTAGTAGAAATTCTTCTTCAAACACAGTCAACTGTAAATTTCAGAATTAAATTTTCACTCTGCGTCAGAGTGTGCACTGATATGTAAGTACTGCAGATGTTTTCTGCTGCTGGAATCACCAGGTAAAATTGTCTTGTCAAATTAATATGCTTCCATCTAATTTCCAATGTGCTACTAGTTTTGACGCACTATGACATTACTCTCAAATTCCTATGATTACAAAAAATATTAAAATGATTCAACCTCATTAAACAGTGAAAAGTTTAATAATTTACCACAAAATAAAAAAGAGTATCAAAACACGATATTTACCAAAATGACAATCAAACCATGTGCACCGCACGGGAAAGACCATGTGATCTGGGACGCAAAGTCATGGAGTACGCTGTCACTTCCACAGAGCTTTGAGTCCTCCCTCAGCAATGGGTGTGTGTGTGTTGTCCTTATAAAGAGTTAGTTTAAGTAGTTTGTAAGACTGGAGACTGACAACCTTAGCAGTTCGGACCCTTCAGATTACGAGCATTTTTTTTTTTTTTTTTTTTTTTTTTTTCCAGTTACCATTAATCATGTCATTTGGCTAATTCAATATATAATCCTGTGGGCATCATTGTACAAAAGTGTTATTTTCCAAGCGTATTGTACAATTGTTTGACTTTTCAAGTGGTCGGTCATATTCAGCCTTGAAGTCCAATTATTCCAAAGTTGTAAAAATGTAGCGAAACCTATGCCGATTTCACAGGGCTTCCTCTGGTTAAGGATTCACATATACCCATTTGGCGAAGCTCAGAAACAGTTACACATGGAATTGAATTCAAAGTCTGAATGTTCCGTGTTCATTTGTTGGCAAGTGTTTTATCCTTTATGATGATGACGGATGAAACAAGTGTGCCCACAGCTGAAGACAGGGCATTCAGGCTCTAAATTCTCTTTTTTTATTTTGTGGTAAATTTAGAAATTTACACTGAAGAGACTGAATCATTGTAATATTTTTGTGATCATAGGCATTTGAAAATGACGCCACAGTGTGCATAAACTGATAGTGCATTGGTAGTTAGATGGAGGTATACATTAAAAGCTTTTTTCTAAGAAGTGACTGTGGCTCTGGAACATAATTTGTGTATTTCCTCTAGCATTTATATGCGCCAATGAATATTATATACCGGATGATTAAGAAGTCAGTACAAAATTTGAGCCGGCCGCGGTGGCCGAGGTGACTGAGGCGCTCCAGTCACGGTCAGCACGGCCACTACGGTCGGGGGTTCGAATCCCCCCTTGGGCATGGATATTTGTGCCGTCTTAGTTCGTAAGTAGTTTATAAGTAGTTTGTAAGTTTAGGGACTGATGACCCCGTAGTTAAGTCCCATAAGCTTAACAAACATTTGAACATTTGAACATTTGAACAAAATTTGAAAACTTTTTAAATCACGGAATAATGTAGATAGAGAGGTAAAAATTGACACACATGCTTGGAATGAAATGGGGTTTTATTAGAACAAAAAAAAGGGGGGTTCAAAAAAAGTCCGACAGATGGCGCTTCATCTGATCAGAAAAGCAATAATTAGCATAACAAATTAAGTCAAAGCAAAGATGATGTTCTTTACAGGAAATGCTCAATATGTTCACCATCATTCCTCAACAATAGCTGTAATCGAGGAATAATGTTGTGAACAGGATTTTAAAGCATGTCTGGAGTTACGGTGAGGCATTGGCTTCGGATGTCGTCTTTCAACATCCCTAGATATGTCGGTCTATCACAATACACTTGCAACTTCACCTAACCAAAGCCAATAATCGCACGGACTGAAGTCTGGGGATCTTGGAGGCGAAGCTTGACGAAAGCAGCAGCTGAGCACACGATCATCACCAAACGACGCGCGCAAGAGATCTTTCACGCATCTAGCAATGTGGGGTTGAGCACCATCCTGCATAAAAATCTTACGTTCCAGCAGGTTTTTATCGACCAGGTGATGCGATTCTGTAACATATCGGCGTACCTGTCACGGTAACAGTCACTGACGTTTTGCTGTCCAGCGCCATCTGTCAAACAGTTTTTGAACTTCTTGTTTGTTCTATTAAAACCCCAAGTCATACCAAGCATGTCTGTCAATTTTTACCTCTATATCACCCTCCTCAGCCTTGTGTACCCCTCCTCACCACCACCAGAAAAAAATTATGTATCCGCCACTGCACTGGGGCAGTGTAGACCGTTCCGTTCTGTCAACGATACGTAGCCATTGGTTCGCGTTCCCTATGGTATTTTCTCTGAGTTGTTTCTAGTTAAGGTTGTTCATAATTACTCCTAGGTAACAACACCGACTCCCGTCTCTTTTATCCCTCTGCTGGTGTGCCCCAAGGCTCTGTCCTTTCTCCCCTCCTGTATCTCCTGTATACCTCGGATATGCCTAAGCCTGCCCCTCCCATACAACTTTTCCAATATGCTGATGACACTGCTTTCCTTGCCTTATCTCCCACCCTTGCCCGTTCCAACCGCCTGCTCCAGAACACCTTGACCTCTTTGCCACTTGGTGCAACCAGTGGCTCCTGTCTATAAATTCTACCAAAACCCAGGCGATCACTGTAGGTCGTACTACCCCTTCCTTCCATCCCCGAGACTTTTATCTGACCCTCCATAACTGTCCCATCCGCCTCACTCCTACCCTAAAGTACCTGGGCCTCACTATTGATTGCACCCTCTCCTGGACTCCCCATCTAAACACTATCTAAGAAAAAGCCCGCTCCCACCTCCGCCTCCTCAAACTCCTTATTGGCCGAACATGGGGCCTCAACCCTTCCTTGTTGGCCGAACATGGGGCCTCAACCCTTCCACCATCCTCCTCTACAAATCCCTCATCTGCCTTGTCCTGTGTCGCCCATCCCGCCTGGATCTCCGTTTCCCCATCCTTCTACAAATCTCTGGAGATACTGGAGTGCCATGCCCTCCGCCTCGCCTTTCGTATCCCCCTTTATCCCTCCTCCCCCCCGAGGATCCTCTATGATCTCATTCCTTTCCCCCCGACTCGTTCTCTTTATCGAACATCTCCGCCTCCGTTACATATCCCACAAATCAGATCCGCCTAATCCTTTAGTCCATCCCCTCCTCTCTGCACCTGGTCCATTACCGCGTCTCCACCACTGTATTCCCCCTGCTCTCCACTTGTCCACCATCCGGATCCTTTCCTGTGGCAACTTCCGTACCCTCTCCCTCCCGGATGATGCCCTCCGACCTGACATCTACCCTTCATACCAGCTGTGATCCTTCTCCTTGCTCCCTCTTCCCCTTCTCTCCCTGAGGGCCCCGACTATCCCTCCCTTCCCATCCCTTTTCCCCTCCTCTGTCCCCCGTGCCTCCGGATCCTCCTCTTACTGCCCTCCCTTATCCTTCTTTCCCGTGGCTTCCTGGGACATCATCCCCCCCGTCCCTTCCCCACCGGCTCTGTGGCTCCTCCCCATCCTCTCCCTCTCCTTTCATCCCCTCCCCCCCACACACACCATATCTTAATGCTGTCAGTGCCCCACCATCTACGGAACCTCCTTTGTGCTTCGACAAGTGTGGTGTGCTTTAGCTACATTGTTTTATTTTACAACAGTGGACGGCCAAACCACAGCCGACACCGTCAGTTTTGACCTGTGTATTTCTCCGAGTGTGTGTTGTGTTTTTTGTTTTAACTCCACAATAGCGGACGGTCTTACCATAGCCGCCGCCCTAGGCTCATTTTAATTGTGTGTGTGCCACTGACTTCCAGCAACTGTTTTTATTCACGACTTTCGCCGTTCCAAATGTTTTATGTCACCATCGTTTTCCTCCGTTTTATGTACGTTGTTTTATCTCCAAAATTTTATCACCTTTGAGTTTTTATGTTTCTCCTCTGTCAAATTTCTGTAGGCTGAAGAGAGCCAGTGAGCGCTGCCGGCCCGCCCCTTTTTAGGGGAATTGAAATTACAATAAAGAAAAATTACTCCTAGGTATTTAGTTGCATTTACGGCCGTTAGATTTGACTGAGTTATAGTGTAAATGACGTTTAACGGATTTCTTTTAAAACTCATTTAGATAACTTCACACTTTTCATTATTTAGAAACAATTATCGATTTGGCACCATGCAGACATCTTATCTAAATAATTTTGCAGCTGCTTTCTTTGCCTTTGAAAGAATGATCTAACCTCTTTTCTGTACCGCGGAGGGTCAGCCCCCTCGTTTGTTAATTTATTTGGTACGTATTTTTGCCAACATATTGAAGGTAAGTTAGGCCACCACCAATTAAAATTTAATTCCTTAAGTACATTTTTGAAATTTGAGCCAAGCTTTCTTTAAACATTTCTGCAATCGAATCGTCCGAGTTAGGGGTCCGTAAAAAGAACAAATTATTAATTTATTCCTGTTGTCACGTAGACCCATAACCTCTACCCATATCAAGTCACAGAAACTAGGTAGGTATCTACATCAGTATCGCTACAAGAAAAATCGAGTATGACAACATTAAATACATCTCCACCTATATTATGCAATCTATCCTTTCTGAACACCATATGTCGCTTTGTAAAAATTTCAGATGAACTTATCTCCGACTATGCCCAGCTTTCGCTACCTACAATGATTTGAGCTTCAGTACTTTCCCCACATAGCTACACAGCTATGACAATTTACAACTATTAGACCAATGGTTTCTAGATCTGTGTTCTTCCTATCTTAGACCTGTACCCTTGACAAACTCTATTTGTATGTTCTCAAGACCCTCTAACCTAAAAAAGCCGCCTAGTCCATGCCACACAGCCACCACTACCCACGTAGGTGTTTCCTGCATGTAGTGGACACCTGACCTATTCAGTGGAACCATGAACTCCAGTACGTAGTGGCACAAGTCAAGGAATCTGCAACATACATGGTTGCGGAACTGTCGAACCTCTGATTCAGACCCTCCACTCGGCTCTGTACCAGACGTTCTCAGTCACTCCTGTCAACTATGTGGCAGATGTTGAGCTCTGCTTTTAACTTCCAAGCAGGACTGTCACTTTATCACTTTAGATAGCTACTCAATACCAGACAGAATCTGTTCTGATCCAAATCGACACACATAATTGGTCTTGACATGAGCCACCACCTGCAGTTGGCTGCTCCCCGTACTCTTCATGGCATCCTAAAGGACCTGTTCCACATCTGGAATGACTGGTGTGCACTTGGAGAGCACATTGGCCTTCTTCGGCTATTTAGCAGTTGTATCCCCAAGGTGTTCCATTACCAGCCTAATGTTGGAGCTCCCAACTACAAGTAAACCCACCTTCTGTGATAGCCCAGATCGTCCAGTCTGGGAGGTGACCTCAGGACAAGCGACAATATCTGGCTTAAAAACAGGAAGCCTTTCATTGCTGGGCACGCCCTGGGGAGACCTCCCACGTGGCCACGGGTTGGGGGTCTACTTAATTGAGAACAGTAACGGGGCTAGACACAGCCGCGGCCCGATTAGTGGACATGCCAGACGCGATAGACGTTCATTTGGTTCATTTGGCCGGTCCACAACAATGGCGTCCCTCGACTGCCGCTTAAATCTGTGGAACCAAAGTTCGCCTGACGGTGAGAGCAAAGTGTCACCAGTTCTGTTTGCATCCGTAAACAGTTGTCACAGTCCCTATAATAATGTTCGTAAAGCTTATGGGACTTAACTGCGGAGTCATCAGTCCCTAAACTTACAAACTACTTATGAACTAGCTTATACTAAAGACGTCACAAACATCCCTGCCCGTGGGGGAATTCGAACCCCGGACGGGGAACAGCATCGCGCATCGTAGCATAGCGCCTCAATGCGCTCGGCCGCTCCGCCGCGGCGCACGTGACCGTAGTACCCAGAAAAACAGAACGACTAAAAAGGCGCAATGTAGACTCTACAGTGCGCAACTAAGGTAAACAGAAACGAAAATAGCGATGCTCACGGCGTAAAATTACGGAACCAGATACATAACGCGAATCTGAATCTAATATATACACGAGCACACTAAAAATTTAATAAATTGAAGGAAGAACTGCACAGAAAAGTTGTAATGTGTTAGGTCCATGTTACCCAACAGGCTGAGTAGGCTGCAGCCTGGGGCGCCAAATTTTTAGGAACCGTAATTTCTATGGGCGGACGAGTTTTAATGGGTGAAAAATTTCTTTTTCCTGGAAAAAAAAATACCACGAATTCGTCGATCCAGCAAAGGGAAATTTTTTGACACATTCTTGAGGATGTATACAACACACGATCACACAGGCAGAGCCTTAGACACATGAGTACAGGCCGATCGCGGTGGTCGAGGGGACTGAGGCGCTCCAGTCACGGTCTGCACGGCCACTACGGTCGGGGGTTCGAATCCCCCCTCGACATGGATATTTGTGCCGTCCTAGTTCGTAAGTAGTTCATAAGCAGTTTGTAAGTTTAGGGACTGATGACCCTGTAGTTAAGTCCCATAAGAGCGTGCGCAATGTTGGTGTTCGTAACTGTGTATTCTCCCTTTTGCAGCAATGCAAACTGCAATTCTTCCATGAAAAAAAAGTAAAGGGGCCGAATGTAGTCTTGAGAAATAGTCTACCATGCAATTTCCACCTGGTACCTCATTTTGGCCACATTTCAGGCCGCTCATGCAGACCGCGCAACATGACATTTCATCCGTTACCAAACATGCTCAATGGGGACAGATCTGGTGATAATGGTGGGCAGGGTAGTTGACGTACACCTTCAAGAGCACTTTGTGTGGTACGGGGTACATGTGGACGTGCATGGTCCTGTTGGAAAAGCATAGTGCCTTGTTGGTGCTTGAGTGATAGCAAGACGAGTTGAACGATAGTTTTAATGTATCGTGTGCTGTTCAGTCTTCTCTAGATCACTAGAGGAGAATGACCAGTATAGAATATGACTCCTCAAACAATAATGCATGATCATGTGTGACTTTAGGGTCTCCTCCACTCACAACCCAACATCGTTCTGCCCGCATCCAGTGGTGTCACGGTAGGGGCTTATCAAGGGACGAATGAAGACCTCTCGTCTTCAGTGATGAGAGTCACTGCTGTCTCGGTATCAATGATTGTCATGCGTGATATACACTTCCAGCAGGACAGTGCACGTCTACAGTATCCCGTACAACCCAACGTGCTCTTCTAGGTGTAGTCAACTAACCTGCCCACTATTATCACCAGATTTGTCCCCATTGAGCATGTTTGGGAACAGATGAAACGTCATGTTGCACGGTCTGCATGAGCAGCACGAAATCTGGCTCCTACCTACTGCATCCTCTTCCAGGGCAAATTCTGCCAGTTTCCCCTCCCAGGTGATGTCCTCCATCCCATTATCTGTCCCTTCTTTCAGCTTTGACCTCCCTCCTCCTCATGTTCCCTTCCCCATTCTTTCCCACTCCTAGAATCGCTTCGCTCTCTCCACTGCAGGCACTCCTCACACCTGCGTCCCTCCGGTTACATACCTTCCTGCCCCCTACTTCCCCACCCTCCCCCCTTCCCTGACCATTCCCATAGGTCCTCCAGTGCACCATTCGCTGCCTGTTTGTTCATAGTGTGAGATGTTGGCACGACTCGGTGTAGCTATGTGTAAGTGTTGCTTTATTGTCAGTAGGCACCCAAACTGTAAGAGTGTGACATGAGTCTGCTTTAATCGTCTCGTACAGATTAACATATCGTCATCTGATTGTCATCACCTACGTCACTTTCATCTCCGCCACCATCGACATCACTCAAACGTGTTGACACAAAGTGATATGGTAATCACTCCCTAGACTTACAAACTACTGAAATTATCTTAATCTAATCCACGGACAACACTCACAGACACATACATGCCTCAGGGAACACTCGATCAACCGTGATCTACGCAGTGAGGGGCCTTAGAGCGCTCGTCCACTTCAACGCGGCCTCGATATCGCTCCAGCCTCATCATTGTTCATCGTCATTCAGTGTACTATCTCTGTGTTCATCGATTATTATATCTTTAATGTATTTTCATATGTGCCACTCTCGTCTCTTGTATATACACTCCTAGTTATTAAAATTGCTACACCACGAAGATGACGTGCTACAGACGCGAAATTTAACTGACATGAAGAAGATGCTGTGATATGCACATGTTCAGCTTCTCAGAGCATCCATACAAGGTTGGTGTCGATGGCGACACCTACAACGTGCTGACATGAGGAAAAAGTTTCCAACCGATTTCTCATCCACAAACAGCGGCGCTGCGTGGTGAAACGTTGTTGTGAAGCCTCGTGTAATGAGGAGAAATGCTTACCATCACGTTTCCAACTTTGATAAAGGTCAGATTGTAATCTATGGTGATTGTGGTTTATCGTATCGCGACATTGTTGCTCGCACTGGTCACGATCCAATGACTGTTAGCAGAATATGGAATCGTAGGGTTCAGGAGGGCAGTACGAAACGCCATGCTGGATCCCAATGGCCTCGTAGCCTCGTATCACTAGCAGCCGAGATGACATGCACCTTATCTGCATGGCTGTAACGGATCGTGCAGCCACATCTCGATCCCTGAGTCAACAGATTGAGACGTTTGCGAGTCAACAACGATCTGCACGAACAGTTCGACGACGTTTGCTGCAGCATGGACTATCAGCTCAGAGACCATGGCTGCGGTTACCCTTGACGCTGCATCACAGACAGGAGCGCCTGCGATGGTGTACGCAACGACGAACCCGGGTACACGAATGCCAAAACGTCAGCGTGTATTCGTCATCGCCATACTGGCATATCACCCGGCGTTATAGTATGGGGTGCCATTGGTTACAAGTCTCAGTCATCTCTTGTTCGCATCGACGGCACTCTAAACAGTGGCCGTTACATTTCAGATGTGATACGATCCGTGGATCTACCCTTCATTCGATCCCTGTGAAACCCTATATTTCAAGAGGATAATGCACGACCGCATGTTGCAGGTCCTGGATACGGAAATGTTCGACTGCTGCTCTGCCCAACATATTCTCAAGATCTCTCACCAATTGAAAACGTCTGGTCAATGGTAGCCGAGCAACTGACTCGTCACAATACGCCAATCACTACTCTTGATGATCTGTGGTATCGTGTTGAAGCTGCATGGGCATCTGTACCTGTACACGCCACCCAGGCTCTGTTTGACTCAAGCCTCGTATTACGGCCAGAAGTGGTAGTTCTGGGTACTGATTTCTCAGGATCTATGCACCCAAACTACGTGAAAATGTAATCACATGTCAGTTCTAGTATAATATATTTGTCCAGTGAATACCTGTTTATCATCTGCAGTTTTTCTTGTTGTAGCAATTTTAATGGCCAGTAGTGTACATTGCTTATGACCACTTTTGTCCTCCTTAATCTATTTTGGCCCACTTTAAGTTACGGTAGTAACACTAAAAGTGGGCCTTTGCGATCGTCTTTTGACAGCTCGAAATTTAAATGAAAATAACGGCTTAACTATTCATCTGACACGAAAATTGAATAACCGAATTTGTAGAGGAGAAAATTTTCTACAACTTTGCTCTCTTGTGTTTTTTTAATATCTCGTAGCGTTTCAAAGAACAAAGATATTTGCAAAAATAACGGCGATTTTGGGATGTATGTCTGTCTGTCCGTAACGTGTTCCCTGTTTTTAAGACGAACCGTTCAACCGATCAGCACCAAATTTCACAGACATGACTGTAGGCCGCCAGAGACCAGAACCTTCCTTTTTCAAATTTTTAGGACAAAAATACCGTAGTAATACAAAAAAAAGCCGTTTGTAATATAATTGTAATTGCAAACAAACCGTTCGACACGAAAATCGAATAACCTAATTAGTAGAGGAGAAAATTCTCTACAACTTAGCTCCCTTATATTTTTTTCATATCTCGTATCGTTTGAGACATAATTGCAAAAATAAGGGACATTTGACACCCTCCAATTAACGAAAACCAGCCGTTCGCAGATGTCATGTGACATTCCTCGCCCAGAACTGTCTCTGGCATACGCCATCTTGCATTGCGTATTTGATGATTTTCTTATTGTAATTTACACGTTGTCATTTCAAAGCAATGGCGCACTGAAGAATTAACAGAAACACGTCGTTCTTCGTACGATAAATGATAATCTAGTGTCTACAAATGCCATATTAACATCAGTTAGCCGGCCGCGGTGGCCGAGGGGACTAAGGCGCTCCAGTCACGGTCTGCACGGCCACTTCGGTCGGGGGTTCGAATCCCCCCTCGGAAATGGATATTTGTGCCGTCCTAGTTCGTAAGTAGTTTGTAAGTTTAGGGACTGATGACCCCGTAGTTAAGTCCCATAGACATACAAACATTTGAACATCAGTTAACAACGGCCATCAATAGTATGAGATTAAAGGACTCACCTTTTGAGTGATACCCGTACCAAAGTGGGCAAGACGTTGGACTATAACGCTAAAGATCGGTGGTTCGGAACCCGCCACTACCTACGTTTTTTTCCTAAAAGCGTTTCAGCCACTCTTATTAATTAATTTTTTTATTATTTAGATTATTATTATTTTGGTCCAAAATGTTTGCAAAAACTTATAAAACTACAAATCTTAAGTGGGCCGTAAAACACGTAAGTGCGATTTTTTTTATCTTCAGTTTATTTGTGAATTCATTGGTTCACGAGCGGCATATAATGCTGTTGCCAGCCCGCGTGTTTTGAACGGGAATGATATGACAATAAAGGAAAAAAAAAGTATATGCAGGGCTTTAGGCGAAGCGGCTAGTCAGTGATCTGCGTGCCCTCGGCCTGCCTGCTGTGCAGGGTGCTTGTCGCTGTACTGACCTGCCACGCGCCGCGCACGCGCCGTCGCCTCCTGCAGAGCGCGGCTGCCAGGTTCCCGCACACCACGCCTCCTGACGTCAGCGCGCTCGGAGAGTCCCCGTCGGCCGCCGCCACGCCGCTTTCGTCTGTAACCACGCGTCCCGCAGCCGTGAGTTTCAACCTTTACAACAGCAAGTGTCAACTACTTGGAAGAAGGTCAGCTGTCAGTACTTTCGTACTAAAACTGCTTAAGGCAAGTAGCCGACAGTCAAACATAACCGGACATCACCAGTTGGGATTTTTTGTGATCTATCAAAGGCTTTCCATTGTATAAATCATGGGATTCTTCTAGATAAACTTAAGTATTGTGGTATGAGTGGGACAGTGCACAAATGGTTTAAGTCATACTTAACCGAAAGAGTGCAGTTCACATCATATAGATGAAACAATTAAATCCTCTAAGTGGGAAGTTATCAAAAATGGGGTCCCACAAGGTTTGGTCTTGGGTCCCTTGCTGTTCTTAATATACAGGGTGTTACGAAAAGGTACAGCCAACTTTCAGGAAACATTCCTCACACACAAAGAAAGAAAATATGTTATGTGGACATGTTTTCGGAAATACTTAATTTCCATGTTCGAGCTCATTTTAGTATTTCTCTTTAAATGTAAATTGAAATAATTCGTGCAGACAGTTGTCAAAATGCCCAATTATTTTGATACTATGTACTGTACTTCCTCGCTTCACGTCATCAACACAGATTTTCTGTGAACGTTTGGACCGGAATTGCTGGTGATGTCTTGATTGGGCCTCATGTTCTTCCATCTACGCTCACTGGAGCACGTTATGATATCATACGGGATACTCTACCTGTGCTGCTAGAACATGTGCCTTTACAAGTACGACAAAACATGAACTTCATGCACGATGGAGCTCCTGCACATTTCAGTCGACGTGTTCGTACGCTTCTCAACAACGATTCGGTGACCGATGGATTGGTAGAGGCGGACCAATTCCATGGCCTCCACGCTCTCCTGACCTCAACCCTCTTGACTTTCATTTATGGGGGCATTTGAAAGCTCTTGTCTACGCAACCCCGGTACCAAATGTAGAGACTCTTCGTAGTCGTATTGTGGACGGCTGTGATACAACACGCCATTCTCCAGGGCTGCATCAGCGCATCAGGGATTCCATGCGACGGAGGGTGGATGCACGTATCCTCGCTAACGGAGGGCCTTTTGAACATTTTCTGTAACAAAGTGTTTGAATTCACGCTGGTACGTTCTGTTGCTGTGTGTTTCCATTCCATGATTAATGTGATTTGAAAAGAAGTAATAAAATGAGCTCTAACATGGAAATTAAGCGTTTCCGGACACATGTCCACATAACATATTTTCTTTCTTTTTGTGTGAGGAATGTTTCCTGAAAGTTTGGCCGTACCTTTTTGTAACACGCTGTATATTAATGACTTGCAATTCTACATTCACGAAGATGCTAAGCTAGTACTTTTTGCTGATGATACAAGTATAGCTATCACACCTGACAAACAGGAATTAACTGATGAAATTGTAAATCATATCTTTCAGAAAGTTATTAAGTGGTTCTTCACAAATGGACTCTCATTAAACTTTCATAAAACCAAGTATATACAGTTTCATACAGTAAATGGCATGACACCATTAATAAATTTAGACTTTGAACATAAATCTGTAGCTAAGGTAGAATGTTCAAAAATTTTAGGTGTTTGGATTGACGAGGGACTGAATTGGAAGAAACATATTGAAGATCTCCTGAAACGTTTGAGTTCAGCTACTTATGCTATCAGAGTCATTGAAAAATTTGGTGATATACATCTCAGTAAATTAGCTTACTACGCCTATTTTCATTAATTGCTTTCATATGGGATCATATTCTGGGGCAATTCAACATTAAGTAAAAAAATATCCATTGCCCAAAAGCGTGTAATCAGAATAATTGCTGGTGCTCACCCAAGAGCATCCTGCAGACATTTATTTAGGGATCTTCACTGTATATATATTCACTCATGAAATTTGTTATTAACAATCCAACCCAATTCAAAAGTAATAGCAGTGTGCATAGCTACAACACTAGGAATAAGGGTGATATTCGCTATTCTAGGTTAAATTTAACTTTGGCTCATAAAGGGGTGAATTATGCTGCCACAAAAGTCTTTGGTCACTTGCCCAAGTTGCATCGAAAGTCTGACAGATAGCAACTAGTATTTAAAAATAAATTAAAGGAATTTCTAATTTCTGAATGGCAATCCCTATTACAATGTAGATGAATTTTTAGATAAAACTTAAAAGAAAAAAGAAAAAACCACAAAAATGTAATAAAAATCCTTAAAATATTGATTGTCAAGTATAGGCAACATTTACCAGACTGACGCGTTCCACATCATTACGAAATGTCGTATATATGATCTACGGAACAAGTATTAATTTAATCTAATCTAATCTAAGTAAGGCTGATCGTTTTGTGATGGTGCAGCTGCTGTATCTTTCGTGCTGCATGCAGAAATTTCAAAACAAGATATACGGAACACCTCAGCGCACTAAAGAGTAGCAGTTGTCACTCAACATTTGCTGAAAATATAATTGAACAGAATTGTTGTTGTGGTCTTCAGTCCGGAGACTGGTTTGTTGCAGCTCTCCACAATACCCTATCCTGAGCAAGCCTCTTTATCTCCACATAAGAACGGCAACCTACATCTGTCTGAATCTGCTTACTGTACCCATCTCTTGGTCTTCCTCTGGGATTTTTACCCCACACACTTCCCTCCAACGCTAAATTCACAATTCCTTGATGTCTAAGAATGTGTCCTACCAATCTATCCCTTCTTTTAGTCAAGGTACGCCAGAAATTCCTTTTCTCCCCAATTCTGTTCCGTACCTCCTCATTAGTTACGCGATCCACCCACCTAATCTTCAGCATTCTTCTGTAGCACCATATTTCAAAAGCCTCTATCCTCTTCCTGTCCGCACTGTTTATCGTCCATGTCTCACTCCCATACAAGGCAACACTCCATACAAATGCCTTCAGAAAGGACTTCCTTAGTTTTAAATCAATATTGGATGTTAACAAATTTCTCTTTTTCAAGAACGCTTTTCTACCCATTCCATTCTGCATTTTATATCCTCTGTACTGCGACCATCATTTGTTATTTTACTGCCCAAGTAACAAAACTCATCTACCTCCTTTATTGCTTCGTTTCCCAATCTAATTCCTTCAACATCACCTGATTTTCTTAGACTGCACTCCATTACCCTAGTTTTGCTCTTGTTAATGTTCATCTTATATGCACCTTTCAACACACTGTCCATTCCGTTCAATTGCTCTTCCAGGTCCTTTGGTGTTTGTGACATAATTACTATGTCGTCGGCAAAACGCAATGTTTTTAATTCTTCACCCTGAACTTTAATTCCTTCTCCAAATGTCTCCGTGCTTTCCTTTATAGCTTGCTCAGTGTACAAATTGAATAACAATGGAGAAAGACTACAACCCTGTCTTACTCCTTTTCCAACCACTGCATCGCTTTCATGCCCTTCAACTCCGACAACAGCTTTCTGGTTTTTGTACAAGTTGTAAATAACCTTACGCTCCCTATATTTTACTCCTGCTTGCTTCAGAACTTGAAAGAGTTTATTCCAATCAACATTGTCAAAAGCCTTCTCCAAATCTACAAAAGCTAGAAATGTAGGTTTGCCTTTTCTTAATTTATCTTCTAGGATAAGCCGTAAAGTGAGTATTGCCTAATGTGTTCCTACATTTCTCCTGAACCCAAACTGATCTGAACCAAGGTCGGCTTCTACCAGCTTTTCCATCCTTCTGTATATAATTCGCGTTAATATTTTGCAGCCATGGCTTATTAAACTGATGGTTCTGTAGTTTTCACACCTGTCTGCTCCTGCTTTCTTTGGAATGGGGATTATAACATTTTTCTTAAAATCTGAGGGTACTTCGCCTGTCTCATACATCTTACACACCAGGTGAAACAATTTTGTCATGGCTGGTTCTCCCAGAGACTTCAGTAGCTCTGAGGGAATATCATCTACTCCAGGGGCCTTGTTTCGACTTAGGTCTTTCAGGACTCTGTCAAATTCTTCTCTCAGTACAGTATCTCCCATTTCATCTTCATCTACATCCTCTTCCCTTCCTACAATATTGTCTCGAAGTTCATTTCCTTTGTAGAGCTCCTCTATATACTCTTTCCACCTTTCAGCTTTCCCTTCTTTGCTGAGAACTGGTTTTCCATCTGTGTTCTTGATATTCATAGAGCTGTTTTTCTTATCTCCAAATGTTTCTTTTATTTTCCTGTAGGCTGTATCTATTTTTCCCCTATTTATACATTCTTCTACATCCTTGCATTTGCCTTCTAGCCACTCCTGCTTAGCCATTTTGCACTTCTTGTCAATCTCATTTCTTAGTCGTCTGTACTCCATTTTGCCTGTTTCATTTACTGCATTTTTATAGTTTCTCCTTTCATCGATTAAATTTAGTATCTCCTGTGATATCCAAGGATTTTTTGTAGGTCTTGCCTTCCTTCCTATTTTGTCCTCTGCTGCCTTCACTATTTCATCTCTCAATTTTACCCATTCCTCCTCTACTGTTTTATTTTCCCCTGTTTCTGTCAATTGTTGCCTAAAGCTCCCTCTGAAATTCTTAAGCACCTCAGGTTCCTTCAATTTATCCAGGTCCCATCTCCTTATTTTCCTACCTTTTTGTAGTTTCTTCAGTTTCAGCCTACAGTTCATAACCAACAAGTTATGGTCAGAGTCTATATCTGCTCCTGGGTATGTTTTACACTGTAAAACCTGGTTCCGAAATCTATGTCTTACCATTATAAAATCTATCTGGTATCTCCCGGTGTCTCCTGGTCTCTTCCACGTATACAACCTTCTTTTGTGATTCTTGAACCAGGTGTTTGTTATAACTAAATTATGTTCCGTACAAAATTCTACCAGGCGGCTTCCTCTTTCATTCCTTTTGCCCAGACCATATTCACCTACTATCTTCCCTTCCCTTCCTTGTCCTACTACCGAATTCCAGTCTCCCATAACAATTAAGTTTTCCTCTCCCTTAATTGTCTGAATAATTTCCTTTAGCTCCTCATATATTTCTTCGATTTCCTCATCATCGGCAGAGCTAGTTGGCATATAAACCTGTCTACTGTTGTCGGTGTTGGCTTCGTATCTATCTTGACAGTGATAATGCGATCACTGTGCTGGTCATAGTAGTTTACCCGCATTCCTATTTTCTTATTCATTATCAATCCTACTCCTGTGATACCCCCAATTGATTTTGTATTTATAATCCTGTACTCACCTGACCAGAAATCCTGTTCATCCTGCCACCGAACTTCACTAATCCCCACTATATCTAACTTCAACCTATCAATTTCCCTTTTAAAATTTTCTAATTTTCCTGCTCGATTAAGGGATCTAACATTCCACGCTCCGACCCGTAGAATGCCAGTACTGTCTTTCCTGATGATCACATCCTCCTGAATAGTCCCCGCCCGGAGATCCGAATGGGGGACTATTTTACCTCCGGAATATTTTACCCGAGAGGATGCCATCATCATATGTTCATACAGTAGAGCTGCATGTCCTCGGGAAAGGTAACGGCTGTAGTTTCCCCTTGCTTTCATCCGTTCGCAGTAGCTGTGTGGCAAAGCCACATTAGCTGATGTTACAAGGCCAGCTCAGTCAATCATCCAGACTGTTGCCCCTGTAACTACTGAAAAGGCTGCTGCCCCTCTTCAGGAACCACACGTTTGTCTGGCCTCTCCACAGATACCCCTCCGCTGTGGTTGCACCTACGGTACGGCTATCTGTATCGTTGAGGCACGCAAGCCACCCCACCCCGGCAATGTCTGTGGTTCATGGGAGTGGTGAACAGAATTATACCCCAACAAACATAGAAACTGACCTACAAATTCTCAGAACCAGCAACAGCTTACCCCAAAAACTAACAATAGAGGAAACTTATCACATCCAGAAAGCAACAGCCAAATGTAAAAAGTACTTAACGAATATACATCACTCTGCAACAAAACACTGTTTGAGACCACAAAAGAAGTATATGAAGAAATCCCACCCCAACATTACGCCTGACAGTCCCCTCCGCCCACCCGCTCCCCACACTACTCTCTCTCTCTCTCTCTCTCTCTCTCTCTCTCTCTCTCTCTCTCTCTCGCCTGAAATAAATATCTCTCTTCACATAAACACAATAGAAACACACATACAAAACATCGCCAGTTTCAAAACTATTCAAAATTCGCGCGCCACATCACAGAGGCACCACACAAACAAATGAATACGATACAACCACCACAACAAGGCAAATAGCGATATAAACAGTGCCAGTTCACAATAAAAAGCGCACTAAATATCATATAACATTAAAACACGCCACAAACAAGCAAGAAGCAACACCACAGTTCGAAACTAAACAGCCACATAAATCTATTTATCCACACACACCTTCCAAGCAAATGTACAATAGTTTTCGTAAAAAAGAACATCTTGTTGTTTGCAGATGACAAGCAGTGAAAACTTGTCATTCTTTAATTAAAGGATTTGAAAATGTTGCTAATAACATAATGTAAGTATCGTAAATAAATTAGGAAATTAGGCCTAATATATCCACCAAAGTTGTCAAACAACTCGCCCAAATCGCTGTATAAACAAAAATTCTGTAACATTTTATTCCAGAAAATAAAAGACAAAAACCCACGGAACATGGAGCAATAAGTGCCGAAACATGTTTGGGTATTAAAACAAAACAAGGTGCCTTACATAAGGCAGATTAAAGCACAAATCTAATTAAGTAAGGTGTATCGTGACATACATGAAGTGACGACATTGAAGGTTTTAAATTTCGTACTGTGGCTATACGTCCGCCATGTTTGACACAAATTTAACCTCATGTTTTTGGGGTGAAAGTCGTTAATATTGTAGAGCATCCAAAGTTATGATAAAACAGAAAATCAGTGTAATCATAAATTTCAATTACACACTCACCATGCGTTACCGAGAATTTCATACGAGCACCATCTTTAAAATTGTTGAAGTCATGTTTCTGAATGCTGGTCGCAGGGTTTGACTTATTTTTTTGTAAATGTTTTGGATAATTAAAGGCAGATGGGATTGCTTCGCACGAAAGACACCTATCACTATTTGTGTACTACATATGACTTAAGGAGTGGCAACTATTTATTCACACCCGATACAAAAAAATTACATGTTTGCACCTGTTACTGTCCTTCAAAGTAGTCATTAGCGTTGTGTAGAACCTGTTGCCTGTTGCCAGCGATGTGGAGGCGTAGTATTCCGTTAGCAGAGTCTGTTCTGTTGATGGTGAGAATGAAGCGGTCTACTGCTTGTCGAATTTCTGGAACAGTTATGAAGCGACTGCCACAAAGTGGTTCCTTCATCTTCGGAATCAAATCAAAGTCACAAGGACTTAAGTCCGGGGATTATGGTGGATGGTACAGTACGTTCCAGTGCTATCGACCGAACAGACCTGCCACAGCTTGCGCTATATGCGCCCGCGCATTGTCATGCAATACGATGGGCGGATTGCGCAAAAAGTGTTGCCGCTGCTTTTGCATAGCTGGTCGCAGGTGATGCTCCAAAAACGAATAGCAATACTGTGCACTGACGGTCTTTCGTGAAGGAACGTAATGCGCTAGGGCAACACCACCACAATCCACACAAGGATCACCATAATTTTCTCCATACTGCGGCTCTGACGCACTTTCGAGGCGACCCGTAATGACGCCATTCTTTGGATTGTCGTTTCAGTTTTGGCTCGTACTATGTGGTGCATCTCTGATCTAATGTCACGATACGGCGGAAGAAAGCCTCTCCTTCGCGCTCATAGCGCTACAAGTGCGTCTGAGCAGCGAAGTAACCCATCCATTTCTGCATTTCTGTCAATTCAACGGAGCCTACCGCGATGCAATTTTTCGCATGCCCAAGCTTTCCTTCAGGATGCGAAGCACAGCCGTATGCGCTAATCCGGTTTCGTGGGCGAGTTCGCAAATCGTCTGGGTGTCGATCACTGTCAATTAAGGAGGCAACAGTATGCACTTCTTCTTCAGAGACGCTCGGACGACTTCCCCAATGCATGTCTGCCACAATTTGCCGACATTCGTAGAAGGCGTTTACATAACATGCCACTGTTCTGTACGGCAATGCCGATTCCCTGCACGCTTCTTGAAGACCTTGATGACACTATCATGCTGTACGACCTCTGACACATTCAGTCTAGATCCAACTCCCTTGTTCCTGTTTAGAAAACGTAGTGACACCGCTACGTTAGACCGCTCGCTCACAAATGGCTGTTTTTCACTCGACTGTGCGCAAGCCGGTGACGTTGCCGGGACAGACGAGTCCACTTCCTCGGAGGTAAGGTAAGTATGTCAACCATGTGAGCTATCAGCGACAATAGTAGATTCCATTGCATAGTGTTTCCACAGCAGTGTTTCCATTTTTAAATTTTTGTTTTCAAACCATCGTATATTTATCTTTAAAGTGAGTTGAACGAATGTAGCTGGTTGTGATGATAAATCATTTTGCCTCTTTCATATTAGCTTGCCATATCTTTGGCAACTTCTTATCTTTCAATGGAAACCTGTAATTATTGTAAAGCTAACTGATTTTCTGCACTGATTTGAAAATTAATTAAAAATGCAAGATGACCTTAGACTCCTTTAGAGTCTTCCTCACGTTTGCCTTGTAATATTTAGTATTTTGCCACTTCAATCGTCCAATTAAAGCTAAACACATTGTGGAATATATAATTTTTATTTTGGTAAACAAACTGCACAGAAAAATTTAAGTGTTTCAGCAAATAACGCACGTAAATTTCCAAAAAAATGTTCAAATGTTTGTTAAGCTTATGGGACTTAACTACGGGGTCATCAGTCCCTAAACTTACAAACTACATATGAACTACTTACAAACTAGGACGGCACAAATATCCATGCCCGAGGGGGGATTCGAACCCCCGACCGTAGTGGTAAATTTCCACACTGACAAATCAAAGACTGGTTACTCTCAGTGATTTGACCATTGTTAAAATCACGATCTAGTTTACGTTGGTTGGCGCACAGAGTGCTCTAACTCACGTATTATCCACTGTATGTAATTTAAGCTCGTTGGGCGACATATACTGAAGGCTAGGTTAAGCTGCTCTAGACTGTAAGTTGGGCAGTAATATGGTGCATTGCATTGATCCAGACAGCGAGTCGATATTTGCCAATATTAAGTGCTAAAATCGTGGCGGTGCGGACACCAATTCTTATCTGGCTCTTGAGCTCGCTTTGCGCTCACGTAATATAAATAAGAAGCATACAGTATATGCATGAAAGACTGGTATACGAAGAGAGGAGGCTTAACGCATAACATTTTACTAAGTGGGCTAATGTTTATCGGATCATTCTGTGAACGGGAGTTCGGTAATTAAATATACTTTTGCAAATAGTTTTATTTTTATTAATTAGGCGTTCCGCGAATTCACATTGTGATTATATCTGCTTAGTATTTATTTATCCAGATCGTGTTTTAAAATCAAGAAGTACACACAGTTTTATTTAAGTCGCGCATCCCAATGCTCACGAGTACCAAAGTGTTGCCTCCAGTAGATCGTGACCACCAGCTCCACTTTTCGATGTTGTAATTATTTTCGTTTCTTTCCTATAATATGTTCGCTTTGAATTTTTTTTGCTATATTAATTGAAGATTATCTATATCGGGTATGTTTCTCTATTCTTCGATAACATCTGATCGTAGTGCTCTATTTTCTTCTGACGAATACTACATTGTTTTATTTGACTTATGGCTCAAAAGTCCATAAATACTTCCAATACTTCCAATAATTCTCAAATGAATGTTCGTTCTGCTGCCTTTGAACCAATTTCCACAACACAATAAATTACGCAAAATGAACAATTTACTAAACGAGACTGAGCTGCAAAGACATGCAGTATTAGCTAGTAAACTGTATAATCTAAGCTGTTTGCTCAATAAAGGCTAATTTTTGTAGATCCATAAATATACTTCACCATGAAATATTGCAGAATATTATTAATGGCAGGGACCGTTTAAGCATCCGAAGCGCGTCACGTATCCAGAGACATTACACCTAGAAGATATACAGGTTTTGACAAAATAATAAAGACGGAACATAAACGCAATATTAACTTATTAGCAACGATATGGCCCACCACTGCCTTGCAACTCTTCGAGGAACAGATTCGTAAGGTTTCTTCATAGTATGTAAGAGACTGTTATTCATTCTTGTACCAAAACATCCGCCACTTATTTCAAGAATGTTGGAGCTGTAAATTTGGTCTTCACTCTGTACTCTTAAAACTTCCCGTAACTGTTTGATTATGTTGACATGACAATTTTCCGGTGGAGGGGAGATGTCTGATAATTTTATTATGCAAAAAGAAGGACGCCTGAACTCTTTTGTCTATGTGTGTGTATGTGGGGGGGGGGGGGGGGGGGGAGGGGGAGGGGAGGGGAAATTACCGTTTTGGAAGTTGGCAGTATTTGTCAGCAATATGTTAGTCATAGTAAGCAGTTAATTGTCGAGGACGAAGCGACATTATTTAACATTTAACCGACTGCTGAGGGTAATGCCCGAAACAGTTGATTACTATGATATAGATGCCCAAATCACGACAGAGCGTCCCCTATGCTTGACTGTAGGGACCAGACATGTCATATGGTAAGCTTCTAGAGGTTTTTCGATACATAGTCCTGTTTGTTAATAGGAAGTAATGTAAACGATTATTCATCGGGCCATGACACATACTTCCGGTCACAACGTGTCCGGGTTTTATGATCGAGGCACCACTTCATTCATACCTTTGCGTTGGCTGCCGTTATTAAAGGTTTAGCAACTGCAGCCTTCACGTGAATGTTAAGTTCCAGCCTTACTCTTTTTTTAGAAACGGTATTACTCAGGTGAGTGTTTAGTTTTGTAGTAACTGTTGCCGTGGTAGCCGCGCGGAAATGGCCGTGCGGTTTGCGTCACGTTACGGATTGCGCGGCCGCTCGCGTCGGTGGTTCGAGTCCTCGCTCTGGCATGGGTGTGTGTGTGTCTTTGTGTTGTCCTTAGTATTAAAGAGTCGCTAAGTACTCTCTTTCTCATACAGTGTACGAATAAAGTCTCGTCGCATGATGCCGCGGTGGAGTAGCCGAGCGGTCTAAAGCGCCTCGCTGCGGAGCGCGCGGTTGCTCGCCGTGGAGGTTCGAGTCCTCCCTGGGGCATGGGTGTGTGTGTTTGTCCGTAGGTTAGTTTACTTAGGTTTAAGTAGTTTGTAAGCTACGGACTGATGACCACGCAGTTTGGTTCGTTAGATTTACAAACATTTGAACATTTTTTTTTTTTTTTTTTTTTTTTTTTTTTTTTTTTTTTTTTTTTCGTCGCATGATGTGACAGTTTCTTACGACTCCTACTATTCACGCCGTCCTATCTCGTGAACTCGTGTTGTACGTGATCCTTACACTTACGGCGAGCGTCATCGTAATTTGAAGGTCAATTGTGCAAACTGTCGTACATATTGGAACAAAAATGTAGATTTGTATGTAATACGTACACACAAAAACGAGAACACTCAGCTCTTCATATACAAAGCAGAGTGTCCGTGGTTTACGTGTACGTATTGCATAGAAATCAACAGTTTTATGCATATTTTAATGAAATTTTGCATACTTCACCTGAAAACCAATATGACTGTCGCCGAAAGGATAATGGTCACCTACAACACGTAGTTCAGGAGATATTACGTCATAAACAATCGGATACGCGGAAAACTGCTGCATCGCACGCGAGTGTTGCACATTTCGGGCGCCGTGGCTCAGCGCGCCCGGTCAGGGGGCTAAACGCCCTCTGTAATAAAAATGCTGAGCCGGCCCTTCAACGAACAACCACGAACGAACTGTACAAACGATCGTGAACAATAGATCTACCAGGCCGGCCGCGGTGGCCGAGGGGACTGAGGCGCTCCAGTCATGGTCTGCACGGCCACTACGGTCGGGGGTTCGAATCCCCCCTCGGGCATGGATATTTGTGCCGTCCTTAGTCTTAGTTAGTTCATAGGTAGTTTGTAAGGTTAGGGATTGATGACCCCGTAGTCCACAAACATTTGATTTGTTGTACATTTCCTCCTAAACCTATGGACAGATTTCAACCAAATTTGGTACGCATGTTCTTTACCGTAACAATTACTGTACGGGTAAGAACCACATACGATACATAGTTCAGGAGAAATAACGTCAAAAACGGGAGTCGTAAAAAAACTGACACATCATGCGACGAGACTGAATACACCTATGAGAAAATGAGTACGACTTGCAACAAACTTTAAAAATAGTTTCAAACCAGTATCATACTTTTACTTCCTGAGAACTACAGCAAAATGATGAAAGGATAAAAGTTTCTTGCTAAGTAATTTTCCGCTATTCGTGGACTAAAACTACGGCATTCGGTATGACATTACAATTTTTAATTTCTACACTACCATTTTACTCGTAGCAAATTTTACAGACAGTGTACTTTCGAAACTGTGTCGCAGTACAACATATAATTAATGCGATAACAGAACATAAATAGTAACTTCCATGGAAAACCGTCCCATCACGCATCAGGTTTTAATCTATTACTTCTCTACTACTTACTGTATTTGCAACAGATTTTACCGGCATACAGCACAAATGAATAACCTGCAAAATTATACAATTGTACAACACATAATTCAATAAATATGCGATCATATAAACTTCGGTGTGTAAAAACATGTCATATCTTCCACCACGTTTTAATACATCACGTATTTACTACCAAGACACTCCTGTATTCCAGTCAGCTTAAGGAAATTCCTCAAATCTGACTGTGCTGTTAACAGCTTTGAACTGTGAAGCGCACACGGCTCTAGGCGAAAGAAATAGATTTCTATAGAGCTGCAGGAAAAGAAAGAGACTGAAATAGTTCAAATTCAACGAATAGCCATTATTTGAGATACATCTACCTTATAACTTCAAGAGACTGCAGTTTCCACTGAGACTTGCATTTTCGCCGGCCGCGGTGGCGAACGTTTTGCGGCGCGCCAGTCACAGTCTGCACGGCCACTACGGTGGGGGGCTCGAATCCCCCCTCGGGCATGGATATTTGTTCCGTCCTTAGTATTTGCTAGTTCATAAGTAGTTTGTAAGTTTAGGGACAGATGACACCGTAGTTAAGTCCCATAAGCTCTACAAACATTTGAACTTGCATTTTCGACTACGATTATTAATCACAGAGCAATCTGTTAAATACTGCAGAGTGGATTTGACATCTCCCATGTTTTTCACACGTACACTTTCATGATGTTCGCTCACGGATAGGCTCACCAAAGAATTTATTCATATTAGATCCTCTACAAGTGACAAGAAATATTATTTATAGTCAATGTTTGAATTAAACGAATGTAAATGTTCCATATCATTTGTATTTTGATTACCATATTTCTTTGTTTACATACTGCACTTCCAATTTTGTACATTATGCAAGACAGCCTTATTTATTTCAAGATGCGTCTAAAAAGTTCGGTGTATGGTTCCATATTTTACAAACCGAGCTGGCAAGGGTGAGGTGCCCACGCATACACATCGAGAGACGAGTCAACAAGCGCCTCCTACCGTGCAAAGCACTGTAGTGAATCGGTGGTGACCCAAGACACAGAGTCAGTGTGAGAACTCGTGTCCTTGCAACATGGAGCGCAAAATGGAGCAAATCGTGTTAACATCAAGTTTTGTTTCAAATTAGGCAAACCGGCGACGGAGACCCACGGGATGTTAGTGCAAGTGTGTGGTGTCGAAGTGGTGACTAGAATGTGTATGAGTGGCTGCGGAGATCCAACAACGCATGACCTCAGAACTTTGAGCGATTCCACAAGAAGCGTTTGCCGACAGTTTCCAGCAGATGTACAACCTATGTCAGAAGTGTATTCTACCCAATGTCAATTACTTTGAAGGCCAGTAAAGGTATTTTGTTTGTAACTAATTTGATTAGTTTTTCGTTCCGTAGATCCATGTTGAGGAGATCCTCGTGGATGTGGAACATGTCAAGAAACAAAATTTACAAGTTGAATAATAGATAATATAAATACCGATACATACATTTTTATCCGCTCGTTTAATAACTGAAACATCCAGGAAGTTGAGTTGTCCATTATTCTCTTTCTCCATGGTGAATTTGATCTTTGGGTTGATGCTATTTAGATGCACCAGGAAATCATTCAGATCCTCTTCCTCGTGATTCCATATTACGAAGGTATCATCGACATATCGATACCACTTTGAGGGTCTTTTTTTGGCCGACTGCAGTGCTTGATGTTCAAAATATTCCATGAAAAAATTTGCAATTACGGGGCTTAGGGGGCTTCCCATGGCTACCCCATCGGTCTGTGCATAAAATTCACCATTATACTGAAAATACGTCGAGGATAGACAATGCTTGAACAAAGTCACTATATCAGAGGGGAACATATCGACTATATGTGAGAGAGCTTCGTCAACTGGAACCATAGTGAACAAAGACACTATATCAAAACTGACAAGAATGTCGTTAGGACCGACAGTAATTTCCTTCAATTTCTCAATGAAATGTAGAGAGTTTTTAACATGACTCTCAGTTTTGCCTATGTAAGGTTGTAACAAAGAGGCAAGGTGTCTGGCCAGTTCTTGAGTAGGAGCTCCAATTGCGCTGACTATCGGTCTCAAAGGAACATCTACCTTATGTATCTTTGGTAAACCATATAATCTCGGAGGGTAAGCCTCCGTTTTACAAAGATACTTTTTAACTTCTGTAGGAATAGAAGACTGTTTTATCAGACGATTGGTGACATTTAGCACATTCGTAGTGGGATCCTTTTTCAACTTCTTGTATGTGCCGGATTCCAGAAGATCACTGATCTTTTTGTGATAGTCCTCAGTATTCAATAAAACAGTAGCATTTCCTTGTCAGCGGCAACTATAATAACATTCTTGTCAGCACTGATCTCCCGCAATGCTTTCCTGTCCCCTTGAGACAGGTTGCTGCTGGGTGGCTTAGATTGCTCGCAATCGGGAGAACAGGCGATAGCCAGAGACAGCCACTCATCGACGCCACGTGACGTGAGGTGGCGCCCTCTACGATCTTATATAAGGAGCGGCCTCAGCCCCCAGAAGCCAGTCGTCGACTCAACCTCGGAAGATGTTCTCCGTAGTCGAGAACGAAACGTCAGGGAGAAGAAGTTTTATAGTTCGACCACGGCAACTCAGCCCGGAAGTGTTTACTGATGAAGACGCCGGCCGTGAAAGCCTTCATGGGATGAATAAAGATGGTAGATTAGTTTCGTTACTTGGACAGTAAAATATAGTATAATGCTCGCAGTACAGAGGATATAAAATACAGAATGGCAATGAAAGAAAAACGTTTTTGAAAATGGGAAATTTCCTAACATCGAATATTGATTTAATTGTACGGAAGTCTTTTCTGAAGGGTTTTGTGTGGATTGTTGCCTTGTACGTGAGTGAATCTTGGCCGATAAACAGTTCAGACAGGAGGAGGATAAGAGGCTTTTGAAATGTATTGCTACAGAAGAATGTTGGAGATTAGGTGAAAAGGTCGCGTAACTAATGAAAAGGTAATGAACAGAATTGGTGGGAGAAGGAATTTTTGGCATACCTTGACTAAAAGAAGGGATCGATGGGTAGGACTGCGGTCAGGGGTTCGAATCACCTCTCTGGCATGGATATTTGTGCCGTCCTTAGTATTAGCTAGTTCATAAGTAGTTTGTAATATTAGGGACTGATGACCCCGTAGTTAAGTCCCATAGACTCTACAAACATTTGAACATTTGAAGAGCTGCAGCAAACCAGTCTCCGACTGAAGACCATAACACAAGACATTTTATGTGTTTTAGTGCACTTGGTGTTTTTGTAAAGTTAGTTGGTTTCTTCGCCGTGCACGCTGTCAGAATGTGCGGTGCTCGGCGGCTGACCTGTGACTCGCTGGTAGGTGGGCAGGCAGGGCGCGGCGCTGGCGGGCCGCCTGCGCCCCCTGGCCGCTAGGCCGCTGCTCTTCTGCTGCTGAAGGCCCGCTGGCCGCGGAGACAGCGCCGCAGACTGCGGCCGCGCGCCACCGTCGCCGCCTCCACCCTGCCGCCTCTGCACACACCACCAGCACACCCTCACTGCACTCCTGCTCCATAACTAACCAAACATACACTGGCGTGCAAAACTTTAGTACACGCTGTGACGATACTGCTGGCCCTCTCATCTCAGTATTATCGTACGATACCGTCTGCGTCGGAGCCGGAATCGTGTGGTCGTCCCCACCACACCCTCACTGCACTCCTGCTGCATAACTAACCAAATATACAATGGCGTGCAAAACGCTGTGATGATACTGCTGACCCTCTCATCTCAATGTTATCGTACCATACCGTCTGTGTCGTAGCCGGCATCGTGTGGTGTAATAGTGATATATGTTGCGTGTGACGTTACAAACGAAATAGCCAGCCTAGGAATCAGTGTAGGACAGTGTCTCGGTGATACTGTGATTAAAACGAGTGATAGATTTCATTAATTAAGAGATTTGTATATGGCGTTTCCAGACAGTTCTATAAACAATAGTTTCGCCATTGTACATAATTTCAATAACTAAACAGATGAATTGTAAAAACTTTTGTAAAACATAAAAATAAATAGCATTGTATATATGTTAGGCTCATAAACAAGTTGTATTGACCAGCTAATTCTGTTAATTAATGTAATAGTCGAGATTTACAATATTGAATTCTTTGTATATATTGACAGACGTGAGGTTTTGGTTATATTTTGTGAATGGACATGATATTTCATTGTTCAATATATGTTAGGAACATGTATGATGTACTCATTAACAAATTAATTCACATTTAACATTACTCTTTGTTTTGAAACAGAAAGATCGGAGATTTAGACTTAAAAAGATATGTGCCATCTAAAATTATTGTATGTATAGTTTTCATTTTATATTGTGATTATTTTTGTGTACATTAAATGTTTTACTTTTGTGTTCGGTAATTGTAAATTATGAACAATGCATAATGCAATGTCATTATTGTCGATGTTATATATTTGCCTCACCACCTTGCGTGGGGGTGTTCGAGTTTTCGCGTGTATCAAATGCTTTGGAACCTATGTCTGTCTGTGTTTTACAATGGAAGTACTATCACCTAAGTTCTGTTGCAATGTCTACGTTATGATATGAAGTTGTATTGTTTTGGTGGAGAAGCAGTTTCATTGGAAATTAAAGAAGTGAAAAATTGTACCTACGATGCCCCAGGAGAATAATTTTGCAGCGAGCAGAACCCCCATACATCGTAATGTTGAAAAGATGAGTATCGTTCGGAAGTGGTAGAATGAACTGTAATTAAATAACATCAAGTAAACATTATAACGCGTAGCTTTCGCTTCATGCGCCACCTGTAATGTAATCAAGAACACGAGATACGAGTGCTGTTCACAAAGTAAGGAGTCTCTTCAAATTCCGCGGTGAAAGACGGCTGTTTGCCGTCTTCCATAGGTATTTAACTTTGTAATTTATCTAAGTGCGCTAGCCGTTTTTTTTTTTTTTTTTTTTTTTTTTTTTTTTTTTTTTTTTTTTTATAAACGAGGATCCCTTCGTTCAGAGGCATGAGGAATAGCATTTCATTTCATGTTTTTAAATGTTAGTTTCTGTAATATGGCTTGGATTTTATTATGCTAATAATTTAACATTGTGTCTATGAATGTCTATGACAGTGACGCCACTGTCCGTGTGAGAATGTGTACCTGCTTGATTCTGTATGTGCATGTATGAGAATCTTCTAGCATGGGAGTCTGCATTTATGTATGAGAATTTTCGTCGTCGGCTGCTGCCTGCTCAGTACTAGTGTTTCTCTGGCTCTGTATCGATAGGTAGTCGTTACCAACCTCCGCTTTTGATGCTACCAAAGAGGTTCCTCAGCCCTTTGGTTACAAGTTGGGTTGGCAATGCCCAGTTAGAGAGCCTCGGCAAGACGCGCGAGTTTAAGCTCTTCCCCACCACCTTGTTTTTCCTGGGTTTTGCCGATTTCCGGTGAATTTCCGGCCGAGTGGCGGGGGTCTCAGGAGCAGAAAGAACATTCTGTGGCTGCGCTTCAAACAGGTAAGACGTTCTGATTTTCTTTCCTCCCTTGAGATGGTAGCGATTCGTTGTCTGGTTTGTTAGACTTAAGAACTCACGTTTATTTTTTGGGATAGGTTTCTCCGATCATGTACAGAAATGTATTCAATTTCATTTCGGTGATTTTGCATAGGTAAACGTGGTGAATATGCAACTAATTCAGCTTGATAATGGCTGGAAATCAGTAGCCTGATACTAGCTAGTGGTGTAGGAACTCTGTTTAATTTCTTTGTAACTTTGTGGAACGCGACTAATATGCGGGAACATTTTTATTCTGTGTAGTGCATGTGAAATATTCTTTTCCGTTTTCTCCTTCCGCGAGTAATATGTACTCCACGTGGTGTGTTCTTAGAACAAAGCCTTCAGCTACCCCTGTGTCTGTTCCTATGCCCTTCAGGCAAGAAATTATGTATGTATCTTTCTGATTAACAAAATTGGTTTCCCATTTGCTCATGTTTTAACTGAATAAATAGGTTATTATCACTGAAATGTTGTTCTACTTATGTATATTAGTTAATGAATACCTTCCCTTTATATTTAATGTTGTTTTTCATAGTGCTGAGAACAAATTCATATGCATATTATCATATTTTTAATACCGTTGCACCATAAATGTTTTACAACCATCTTCTTGAAATGGTTTAGTTTGGGGTGGCTTATATATCAATGATTGTGTGTAATTCACGTGATCTACGATGTGTGTTGGCCACCGTCTCTTTGTCTTCCTGCTGCTAAAGTAAATTTTGAGTCAGGGGCCAGGGAACAAGATTCTGTTGCAGGAAGTAGTTCGTAGTTCACGCGAATCCTTTAGCTGGTTTCTTACGGCCATAATTACATGTTTAAAGTAAGCTTTTATCTGGCTCCATTCAGCTAGAGTTAATTTTACAATTAACGGTGGTTTTTCAGTGGGAAACGTACATTCGATTACACAGGTCTGCGACATAAAAATTTAATAAGCGATTTTTATACTGTTTTCACCGCTTTCCTTTCTTCTTTTCTCTTGTACCATGTTCCTGCAGATGCAGGGTCGGCCTTGTAAATCGTATCTGGCCTGTTAGTAGTTACAGGGTGGCCAGATGCCCTTCCTGTCACTACCCCAATCCCCCCAGGAAGAAATGTGAAAGTGTAAAGTGTTAGGAAATTTTTGGGAATTTTATAACTGAGGCGGAACTTGGGGACCAGCCCGGTATTCACCTAAGGGGACGTAGAAAACAGCCTAAAAACCACATCCAGGCTGGCGGCTCTCCGACCCCATTCGTTAATCCTGCGGGAAGATTCGAACTGGCGTCGGTACGCCTCCCTAAGTTGGAAAGCAGTTTGTTAGACCACACGGCTAACTGAGCAGGTCATAGTGTTTTCAATGCTGATTTCGGGAAAAATAGTGAAAAAATTCCATCACGTTTGGGAGTTTCACAAACTACTTGTCTAGTTTCAGCTTATTTCGACAGTTTTATACACATTTCAGCACTCTAGTGAGTCTTAATTTTGGTTTTTAGGATCTCCATAAACGGTTATTTAGCCATTTTTGTATTAGATATACGTCAAATACAGAGTAATTAGGAGAAACCAGCGGTATTTTCGTGTCAGTGCTTGTCGTTGCCCTCTCCCCTCCCCCATACACTTGCTGACTCACTGCGCATCTTTTATGTCAGTGCCTGTCTGTCGGGCTGCTCCTTACCTCGCCTTAGCTTTTGCTACTGTCCTTCAGTTCACTCGTGTTGTTGTTACCAGTCCTTAAAGTAGTGACTGTTTTCTTATGTTGTGAATTTGTTTTATGGACAAGGGCTACCAGAGGATTCATAAACTCGCCAGATTGCTTCTGCTATATTTGTGGTAACTATACCGTTAAAAAGCAACAAAGAAACATTTCTGATTATGTTGAAAAGGCCTATTTTGTTATTAAGTTAGGCGATCAAGATAAGCCTTGGGTCCCACACAAAGTTTTTTTCAGTGTTTGTTGAAGAACTGAGGCAATGGTTTCAAGGTAAAAAGCAGTTTTGGAATACCAATGGTTTGGAGGGAGCCCAAAAATCGTAGTGATGACTGCTATTTTTCATCTTGCCCCACACGAGACTTCAATTTGAAAAACAAAAAGGATATTTCTTACCCTAACATTCAATGAGCCATGCGCCCTGTTCCTCATGGACCTGATGTAGCAATACCCTCACCTCCATATGCTTTGGATGATGATCACGAGCCATTGGTACAGCAAGTGATAGTGAGAAGACACAGACTGCTACGATCCTGGCACAACCGATCCCATTCCATTCTCATAATCTGAACTGAACGATTTATATAGAGACCTAGGTCTTTCTAAAGAGCAGAGAGAAGACATCAGAGAAATGGAAAGAATATATCAAGGATGACAGTATTGATGCTAACCTGTGCTTTGTCAAATGATTTTTCACTTTTGTTCATGATAGAAGTCACTTCCAACATCAGCATTACTTATTGGAATTGAGAGGACTAAGTGCAGATGCATTTTTTAAAGTAGATATATCTTTTCAGACAACACCAACCGTTAAAGGAAGGCAAGGCTTAGTCGTCCACAGGCAACATCAGCTAGAGACGACCATCATATCCGGTTAACAGCCCATCCAGGTAGGGGGCTGAATGCAACTCTGCTGCAACGCATCCTCCTCGCAGCAACAGGTTGCGCAATAACAACACAGTCAGAAATCGCCTTCATAAATGTGCTCTCTATGCACAGAGGCCTATTGTGTGCGTCCCATTAAAACCACGACAATATTTAGTCCGCAGAAACAAGGCAGATGAACGTCAGGATTGGAGTCGTAACGAATGACGCCAGGTTCTGTTCACAGAAGAGTCAGGATTTTGTGTTCAGCCGGACAATCGTTGTTCCCTCATCTGGAAAGAAAGTGGAACCTTTAACAACCCTGCTTATACGTAGGAGCTGGCGGACGAATGGTGTGGACAGGAATCACTAATAGCGGAGGAACAGGCCTGTATGTAGTTCAGAATGGCGCTTTGACTGCTCAGAGGTATAGAGACGAGATCCTTCGAGTTTTGTTGTGCCCTACGCTGTTGCCACAGGAGATAGCTCCCTTCTGATGGACGATAACGCTCGTCCCCACAGAGCTGCATTGGTGGACAACAAGCTTGAAGCTGAAAAAAGTGAAGTAATTTAGTGGCCAGCTTTTTCACCAGACAAACCCGATTGAGCATGCCTGGGATACAATTGGCAGACGCATTGCAGCCTCACCGGCACGTCCCACAACGGTTGCAGAGCTGGATATTCCAGTCACGGCCAAGTATCCCCCAAGAACTGACTGATAACCTCATATCGTTTATGCCAGGCAAGTGTGCAACTGTACTGGCCGTCCGAGGTGATCACACACCATATTAGGATGCAACAAGAATGACTTTTTTCGGTATTATGGTAGTGCAATGGAGGCCTCGCGCAAACTAAATGCCATGTAAACCTCAAGTAAAGAGTTGAGACAGCAAAATATCGTATTGCAATTGTAACCAGTATTTGAATAAAATACGGTACCATATGTATATTGTGTCTCATATCGCAGCTTATCCCGTAATTTTTTTGAGCAGTGTATAATGAAAAGCAAGCCGCGGCGGAGTAGCCAAGCGCATGCTTCGATGCGCGAGACCGTTCTCCGTCGGGGTTCGAATCCCCCTCGGGCATGGATGTTTGTGTCGTTTTAGTAAAAGGAAATTCATAAGTAGTTTGTAAGTTTAGGGACTGATGACCCCGTAGTTAAGTCCCTTAAGCTTAAGAAACATTTGAACATTTTAAATGAAAAGCAATGTATCTTCTCGGCTGCTAACGCCCAATGAAAATCCAGCTCTGTCTCAAGTATTAAGTATTAAATGCATACGTTAAGGGCAGTCGAACACCTGCGTATGTGCAAGTGAAGCAGCAGGATAGGCTATGAGTCACCAATTCCCGCCAGGTGCACAATTGTTTCTAAAATAGCTATAACAGAGACTGCTGTTTTGCTCCGTGAAAATGCGCGTCACGTGACATCATGTCAATCCTCGTGGATAATATTATGTCTTTCGTTATTATGATGAAAGTAAAGCCATTTGATTTCATGACTGGAATTTAATAAACCGTTTTTATGGAAGCGTAATTTTACATTTTTAAATGCCTGTTTCATGGAACCAAGGTAAGGAGTATTTCGTATGAAATAAATAACGGATTTTCCCATTATTTGATTTAAAAGTTATTGCTAGAGTATGAAAAGAAGCCAGATTATGACCGACATTTATAAAGCTGAATCGGATCCCAGTTACACCATGTCTATCGTAAATAAGGCAATACGAATTTTACAGTCAACTTCATAAGTATGATTTCTGTCTTCGAAAACAGTACGTTCAAAAACTAGTACATAATAGCTTACAAATTGTAAATGAGTAACACACCACCTTAACTGCGAACAACTAGAGGAACCAAACATCGCTTGTCTTAAATGTTTACCGAACTCCGTAGACTGTGGCAACAAATTGTTGCAGAACAACCGATCCACCACTGGTCACAAGAACTGGCACAAATACTATGGTTTTCAATTTAGGAAGACAGTAAGAGAAAATACGAATCCAATTTGGCTTCCTCATAACAATTATATGAATGTGAGATTATTGTAATGCTGCTGTAAATTGATTTTTTAAATTAATTAAATGATTAATTATTATATTTTTTTCGCGAACAAGAGTTTTGTGACACCCTGGATATTGTGGACGCCCGTCTCCGTCAGTGAAGAGGTACAGTTCTTTTAAAGAGCAAGACACTGGGGTTTCAAGACTTGACATTTTTGTTGTTGTCGATACTATACATTGACGAGAACTAAACGAGCGCGTCTGTTTGCTTATGGCCGCTGAGTCTTAAGCGTGCGTGACGTCAGCTTTCCCCATCACCGCAGCTCGGAGCTGGCGTAGTGAGCGCTCGTGTGCCCTCCTGCTCGCGGAACAAAATGTTCAAATGTTTGTATAGCTTATGGGACTTAACTATGGGATCATCAGTCCCTAAACTTACAAAGTACTTATGAACTAGCTAACACTAAGCACGGCACAAATATCCATGCCCGAAAGGGGATTCGAACCCCCGACCGTAGTGGCCGTGCAGACCGTGACTGGAGCGCCTCAGTCCCCTCGGCCACCGCGGCCGTCGCTCGCAGAACAGCCTATTGGAACAGCCTGCTCTAGGGGCAAAGTGCAGTCGAAGCGATGGTAGAGCTCCAGCGGCCAGTAGGGCGTAGCAGAAGAATGACATGATGCAGAATGAGCAGTTGCTGTTCTTTATGGTTTTACTTTCATATTTGCTAATCACTAAACGTTGTTGTGCATTTTCTAATACAAAAATGAAAACTTCATTAAAGTAAAATCACTGCTTCTGTTAAAGTCAGTCTAAGTAACAAAATGTCAGTGTAGTGCAATTCATACGTCTCACATTAGCTGAGTCATAATCGTATCGTCGCAAAACATTTTAAGAGCAGAAATGAATTACAACCTGAAGTGTGTAAGTACGAAAGGAACTGATTATGATTATATTCGCGTGGCCGGTGCGTCCTCTCATGTTCAAGAGTTTTGTTTTAGCTGATTCCGGACATTGTAATATTTTTCAAACTATACGTCTAGATCTACATGGGATACTCTGCAATTCACATTTAACTGCCTGACAGAGGGTTCATCGAACCACCGCTGTACTATTTATGTCCCATTCCATTCTCGAATAGAGCGCAGGATGAAAGAACACCTGAATCTCTCCGTTCGAGCTCTGATTCCTCGTATTTTATTCTGATGATCATCTCTTGGAGGCTATGTTACACATCTCCTTATAATTTCACTTTGTCCTTGCTTCTCTGCCTTGCGTGTAACTGTCTTATTTTTTTAAGCTAATTGGCGGGTATGAAACTGAATATCTTCAAGAATATGATGGGCTAGTGTTAACCGTTTATACACGGACATATTATCTATTTATAGCTTATAATTTTTGTGAATCTGCAATAGCTGATTAACTGCAATCGCAAGCGTCCAGACATTACATTTATAAGCAATAATATTATGAAGTAGTGGTTAAGCATTTGCAACTCACACTACGAGCCGAAATTTCGAAGGGAATGAATTGTTAAAGGTTTTCTTCCATGCCTACAAGTGTAACTAACCACCGTAAATGAATACTTGTTATTAGTAACATTATTCTTTTACTTCCCAGCGAATGAGATTCCTGGATTTTATTTTTGATTACTACTACAGTTTTTACTGCTACAAATGCTTATAAATATGATGGTACTTTGAATGTGATGCTGCACTCAAAATACATATACAATGCACACTCGTTTCGTGGTACGTTTTTGCGACGCATTCGATTGGCAACACTGCAGTTGCGACATTGCAGAAAATCCAACGAGCTTGAATTTCATAGAGTGGCGATAGATCCGCCATGGTTGAGGCAAATTGAACTGGCGTCCGCCATGTTATTTGGGGTATCGACTCACAGTTGGCATGCCACACCCTCTAGAGAATTTTAACCTATTTACACAGTTTTATGTTTTTAATGAAGATTGACTATTGAGTAGAGGTGTGCCTGAAATTCTTTCGGTGTCTCCAGACTTTATCAAAGCTGCGAACTGATGAGCCAGATAGTAGCCTATATTTTCTTAAAATGCGTTAATGAAATATCACGAATCTGTTAATTATACACTTTCAGTTCGAAGTATAACAGTTGGCTGAGGTTTGAACCAACAAAGAAAGTACCGCTTTGCAAATATTTCTGTTAATTATAATGCAAGTTCATAGTCTAAAAGTGCTGCGAAACGTATACAGAGCACAGTAATTGTTATGACGAACAATCATGATCATGGATTTGTGTTTGTTGTTAATGTGTTGTAACAACTGCTTTCATAAAGTCATAAAGTCTAAGATACATTTATCTGGTGCTTCTTAAACGTATTAAGTCCACATACTCGTAAAATTGCTGTGGTTGACGAAATTTGAGAACAAAGACGAAAGTTACAACAGAATACTGAAATGAAAAATGCGCCTAGGTCAGTTGCTACAAAATAATTCTACACCGAAATAACATATCGTTAATAACTTACGTCGTTGCCACGCTGATATACGTAAATATTTGTTATACAAAACACAATCATTTAACAAGTGAAAAATCCGACTGTTACTATTGCTTCCGCGCTTTGCAATGATTATCTGTTAACCATGCTTGATCAAGTATTGTCAACAACAAATGATAATATTTTTAAAGAAGGTGTAGACAATTAAAAGTGATTATTTTATTATTCAACAGATGAGACACTCTTTTTATCAACCACAGAAGCAACAGAAGAACACAGACCCTAAGCAGCCTAACTGAGCCTTTTTTTATGGTGTGTACTTCAAAGAAATTGCGAGTTAGGTCATCTGCAGCTTCACTCTTGGGGAAGCTATGTGTCATTCAAAAAAATGTTCAGATGTTTGTAATTCTATCGGACTAAACTGCGTGGTCATCAGTCCGTAGCTTACAAACTACTTAAACCTAGGTAAACTAAACTACGGACAAACACACACACCCATGCCCCAGGGAGGACTCGAACCTCCACGGCGAGCAACCGAGCGCTCCGCAGCGAGACGCTTTAGACCGCTCGACTACTCCACCGCGGCTATGTGTCATTAGCCAGGAATTTTGATTGTGTATAGGCAGACAGAGACCAAAAGAGGCAAAACAACTGGTGTTCCTACACGAAATATTTGTCGTTTTGACACTTAGATTGGGCATTTAAATGCTGAACACACTTTACACATATTGCAGAAGCAAAGATTGTACAGAAAATGTACACTAAGTACAATATACACTAAATATAGCACTTCACTTTCAGTAACAACATATGATGGACAGACTCCTCTCAAATGTACTGACCACCGCTAACATGGCAGCAGAGTTTACACAGGTTGCCACAAAGAGCGCTGAAACTCGTGTGTTAGCCACTCTATGAAATTCTTGCTCGTTGAGAAAATCATTAGGAGTTTCGCGACTCTGGTCTAAGTGCATACTTACCTGTGATGCAACGGCTCTCCCGCCGCCAGCGGCACTCTCTCCGTCAGACTTTGGACCTGCGCGCACCTCTTGCTGCTTCTGAGATCCTTCATCTTCTCCTCCACCTCCGCCATTGCCGACCTGGACAGCGCAGTCCCCATCCGCATCGCTGTCTCCATCGCATCCACTGCCTCTGTGTTCATCAGAATCTGCGTCTGCAAAAGAAGCCATCATGAGGAGTGATTAGAAATTTGGCTTACAAGGCCGATATTTCTGGAGTAGGCCTACTCGAGGACAGGAGTTTTACTTGCGAGATTACCGCCCAATAGAAATATTGGTAATTAATAGCATTTGATAATTAAACAGTATGAAGTTCACTGCAAACATTGACCATGCCAATGCACTAAATGATACACAATTTTAATCTTATTAATTATAGTAGCAATGTATGTACGCAGTTGGGTGACAACATTTATAGTTAGGTCATAGGTAGAAATTCTCCACGTTGAGATTTGCTGTGTGCTTGTAGCTGACGGGAGGTCAGCGAGCAGGCCGACGTTGGTGGCTTGTTCCAGCTTAGGATTTTCCAGGCTCGTTTCCAGTGAGGGGAGAGAGGGACAATGGCGAGTGCCAGGCGCAGTGCAGTGCACAGCGTGAAATAAAATATTCTAATACTACTTGCATTTGAAGTAATACGATGCAGTTAGGAACCTTTAAGGCCCTCATTACAAAATAGCCTGTTGACAAACAAACAATAAATTAGCTAATATAGTCACATCTGGCATAATATGTTTAATTGACAATGAAAAGTAATAAATTACCAATGAATACGAGACAGTTACACAACTAGCATGGCAATGTTTGTTTATAAAAATAATATATTAACTATTTCTCATTTTATTTTCAATTAATCTTGTGTATTTTATCTTGAAATATTCAGTTAAATCACTTATCTGTGATATAAGAAATTGCACGATTATAATAAATAGTACAAAGGATGTTTATACCAATATAAAAACCTAAGAAGACATTTGTTTAATGTGTAGTGTAATTATTTTGATTTTAAGTAAAGTTTTAGAAATGTATTGGCTGAGCGCTGTACATTGGCAAGTCGGTTAGAACAGCTCACATGGGGAAGTTGATGACGTAGGGAAAAAACCCGGCAGTTGGGCGTTTGGCGCGCGCGCGCACGGCCCAGTTGGTGAGTCGGGAGCGAGTGGTGTAGCTGGCCGGGCGCGGCGTCGCTCTGTACAGTCGGCATCTGGATCTCCAGGTGGAGACTATAGATTTTTGTGTGGCAATCGCCAGGTGTGGTTGCTCGTCGTAGACTGCACCAAGTTGAATCGAGTGCTACTGTGTGTTGTGAATATTTAGCCCGCGAAACAAGGTGTGCATCGCACTGAATTAAAGTGACTGTGTTTTGTTAATGTAGCACTTGTCGTCTCATAGGCATGAACATAAACGGTGTTTGAGACAGGCACATGGTGTGAAAACAATTTGCGACAAATATTCATTTTGTCTGGGGGCTCACGAGCTATAACTTTATTTGATAAATATGTCGACGTACAGACGTATCAGCCACAGGGTTTCAATATGGTGTAATAAACAACATAAAGCGAACTTTCATGTGTTTACAAAAATAGTAGTTAGTACACCATTTTCTCACATGAACTTACTTTATTATGAATTTTTTTGTTAATCGTGTGCAGGGAGGGAAAGCTGCGAACGTGTGATATCATCCCCTAGAAAACGAGTCAAACAGTAGCAATCACGGTTCCAGTGTTTTTGCATGTTTAGGAATTTGGTTCGCAGTTGGTGGTTGTGAGTTTTAAAAATTAAACTTTCCCAATTTAAACTCTCACCCCGATCTTACACCCTCGCATACTCAACTCACGAACAAACTAGTGTCTTCAACGATAGTGCGACTAAGTCTAAAAGACGCTGGACTTGCATTCGGGAGGATGGTGCTTCAAATCCACCTTCGGCCATCCATGTTTAGGTTTCCTGTGATTTTCCTAAATCACTCTAGGCAAAAGCCGGATTGGTTCCTTTCAAAGAGAACGACCGAATTGTGGAAACGGGTAATTAGAGAGACTTTTCTAGCTACTCTATCTGTCAGGTTAGTAGCTTCAATGACCGCACGTTTAATGGTTACATTGTATGAACAGGTATAAGTGTAGGCATAAAAACAACTTTCTTGTTTTATGTTAAAAATGACTGGGAAGGAAAAAACAAAACCGCACATGTTTAGAACACAGCTTAGCATATTTTTCTCGCAGCGAGCAGTATAGAAATGTTTCTTATAACATATGTATATCTCCAATCCCCCGGCTCCGACCAAGGTTTTCGGGAGGCTTTCCTTGGTTGTAAGTCGTATGCCGGAACTGATAAGCCCCTCCCACTTATTCCCAATTGGGACCCCCCCCCCCCTTTGCCCCACTATCAGCTTGTCTGATAATTAGCTGGATAGAATCGCTACTCTTTATGGGCCGGATCTCAAACAGCCCGCTCCACTCCTCGGAGTGGAGAATGAAAAGAATAAGTTTTTTCTTAACAGTTTTTGAATTCGATACAAAGTAATTGTAGCATGATCATACTTTAATGATAGAAATTCCATATGAAACAAAGCAATTAATTGAAATAAGTGGGACGGCAATACAAAGTTTCGAAAGTCTTTGTGTTGCGTTCATTTCTTGTCTTATTAGGAATCTAATTGAAACACGATTAACAACATTGTTACATACCGGTAAAATTTTACAATTCGCGACACATGCGTGTTGTAGCTATTTTGGCAACAGTTCTTGAATCGTGGGAATGAAGCCGACCGATCGTGACAAAGCTTGAGATAGACAATGAAATTTTAGATTGCGACAGTTTCTTCCGAAGCCAACTGATGTATCCGCTGCGTAATCGACTGCTGGATTGTATCTCTACCCCAAACTTTCAGTTATAATTGTCACGCGTGGCCGTCTGTTTTGTCGACGACCCAAATTATTTCGTGCGTAAACTGCAACTGAGGGAGTCGAACTCGACTGTACCCTTTGTTTCAGAGTCATAATGGATCGCGCTTGAAAATTTATTTTCGATTTACCTCAAAGCGCTGTGTACGATCTTCGTCGATCTCAATGACTACGATCACGTAGTAAGATTGCGTTGCACGTATGACGACCGACATTACGCCGACGCAATGGAGGCATTGTTCTAAAACATTAACCACGATCTGTACTTAATTTATTCGTAACGCTCAACAATACCACGAAATAACATCACTTCTATCTTTGCAATGCTCCAAAGCTATGATTACCACCGATAACATCATGGAGGTAAGAATAATACGGAGGGGCTTGTATAAAACAACGTTTCATGTTAAATCTGTCTGACAGTTTTAACCTTGTGTGCATAACGTCATCTCTCTTTATTCTAACCTCCTTGGCGTATTTGTTCGTTCTGTTACAGCGTATTTGATCACTAGGCGAGTAGCGAATGAATAATCTGATTGTTGGAGAACCGAGAAAATGACCCCAGCTGCAAGCGTACTTTAAGTTTTTCTCAAATTCTGATATAATACGCGGTCAAACGGGACAAAAAGTATCCTATGTCCGTCTCCTGCTTCTAAGCTACCTCGCCACCAATTTTGAGCCAAATCGGTTCAGACGTTCTTTACTTATGAATAGTGTAACTATCACGACTTTCTTTTACATATATAGATTATGAACATACCTGGTCCTCCCCTAAAATTTACTGCAACGAACACTACTTTGCTCAATGTAGTTGCAGAAGTAAGTGAAGAGAGCATGAATTTACAAAAATATCAGTGCAATACTGCCACCGTTTCCCCTTAATGAAAGGAATATAATTTCCTATTAGTGTTAAATACAAGTGCTTTTTCTCTCCTTGGACGTAGCAAGGGGATGTACTTCAGTTTCGACACACGATATTCTCCGTCCATCCACCAGAAGTTACCTGGCTACAGTAATTAGTGCTACACATGAAAGGAGTACGGAATATAATTTTCACTTAATTTTTTTGCCTGTCATACAGCCTTGAGCATGTTTTCTCATAAAAACCTAAGCTATAATTCTGTAGAAAACAAATTTATGTAATATTTTGTACCATTTCATTAATCGATATAACATACGGTACCCATTTTCATATCTTTGCTGTAAACCAAAGACTTTGTTTTATCTTTGGAATGTGTCTTGCAGTTGTTGCGTTTAAAGAGTCGTTGTGTGACCTTCGCGGAGGAAGAGTCCATATGTGACTGTCGTGGAGAGAAGTCGTTGTGTGATTATGGTAGAGCTGAGTCGATGAGTAGTAGTCGTGGAACTGTCGAGTTTGTGTGTGTGTTAGAATTGAAGAATAAAAATTCGGAAAGTTTAAACCAAGTCTGCAGATTTTAATTTTTGTATGGAAATTAATCTGTCTCAAATAAGGTAAAACTTGTATTTTTCTATTGTTATGTATGGTAGCCTGTACTATTGTAGTTCGTGTTTGTCTTCTTTTGCTAATGAATATAGTTTAGTGCAGCTTGCATTTATCATTTAACCCTGAGTCATTTTACCATTTCCTCTTGCCTTTCACCAGTTTGAATTGCAATCCGTTCTGATCATTGTTTCTTGTGATAGTGTTGCATAATTATTGTGTTTGTAAATTTATGTGCTAATTAGAACAGTTCAATGTAGGCATTTTGTCATGATCAGTTGGTCTATAAATGAGAGCAGGAACTAGTTTGTTCATAAATTCAGTAAAGTTCATAGTTAGAGATTTTCTCAGTCTTTATGGAAGTTCAAATTATTAAGTCAGTTAATGTTAGTAATAATTAAAGTGATTTGTCTGATCAGAAGAGATCACGTAAAGAGATAAGAAATACTTGCAGTAAGTGATACTTGAAATCTTTACCAGATTTGTACGACATTTTTTTATTACGTTGAATCAGTATGGTAATTCTTGTTCAGATAGGCACATTATCGAGTGTAGTGATTTTGATATATAATTAATATCAAATATCTTTGTCTGACATCCTGTTTATTCGAGTGACAAAATTATTACTGTAGTAGCACGCTGTTTTGTTGGCTTTCGCAGTCGAATTATGCATGGTCTGGCTACTTGTATATGGTGCACGTTCTAACAGATGTGCACTTTTCATTTGCCCTTATTGTTTCTCACACACGAGATTAATGTGTAGACCTATTACAGATTTAATTAATGCTAACTTATCAACTACTGTACCAGGGGGGGGTGTACATTTGACTCGCGCGCTTTGCTTCTGTGACGAGAACTACTGAACGTATCGTGATGAGGTTTCCTTTAAATTATAGATCTCACAAAGGCCTAAAAAAAGTCCGCAAGAGCATATGTGTAACTTTCACGAGTGAAGGATATGTACCATTTTCATCTCCTAAGGCGCTGGCGCCGGATGGCTTCAAACTACATAAATAGTGATTGTGGGAAATCTATAAAAGTTAGACATGTACTCTCTGGGACTTTATTTTAGATCTTTATGAGCTCTAAAATTTACAAAAAAACCTCATCGCCATACGTTCATTGGTTCTCGAGTTAAGGACGTTTAAATATTACCTGTGCCAAGTCGCTTGGCGAGACGGGTTAGCTAGATGTTAATAATGTTTGAAGCTTTTCTTTTTCAGTCCTTCCTATGTTAGTATACATATATATTAATCACAAGCGTGTTTCACCGCTTAAAAACAATGTTTTTTGTCGAATGAGAAAAGAAAAGACGGAGAAAATGTGTTCACGGTAGCCTTATAATACAGCGGCTTGCTGCCGAGTGACGTAATACAGCGCTAACGAATGACAGTGAAGAAGCCCAAAGTGACATACCTTTCTAGTCTACCTTGTACTGTACAATTTAAAGTGTTATCAAACAAGACTACATACACGTAAGATCATTGCATTCCATGTCAGTTGCAATTTATTCTAACAAGGCAAAGGAAGGTACTAAGTCTCAATGTTTAGTCGAGTTATTTTGTAATCAAAACCACAACAGAAAATTTATTTGTGAATTTTAGCGCGGGCACGGTCACTTAACACAAACAATGACACGCTTGTCCCCCCCCCCTTCCCACACACACATACTACCTTTAGCATGTGCTTATCTCAATATATAAAAGGAAGTGTCCCGATTGACTGATTGACTGACTGACTCATCATCGCCCAGCCCAAACCACTGAAGATAGAAACTTGAAATTTGTGGAGGGTGTTGATCTTACTCTGTAGGCGTCATTTAAGAAGCGATTTTTCGATATTCCGTCCGTAAGGGGGTGAAATATGGGATGAAACGTTTTTTGAAAATACGTTGCTATTTAGGCAATTTTGAAGCTAGAACTACAAAATTTCGGATTTTAATTCAGGGTTCGAATTAAAAAGACACGTGTTTCGGCATTTTTGAAATTCGACAAATAAGGGGGTAAATAGGTGACGCAAAAAAATTGATTTTCAAAAATATGTTGCTGTTAACTCAAATTTTATGCTACAACTACGAAACTTCGTATATGGAATCTTGGTCAGGATTAAAAATCCACGACTTTTATTATTTTTGGAAATTCAACAAGTAAGAGGGTTAAATAGAGGATCAAAAATTCTTTTTGAAAACACGTTGCTATTGATACAATTTTAAAGCTAGAGCTCCACAAATTGATATTTGTATAGTTGGTTAGACGTTAAAAAATACGTGTTTCGGTATTTTTGGAAATTCAACCATTAAAGGGGTGAAATTGGAGACGGGGTGTTTTTCGAAAATATGTTGCTGTTTAGGCAATTTTGAAGTTAGAACTACAAATTTTCGGATTTGGATTCGGGGTTTCGGCATTTTTTTGAAATTCGACCAATAAGGAGGTGAAATACGAGATGCAAAAAATTGATTTTCAAAAATATGGTGCTGTTAACTCAAATTTCAAACTATAACTACGAAACTTAAGATATGGATTCTTCATCAGGTTTGAAACGAAACAACTGGTGCAGACCAACCAGCCTACGCATGCGAAGCAGCGGGGGTTCAGCTAGTACAGATACAAAACCAGGGTGGGTAACTGTTGAGCAATAACTAAATAAATTAGAGTTTCCTGTCACAGAATGTACTACATTAAAAAGAGAAATTGTCAAGGGTAGACCTTGCTGGTGCAGAGGCTGTCCGTCGAGTTGCGGCAGCTTGGGCAGCAGACTGGCCACGGCCCTGCGGTAGGAGTTGTCGGCGGCGGCGGGGTTGCCCGCCAGCTGCAGGCTCTGCAGCCGCCGGCAGCAGGCCAGGAAGCCCACGCCGCGCAGGTCCCGCACCGCGTTCCTGGACACACCACACCACACCGACCGTCACCTCAAGCCGTCTGCCACCAACACCGTCTGAGGAGAAGGCCTCCGCGCTGCCGTGCCACGTCACGCCGAGAAGGTCGCGAGCGCGTAGGCAACACCACCTAGAGACAAGGCCTTACAACAGCCCGTGCTAAGTCATATCGACCAGGCCGTGACCGCAAGCTGAATGGATGTCCTCTGGGGCACGCCCTCTGCCTCGTAGCAGGCAGCAAGTGAGCTGGCGGCCGCGGCCTGGTCAGTATGACGTAGCACGGGCTGTTGTAAGGCCTTGTCTCTCTCTAGGTGGTGTTGGCGTAGCTCACTGGCTGGCCGATGGTGCACGGCCCACCGCATCGCATCGGCCAGCCAGTGAGCTACGCGCTCGCGACCTACTCTGCGTGACGTGGCACGGCAGCGCGCAGGCCTTCTCTTCAGACGGTGTTGCTGCCACTGATCTCGCGGGTACGAAGATAGTTCATACGAATACCCTAAAATTACTAAACACGATGTTTCGGGAGGAACAGTAAACATTTTAGGAAGCAGTAGTAGAGACGAAATACAACAAAAAAATTCCTTAATAAAGGCAGAGTTGTACAGGTGCAGTGAGGTGCCTGAATGTCTGTCGAGAAATGAGACCGCACTCTTCCACGAGAAATGAAACCACCAAAGGTGGTTATTTGAACGCTTGGGTCTTGAGCTAAGTCTAAGTTCTAACTCATTCCAAAGGTTTTTCACTAGATTCATCTCGGGACTGGACAGTCATATACAGTAAGACAATAAAAATACATCTTGAAGAAGTTGTGAAATTTTATCACATACTGATATTGATACAGATATCTATGGCAAACGCCAAACTGTCAACATTATTGCCTGATGAATGCAGTAAAATTTTACCGCTGAGCTGGCAAGCACAGTGGACAGGGGACATGTCAATACCAGCATATAAAATTTTATTTCCTCTACATGGTAAGGATGATAGTTTCTGTCTTGAGCAAACAAAATTTTTCTGTTTCTTATTCACCCAAACATGTTTCGGAGAAATACCTCCATCATTAATGTATTTATTTTTATTTCTTTATTTTTGCATGTTAAAATCACATTTCCTGTTTCCTGTGGCTGCCTTATATTTGCAGATCAGTTTTAAATGCCATCCAGTATACCATTTGTGTCGTTTTCTTGAATTCATAATTCAATTAGTTAGTGGCACTGTGTTTGTAGCTACTAAGTGAACCATATATGCAGATGTCAGCATTTGTGAGAATGTGTGTAGTTGCTCTTAAACAATCCGGTTGGAGTAATTAGTAAATCGCCCGACGTTAGAACAGAATCGATTATTCGACGATGTTGCCACAATTGGGTGGACCATGGGCAAACACACCGTCAAGAACGAAAGGGTCGACCTAGAGAAACGGCAGCAAGTGAGAATCGAGTAGTCGTGGGCTAGGCACTCAGATACCAGATTCATCGAACAATTCGCAGCTGGTGCTTTAATAACGACAAGGACCATTAACAGGTGAGTCACAGAATGTGGACTCAGCACTCAGCGTCACATAGACAACTACCATTGACTTTTGTATATCAAAAGCCCGTTTACAGTTATGTCGGCCCCATACGGGCTGGAAACCCTGACTCAAGGGTAACAGTCTTCAGTAATGAATCCCGCACCTCTAATAATTAAATTAAAACAATCTGGAATATAAATATCAACAATAATTCAATTCCCTGAAAATATATTGTCTCCAGAGGTATTTCAATTATTGTTGATATTTATATAACCTCGCCTTAGGTACAAGACTGGATTGCTTATTGCTGGGGTGCAATTCCAATATTGCAGAGCCTTGGAAATATGTTTCATAGGGGAACATTGAGGCAGAATTAAAGTATGTATTGTAGAGGGACAGGTGCTTTAAGACAGTCCGTATAGCCACATTATCCATAAGAGTGTGTTAGCTGAGTGGGTACAGCATCTTCCTAGTAAGCAGGATGTCCCAAATTTAAATCCCGGACACAGCACAAATTTTAGTTCAGCGCCTTTCCTTATCTTCAGTATAAATTTGGAATATAACTGAAATGGAAACAGGGCATCCAAGAGACTGTATTATCAATGAAATTAATAAAAAATTTAACAAAAAAAATGAGAAGTTGAATATTGTAATAATAACTTATTAAATGTTATGCAGAAAATGGGATCTAAATGTTCAATAGAAGAGGCGAAGCTATTGATGGAAGAGGCTCAATATATGCAATCTTATACAACTGAAATTTCACCCTTCCTTTTAAATTAAGAAAATAATAAACTCACTCTAAAGTAAAGAGCTCGTATGGAACTGATGGCATTCAAGCAGAGTACTAAAAGCTTATTTCCAACAGATAAGTATGATTCTCAGTCATATATGTAATAGCTCTGTCAAGCAGAGTATTTTCCATATAGACTAATATCTACTATTGTTAAACCATTGCGAAAAAGGAGATACGTCCAATGTAAACAACTACCGCCCAGTCTCACTTCTGTAAGCTTTATCCAAAGTTCTTGAGAAAGTTATGTATTCAAGAGTAGCATTCCATATTTGTAAAAATAAGGTACTCAGAAAATGAGTTTTGTTTTTCAGCAAGGCTATTCAACAACAAATGCTACATATGCTATCGCAGATCAATTATTAAATGTTCTGAATCACCGAACATAACTGATTGGAATTTTTAGTGATATCTCAAAGGCTTTTGATTGTGTAAATCATGTAATTCTTCTAGTGAAGCTTAAGCATTGTGGTTTAATGAGGCAATGCACAAATGATTTGATTCATAATTAACTAAAAAAGAGCATAAAGGTGAAATAAATGGTAAAGATAAACTGCAAAAAGTCAGCTGATTCCTCAAACTGGGGAACAATCAAGAATGGAGTCCCACAGGGTTTGGTCTTGGGTCCTTTGCTGCTGTTGATATATATTAATGACTTGCCATTCTGTATACAAGAATATGCAAAGCTAGTTCATTTTTCTGATGATACTAGTAATCACACCTGACATATAGAAATTAACTGATGAAATTGAAAATAATGTCTTTCAGAAAATTATTAAGTGGTCCTCTACAAACGGACTTTTACTAAATTTTGATAAAACGCAGCATATACAGTTCCATACAGTAAATGGCATGCCATAGTTAATAAATAGAGTCTGTCGACAGAAGTATGTAGGTGAAGTAGAATATTCAAAGTTTTTAGGTGTGTGGATTGATAAGAAATTGAATTGGAAACAGTAGATTGATGATCTACTAAAACGTTTCAGTTCAGCTACTTATGCTATCACTGTTATAGCAAACTGCGATGACAAAAAACTCAGCTAATTAACTTACTACGCCTATTTTCATTCACTCCTTTCCTATGGCACCATATTTTGGAGTAATTCATCACGAGCAGAAAAGTATTCATTACACAAAAGCATGTAACTAGAATATTTTCTGGAGCCCACCCAAGATCATCCTGTAGACACTTATTTAAGGATCTAGTGATCTTCACAAAACATGTATTCACTTGTGGAATTTGTTATTAATAACCCAACCCAATTCAAAAGAAATAGCAGTGTGCATAGATACAACACTAGAAGGAATTATGCTGCTACAAATGTCTTCGGTCACTTATCAGATAACATAAAATGTCTGACAGCGAACCAGCATTTAAGAACAAATTGAAAGAATTTCTGAATGACAACTTCTGCTACTCAGTAGATGATTTTTTACAAAGAAAATAGTAATTTTACAAAGAATGAAAATAAAATACTTTTTTAAAATAAAAAGTTTTTTTAATGTGTATGTAATGTTATCTTTTACTAAACAGACACGTTCCACATCATTACGAAATGTAATGGAACAAGTATTAATCTATGTACGAACGTAGGCTTTCGCGGTCATTATTGTTAACGTTAAAGTTCTTCTGAGCTATTTGCCGCGTCATGATAATAAAATCTTTCCAACGTTTCGGATCCGTTGTAGAATCCTTCCTCAGGAAATACTGACTTGTTACCTCCTTTTGCTGGTCTTATAAAGCGTGTACTGTCTTAACAGTTTAGTTTTGATTGGTGTTTCTGTTAGGTGGAAATAGGAAAGGAAGATGCGCTTTATTGGTGATTGCATCGGTGATTCCTATTGGTGGAAAACAGGAAGTTGTAGCGTGCGCGCTCTTGGCAACGGAACTGTCGGCTTAGTTCTTCTGGGTAGCGACGAAGTTGCCACGCTGTTAGGAACGCCCATCTGCGGCCTGAGGGCCCGTTGTACCGCTCGCCGCGAAGCGTCGCCGTGTTGTCAACACCGGAAACCAAGGCGGTGAGAGTTTGTACCCGTCTACTCTGTTCATGTCGTAGGGGTGTCTACTGATCTCGATTGCCAGCACTGTCTCAGATAAGATAAACGATCAGCACAAACGAAAGTTTGAAGCTTTAGTTCGGAAAACTGAAAAACAAGATCCAACAACATCTGCTGCAGGAACCGTGATCAATCTTTCTTCACACGTAATCAGTGAAGCCAGCATGAATGTGTTGGAGAAAGGACTAAACTTCGCTATAACACCGACTCGAATACTGTGTGAAGATATAATAGAGAGTGTTGAAGCATCCCTACAACACTTACCGCAAGATAAGGCAGAACTACTGAGACAAGAAACCTCCAGAGTACTTCTACGCACCAAGCTCCCTAAAAAGAACATTTCACTTGAAGAACACAGAGCTGTGACGGAAATAAAGAAAAACAAAGACATTGTCGTCTTGCAGGCAGACAAAGAAAATGCCACAGTCGTATCGGACACGGCACAGTATGAAACTAAGATGAAAGATCTTCTAAATCAACCATTCTACCGAGAGTTAAAAGGCGACCCAATGGCCAAGATAGTGAGAAAGACGCAGGCTCTCATAAAGGAGTCAAGAATTGCTTTTGACACAGCCAGGATACTGATCCCGAAAGTACCAGTAGCACCCAGGATTTATGGGGCACCTAAGGTTCATAACAACTCCTGTCCATTACGTTCTATAGTCTGCAGCATTAATTCACCTACATACTTCACAGCAAAGCATCTAGCCAAGAAATTACGCAAGCATGTTGGCAACACAAGCTCTTACGTGAAGAACTCTGAACATTTTATTGAACTTATTCTGAACACGAGCATCTCTCCCACCGATTTGATGGCGAGCTTCGACGTGGAATCACTCTTCACAAACGTTCCTGTGGAGAACACGGTGGCCCTGTTACAGGATCTCATACCCGCAGACATCTGTGAATTACTGAAACACTGCCTGATGTCTACCTATTTCAGGTGGCAAGGCAAATTCTATGAGCAGACGGTCTGAGTACCTATGGGCTCTCCTTTTTCATCTGTAGCAGCAGACATCTTCATGAATGTTTTGGAGGAGACAGCTTTGAACTCAGCACCACTACGACCAAAGTACTGGGTTAGGTATGTCGACAACACCATTATATGGTCACACGGAAAGGAAAAGTTAGCTGAATTCCTTGAACATCTCAACAGCCAGCATGAGAAAATAAAACCCACCTTGGAAGTAGAAAAAGATTGTTCCATCCCTTTTCTGGACGTACTAGTGTTCAAAACAGCAACAGGCACACTAGGCCATAAAGTGCACAGGAAACCAACCAACACCGACCGGTACTTGCACGCGCAGTCTTATCACCATCCGACGCAAAAGAATTCAGTTCTACGCACACTAGTCACCAGGGCACACCGGATTAGTGATGGCAATAATTTGGACGATGAACTCACCAAGTTTCGATCGACATTCCACGCCAATGGATATAACAACATAAGCATCCAGAAAGCCATAAAACCACTGAGAATTAAGAAAAACGACACAGAAGTCGAAGAATTACCGGTAGCTCGTTTGTCATACATTAAGGGAACTAGTGAGCGCATTGGAAAAATATTACGACGACCTGGCATCAAACCCGTTTTTTCCAGCAATAACAGAATAAAAGATATCCTCACATAACCTAAGGATCCCATAGAAAATCTGAATACTGCTGGTGTTTATAAAATAAACTGCGGATGTGGAACAGTATACGTAGGAGAAACAGGAAGGCCTATCCATGTACGAATGGCAGAACATGAGAGGTACATACGTTTAAATTAGCACAGCAAGTCAGCGGTTGCAGAACACGAGGAACAGTGCAAGCATAATATAAACTTCAAGGACGTACAAGTGCTCTCTAAAACAGTCATTTCAAACGAAGAAGAAATTAGTGAAGCAATCGACCGTCTTGCCTTCCGGTGTAGACAACAAGGCGACGCTTCGCGGCGAGCGGTACGATGGGCCCTCAAGCCGCAGATGGGCGTTCCTGACAGCGTGGCAACTCCGTCACTACCAACAAGAACTAAGCCGACCTTTCGGTTGCCGCCGTTGATGGCCAACAGCGCGCATGCGTACAACTACCTGTTTTCCACCAATAGGAATCACCGTTGCAAACACCAATAAAGCGCATCTTCCTTTCCCATTTCCACCTATCAGAAACACCAATGCAAACACCAATCAAAACTAAACTGTTAAGACAGTACACGCTTTATAAGACCAGCACAAGGAGGTAACAAGTCAGTATTCCCTGAGGAAGGATCCTGCAACGGATCCGAAACATTGGAAAGATTTTATTTTCATGACGCGGCAACTAGCTCAGAAGAATTTTAACGTTAAGTATTAATCTAATCTTATACAATCTACAGGAAGGGGGATCAGCAGACAGTCCCATCTGGGCTGGAAACCCATTGATTGGAGTGTAATTGTCTTCAGTGGTGAACGCCGGATGGAATCGAGCCCGATGACAGACTATAGACGACCTGGACTAGGATGGACTACCAAACTCACTGTCGCCCGCCACACAGCCCGAAAGCAGGGAGTGGTGTCATTTCATTTCATAACAGCACGCCTTTGTTTGTCATCTGCCAACAACCTTACAGAGTAGCGTCACGTAGCTGAGACTGCGTTATACCTCAGTCACAGGTGATATAAACATCAAATAATAAATCAATGTCCAGATGCATATTTCGTCTCTATATACAAAAGTTACTGAATTAAAGGAGAGAGATTGAATTAAAATTTGTGCCGCTGTCAGTGTTGTGGAGGGGGACGTACTTTAAGAGAGGCCGTGCAATCAGCGTATCCATTGACTGTGGCTTAGTGGGTTCAGTCCTTACCGAGTAATTAGGAGGCCATGGCTTCGAATCCCGTCCGCGGCACAAATATTAGTTCAATGCCTCTTGCTCAATTTATTATCTTTAAATAATAAATCAGTGTCTATAGACACTGAGGCTTTTGCGGATGATGCTGTAGTATATAGAGAGGTTGTGGCAATAGAAAATTGTATTGAGATGCAGGAGGATCTGCGTCGAATTGACGCATGGTGCAGGGAATGGCAATTAAAGCTCAATGTAGACAAGTGTAATGTGTTGCGAATACACAGAAAAAAAGATCCTTTACTATTTAGATACACTATAGCAGGTCAGCAACTGGAAGAAGTTAATTCCATAAATTATCTGGGAGTAGTCATTAGGAGGGATTTAAAATGGAACGACCATATAAAATCAATCGTCGGTAAGACAGATGCCGGACTTAGATTCATTGGGAGAATTATAACGAAATGCAGTCCGAAAACAAAGGAAGTAGGTTACAGTACACTTGTTCGCCCACAGCTTGAATACTGCTCACCGGTGTGGGATCCGTACCAGATAGAGGAAGTGGAGAAGATCCAACGGAGAGCAGCGAGCTTCGTTACAGGATCATTTGGTAATCGTGAAAGCGTTACGGAGATGATCGATAAACTCCAGTGGAAGACTCTGCAGGAGAGACGCTCTGTCGCTCGGTACGGACGTTCGTCGAAGTTTCGAGAACATACCTTTAAAGAGGAGTCTAGCAGTATATTGCTCCCTCCTACGTATATCTCGCGAAGAGATTGTGAGAATAAAATCAGAGAGATTAGAGCCCACACAGAGGCATACTGACAATCCTTCTTTTCGCAAACAATACGTGACTGGAATAGGAGGGAAAATCGATAGTGGTACTCAAGGTACCTTCCGCCACACACCGTCAGGTGGCTTGCGGAGTATGGTTGTAGATGTAGATGAAGACATATTTTGGTGGAATTGAAGGAGAGGCAGTGACTTAAAAATTTCTGCCGTGGCCAGGATTCGAACACGGTACCTTCCACTTACTAGGCAAGCGCTGTAACTACTACGCCACCATGGCCTTACGGATTTAGTGATTGCACGGACTGTCTTAAAGCACCTCTGTCTAGCTGTAAATATTCAGTGAATTATGTGTGTCGCGTCTCGTACTTTTCCTCAGATAATGTCAGTGGAGTGTGCTGGCGGCTGATAGTGCAAGAATCGAGTCAGTTAGTAAATATGAAATGTACGGGACGGGCATTCAGAATGAGGGTGTTGGTACGTACCGCCGCAGGTCGAGCACCCTGAGCCTTGGCAGGAAGGCGGCGGGCGTGACGTCAGAGAGCCTGTTGTTGGGGGCGTGCAGCTCGCGCAGCGCGGGCAGGCCGCTGGTGCCGTCCAGGGAGTCGAGCCCGCAGCACGCCAGCCGCAGCCGCTGCAGCGAGCCCAGCCCGCAGCCCAGGTCCCTGCCGGCACCACCACACCACACCACACCTGGCGTAACTTATGTAGAAAATACAACACTAAACAAGGCTACAGGTAAGACAGGTTTGTAACAGAACATACAGTGAAAGTAGTAAACTGACATAGAGGGACAGGAGGAGGAGGAGATGGACAGGGAGAGGGAGGAGGTGGAGGCACGCAGGAAGATGGGAAAGGAGGAGCAGATGAAGATAGGAAAAGGTGATGGGCAGGGGGAGGAGGGGGGCGGGATGAGGTGGACAGGAGAGTGGCTGGAGACATGGACAGAGAGGGGAGGGGGGGAGGACATGGAGTGGAAGGAGGAGAGGGGTAGAGACAGGACAGAGAGAGGACAGAGATACGGGGAAGCAGGGTATGCAACAAGCTTTCCATTTCCCATTCACGGTGGATTGTGAAATGACACAAATCAGGAATGAGCGCTTTCTGTATTCTTTCTTTTACATTTACATCTAGTGTGTGTGTGTGTGTGTGTGTGTGTGTGTGTGTGTGTGTGTGTCGTTTACAGGAGAGGGACCCTACCTGAGCGAGGAGAGGCAGGAGCCGTCCAGGTTGAGCTCGCGGAGCCTTGGCACGTACAGGCTGAGGCGCTGCAGGCTGCTCTCGCGCGCGATCACGCGCAGCTTCAGCTCGCGCACCGCGGGCAGCGACTCCGTGCCCGACACCTGCCGCTGAACACAACACCTCTCACTACACACTCACTGCCTGCACCTCACCACTATTGTACACTGCCGGAAATAAAAAAAATAGCACATACCTTTAGAGGTTCCCAATTCCCTCCAGATTCAACCGTTTAAACCATAGTCACGTCAACAGTCGATCTGGGAAGTTTAAACGAGGAATAATAGCTAATGGATTTTCTATATATGGGTCAAAACAATTAGGGCAGCGGTCCAGGTCCGGACCGCGGAAGGCCAAAAACTGGACCGCTAAAAGTATTTTCACAGTGTAAGTTACATACTCTATGTATTAGAAAAAGATTTATTCTGTACGTAACAACACCGAGCTACAAGGAAATGGGAAATTAATATGGGAATTGGTTCAATGTGTGTCATCGTTCCGTCGCAAAGTGATTCGTTGAAAGAGACGTTTTAAGTCAAGAATTCCTTTATTTTGCAACAATTTGTAATATAAAAATAATCCAGAAATAGACAATCCATATTGTCAAATCTCTTGAAAGATCGTAAGAAGAAATGGGCAGTAAGATTCAAAGCAATATACTACTTTTCACGATTCTTAAAATCACCTTTTGAGGTTTCTCCTGCAGCAGAATGGACGGTACTGGCTCGTATGTTTGGCTCCACATATATTTGTGAAATTTCATTATAAAAATGAATTTCTTGGGGAATAATTTTCGTTCAAGACTAACGACCGATCACTTTGAAGACACTATTCGCATAAGCTGCTCCGCACGTGAACACAAGTTTAAGAACCTGCTCAAGACAGCAAATGTAATTTTTTTCATGGACTTTTTTAATACATATACTCATATTTCTTAGTGAAAATTAAAATAAAAAAGTATGTATACTGTATGACCTGTTTCTGGAATTTCCATTTTATTTCGTACTTTTTGTGAGTGAAATTAAAAATAACTAGCAAATTATATAAGTTTTTTATTGTTTATACATTATTATTTTACATCTATTGTATTTCATATTATTTTTGAGTGAAATTAAAATAATTAATAATAAAGATGCGGTTTTACATCTGAACCTCGATAAAAATTTTAAAAGTATCCGGACCCCATCTAGGATTACTTGCCGACCTCTGAATTAGGGGATCTAATATCTGTAAATATAAATTTATAGCTGCGGACCATCAGTAACTCTGTTCCCTTAGAACAGTAGTTTCAGGAGAATTAGGGGATCACTTGAGATATCTAGGTTCTGAACTGTCGCCATCAGCAGAATGAACTAAAATGGTTCGACGTCTTCCTGTAGGTTCTACGAAGTGGAAACAACGACGTTACGGCAACGGATATAGTGGTAATGACAGAAATTTGCTGCAAAGAGGATTGGTGTTGCCTTGTGTTTACTCTAACAAACGAATTACACAAGCAGTTTGGTTCAGATATTGTAGTGAGCATGTGACGATACATGACTAACTTTAGCAGTTTACAACGTGCAAAATCATAGAAAAAAGACTCAAAAGTTTTCTTACCTATTGTATACAAAGCTCACGAAGAACACGACTTTTTCTTCAGTTCTAAAACTAGCGAGTTATGCACTGGTTATATTGTTTGTAATACCTACTAAAGCTAGTTGTTAACATAAAATGTATGAAACTCAAAATCGATTTTGATAAGCTCATTGCTGAAGTTTTCTTTCGTAAATTACATGCAAATTAAATCTATACTTTAACACATTTATGATTTATTAAACATTACGTAACTAAACATTGTTTATTATTTTTCATTTATTGAATCATTATCTTATAGATGAAGTGGAAAAAATATTCAGTTATTTTAGACTGGGCGACACACCGGTTTGTTTACATTTTCTTATAACTGAATTCAGCGGCACTGAACAAAGACTGTCAAACCGGGAAGACTTTACATCTATGTTTAAGCCTATATTCATAATCCTTCTTAGAAAAATCGTCCAGATCTCCTATTTTATCTTACAACTGTGTCAATTTCCTGGTGATTTAAAAGATGGCTAATCAAATGTTCAAATGTTTGTAAATCTATCGGACCAAACTGTGTGGTCATCAGTCCGTAACTTACAAACTACTTAAACTAAGGTAAACTAACCAAAGTACACACACTCACACACAAACCCATGCCCCAGGGAGGACTCTAACCTCCGATGGCGAGCAACCTCGCGCTCTGCAGCGAGGCGCCTTACACTGCTCGGCTACTCCAACGCGCCGATGCCTAATCAGTGGCTTTAAGAGATATGTTCGCTTCGCATAATATCTGCTATACACTTCTCAACACCACACCAGATGCCTCACGTGTTTTCAGTTGGCTACTGTCAATGTTAGGGCCAGCATCATTTCCCCATGAGTGATCTGCTTCAAACTATTCTGAACAAGTTGCACACTCGGAACACTACAACCGTAAATTGTTTCTGCAACATTTGGCACTTTTCTGATCCTTTAACCACAACAAATACTTTCCACAGAATATAACTGTCAATACACATGCACTGGAAAAGAAAGCACTTACATTCAAAGTAGACTCCGCAACACATGATGTTATTGTCTGAAGTGTCGCGTGGTACCGTGAATGACCCCACCACCGATCCACCCCCTGCCTACCTGCACACAGAAATCGTAAGCGGCGGTACCACGGCACCAGACCTCCTTCAGCCAGCTGTAGCATGTCGCCACAGAGTAACATATACAGAGAAGAAGGCGGCCCTTAACCTCTGTTCTACGCTCCCCTCGTAGTTCCGTAAGATGCTAGCAGGTGTCAGGCGGTTCCCTGGCTTAGGGTACCTCTCGCACGTCAGAGGGTAGCGTGAAGGGGAGACTGAGGGGAGAACTCGTGCCGCCTGCCACGAGGCCACGGCTGTGTCCGGCTTGCTGGCGTTTGAGGGGAAGTGGTGGTGGGGTCAGCCGCTACCTGCCGCCTGCTCTGACCAGTTGTAAAGAGCTGCTTCTGATCTCAGCGCCATCATGGGACACCTTACGGAAATGCTTCTGCACCCTCCGCCCCGCGCCCCTGAGCATGTGACCGGGCCCATACGGAGGTTTCCCTTCTGTATATATATGTCTGTGTTGTAGTGGTTACCATGGCAATCAAGTGTTAACAGAAGGTCTTGTGAGTGCTGACCTCCACGCCAGTGGGGCTTGATATGTATAGTGTTAGCGGTTTATAAGAAGTCACACGTGTTACTTTTGTGATTACTGAGAAAAGAACGTGTAGCTATATAGTAAAAAAGATTGGAACAATTACTACTATGACTTCTACTATAGAAAATCAAGAGGCCCGGTCTTCCTCACCTTCCCTGATGAGTCACAACTGCCCTAATATCATTTTACGGAAACTACATTTTGCATTTGCCCCTATTTATATACCTCATTTAAAATGTAAGAATTTTCCATGGAACAATGTGGCTTTTACAAAATTATTAGTGTAATGTAGCTGCAAGACAAACCTAACTATTTTTTATATACGATGTGCAGTGTCCGTGTTTATTGATAGAACTAAGCAAATGTACTCGCAATTGCGAATATTAATCAGCATCAGCTGTATTGTGTAATGGTGACATATGAAAATTTGTGCCAGGCTGGGACTCGAAACCGGATTTCTCGCTTATCGCGAGCGGTCGCGTTACCATTACGCTACCCGCGCACGCTTCCAGGAACGACCCAAACCTTCATATGCCACACACTGTCTACTGCCTATGAGTGCTCCTACATTACACGATGTAATTCCCGCACAAGGTGAGACTTTTTAGTATATTTGTCGCAAGCCTTGCTATGACTGATTTTAAATACAATGTGCAGTTTCCGTGTTTACTGATAGAACTGAGTAAATGTCCTTCAGACATGCATGCATGTCTGAAGGCGACTACAGCTGCTAATGTAAATACAAGAAATGTATTCGCAATTGCGAATATTAATCAGCATCACGACATTTGGTTAGTTCTGTCCATAAACACGGACACTCCACATCGTATTTAAAATCAGTCATGGCAATGCTTGCGACAAATATACTAAAAAGTCTCACCCTGTGCGGTAATTACATCATAGAACGTACGAGCACTCATGGGCAGTAGACAATGTGTGGCATATGAAGTTTTGGGTCGTTCCTAGACAAGTGCGCGGGTAGCGTAATGGAAACGCGACCTCTCGCGATAAGCGGGAAATCCGGGTTCGAGTCCCGGCCTGGCACAAATTTCCATATGTCACCATTACATCATACAGCTGATGCTGATTAATATTCGCAATTGCGAATACATTTCTTGTACTTTTATTTTATTTTCAAATCAAACGTTTTTAAAGCTGCGGAACCAAACTGCAGTCCCTAGACTTACAAACATTTAAAGTAACTTATGTTAAGAACAATATACACACCCATGCCCAATGGAGGATTCGAACCTTCTACAGGGAGCAAACGTGCACTCCGCAGCAAGACGTCTTAGAGCAAATGACCCATTCTTTTTTACCAACGGTCAGTAACGGTATAGTACCGCTCTTTACGGTCTGTATCTTAAACTTTCGAATTTCCTAATATGGCATGATATGAACCTTAGGTCATTCAACGCCGTGCCGTGTTCCATATGCGACGATTCTGCCATCTATACAGCGAGTGCAATTTATTCCTGCAGCATTCCCACTCAGGCTGCTTGGGGGCGTGGTGATGCGAGTGTGGCTTCAGGTGGCAAGGGATGGCCCGCGGGCCAACGGACTGCCTGCGGGCCAATTTTGTGGTTGTCCCTGTAACACCACATCGCGACTATAGCATTAGAATCACGGTATTCCGACATTTTTATCGTTACGTAATTTTAATCATTTGTTAAGAGGCAGAATTTTCTCATTTTTCAAAATTTTTAGAAAATTCAAATTATATCAGCGTAATTCAGAGTAATAGTATCCAGGAAATACTTAGGTCAAAACATCTCGTATATCAGAGATCATTTGTCAGATTGCTATTATAATCAGTACCCGCAGTTGAGTTATTTTAGAGCTGGGTTTGAACATGACTCGAACTGTTCGAATAGTTTACGTCAGAGCTCGGGAAATCTCGGGAAATGTTCGAACTTTCGATCACGACGCTATCTAGCAATGTCAGGAGGTACTATCTCTACGATTTAAAACGATGCTATCTATTCTGTGCTGTGCAGTATACGATTTATAACGAAGATAGGGTGTCATTAATGTACTATAGGGATTGATAAGTGTGAAATTTCGACTATAGTAGCTTCTAGGATGCAGGTCATAAGTGAAAACAGTAGCGAATATAGGCTATAAGTAAGCGATAGCAATAGCGATTTAAAATTCTAGTGCTGCGATCTAGCGACGCCTGTTCATACTACGTACATAGCTGCTCGTGCACCGTTTATTCAGAGGTCGCAATCAGTTTATATTTTATTTCCTTTACTGGGTATTAAATTTCTAGTATTTTCCCTATTTCATCTCTCTTAATCTTGTTTTCAAGGCGATTAAAACGTGGTAACATTTTTATGTCACTGTACCAAATGAACAGGGAATGGAATGGTCATTTGCAACCCATCTCTTATAATCGCATTAAATGTAATTTCTACTTAAGAAGGATTCACATTTTTTTCCTTTGAATGTTAGCCGTCAGTAATGAGGTTCAGTAGTTCTGTTCTAGTAGTAGATATTTTGTTTATCAATGGATCATATCTTTCAGTGACACCACACACGTTACATACAGTATGCACTGTTTTAAACAGAATATACAGTTTTTCATAGTGTTGATCTTCTGTTGCTTTACACGTACTTGTACTTCCTATGAAATTAGTTCCGAGCAAAGCGATAGCCCGCTAACTTAAAAATTTCCCGCTTATCGTTGGCAGATACGCAGCGCCAGTCATTTATTATCTGAATGTTCGAACAGTTCGATACTGTATCGAGGTCTCCGCTGTATCGGGAATTCCCGAACATGTTCGAACGCGAGTATCATTTGCCCATAGACCGGTCTATGCATTTGCCCAGCCATATCTCTATGTTCTCAGCTTTCTCTATGTGCTTAGCTCTCTACGTGTTTAGCTCTCTATGTCACTAGATTTCACTACGCGCTTAGGTCTCAGTGGGACTAGCTCTCAGTACTTAGCTTAAAGTATTATACGCGGTTTAATTCCAAGATAGGTAAAAACCCGATAAAATATTAAATTTTTAATATAAATATCGTGATCATATGCGAAAGCGAACATTATCTTTGGACTTTGATCGGGATAGGCGAGGACGAAAGAATTTGAAACTTCTGCCTCCAGTAATAAACTGATGAACATTCGTGAGATTGAAATTTGAACTTATTTGGCAAGTTTAATGCAATAACTTTTCAAAGACGTATCTTGAAGAATTAAAGTTCGTAATCAATATATAAGACAGAGTGATTAATACAAACAAACTTTGACTAAAATAATCACGAATTGTGAACTTATAAAAGTGTGTACTGTGAAACTGTTATGAATGTAACTACTGATTTCAGAGTAGAGATTCTATGAACCTTAAAAATCTTAAACAGTTATTCGAGTATTTAGTTCCCTAATATTGTCGCAGCATATGCTAAAAATGAAAATATATCTGTGATATTCCTAAGAAATTAATTAACGTCTGAAGGAATATAACTAACGGTTTTGGTCAGGAGAAACTTATGGTGAAATTTTCTAAAGAATAATTCTATAAAGGAAGAGGATCAGGCAAAAACAGTATCTTTGTGACGGACGTCAAATTATCTGAACTACCGGGACTCAATGATTCAAATTTTTATTCTTTGGTTTATTAAATATCAGCCCATGAGAAACGGATTTTCATGCTCAAACATTACAAAAAGTCTTTAAGTTTAAATGAAATCCAGAAACGATATTTACAGTGAAAAATTCAACAAAGATAAAAATTTTATTAACTGCGAAGAAGTACCAGGTCTACCAACTTAATTTTCATACTGAGGTGACAAATAGAATTTTGAACCTATACATCCAATGAAAATCAAGACGTAATCTACAGCTTACAGCTTCTCTAATTTTATTTATCATGTCTTCCTCTGTAGATGGGTGCTAACAAAATATATTCGCATTCGAAAGAGAAAGTTGGTGAAAGAAATTACGCAAATAGATCTCATCGCAACGAGTGATGTCTTTGTTTTAATGATGTCCACCACCAGTGGCGGCGATTGGACGATAGAAGTGGGGGGGGGCAAAATAAAATCTAAAACTAAATATGGCATTGTAAGAAATTGTTTCGTGTTATAGTTTGATTTTTGCACCTACAGGCCTATAATGCCAAATGCGAGGAAAAACAAAAGACAATATACAATTGTAATTGCCATAAGTTGTTTAATTAAGTTGTCTAGTAAAATACAACTGTTACAAACAAAGGAACATTAGTTTAATTATAAACAAAAATAACAGACAATAGCGTAATTTAACATGATACATCTTGTCAAAGCATAATTACTTTAAAACAAAGCTATGTGCCTTGGTTTCCGCCTGGCATAAATTTCCACACATTCTTTTAATTTGATATTTTTAGCCTCATCTTTTTCAATGGCTAGTGTAGCTAAATGTGTTAAACATTCTTGAAGCATAGAATTCCTCAAGTACTTTTTGATCCGTTTGAGGACATTGAAAGATCGTTCTGCCGTTGCAGTGGACACCGTGTAATGTTTCTGCTATGTTGCACACTCCTAAAAATCATTTGCCAACATAGAAACACGAAATATCTGATACCTAAAGTAAAACTTCATTACCGGACATGTGAGATATCACATTTTCGCCTTCTCTTTGAAATTCTATTAACACTATTAGTAAAATACCTTTAAGAAATAGTACGTTGATTTAAATATAACTTTGGCTGACCTTTTACGTAATTTTCAGTTTTTTATACTATCGTAAATAATAGCTGCAAACACTAAAAATGCATTACACTTAGTTTCGGAAATTGCTGAACCTATATAGATACTAATTTGTATAAAAACAAGAATACTACATGTTATAACTATTGCACAACATGATTTCATATATACTTTTTGTTTAAATAAATTAGGGCAGACCATGTTTTATATATCACTGGATCCTAAATTAAATACTGATAATTTTTCATGCACTAAAATTAATAATCCGTTTGGTACTAAGAAACTATCTTCGAAATTAACAAAACTTCGACAACCATATACAAATCCGTATTAATAAATAATTTGACCACAAACTGAAACACATTAAAATTCCATGTCACAATAATATTGCGCCTACACAATATTGGCAAAACAAATATGTGTGCACTTCGAAAATATGCATAATGTAAATAATTTGAGCACAGTAAACACTAGTCAAAAGGATGACTTTAAATTTGTATACCACATTAAATGCAAATTTCATGAAACAAGTACATACATTGAGATAAATAGTCAAAGCTTAAATGTAATGTTTTAATTTCTGTATTTTGGCATATTTAATGTAAAAGAATATTGTTTAATTGTGAATTACAAAACTTTGTCATCAATCTTATTACGCGGTTACGTAGAAAGATGGTTGGAGAGAAACCGTGTTTAGTTAGTCTTCGAGGAGTCTTCTAATAGTCTTCTAGCAGCCACAAGCCTGTAAGCAGTTCTGTTGGCTTGCCGCTGCATTTTTGTATTGTGCAATAATGTGATTGATTTGAACGTTGTTTAAGTGGAAATAAAATCGTTTCCATATCAACTGACATGTTTCTAATTTACGAAAAGATCCTGTAAAATCAAATGTTTTAGTGAATGCCGAAACAGCTCACAACGCAATGGACCTCAGCCAGCATATAAGAAAAGTTCAACTTCACCTACAGTGGCATGACTTTGTTATAGACTGTGAACTAATAAAAATTTCCGTGATTCAGGAAAATATTAGGGCTTAGTTTGAGTCATTCCGAAAAAGTGTGACGGCCGTTAGAACCGGGATAGTCAAAAACAGTTTCAGTAGCTTGAAAAATTAGGGAATACATACTGGTTGTGAACATTTTCAGACTTAAATTGTGAAACCAAATTTGGCACAAGATGACGATCTATTTGGTCTGAATCATGCTTCTTTCTTGAAAATACATCGATTTCTGAGACTAAATTATCATTTTCCAAACCAAATGCGGAACTCACAGCAAAACATGCTTCTTTGATACGGTCGTTAAAAATTGAGTTGTTATTCATTGAAGCCGTCAGCAGTAGCTCCATGTTGCAGAGTAGAGCTAGCTGTTTGCTTTTTTTATTGTTTTTTTTTATTTTTTATTTTTATTATTTTTTTCAAACCTTGACCTAATGTTCTCTACTTTTGGAACTCTTCTTCATTTCTCAAACAATTTATGGACATAACTACGCCGTCAGCCACCTGGACTCTTCATGAATGGATACATCATGATTCTGTATGTACTTTGAAAGAATGTTAGATTTTTCAAAAAAGTACTTCATAGTATTCAATACAAAAATAAACTCAAACTTGGTAATACATGTGATCAATCCGTGAGCATCTACACTAGTTTTGGAGTCAGTAGCTTCAATATTTTCCAGAGTGTGCAGTATATCTATTAAATGTTGTTGAACTGCTCGCAAGCTTTCATATCTGCTGCTAAATCTTGTGTCACTTAGTGCTTTCAAGGACAAATCTTCATTTATTCCTTCTTTGACTGCACATGCTGCACTTTTTACTGTGGCAAATACTGCATGTCTTTTAGGCGAAGCCTCAATAAAACAGAATAGTTGTTGGACTGTGCTAAAAACGTTGCGAACAGAAGGAAAGTTTTTAGATGCATCGGCAAGTGCAAGATTTAGAGAAAGCAGATAGAAATGTACAAACATAACATACGGATTTTGTTCTTTCATCATCACAGCGGCAACCACTCATGTTTCCCGCTCCGTCATTGCGCTGAGCAATTATATTTTTAAGGTCTATGTCAAGTTCACCGAAAATTGAAACAAGCAGCTTGTATAACGTTTCACCGTCAGTCAAATCAGTTTTGTAAAAACCAAGAAAGTTTTCTTTGATTTCGAGCTTTTCTGTTACATATCTTATAACAAGAGTCAATTGTTCTTGATGTGACACATCTGGAGTTTCATCAACAATCACGGAGAATTGTTTCGATTTTTTAGCATCATCAAATATGTACTGCTTGGCCAAATTTGCCATGATTTCATTCATTTCATTTTGAACATCGTGATGAAGATAATTGAAAACCTTATCTCAGTCTAAAAATTTTTGTTTTAATAAAGAGTTTTCTGTTGATCTCAGCTTCAATAACTCGACATAATTACCCCTGTTATCAGAGTCCTCATTTTCTCTATGACCCCGAAGTGCTATTCCCTGCTTGGCCATGAAAAGTAGGGACTGGAATAAAATCTTCAGATAATCACGATTTTTTTAACTTCCTCTTGATGATGTGTTGATATTTTGCTTACCACACTTTGTTTACTTTTAAAACCTTCCTGCCAACGTTGAAGATCACTGAGATGAGAAGAAGTTTTTTCGTGCTCTTTAAAGCGTTTGACTGTTTTTTTTCTACGCCAAACACAGAGAACAACCTTTGTGCTGGAACAGTACTATCCGCAAACTGTAACCTGGCTTGGGGGCCACCTCTCGGAAAATCTCGGCAGCAGTCGGTAGATTTCGTGACATAGCGAGTTGCAGATGTTCGTTGCCAACTGTGCAGCGTAGACTGCATTTGTCGTTTCCTTTGTTGCTTAGCCGTGATGTTGCTGTCAGTGTTTAGTTGCTGCGTTTACAAGAAAAGGAAGCTTGATCCTGTAGAGGTTGTTGTTGTGGTCTTCAGTCCTAAGACTAGTTTGATGCAGCTCTCCATGCTTCTCTATCCTGTGCAAGCCTTTTCATTTCGTGTCTACATTTTCTATCTTCCCTGTTTCGACCATAGTAGCTATAGATGTATAGCTCATTAATGCACCACACAGAAAATCCAGTCGGCATATGCCTTTTTTTTTTTTTTTTTTAGCGAGATAGTTCCAACCCTGGAATCTTTTGACGACGATGAGGTAGTGGCATTTCAGTTAAGGTTTATGCAAACTGTTTCTGAAATTAAGAAATGTAAAATGTCATGGGATAAAATTAATACTGCCGCTCACCCTAGTACATCACGCATATATGCGTCATGTTTAACCCTTTATCACTAACAAGCAATTAACAAATGCAAAAGAAAAATAATCTCTCACCCGCTACCGACACAAAGCGTTACGAACAAGCAATGGAGTAATTTTCAGGGACATGTTCCAGATCCTCCACGCCATCACAAATCTCTGAAAATTCATGTATTGGGACGTTCGATTTTAACCTATGTTTTACTTTTTTTAATATGATTCGAAAAAAGTACATTCTTTAGAATAACAAATCTTTTTAAAATTTTTAACTATTGATTTTTCCACTCATCGGATTGTAATTGCTAACATCTGTATAGGCTGGAAACATTCCCAGAAGGATGTGTTGCTGTGCTGAATGGAACTCTTCATTCGTGCACGTAGTCGTCAAAAGTCCATAAACTCATCCGAAAATAATAATAAACTTATCTCCCCTTAATTCCTTAAAAAGGGCAGAGAATGCATCCACTTCGTCTATTCTCGTATTGAGTGGATGAACCCAATGCAACCTTCTTCTTCTTCTTCTCTTCAAACGTCTGTACAAGACAAGCCACGCTAATAACTGAACATGCTCCATTTGCAGTCTGGGAAGGCAACTGCAGACGGAAGGCTGTCACAACACGGCACGGCATGCCGTATAGCTGTTGGGTGGCTGTGAAGAGGCGTGGATCTCGTGTCGGCCCGGCAGGAATGGCGGCTTGTCGGCTGCCGGGTTGATGTGAAGTAAGCCGAGCACCCACTCACCAGAAGCCAAGTTACAGTTTGCGTATAGTACTGGCGCGCAGAGAGATATTTACGATGAGGCAGTGCACATGACACTGGGTTTGGCTACGATCGTCAACTGTCGTCAGATGTCGTGTGCGAAGACGGAGCCTCCTTCTCTACTACAATGTCGCGCCGAGCATGTGTACCACCATAATTCCCACTTTTAGCTATGTTACAATTGTGCAAATCAGTTTTAAAAGTATACAAGTATTACTACGCTAAAAATTGAATAATTTAATCATATTTTTCCCAGAAAGTGGGGGGGGGGGGGCAACTGCCCCCCCTGCCCCCCCCCCCTAATCGCCACCACTGTCCACCACAACTCGTGCATCATTCCTGTGACACCTCTCACCTATATCGCGATAATACAAAACAAGCTGCCCTTCTCTGAACTTTCTCCAAATCGTCTGACAATCTCACTTGATGGGGAACCCACAATGCGCAAATATAAAACGAAGTCAACACAACTGTCGCCCCAGTCACAAACCAAACCAGGTCGCCGCCCAGTCACACCTGGTATAAGTGATACTATTGCCACGCATTTAAAATTGTTGCTCAGTGGCCGGCGGCCAGTGCACACGTGAGCAGCAGCAGCTCTACATTGTACGGTAACCGGCTTCTTAATAGAAGCGACTTATTTACATTTCGTGTGTGCTTTCTCTTGCAGCTCTTTATACTTTAGTGTGCTCGCGTGTCTGCTTATTAAGAATCGCGTTTAGTTATCAGTTCAGTTACTGAATTTTTGATTTATTAGCTCGCGTATATATTTTTCAGATTCGCCGTTAATAAACAGTTCAGCGTTAGGTTTATATTTTGCAAAGCTCACTGTTTATCAAACTACTGTGTCCTCTGTCGTACTTACTTGGAAGAAACAAAGGTTTTTAGAATGGCTAGGAACTGTGACTGCTGCGAACGGATGGAGGCAGAGTTGGTGACTCTTCGCTCGCAGCTTCAGGCGGCGTTGGCTTCGCTGGCAACGCTTGAGACTGCGGTGGGTGGGCGCCGCTGTTGTGGGTCGCTCGCGGGGGTGCAGCAGACGCCCTGTGCGTCTGTTGTGCACTCCGATCGGCCTGCGGCTGTGGCCAGCCCGCTCACTGCCCGCGAGGAGGTAGCCCCCCAATCTGTGGTGGACTGGGAGGTCTCCTCAGCGCGTGTCAGGCGGCGTAAGACTTCCCGAGGGACCGAATTGGAGGCCTCCCCGGTTAGTCTTGCCAACAGATTCGAGGCGCTGTCTGTGGCAGGGGATGTTCCTGATGCGGATGGTGTCACTTGTCCTGTACTCGCCCCTCTGCCTTCAAGATCCGGGCACTCACAGAGGGTGGATTTGTTGGTAGTTGGGAGCGCCAACGTTAGGCGGGTAATGGAGCCCCTTAGGAAAATGGCTACTAGGGAGGGGAAGAATTCCAATGTGCACTCCGTGTGCATACCGGGGGGGAGTCATTCCGGATGTGGAACGGCTCCTTCCGGTGCCATGAAGAGCACAGGGTGCAGCCAGCTGCAGGTGGTGGCTCATGTCGGGACCAATGATGTGTGTCGCTTTGGATCGGAAGAGATCCTCTCTGGTTTTGAGCGGCTATCAGAAGTGGTTAAGACTGCCAGTCTTGCTTGCAAGATGAAAGCGGAGCTCACCATCTGCAGCATTGTCGACAGGACTGACTGCGGACCTTTGGTTCAGAGCCGAGTGGAGGGTCTGAATCAGAGGCTCAGACAGTTCTGCGACCGTGTGGGCTGCAGATTCCTCGACTTGCGCCAAAGGGTGGTGGGTTTTCGGGTTCCGCTAAATAGGTCAGGAGTCCACTATACTCAGGAAGCGGCTACACGGGTAGCGGGGACTGTGTGGCGTGGACTGGGCGGTTTTTTAGGTTAGATGGCCTCGGGAATACACAAAATGGGTTTCAGTCTCAAAGGGGGCAGGTCAGACACGGGAAGAAAGCAGACCTAAAAACCATTGGTGTAACAGTTGTAAATTGTCGTAGCTGTGTTGGGAAAATTCCAGAGCTCCAAGCGCTGATAGAAAGTACTGAGGCACAAATCGTTATAGGTTCTGAAAGCTGGCTGACGCCTGAGATAAATTCGGCCGAAATTTTTTCAAAGGGCCAAATGGTCTTCAGAAAGGATAGAATAAATAAAACAGAGGGTGGCGTGTTTATTGCTGTTACAAACGGTTTATCCTGCAGCGAAATTGAGGCAGATACTACCTGTGAATTGGTCTGGGTAGAGGTTATACCTGACCACCGAAATAAATTAATAATTGGATCTTTTTATCGGCCCCCTGACTCAGACGATGCGGTTGCAGAAATGTTCAAAGAAAGCTTGAATCATATTTCAAATAGGTATCCGAAGCATACTGTTATAATCGGTGGCGACTTTAATTTACCCTCGATATGTTGGCATAATTACGTATTCAAAACCGGGGGCAGATATAAAACATCGTCCGAACTAGTTCTTAATGCTTTTTCTGAAAACTACTTCGAACAGTTAGTTCATGAACCCACTAGAATAGTACGTGGTTGCGAAAATACTCTTGATCTAGCAACAAATAATCCCGAGATAGTAAAGAGCATCAAAACAGATACAGGGATTAGCGAACATCGAGTTGTAGTAGCGAGACTAAATATCGAAATTCCCAAATGCACCAAAAATAAACGAAAAACATATCTATTCGATAAAGCAGATAAAAATTCGCTTCACGCTTTCCTGAGTGATAGTCTCCAGTCCTTAAAAACTAAAAATGCGAGTGTAGATCAGTTGTGGCTTACTTTCAAAGACATAATATCAGTAGCAATCGCGAGATTTATACTAAATAAATTAATAAAAGACGGGGCTGACCCCCCGTGGTACACAAAACAGGTCATATCACTGTTGCAGAAACAAAGAAAAACGCATGCAAGATTTAAAAAGCACAGAATCCGCAAGACTGGCAATCTTTTACTGAAACTCGCAACCTAGTGCGGACATCAATGCGAGAAGCCTATAGTAGTTACCACAACGAAATCCTGTCTCGTAATCTTGCAGAAAATCCAAAGAAATTCTGGTCATATGTGAAGTACACTAGCGGCAAAACACAAACAATACATTCACTACGCTATAGCAATGGTAATACTACCGACGACAGTACTGCTAAGGCAGAGTTACTAAACTCAGCTTTCCGAAATTCTTTCACCAAAGAAGACGAAGTGAACACTCCAGTATTCAATCGAAGAACAGCTGCCAGCATGCGAAACTTAGAAGTAGATGTCCCTGGAGTAGTAAAACAACTTAAGTCACTAAACAAAAACAAATCTTCCGGGCCAGATTGTATACCAACTAGATTCCTCTCAGAGTATGCTGATGCAATAGCTCCGTACTTAGCTATAATTTACAACCGCTCACTCAGCGAAAGATCCGTACCCAAAGCCTGGAAAGTTGCCCAAGTTACTCCAATATTCAAGAAAGGCAATAGGAGTGATCCCCAAAATTACAGGCCCATCTCATTGACGTCGATTTGCAGTAGGATTTTGGAACATATACTTTGTTCGAATATTATGAACTACCTCGAAGAGAACGACCTATTAACCAATAGTCAACACGGATTCAGAAAGTATCGTTCTTGCGAAACACAGCTTGCCCTTTATTCACATGAAGTGTTAAGTGCCATCGACAAGGGATCTCATATCGATTCCATATTTATGGATTTCCGGAAGGCTTTTTATACTGTACCCCACAAGCGGCTTCTAATGAAATTGCGTGCTTATGGAATATCTCCCCAATTGTGCGATTGGATTCACGATTTCCTATCAGAAAGGACACAGTTCGTTGTAATTGACGGTAAGTCATCGAGTAAAACAGAAGTGATATCTGGCGTTCCACAGGGAAGCGTTATAGGTCCCCTACTCTTCCTCGTGTTTATAAACTATTTAGGAGATAATCTGAATAGCTCCCTTAGACTGTTCGCGGATGATGCTGTCGTTTATCGGTTAGTGAAGTCAACAGAGGATCAAAAGCAACTGCATAGCGATTTAGACAAAATTTCTACTTGGTGCGAAAATTGGCAATTGACACTAAATAAAGAAAAGTGTAAAGTAATACACATGACCACTAAAAGAAATCCGCTGAACTTCAATTACGCGATAAATCAGTCAAACCTTAAGGTCGTAAATTCTACCAAATACCTAGGAGTTACAATTACGAACAACTTTGACTGGAGAGAACACATAGAAAATATAGTGGGGAAGGCGAACCAAAGGTTACGTTTCATTGGCAGAACGCTTAGAAGATGCATTAGCTCCTCCAAAGAGACTGCCTACATCACACTTGTGCGTCCTCTCCTGGAGTACTGTTGCCCCTTGTGGGACCCTCACGAGGTGGGACTGACGGAAGATATTGAGAAGGTTCAGAGAAGGGCAGCTCGTTTTGTTTTATCACATTACGGGGGGGAAAGTGTCACGGAAATGTTGCATGAATTGGGGTGGAAATCATTAAAAGAAAGACATTATTCATTGCGGCGTGATCTGTTTGCGAAGTTTCAATCACCGACTTTTAGTTCTGAATGTGAAAATATTTTGCTAGCACCCACCTACTTAGGGAGACATGACCATCCCAATAAAATAAGAGAAATCAGATCGAAAACGGAACGATTTAGGTGTTATTTCTTCCCGCGCGCTATTAGAGAATGGAACGGTAGAGAAAAGTTATAAAAGTGGTTAATGAACCCTCTGCCAGGCACTTAAATGTGATTTGCAGAGTATCTATGTAGATGTAGATGTAGAACGTAGCTTGACGGCCACTGCCGTCACGTTGTATAACAAAAGTGAGTGCTTGTACTGTGGACTTACCAGGAGGTCTGGCAACGTGTGGTCCAGGGGCAGCACGTCGGGAGCCCCTGGCGGAGGCAGCGACGTTGGCGGCTCCTGGTGGGGCGGCAGAGAATTAGCGGGGGTGGACGACGAGGAAGAGCCGCTGTTCCCAGCCCCAGCTGCGTCGCCCTCCATGGCTTCCTCCGACTCCGAACACGGGACCTCACTCTGGGCCGCATTGCGTGGCGACATCCTTTCAGTGTCTGCGTGAGTTCAGTTTTAGCACTGCAGTGGGTCGAAGAAGAGAGCAGGAATTATAATAACGTCAACAAAGCAACGTACATACAAACTATTAACTTGAAGTAACCACATTATCTGCCGATATTTTCTTGGGCCAACATCATCCTGAAAGCAACTTTAAAAAAAAAAAAAAAAAAAAAATCGCACTGACGTATTTAAGGCCCAGTTTAGATTTGTAGTATCATACGTTTTTGCATACATTTTGGACCTAACTAATAATATAAATAATAAAAAATTATGGTGATAAGATTACGACTCTAGTATTGTGGTAATATCTATACACCGAACAAGTAATATTCTTTCTGACCGTATTTTAACAAACACCAAAATTATATGATGTTTGAGTTTAGCTCTCCCACATTTTCATTATATTTTTCCGTTAAAATATTATCACCTGTCTTTCTTTGGTAGTTCTAAGTTTATTTTCTTTGCCTGTACTGGTTACGAATGACTATAGGCTGGAATGAACGTAGCGTACATTTGGCGTTCGAACGAGTGACTATAGCCTGGGTGGAACATAGCGTACCTTTGGCATAGATGCATTGATTCTAATTAATGACTTTCAATATATTCCAAAAATAGTGAATAAACGCTTAGAAAAAAACAAAGTAATTTGTTACAATGTATACACTTCCCTTCTGTTTGATTAAGGAACTATACTTTCCACGGAAATCTGGAACTTTCTTTATATACGAAACTATCTGTATCAGCACTTTGTACAGAGTGTTCATTATTACAGTATCCTCCCAGTTTACGTGCATATGCTTCAGAACACCATTGTTCAATTCGTTGTTACGTATTTCACGGCATGTTCACGAAATAGAAGAAACCCGCATTTTAGAGGGAGCATTCTTACATATGCACAATTCTAAACATTGAAGAACATAGCTCTATTTAATTACTAAGAGTGTCTGAAACCCTTTTAGGAAAAAGAAATTAGGTAGTGGCAGGATCCGAACCACTGACCTTCAGCATCACAGCCCAACGTATTGCCCACTACGCTACATCTAACAGTCAGAAGTTGCGTTCTTTAATCTCATACTATTGATAGCTGTTGTTCACTCATGCTAATATGGCATTTTAGACACTAGATTATCATTTATCGTACGAAAACGACGTGTTTTTGTTAATTCTTCAGTGGGCCATTATTCTGAAATGACAAATTGTAAGTTACAATAATAAAATCATCAAATACGCAACGCAAGATGGCGTATGCCAGAGTGAGTTCTGGGCGAGGAATGTCACGTGACATCTCCGAACGGCTGGTTTTCGTTAATTCAAGAGAGGGAGTCAAATCTCCGTTATTTTTTCAAATATCTCTCAAACGATACGAGATCTGAAAAAAACATAAGAGAGCAAAGTATTAGCGAATGTTCTCCTCTACAAATTCGGTTATTCAATTTTCGTGTCAGGTGAATGGTTAAGCCGTTATTTTCATTTAAATTTCGAGCTGTCAAAAGACGATCGCAAAGGCCCACTTTTAGTGTTACTACCGTAACCTAAAGTGGGCCAACATTATCCTAACATTTCCCAAACTCATATGTGGAGATAACCTGCTCTAAAAGTGATCAATTCTGTTAAAAACGATCACTTAGCAGTTCTAATCAGTCTCACCTAAACAACAGCTCACACCTACACCAACACCAGTCGAATACTAATTCAATATTAACAACTAGTATATTTAATGCTAATACATAGCTATAGTTAGAGACAGCACAGAGCGAATCGAGAATACCCAATAGCGTTGCGGACAAAATGATTGCAGACTGGTAGTATCCTTGCTTCATTTCTGCGTTTTATGCTCATTCTGAATACAAGTATAGTCTACAATATTCCATGTTATTTACATGTCCTTACGATTAGAAAGCAAAGAATAATCTAAAAACTTTTACTTGCCTCAAATATTTCGTTGGTTATTTGCGAACCTGTGTCCACTTAAGAGTATAAGGCAGGGATGTAAGAGGACAGCTTAAACAGCTGATAGTGAAACGAGTAGTACTAAGCCGCGCAGCAGTAGCCGAGCGGTCTGGAGCACCACGTTACGGATCGCGCGGCCTACCGAGATGGGAGTTCAAAACCTCCCTAGGGCACGGATGTGTGTGTTGTCCTTAGATTAGTTTAAGTATTTTGTAAGTCTAGGGACTGATGACCAACGTAGTTTGGTCCCATAACAATTACAAACATTTGAACATTTAGTAGTACTAAAATTCATGTTCTACCTTATCACAAATATTTGGACTGTCTGTTTCCGGGCCGCGGTTGAGTAGCCGAGCGGTCTAAAGCGTCTCGCTGCGGAGCGCGCGGTTGCTCGCCGTGGAGGTTCGAGTCCTCCTTGGGGCATGGGTGTGTGTGTTGTCCTTAGATTAGTTTACCTAGGTTAAGTAGTTTGTAAGCTACGGACTGATGACCACGCAGTTTGGTCCGATAGATTTACAAACATTTTTTTTCTGTTTCCGGGTATGTGGTGATTTAAGAGTATGTGGCCAAGCAGGCAGAATAAGAATTTAATTGCTGTTTTTCATTAAGAGCAGTTTAAACTGTCTTAATCTCCTGAGTAACCAGATTTATTTTATTTATATATTTTCGAATTTAGTTCGAAACTTAACGAAAGTGCGAATAAAATCATAAAAAGTTGTCTACGTTAATTCAACACGGTGGTTGGAAATTCCCGTTACAAACTTCTACGACTTGTAGAGGGCAGTGAGTACATGACATGTTTAATAGGAACCCATGTCTGGAAACGTATCGTTTCCGTTCTACTACAGTTTTCAATTCCAATGTGTAACTTGTCAACGTCTGCTGGCATGCGTTCTGTCACAAGACACTGAAGAGACACCAAGACTAATGGAAAGCGTGAGATGTAAATTGTAATGAAAATGCCTAAGTAATAACGGAACGAGTCAGTATTCTTTTCAAATTGATTGCAACAATTGTACTGGGCCACGCCTAATTACATTCCTCAAGTAGGAGAGGATGAGATAATCATTTGAATTGAAACCGTGGCGGAACGGAAACGATACGTTTCCGGACATGGGTTCTTATTCAAAATGTTATTTATTCACTTCCTCTAGAAGTCCTATAAGCTTGTAACGGGAATTTCCGACCACTCTGTATGTAAAACCTTGCATTCTACCACATGTTACATTTTTATAGTCAAACAATAACGAGAAATTATACCATACGGCAGAAATTAAACATCATTTATTGACGCCATTGTATTATTACATTTACAATCAACAGTGCCAAACTCATCTACATAAATACTCTGCAAGTCACATTGAAGTACATGGCAGAGGGTTCATCAAAACGCTTTTATGACATTTCTCTACAGTTCCATTCTCTAATAGCTCGCTGGAAAAAGGAGCACCTAAATCTTTCCGTTTTCGATCTGATTTCTCTTATTTTATTTTGATTATCATGTCTTCCTCTGTAGGTGGGTGCTGACAAAATATGTTCGCATTCGGAAGAGAAAGTTAGTGAAAGAAATTTCGCAAATAGATCTCATCGAAACGAGTAATGCCTTTGTTTTAATGATGTCCACCACAACTCGTGCATCATTCCCGTGACACTCAGCTATATCGCGATAATACAAAACGAGCTGCCCCTCTCTGAACTTTCTCCAAATCGTCTGACAATCTCACTTGATGGGGATCCCACAATGCGCACAATACTCTAAAATAGGACGCACAAGTGTAGTGTAGGCAGTTTCTTTAGTGGAACTGTTGCATCTTCTAAGTGTTCTCAACGAAACGTAGTCTTTGGTTCTCTTTCCCTACAATACTTTTGTGTGTTCTTTCCATTTTAATTTGTTTTTAATTAATTGTTACTCCTAGGTACTTAGTTGAATTTACGGCCTACAGTTTTGACTGATTTATTGTGTAAATGAAGTTTAACGGGCTACCTTTAGTGGTCATATGGATGACTTCACACTTCTCATTATTAAGGGTCCATTGCCATTTACTGTACCATGCAGATATGTTATCTAAATCATTTTTCAGTTGCTTTTGATCTTCTGGTGACTTTACTAACCGATAAGTGACAGCATCATCCACAAACAATCTAAGAGAGCTACCCATATTGTCTCCTAAATTGTTTATAAAAATAAGGAACAGTTGGGGCCCTATAACACTTCCCTGGGGAACGCCAGATGTCACTTCAGTTCTACTCGATGACTTTCCGTCAATTACAACATACTGTGTCCTTTCTGACAGGAAATCGCACAATTGTGGTGATATTCCATAAGCACGCAGTTTGATTAGAAGACGCATTTGAAGTAGAGTGTAGAAAACCTTCCGGAAATCCAGAAATAGGGAATCTATTTGACATCCCTTGTCTATAGCACTCATCACATGTAAGTAAAGAGCTAGCTGTGTTACACAAGAAAGATTCATTTCGAATCCGTGTTGACTACGGGTCAATAGCTCGTTCTCTTCGAGGTAGTTCCCTCTGCCTAAAGTAAATATAATAGAGTAAAACACGCATATCCTTTCCTTTATTTGTCCTAAAAGTGCAGATTAACATACCCATATAATCAATTGAAAATATAATTAGCGTGAGTTTTCATAAGGACTGCATGAATATGAAAGTGATTTGGACTGTTAGAAAGGAAGGAAGCTTGGAGATTAACGTCCCGTCGACAGCGTGGTCATTAGAGACGGAGCACACGCTCGGAGTTTTGATTAAGAATGGGGAAGGAAATTGGCCGCATCCTTTCAAAGGCCTCCCTGGGAACTCATGGTTCTATCGCCAATACGTGCGTGGCGAGCACGGGGCCCCGAGCTAATGCAGTCTTCCTTTCTTCTTTACTTCCCGGACTGCATTTCCTTTCCCCCTCTCCTCCTTTCCTATCCTCACTTCTTCCCCTCCCCTCCAGGAGACTGATAACCTTAGCAGTTTAGTCGCCCTAGCCCAACCGAACAAACCAACCCTTTCAAATGATACGTCCCAACCATTTGGCTGAAGTGAGTAGAGGAAATAACGGGATACCTAAATCTGGACGGCTGGAGATGGATTTGAACCACCTTCCTTCCAAATGGGAGTCCAGTGTGGTAGCAATGCGCCACCTCGCTGCTCGGTTTTAGAACGTTAAAAGTAGCTTTAGTAAAGGGTGCCTATTGTTCTCTTTCACTGGTTTTAAACAATTGATCTAAATCCCGTATTTGCACTTTCAGGACTAATATTAGCGCTGTAAGGTGTTTAGGATATGCGTTTTCCACGCTGTTATAATTACTTAAATCGGAGGGTGTTTTGACTGTTGATTGAAAATATGATAGACCGAGGTCAATTAATTGTCTTAATTGTGTAACTACAAGCAGTGTTCACAAACTTATACCAAACCTTCTTAACGCACACAGTTAGCAGATGTGCCTGAGAGATCTAAATTTTCCAAAAAAAATGGTGTTAACATAATGTAGAATACGGATGTAACTTATTAATAACACTAACGCAAGAAATAAATATGGATAGCGTCTTCACTGCTAGTAAATGTTCAAATGTTAGTAATTCTTATGGGACCAAACTACGTTGGTCATCAGTACCTAGAATTACAAACTACTTAAACTAAGTTAAACTAACCTACGGAAAACACACACATCCATGCCCGAGGGGGGATTCGAACCCCCGACGCGAGAGGCCGCGCGATCCGTAACATGGCGTTCCAGACCGCTCGGCTACTCCCGCGCGGCTACTGGTAGCCATACAAAAAAGAAACACCAAGGGGAGTCAGAGATATCATGCCCACATTTATTTGGGAGATAACAAATTTTACAGCGGTATGTGCATGCAGTGAAGCGCTGATCATGCACATCTCTGGCCGTCGCAAACGCATTTACACGTTTCACCTGATTTGGACTCTTCCTTTGTTGCATTGTGGATGTCCAGCAGTGACTGTAGGGTTCTGCACACTATTCTGCACTGATAGAAGGAAAATTGATTTATTGTATGTCATCTAAAGTGTTCTGACGGGAAGAAAAGTTTGCCACACAACGAGTGTTGCTTGCTTTTCAGTTCACAGACTGGCTACACCTTCCCAGCATTTACTGTCCAATTCTCCAGTCTGAGTATACGGTATAGCCTCAGTGAGCTTTTATTGTTGTTGTTGTTACGGTCTTCAGCCCGGAGACTGGTTTGATGCAGCCACTCTACCCTGAGAAAGCGTCTTCATCTTCTCATAAGAACGGCAACCTAGATCTGTCTGAATCTGCTTATTGTATTTATCTCTTGGTCTCCCTCCGCAATTTTTACCCCACACACTTCCCTCCAACGCTAAATTCACGATTCTTTGATGTCCAAGAATGTGTCCTGCCAATCGACGCCTTCTTTTAGTCAAGGTATGTCAAAAATTCCGACAACTACATCTTGGTGTGAGAAGGTGTAATGCAGCATTGTAACGGATGGCTAGTTCTCGCATTACTGCATGGATCTTATAAGGGTCTGAAAATGAGAATAATGTATTCTCGAAACATGTAATTAAAATTCCAAAAGTAACGGCTGAAGGTTTTTCATTTGCCAAAATAAATAAAAAGTATTTTAAACTATCATTCTTCGTTTCGTTCCTCTATTAGATCATTTTACATGCACATCCAAAGTATTTTTATCGTATGAGAAATGTTTTACGTCACGGCGACTGCACGTATACGACGTGGCGTTGCCGCTATTTAGGCTGCAGTAGCCGCAGCGTTGCAAAGCGCATGTGCGGCTGAGGTTCAAATTCTCTTCTGAACCCCTTGGAGGTAGCACATGGACGCTTCCGCGACAAGGGAGGGACGAGGGGAAACGCCGCTTTTAACATAAGCGTTGGAGCTGGCTACTCGAGCTCTGGTGGTTGCGCACGAATGGTCCCGAAGGAAGACAATGGAGCTATTGCGAACCTCGCCTTGCGCATGTGAAAATGCTCCAAGAAGGCACATCCGCCTTTTTATTTGTTTTTGGCGCATTGAAGATTCATCACATTTGGTAAAATATAACTATAAATTAAAGACGCATCAATTGGAAAAGCCTTCAGAAGAATAATGAAGTCACTCCACCTGGTTGGGGGCGGGGGGGGGGGGGGAGGGTTGGCCCCACTATATCAATATCCGGCACTCAAAGAAGTGAACCTCCAGTCATCTGAAGCACCAGCCGCTACTGGTTGTGTGTGTTGCGCTTTGCGTATGTTAGTTTAAATAGGTTGTAAGCTTAGGGACTGAAGGTCATAGCAGTTTGGTCCAATACGTTTAGAAACATTTGAACACAAATTTTGCATTGGCCACATTATGGTATATAAACCATTCGTAACACCCTGTACGGCATAAGCACACATCAAAGTAGGCTGCCTGCATTACTTGATGTTTCTCTGCAAAGGTTTTCTCCAAGTTTCACGCAATATTTGATGCAAGCGCGTCGTTCCTCTAACTCTGCCACAACGAAATTCACAAGCTCAGCGACATAACACTGTACTCAATACAGAAATAACAGACGTACAATAATGAAACTTTTGGAAATTAAACATTCAATACGGGCGTGAGCAGGGATGCCAACCGCTTTTCGCTCCAACACTCCATTGGTGCGAAATTACGAATGTTTCGGCATTTATTAAACAGACATTCAAGTACGAGGGTCGACCACAAAGTCAGTTCAAATGTTCAAATGTTTGTAAAGCTTAAGGGACTTAACTGCGGGATCATCAATCCCTAAACTTACAAACTAATTATGAACTACCTTATACTAAAGACGACACAAACATCCATGCACGAGGAGGGGATTCGAACCCCCGACCGTAGCGGTCGTGCAGACTATGACTGCCGCGCCGCAGACCTTTCGGCCACTGCGGCCGGCCACACAATCACCCCGTTTACATGGGCTCCCAAAACCGGATTTCGTAAACCGATTTCCCAATTCCGCTTTTGGTTGGCCATGTAAACACTCCAAAATCGATTCTGGAAATCCGCTTCTCTAAAGCGGTTTTCCAATTCCACAATCGATTTTCGTGCCCATGTAAACGCAACCGTTTTTGAAGCGTTCTTTGCTTGTCAGATTGTGTTTTTATGGTAAGAATTTTCGGCACATATCGACAGAGTGATATTTTCTAATGTGAAATAAAAGTATTAATATTAGAGTGATCATGATTCTGTGTATTTAAGTAAAGAAAAATAACGATTATGCTGACTAAATCGGGGACTGAATCAGCTGTTTTGCAGCCGCCATCTTAAGTGGATTTGGAAATCCGATTCAGGCTGTGCCATGTAAACACGACTGCGAAAAACGGTTTACGAAAATCTGTTTTCGTCTTCCGGAAGATGTGTTCCATGTAAACGTAGTGAAGGTAAGTCCCATTTCTATCCGCGGCAGCGCTACGATCACAATTCAGAGTATTCGTGGCAGTTACTCCGAAGGAGAAGACATGTACACCATTTTTCAGAACTCTGCTGCAGACGTGTGTTTATAGTGCTTCTTTACAATGTTAGCTGTAATTGAAAATGCCGCCGCTTGTGACACCGAATATGTGAATCGTTTTCTAAAAGCAAAGAAAGTTAAACCAAAGGAAATTCATCGGCAAATCTGCGAGGTTTACGAACAAATTGTTTTGAGTAATTCAATGGTTAGTAGATGAGTCAGACTGTTCAATGAAGGACGTGATCAAGTGCACGATGAAGACCGAAGTGGACGCCCGTCTGTCGATACTGACGAATTGGTTCACACAAATGAAGAGAAGATTAAGCACAACCGTAAGTTTAGACTTATTCCCATGCTATGGAAGTTCCTTAAATATCACGATCGCTAATTCATGAAATTGCTACTGAAAAACTGAAATTTCGAAAACTTTGCTCTTATTCGAAAATTCTTACTGAACAGCACAAAAAACAACGGATGGGCAGTGCACTTCAGTTTTTGATTCTCTACAGTGAAGAATGCGATGGTTTGCTTTCTCGGATACAGACGGGGGATGAAATTTACGTATCACACGATACCCCTGAAACAAAAGGGCAATCAATGGAATGGAGGCACACTTCATCCACAACGGAAGTTAAGCATAAGCAAATCTTGACTCCTCGAAAAGTCACTTGGGCGTTTTTTTGGGACGGAAAAGGCATTTGGCTGCTTTATTTCTTACCACGAGGCCAAACAATCAGTGCACATGGTTACTGCGAAAATATTAAGAAATTGCGCCGCGTAATAGAGAACAAGCGCCGAGGATTACTTTCTAAAGTTGTTGGTTTTTCCACGATAATTCCCGACGTCACACGGCGAAAGTGACCAAACAACTCTTACGGGAATTTCACTGGGACGTGTTTGATCATCCTCAGTACAGCCCGGACCTCGCTCCTAGCGACTTTCATCGCTTCTTACAGCTAAAATCTATCCGTGGTCAACACTTGAAGAATGATACGAGCTGAAAGAACATGTTACCACATGGTTGAATACACAGGCAGCAACCTTCTATGAAAAAGGCATACAAAACTTGTGCCACACTATGACAAGTGCCTACAGAAATCTGAAGCTATGTAAAAAGGTAGTTGTAGATTTTTGTACAATAAATATTTTTTCTGTATCTGTACACGTTTGTTTTATATAACCAAACGCAACTTACTTTGTATACGTATACGTAGTTCCTTAACACCTATGAGATCTGTTTCTGTTGAAGAGACAGACAATTTTAGTTTCTGGGCCTCTTCAGATGTGAGAGGGGCGATGTTAGGCGATGCATTTCATGCTCCTGAAAATGTGGAAAATAAACATGTCCTAGACACGCCACACTGCTACTGATATATAAGGCGAGTTGCAGACTGTATGTGTAACTTTGTGAAACACCCTAGTTTCTTCTTGTGACGCAGTGGGGTTGACAGAGTAAAGAAGTGCTCGCCTTCAATTTGCAGGCCTATAAAGAAGGAAAGTATTAGATCGCAACCCGGGGACCAAACTTTCCACCTGTATTCACCAAAAAAAAAAAAAAAAAAAAAAAAAAAAAAAAAAAAAAAAGCAAAGACATTTGCTGGAATTGTTGAAAAAGGATTATATACACATTGCAGCTGAGTGTACGACTGGATGATTCAGGTATTGGGCAAATATAGAATAATTACTAACTCAAACGTAAAACTTTCGGGGGTGGTTCAGGGACGTCATCTGAGCATTTTGGTACAAGCGAAGTATGGCTCTGGTTGCTAGTTAAGAATCCAAAAAATGTTCAAATATTTGCAAACCTAAGGGACCAAATTGCTGTGGTCATCGACCACTAGACTTGCAAACTACTTAAAAAGGCAACAGACAAACCCATGTCCGACGGAGGACTCGAACCTCCGAAGAGAGCTGCTGCGCAACCGTAAGAAGCCGCCTTACACCGCGCGGCCTGTTACAAAGTAATAATGTAGCTATTCAGATCGTTACTCCCAGTTATTTAATTGTATGAAAACATCTTCACAACAGTGAAAGTGCTTGCAATACGCAGTCGCCAAAACCTGAAACACGAAGCACAGGACAAGAGGACTCGTCTCCAAAATTATTGTGATATGGTTGGCGCCATTCGGGTACAGCTCACAGCTGAAAACAGCGTCGTCGTCATGAATTCTTCAACCTCTACATCTACATAAATATTTTGCAACTCACATTGAAGTGCATGGCAGAGGGTTCATGGGATCGCTTTTATTATACTTCACTACCTTCCCATTCTTTAATAGCACGCAGGAAAAGGAACACCTAAATCTTTTGTTTTCGTTGAGATTTCTCTTATTTTATTACTATGATCTTGTCTTCCTATTTAGGTGAGTGCTAAGAAAGTATGTTCGCATTCGGAAGAGAAAGTTGGAAAAAGAAGTTTCGCAAATAAACCTTGCCGCAACGAATAACGCCTTTCTTTTAATGATTTCCACCCCAACTCGTGTACCACTTCTATGACGTGATACTCTATCTCCTACATCTCGTTAATACAACTATCTCTGTATCATCTCTCAGTCCCACTTGGTGGCAATCCCACAATGGGCAGCAGTACTCCAAAATAGGACACACAAGTGTAATGTAGTCACTTTCTGTAGTAAAACTGTTGCATCTTCTAAATGTTCTGCCAATGAAACGTAGCCTATGGTTCACCTTCCCCATAATATTTTCTGTGTGTTGTTTCCACTTTAAGTTGTTCGTAATTGTAATTCCTAAGTATTCAGTTAAATTTCTGGCCTGTAGATTTGACTGGCTTATCATGTAAAGTTCAACGGATTTTTTTTAGTGACCATATGGATGACTTCACACTTTTCATTATTTAGGATCAACTGCCAATTTTTGGACCATGCAGATATTTTATCTAAATCATTTTGCAGTTGCGTTTGATCTTCTAGTGACTTCAATAATCGATAAACGACGGTATCATCCGCGAACAGTCTAAGAGAACTAATGACATTTCTCCTAAATCATTTATAATGATAAGGAACAGTAAGGCTCTAAAGCGCTTCCCAGAGAACGACATATATCACGTCTGTTCTACTCGATGACTTACCGACAATTATGACGTACTGTGTTCTTCTGGCAGGAAATCGCGAATCCACTCGCACAAATGTGACTATATTCCATAAGCACGGAATTTGATTAGAAGACGCTTGTGAGGTGCAATGTCTGAAGCCTTCCGGAAATCTAGTACCATGGAATTGATTGGAGAGCCCTTGTCGATAGCACTCATTACATTATGTGATACTTCCTGAATCCGTGTTCATTGTGGGTCAATAGGTCGTTCTCTTCGAGGTAGTTCATATTGTTTGAGGGAAGTATATGTTCTAAAATCCTACTACAAACCGACGTCAATGATGTAGGCCTGTAATTTAGCGGATCACTCCTATTGCCTTTTTTTTAAATATTGGAATGACCTGTGCAAACTTCCAGTCTTTGGGTACGGATCTTTCGCTGAACGAACGTTGCATTCATTTGAGCCCTACCTAATCTATGTTGGTCAATTCTTTTTCAGTATTACTTTCTCGCAACTAGAAGAACGGTGGGTCCCTAGTTCTGGTTATGCAAAAATCTGTAAAAGTATTTTGACTTCGGGCCACGAATGTTTCGTTTCCGGCGCTGGCGACATCAGTGATCTGGTTCAATACAGAACGCTGCGTTCAGTATTCTTGCATTTCGCAGTGATTTTTGTTGTCCGTATTGTGTTGCTCCACGAAGAAATACCGTTACGAAGAGTGACGAAATGCTTCCATGCCAATCCACTCATCGGAGAGCGAGTGGTAGCACGTAACGAAGTAGCGCAAAAACCGTTATTAACAGTTTCACTAAATTCTGTGAACAGGGGAACATAAATACAGTTCCAGGATGAAACTTTCAATCTGCAGCGGAGTGTGCGCTGATATGAAACTTACTAGTCGATTATTATTGTGTGCCGAAACCGGGACTCAAAACTGGGACATTTGCCATTTGCGGGCAAGGGCTCTACCACTGAGCTCTCCCGACATGACACACTGTCCGTCCTCACAACCACAATTCTGCCAATACCTTGCCTTCTACTTTCCAAACTTCACAGAAGTTCCTTGCAAATCTTGCAAGACTTCTGGGAAGTTTGGAAAGTAAGAGGCAAGGTACTGGCAGAATTGAGGTTGTGAGGACGGACCTTGCGTCTTGTCGGGATAGCTCCGTGGTAGAGCGCTTGCCCGCGAAAAAGCAAAGGTCCCAGGTTCGAGTCCCGGTTCCGGTGCACAATTTTAATCTACCAATAGGTTTCAGAAGTATAGTTTTCTCCACACCCTCTCTCAGGCGATGAAACGAGCTGTTGCATACAGAGGAGTAAGCTACAGCACAGTTCACAGAATTTGAAAATTATAGTTATGCCTATGTATCTCATTTGTTAAAAAAGTATTTTCAAATTTTATCACTGTTATTGCTACAATGTGATTTTCTTTCTGGCTGTATGAGCTGTATGAGAACTGATACTAAATTAGTAGCAGCAAGCACTTTCATTTCAAAGGATCATATCAATTATGAAAACACGAACTTGTAAGCTTTTGTGACGCCACTATCTCTTTCTCTGTTTTTGCATGTCTGTGGCAATACGTAGCAGTTGTTACGTCAGCCAACAGATGGCATTATCAACGCCGCTTGAGACCAAGGTCTAGGAACAAATTTATTTGATACGGCCAGAACTGCGTTAGGTAGCCTTGGCTTATTCTCCTCCACGTCTCCCTCCCCATGGCAGTCCAAGAATTGGATTCTGTGGATGGAACTTGCTTTGTACTCTCCCCGCATTCCGCTCAGAATCTGATCTTCTCGTCACGTACAGGAAAAATAATAAATCTATCGACATTGTTTGTCCACGATAAGTTGACGTTTCGTGTGGTGTTAGTTGGTAGCGGCAGGAGACGTGCCATGACCCAAAAACCTGGCTGCCGAGGGGAGTGGAGCGGTGAGAGGAAAGCAGCTTCCGGTGCTTGTCGCAGTGCTGAAACTGTTAATCACAGCAATGAATATAGTAACTAATACCTAATGTTTAGGGGCGGGTTAACGTTGGCAGTGTTCGGATACAGTTGCTGATTTTCTCCGCTTCTGGCAGCATTAGTAAAATCGTCATCTTTCACCTTTAAAAAAAGGAAGGCAAAAGAAATCTTAGGGTTAAACGTCCCGTCGACTGCTTGGTCATTAGAGACGGAGCTCACGCTCGGAATTTTGGGGAAGGGTGGGAGAAGGAAATCAGCCGTGCACTTTGAAAGGAACCAGCCCGGCATTTGCATTGAGTGATTTAGGGAAATCACGGAAAACCTAAATCTCGATGGCCGGAGGTGGATTTGAACCACCATCCTTCCGAATACGAGTCCAGTGTGTTACCACTGCGCCACCTCGCTCGGTTTTCATCTTTAAACGAGCAGTTCTTGTATAATATATATTTTAGCTGTCTTTTGAAACAGCACTAACGATTTCATGACATTTCGTATTTACACTGTTTTTGTGTTTGAAGTTCATCCACATAGTTGTATACTTCGTAAAAACGTGCTTTTCTAAAATCTATAACTTGATACGCATACATATGTCAAAAAAATTAATCTCGGAAACTGTTCTAACGATTTGCATCAAATTTTGTATGTAGATCGGGTTTCGCTTATTTAATTTGCCTGTATAGACGTCATTCCTGAAACAACAGGATTTTACAAAATAAATATATGTTATACATTTTTATTTCGTGTACCTCTGATACCACTCTAATGTTCTTCATTGAAAGTTTTGTATCACGCTTTACATTTTTACAATAAATGTTAGGTACGGTTTTCTTCGCTGTACTAACGAACTAAAACAGTTTCTGCATTAGTAGACAACCTGTGCACTTCGAAATATCTTCGGAATTATTGACAAAAATATTTACTGACACTGAACTAGGTACATTTATGGTTACTTTCATTTAACGGTTGCAAACAATGCCACTATGTAACAGAAAAAAATTACCGAGCAACGCACGGTCACCCGACATTTGTATATAAAGAGTCCTACCGTGTGTCGTTGTTAGTTAAAACACTAGAATTCTCGACAAACTGAGTTCTGACACGCTGTCACTAACATTCCAGAGACCATTAAAATGTATTTACAGTTTTATATCAGGGGAATGGTTCCCTTGACATACACTGTTTTATGACGGAATGGTTATTAACGACGATAGCTAATATGATGAAAAAATATGTTGATCAGTTTGGAAGGCGAAATGTGAGTGCCAGCTAGGAATGCAGTATCAAAACTAAATATCGATAATCGATATAATCTACTTTGTGAAAGTACATATCGATATTCATCATTAATCGAATCAACACTGCCGTTATTTCGATGTCAGTGCCTACAGTGTTGTTTTTATAATTTATAACTTTCTTTTCGCACGTGTTATTCAAAACTGTAAGTGGATTTTATGAATTAAAAAGAGCTACGGAAAGCCAAATTTAAGTGTGCATAATCTATATCTATAAATGTGAATGTCTGTTTGGTGTACGCTTATCACGTCCGAACGATAAGGCGCAGATACTTCCATATTTGTATAGTTAATAATTTATACCCGAGAAAGGTTTTAGGCGCAGTTTTATAGCGATCTGATAGATATTTAGTAATTTGAAGAATATAACTGGAAATGCGAAACAATAATTACTCTTTGTAATTTATATTTACTCTTTGAAAATGGTTTTATTGGTTGCATTGTTGCTTGAGGGTTGATAATGATAAAAGGGTGGAGTATATTGGGATGGAAAGTTATCGGTGTATATAAAATTCTACGTGTGTGTGTGTTAATATTTCGCTCTGCAGCGAAAACTACAAAACTCAAGCGAATGGTCTGTGTGTAATTGTTGTACGAAGTCTCCCGTTGTACACCATACCAGTTCCATGCCAATAGCTATAAGGGGGTGGAAGATATGGTGATTGAAAGTCGTTAAATTATAAAAAAATTCGGACTGAAGGCCAGCGATGACGTTTGCAACTCTATAGCAAGGAGGTTACATACAGCGAAACTTGATGCCACAGACCATATCTTTGGTCTATGCGTGCTACAATTCTTCAGCTCTTTCTCTATAAGGATAAGCATACGAATAAGGAAATATAAGAATAAATAAATAAAGCAGTAAAAAGGAAATTTATTTTAATACATCTCTTTAAGAAAATTGATCTGACGTTCTATCATTACATCAAGTGATCGATCTGTGACATCATTTTGAATTTTGTGATTGTATTCTTCGAAACGAGTGCATTTTTACGTGTGATTTGATTTCATAGCACACTACTGAAAGATAACTCATCTATCATAATCAACCAACGCGCGAGCAGAGCCGCGGGTTTAAACTAGTTTTACATATAAATGGAAAAATATTAGGAATACATTATTACTATAGTGTTTAAAAAAAGAGACCACCAAAGTCACTCAAAATATATATAATACAACCTCTGAGAATAAAGTTCCGTATACAGTATTGTAACATTAGAGGAACAATGCACTGCTCAGCTCTGCGATACTTGTCCTGGAAACTTTGTACTAAGTCTTCCATTGGGATGGTGTTCAAAAGCCTCGTTACGTTTCTTTGGATGTCAGCAATAGTCTATAACAGGGCTGCACAAACACGGAAAACCGCACGCGTGCAAAGCGAGGTGCAGATAGTGTTTGCACAGTGCATCGGTTCAGCTCGGCATACTTCGCCTCACCTCGGCTTGCTGGGTGAGGCCGTCGCTGTACGCAGCCGAATGCGCTGCCAGACGGCTTAGTCAACATTGGATTAAGTAAGCGCAAGACAATTACTACATTAATGGAACCACCTGCTCAAAAAAAAGTAATTCTCGAAAGTCAATTTAAACGGGAATGGAAACTCTCTTACTTTTTTGTTCGTTGTGACGATAAAGCCAAATGTCTAATCTGCGGTACATCAATTACGTGTGTCAGAAAATCGTCTATTGAAAGAAGCTACAGCAAATTGCATTCAGAAAAGTATAGTGATATCACAGGGGATGCCAGAGAGGAAGAATTATGGGAGTTGAAAACTCTTTCAGAAGAGAATTCTGTATCTACATACGAGGCTGGTACAAGTACTTTAGCATGTATGTTTTGGTTAAAGGTCATGCGAAACGAAATAAAATTTGTTTACATTCCTCTCAAAAGTGTATTAGTTTTCGTTTTCGCTTAAATTATTTCTGACGCATCTTTTTTTTTCTCTAATTTAGTGTGAAGAAGATGAGGGGTGCTGCGAAAGGACTCTCAGAGCTAGTTACAAAGTTGCTCTACGTTTAGCAAGAGCTGGGAGGCCATTTATGGACGGGCCATTAATAAAAAACATCATGTTGGACGTAGTAGAGACAATGAATCCCACATTAACTACCGCGAACAGCAGAATACCACTTTCCAGAATGACAATATCTCGGTGAATCAACGACATTGCTGAGAATTTACATGAACAATTGGCAACCAAAATTGAAAAATTCCTAGCGTACTCCATCGCACTTGATGAGTCTACGGATATTAATGACACGGCTCAGTTAGCAATTTTTTGCGTGGCGTGGGAGACGACCTACATGTAACGGAACAGCTCCTGGATATGATTTCTATGAAGGACACTGTTACAGGGGCGTATATCTAAGCAGCTGTTGAAATGGCAGCTAAAGGAATAGGACTCCCTTGGGAAAAGGTGTTGTCCTTAACCACAGACGGGGCACCAGAAATGTGCGGTAAAGCAAACGGGTTTATTGGCCTACTGCGGAAAAAGCTTAACATGCCGAATTTACCTTCCGTTCATTGTTTTGCACACCAGGAGGCTCTTTGTGCAAATGTTATCGGTCTTCAAGAAGTGATGAATGTAGTGGTGCGTATTGTGAACTACATTCGTTCTCATGGAATCACTAATCGTCAATTCAAAGAATTATTGATTTGCTTGGAGGAGGAGTATCCAGATATTCCCTACCACACTGAGGTGCGCTGGTTGAGCAAAGGAAAAGTGATTTCCCAAATTTTTCGACTACTACTATTATTTAAATCTCTTTTATATCGGTAATCGTGTTCCACCAAACTAAGCTCTCCGCGTAGTGTACATAAGTATTTGGCAATGAAGAAGGAAAAAAGGGTAAAAGTTTCGAAAAGGTCGAGACAGGCGGCGCGAGCGACCCAAGCGTAAGGAAAGAGAGAAGCAGCGCTATTGCGCAAAGCGAAGGAGTGGGGGGTTTGCACTGCCGTTAACACAGCGCAGCCGTCTTCTGCACTCTGCACTGTGCGATGCGCCGGTGCAGGCACCTTGAGCGGTCCTGGTCTATAATAAAATCTCTTTCCTTTTAAAGCAAGTTTGAATCGAGGAAATAGGAAAAAGTCTGGAGGATTGAGATCCGGTGAGTGTGGTGGAGGTTAAAGTTGCGCCACGACGCTCGTCCACACACAGCCAATATCGTCAAACAGTTCCTGACAAGAAAGGGGGTGCAGCAACTTGCACATCCACCATAACCGCCGGATCTCAATCCTCCAAACTTCTTCCTATTACCTCGACCCCAACTCGCTTTGGAAGGAAAGATATATGACTATTTTCTTGACATTCAACTAAGCACAACGAGGCTTTTGAACACAATTCCACAGGAAGATTTCGTGCAAAGTTTCCAGGATATGTATCGCAGAGCTCAACAGTGCATAGTTATGAGAGGTGACTATTTATAAGGACAGTAGGGTAACTGTAGTTCATAGTTAGTCAACGTTAACGTTACAGGACTATTCAAAAATTTTCAAATGTTTGTTAAGCTTATGGGACTTAACTACGGGGTCATCAGTCCCTAAACTTACAAACTACTTATGAACTACTTACGAACTAGGACGGCACAAATATCCATGCCCGAGGGGGGATTCGAACACCCGACCGTAGTGGCCGTGCTGACCGTGACTGGAGCGCCTCAGGCACCTCGGCCACCGCGGCCGGCAACTATTCAAAAAACTTTACTGTCAGAGGTTGCATAAATCATCAAAAAAATTCCAAAATTAATTAACTGTCATGATTGTACTATGCCTCTTTGAGCAGAAATATTACTTTGAATGTAAACAGCTGACGAAGTCGAAGTAAAATGCTAGACTAATAGTAGAACTCAGAGTTCTGCTGAATCGTGGCTTGATTTTGCCGCAGATTTCCTGCACGAGCTGCCTTCTTCTTGAATGGTGAGAGTTTTAAATGAGATTTTTTAAGTTTATAGTGTTACCAAAGGTGGTACAAAGTACTTTGTCATAGTTATTGTTCATAACACTAAAACTAAAAGTGGGCCGTTAGCAATGGCCTTATGACAGTTCGAAATTTAATTGCAAATAACGTCTCAACCGTTCGTCTCAACGAAAATTGAATAAACGGATTTGTAGAGGAGAAAACTTTTCTTTCTTATTTTTTCTCATTATCGCACCATTTCAAAGACACTGTATTTGTAAAAATAACGACGATTACACATTGTGCGTGTTTCTGTTTTCCACATTATTAACGAAATAGTTACTATAATTCTTGGGTTCCAAACATTAGCATGATATCAAGAGATATGAATAAGCGTGAAATAGATGTGAAAACAATCGAATTTCACTGTTTCAATAATATAAGCAACAAATATTCATTAAAAAAAATACTTTCGAATATGTGTACATTTGCAGCTTACTCCGCTGAAAGAAAGGGAATACAAGCACACGGAAAATATAAATTTCTGTTGTGGTCTGTGTTCATGATGATAGGTAGTTTCTTTACACTTAAAAACTTGGTGTGGACTCTAATGATTCGCATACTTTTACACTTCAATCGTATTTCTTATATACACATGTACTTTTGACGGTATTCTTTTGCTTAAAAAGAGAATGTCTTGAAAATTCATGCTGTTTCTGTAGCAACAACTGTAGGATTGATTTCTAATTTGTTGGTAAACTTTCCACTTATGTACTTTTTCTTTCAGCTAAGATTGTGGTGATTAATTTTGTACATTAAAGAACGTGGATACTGCACTACAATAGTGAAGATGACACGTTCCTGAATAGAAAACTGACGTCTTTCTGCGAAAGTTCAAATCTTGTGGCTTTTACTAGCCATTTTTAATGATTTATAGGAAATGAAATTCTTCAGTAAATACCTGTAGGTTAAAAGAGAACCGTAAATAAACTACCTTGTAATGTACGGTTCCATACCTTCCCAGATCTCTTAGGATACCTAAGAAAGACAAACATATTTTTCTTATTTATTACCTAGTTTTATGACACTACATATGTTCCCTATTTCAGAACCTATGTTAGAGATAATATAACCGAAACTATTCACATTCATCCAATATCGAAATTAGCTTGCCGGCTGCTTGGAGCACTGCTGTCGCACTGAATAATAAATAAAAGTGGGAGTGTCGTGACTGAGTATGTTAGACTGCGGCTCTACTGTCGCATTCTTCTGCTGTAAGTCATTTAATGAAGGCCGGAAGAATGGTTTGAGATTAAAATTTCATCCAGGGATGCATATATTGCGGGCAAGTACCTTCTAATAACTTTTGTAATTACAAAAAATCACGAATCATAATCAACAATTACGATTTATGGTTACTGTGATTGGTTTCGTTATTTCCGAACGCACGAATTTTTGTCGTAATTGAATTTCTTTGAAAAAGTCTTGCAAAAAAAAGTCGAAAACCAAAAGAAATTAAGAAATGAAAAATCACGCTATCCTGTTTTTCGACCCACTTTTGCAAATTCTTCGGACAAAAATATAATAAAAATATGAATAATAAAAATTAAATTTATATAAATGTTATCTATTTTATTACTGTTTTTATATACAGGGTGTCCCAGCTATCTTGTCCACCCAAAATATATCTGGAACAATAACAGCTATTGGAAAACGACTATCACCGGTATCAATGTACATGAATGTACATATTTGTAAACATTCTAAAACGAAAGCAAATGTGTTTTTTTAACACAAATTTATGTTTCTTCAGCAATCCATAGCATGACAAATCACATAAACAATGGCGTTGATTGCATCACAATATTCCAGTTACATCCCGAGATATTGCGACGCGAAGTTGACGCTTGAAATACGCAAAACGCGCAGCTAGCGCACGTCCTAAGCAGCATGGGGTTCTCGCCTGAGTCTCAGGACGTGCGCTAGCCGCGCGTTTCGTGTATTTCAAGCTTCAACTTCGCGTCGAAATATCTCGCGATGTAATAGGAATATTGTGATGCAATCAACGCCATTGTTTATGTGATATGTCATGCTATGGATTGTACAAGAAAAAATATATGGTGTCCATTAAAAAAAACATAAGTTTGTGTTAAAAAACACATTTGCTTTCGTTTTAGAATGTTTCCAAATATGTACATTCATGGGCCCCAGCCGTACATTGATACCGGTGAAAGTCGTTTTCCAATAGCTGTTATTGTTCCAGAGATATTTTGGGCGGACAAGATAGCTGGGACACCCCGCATATAACATTTTATATTATTTTATTAACTATTACATTACTAATTTTTATATATTTCCTTTTCTATTATTTATATTTTTGTTATTTGTCGTGATATATGCAAAAAAAAAAAAAAAAATTACACGAAAACGAAAAGTGGGTCGTAGAACACACCAGGATGATTTTTTTTTGTGTCCAAACTGCAAAATTAGTATCATAAACTTACAGTTCTCTACGACTAACACAGCGGTACAATTTTGAGGATTACACTGGAAATTAGTCTACCAAAGAATATTATAGGAAAAAAATCACACTGGCGTATTTTATATATTTCCTTTTCTATTATTTATATTTTTGTTATTTGTCGTGATATATGCAAAAAAAAAAAAAAAAAAAAAATTACACGAAAACGAAAAGTGGGTCGTAGAACACACCAGGATGATTTTTTTGTGTCCAAACTGCAAAATTAGTATCATAAACTTACAGTTCTCTACGACTAACACAGCGGTACAATTTTGAGGATTACACTGGAAATTAGTCTACCAAAGAATATTATAGGAAAAAAATCACACTGGCGTATTTTATGGCCCAGTTTTATGATTTTCTGCAAACATTTCGGACAAAAATTATAAAAATATTAATAATTGAAAATTATGGACGATACGATTGTGATATCTATGATCTCAACCAGTGATCTGTACTCTCAACCAGTGATCTTTGCTCTCAATGTGTAATATTCTCTCTGGCCGTATTTTAACAAACACCCAAAATTATTTGATATTTTAGTTTATATTTGACAAACATACGCTTTCTTACCTTTGTTCTCTTTATACTATTATTTTAATATCTCTCACAGTTTCCATGATCTTTTTCCGTTAAAATATTATCACCTGTCTTGACGTGGTAGTTTGTCCCCTTTTTAAAGTTACTTTCTTCGCCTATACTGGTTTACCGTTTACGTGAAATCAAGTGACAATGTCAAATCGCCGTTATTTTTGCAAATATTTCTGAGACAATGTGAAACATGAAAAAAATGAAACTGAGCAAAGTTTAGTCAATTTTTGTGTCAGATGAACGGTTAAGTCATTATTTTCATTGAAATTTCGAGCTGTCAAAAGGCTATCGCAAGGTTACTACCGTAACCAAAAGTGGGCCAAAAAGTGCTGGTACCTTTCTTATGTTTCAGAAGTATGTATTTCGTTGTTTGTTTGTGTGTAAAGATTATGGGACTTAACTGTGGGGGTCATCAGTCTCTAAACTTACAAACTACTTATGAACTAACTCACCCCAAAAACAACACAAACATCCATGCCCGAGGGAGGATTCGAACCTCCGACGCAGGAGGCCGCGCGATCCGCAGCATGGCGCTACTCTCGCATGGCTTATGAATATTAAAACGAAAGTTCAATTGAATTATTTTTCCTGTTATGTTACATGTTGCTGCTAGTAAGATCGTCCAATTACGTCGTCGCAAAATATTGATGATAACAGTATATGAAGTGAAGAAATATTGGTTTATAATGTAGAGGTTTGCTCAGGATAGGGTATTGTGGAGAGCTGCATCAAACCAGTCTCCGGACTGAAGACCACAACAACAACAATGTCATATAATTGATACTGATATATCGGTACTTCAATATATGGTTATCCAATATCCCGTCCCAAGAGTAACCAATAATTGTTTCCTTTATTGGCAAGGTGTGGTTTGTGAAACAGATTCTGAAAAGAAAAATGTTCTTAAAACACCGATTGTCCGATAAGTACTGTGTGCTCGTCCGATTCTCTGGTGTAGTCATTCCTGACACAACTGCAATAAACCAACTGTAATGTCCTCTTTTCATAGTAGACATTGCTGATGCTAAAAGCTTCATACACTTCCAACACTCAAATGAGAAAATCAATGCATAGTCTTGCAACCATTCGACCATACACATGGCGAATGCTGGCTTGGCATACATTATTACACGCCTTCTCGACCTGTATTGTATATTTCTGCGAGAGTTGCGGGTTGACAAAGTCACACCTGTCAGCTTTTGTTTCACCTTATACCAAATGAGCTCAACTGCAGACAAATCTGGAGATGGTGCTGGCCTGGGAAGTTACTGCATGTCTCGCAGAGCACGTTCAGTGTGTGGGCGAACGTTATCCTGTTGGAGCAACACATCACCTTCAGGTTGCAAGAGTGGCAAAACAATGGGTCTTACAACATTACACCAAAGTAAACTACAGTTGTAGCTTATCATATGACCACAAGGCCTGGTGTGGGGCCAGTGTTTCTTGGATTAATCCACTCTGTGAGACTGCGCTCGCAAGGTCTAAATCGTATGTAGGGAAGACCATCATTTGCGTGCAGTAAACCATTACCACCTTACAATATTCTGTTCCTCGACTCAGTGATTGTGGTCTTCACGTCTTAATAAATCTCCACAGCATCAAAAAGAACTCAGAACAAACACCAGGTATCTGAAAAGCTGTTTAATTTCATCACTTTTACCCTACAATGCATTACAAGAATATGTACATCGGTGCCCAAACCGGAATTGTGGCGGCTTGGAAAGCTGTTACAAGACCGCCTTTTTCGATCTTTGTGTGGCCTCCTTTGATAGTCTGGACTACAATACCACACATTGTTACAACTAATAAATATATGAAAAACAACTAGTTTGGCCATGTTATGGCAAGATAATAGCAGCTTTACATTCAAAATTAAGGTAATTATCAATTTGCATCGATTCATAATAATCCTTCTTTCATATATTGAGTTGCAGATCTGAAATAAGCTTAACTATAAAATACAACAATACATTGTTTGTTTATACTAATATCTTGAAAAATAGTGAAGGGCAAATGTTCCTACCATGTACAGAATAATGAAATAAAGTATTAGTTGTTTTGCTGTATACAAGAACATGGGAATATTTCATATAGGCGTAGTTAATCTACAATGCTGCCCATGCTGGCAAGTTTATATTCGAAATATTTATTATATTTGTTTTTTCATGGTCAGTTCCTACTCAAATACACAATAGAATATATCTCTAAGCATTCTATTTCACTTTATGTTTTCCTAAAGTGCATGTTAGCAGGTTTTAGTTTCATGGCCATGTGCTCTTGTTTATTTTCCTATTTTATGATGAAATTTTATTTGTTTGTCTTCCTAGCACTGTATGTATCTTCTCTTAAACTTTACTTTATCTTGAAATCATGTGTCTTATATTATACACACGCTGAGATCACAAACTAGCATTTAACAGTTGAGGTTCTAATAAAATTATTGGTTTAATTTGTTATTTGGGTGATGAAGTAGTAAACATTTATATCTGTAGCTTGCCTATTACATCTCAGCAGGCACAATTTACTTTCTTCGCTGATTACCATCTTACAAGTGATTCTCTGACTGTACCAGTCGAGTCATACACGTCGATGCTGTGTGGCGTGAGTAGAAGACATGGTATATGTATGCATGCCCGTAGTCTCACTGTTAGTAAACGGTTGGCAACAGTTCGCGTTGACACTTCTGGGCTAACAAACACTATTATCTGTGCTGTGGTATCTATACGATCTGCCACTGCTGCCCTTACAATTCGACGATTTCGGCGGACGTCTATACTGTGTGAACGTCCAGAACCTCGTCTATGGGTGTGAGAATGTTCAGGTGACCTTTGCAACCAGCATCGTTGCAGAACTGACACAGCACGTCAACTTGTGTGCCTTTTCTCTGAAAGGATCATCCCGGCACTCGGAAGGCCACAAATTGACCCCCTTTCAAACTCACTCTGTTGGCTGTAGGAAATACGAGTACGTCTCTGTAGTACGCCCCCTGTTTCCTTCACACGTTGATGTCACACCCTTATGGCTGTTATCAGTATACCTCCTAACCCCCATGTGGCATCTGCCGTCTTCTTCTTCTTCTTCTTCTTCTTCTGTGGCGCTACAGACCAGGGTGAAACTTGATCTTCCCAACGAGTTTCTGCCATCCATCACGCTCACATGCCTCCAGTTTCTGCATGCAAGATCCGTGCCATGTAGTCATCTATTAATTCGTCTGGCTTCTGCTTTTTGGGTTTTCGTATCTTTACCTTTTTACAGGAAGAAGGTGTTAGCCCCGAGCCCAACCCCCAACCAGGAGGACCAGGATTTGTATTAGGTTTACTCTAGAGTCCCCCCCCCCCTGCTCTATTGTTGTGGGACACACTTTATCTGGCTCCTCAGCTGAGACTAATACGGCTTGGTTGACCCTGCCAGTAGCAACGCCACCGCCGACACAGCTCTTGACTTCATCGGGGCACGAAGCCCTCCCGCCCGGCACTGAAGCTGCCTACTACACGGTCCCCTGGGAGGGGGCAGCTGCCATCACAGAATCAAAATCGACGTCGTAGTATTTTTTTCTGCAGTGTATTTGTATGGTCAAGGAGTGAATGTACTACTAAGTAGTGGAAAAACAGACTCGATACGAAACCGAGAGGTACTGAGTGAAAGTTTAGTCATTTCTGTTGTAACATGTGAGTGAATGGAATGAGTCGACAGTTGCACTATTGTTGTGAAATTTTCAGTGTAATACAGGTATGAAAATAAACAACCAACAACCGAAGAGCAGGATTCCTTGCACCAAAACACTAAATAAAGTAATAGAATTTTTCAATTGAGTTTGTATTTGTTACGTGTTGATTACATAGAACGAGAGGACAAGCCTGTTTCACAAGTAGTGTACACTGGCCTGTTCGCCGCAGGTAGGTAGCTTTGGGCTCGCTCGTCGTCTGCACTGTGAGAGCTGACGGTAAAATGGAACGGTCCGACGCCGTTATGTAGCACAGCACGGCCGAGTGGAAGCGCAGCAGAAGTGCAAACAATGTGCCGTCCTCAGGCGATTGATCATAACTAGGTTCGTCAAAAATGTTCAAATGTTTGTAGAGCTTATGGGACTTAACTATGGGGTCATCAGTCCCTAAACTTACAAACTACTTATGAACTAGCTTATATTAAAGACGGCACAAATACCCATGCCCGAGGGGGGATTCGAACCCCCGACCGTAGTGGCCGTGCAGACTGTGACTGACACGCAGCAGAACGCTCGGCCACCGCGGCTGCCTAGTTTTATCGTAGGCTTATATTCAGTATATACAGCGAAAAGTTTAAAGTAAGACACCACCTTGAAACTTAACTCTTCTTCTACTACGCCAATAGCAACGAAATTTTGGATTGGTGTCTATTATGTAAGTATGTAGCAATAACCAAGGTTTTAAGAACATAACTTCACTATTTTTCGAGCTATGAACTTTTAATATGCTCTTAATGGTATTCCAGTAAACTAACTTTTGGTTCTCACGCCACAGTTTGCACACAGAAGATTTTGTAGGTATATTCACAAGACAGTTCAACGGTGCTGTGCTTTCATCTTATGAGAAATATTAATCACTTGCTTCTTGTGTTTATTTCAAATTTCAACATTAATTTTTCTTAAATTATTGGTACTTAAATTGACGATAAAATAAACAAATTACATGTTCGATAGTTTTAATTCATAGAGGTATGCAAACACATCAAGACTACTTCCTGCAAAAATTTTATTCAGATTGGCTAATACTGATGATAAAAGTTGGCTCTGAATTATTGCAAATACGTAGACCCATTAAAATTTACCTACGCAATAAGATTTTCCCTACTTGCTTGTAATAGGCTTCTTGTAATTTCAACACCAGAGTAGTCTTTTCTGATTAAAAATGCAGACACACACTTCTAGAGGAGGAGCAGTGGTACAAATAGCTGAGTGAGAGACGCTGCTTATTTCTTTGGAGTTCTTTCATTGTACTGAATAAGAGTTCAGTGTATTCCATAATATATATCTACACAGTAAACAGGCAAAGTAATTGATATCCAACGGTTGGCTGCCAATAGTTTCGTCAGTTTTGCTGGAAATCATGCCACTTGTTTCTCCCTGTTTGAGTTTATGCCATTAGGAGTAAAAACGGTTCTGTTTCATGGTGATAGAAATCAGAAAATATCTTTGGCATCTTTCGGTATGCCACAGTACCTTACACTGTCAGTATTTCAAATATTTCTTAGACAGATTTGTAGCTAGCTGAAAACCCCGAGTTACCCGGGTTTTTATTTATTTATTAAAGCCTTAAGTTAGTCTGATTGGTTGATTTTTTTAAATCAAATGTTTGTAAAGCTATGTGACCAAACTGCAGCAGTCATCAGTCCCTAGACTGACAAACTACTTAAACTAAATTATGCTAAGGGCAACACGTAGCCGCGGCGGAGTGATCGAGCGAATTGAGACGCTATGCTCCGATGCGCTCGGCCGTTCCCCGTCGGAGGTTCGAATCCTAGGTCGAGCATGGATGTTTGTGTCGTCTTTAGTATAAGTTAGTTTATAAGTAGTTTGTAAGTTTAGGGACTGATGACCCCGCAGTTAAGTCTCATAAGCTTATAAACATTAGAACTTTTTATTTTTTATTTTTTTTTATTTTTTATTATTATTATTATTTTTTTTTTTTTTTTTTTTTTTTTTTATTTTTATTTTTTGTTTTTTTACGAAACACACAGCCGAACATTGAGTTAGTACTTTTCTCATCCCTTCTCTCTTTGTCCATCCCCCTTTTTTCTAAAAACATGTTATATTTATGATAGAATATATAAGAAATAAGGCTGTCCTGCATAATGTACAAAATTATAAGCAAAGAAAGGTAGTAATCAAAATTCAATGATATATAACATTCATACATTCATGTAATTCAAAATTTGATTATAAACAATATTCATTGTTACTTGTCCAGGATCTAGCATGAATAAATTCTTCGGTAATCTCACCCCTGAACAAGCGACATAAAATTGTCCATGTGAGAGATATCAAATCCACTCCGCAGAATTTAATAAAGTGTTCTGTGATAAATTAATCATAATAGAAATTACAAGTCTCACTGGAAACTGCAGTCTCTTGAAGTTAAAAGGTAGATTTGCCGGAAATATTGGCTACTCGTCGGATGTACACTATTTCATTCTCTTCCTTTCCTGGTAGTTCAATAGAAGTCCATTGCTTTCGCCTGTAGCCACGTGCGCTTGTCAACAGCACAGTCAGCTTTCAGACATTTTCTCAGTTTGACAGGAATACAGGAGTGTCTTAGTACTAAATAAGAAATGGATTAAAACATTATGATGAGACATATTTATTGAATTATGAGTGCTACAACTCTATAATTAGCCAGGTAGATATTCATTTGTAAAAGCGCTGTATGTTTGTAAGATCTGTTGCGAGTACGGTTCCAATGTTCAAATGTCTGTAAATCTATCGGACCAAACTGCGTGATCATCAGTCCGTACCTTACAAACTACTTAAACCTAGGTAAACTAACCTAAGGACAAACACACACACCCATGCCCCAGGGAGGACTCGAACCTCCACGGCGAGCAACCGCGCGCTCCGCAGCGAGCTGCTTTTAGACCGCTCGGCTACTCCACCGCGGCGCGAGTACGGTTAGTAGGCTAGTTAAGAAGTAATAGATTGAAACCTGATGCGTGATAGGGTGGTTTCCATGAACATTAGTATTTATGTCTTCATATCTCATGAACTGGCCAATTTCGAAGGTACAATCAGCTGTACTTTGTTTGTAAAATTTCCTCCACGTACGATATATACTGAAGAAATTATAAAATGTAACGTCATACCGAATGCCGTAGTTTTACTCCATGAATAGCAGAAAAGTCTAATCGAGAAAAAGTTTAATAAAGGTTTGAAATTATGTTTAAAGTTTGTTGCAAGTCGCTAATACTCTCATTCTCATATAGTGTATTTTGAAACTCTTGTCGCATTATATCGCAGTTTCTTAGAACTTCTATTGTTTATGACGTCATATCTCCTCAAGCACGTGTCGTATGTGGTTATTACCCATACCACACTTGTTACCCCGCGGTAAGGAATATGTGTACCAAGTTTGGTTGAATTCGGTCCAGTGGTTTGGGAGTAAATGTGCAACATTGTCGCGTGATGCAGCTGTTTTTCGCGGATGTCATTGTTTATGACGTCATATCTGCTGAACTATATGTTGTGCGCGATTCTTATACTTACGGCGACCGTCCTCTGGGTCTGAAGGTCATGTGTGAAAAATTTCATTAAGGTTGGAAAAAAACTGTAGATTTGTATGCAGTACGTACACACAAACAAACACACGGACACACTGCTTTAAATATAAATAAGAAGAAGATTCGGATCAGACAAATCGTTTTGGGATCTAAGATTAAACACTAAAAATTTGTGAAACTTTTTTTTTTTTTTTTTTTTTTTTTTTTTTTTTTTTTTTTTTTAATTGAAACTTTAGGGTGAAGTCTCAGGTTAAAATGAAAAGTAGCTGTTTTAAAAGAGTTGAAAGTAGCATGCTGGTTGTGTAACTGCAAAGTAGTCAGACACGTTAACATTTCTGTTCCGTATGTCTAATATATTTATTCTGTGCAGAGGAGTCTTGATATGCATAGTGTTATAAATAAAATGCTTTTAGAAGGTATGAAGGAAGAAAGTCATCATTATATGACAGCAGTGAAATAAACGTCTCAATTATTTTCCAAACATTTTCACTGTGAAAATACATTTTTGTTTTCAGGAGGAACGCTCATCGAACTATTTTGTAGTAAGATCAAGTTACTATATTGCTCTTCAGCTTGCATAAGGTTGTGCCTTTTCGCTGATTTTTGCGTTAGGTTCACAGTGTGGAAACTTGTCTACTACTAGAAGTTATACATCTACAGCGTGAAGTCGGCGCAATTAGTTTCATTGCAAAATGAATTTCTTAGACTTAAGTTTTACTAAGTAAATTTTCAGCTACGATTATTTCGATGTACAGATTTGCATGAATATGCTTTTTTTTTTTTTTTTTTTTTTTTTTTTTTTTTTTTTTTTTTTTTTTTTTTTTTTTTTTTTTTTTTTTACGCAAAATACTAAATTCACATATACAAGCTCAGTGGTAGATTTCAACTTAACAGTTTGTCTTCGAATTAGCATTTCTGGAATAGTGGTATCAGACATTGATTCTTTAGTGAAAAGGAAAACAATAATAATTAATATTCTGTGTGTTTTTAAGTTTAATATTTGAATAAAATTACAATGAAATATAAATTCGTCAATTTAAATTTCGTACTAAAACGGCAATTTTCCTAAGTCTGTAACAATCGTAAGAAATACGATGTTACGTACTTGGCTGCTCCCTTTTCTGTGCATGATCAAAATTACTACAAGAGTCTTAAAAATAAATTTGTCACGAAACGCGTTAGTGAGCCACCTCGAAGCGATATACGGAAGCTCAACTAGTGCGGTGTGAGCGCCAGCCAGCACGCCGGAGCGGCTGTGCCCAACTGCTGGACTGTTTAGGACGCCTGTACCTGTGGAAAGCCGGTTAGCCCGGCAGAAGCCCGGTCTCCGGTCAAATGTCACTCTGGGCAACTGTTCCAACCGCCAAAACGAGAGGACCGGGACGGTCATCCCCTCGCCCCCCCCCACCCCACCACCACCACCTTTCACCGGTCTTACACCGCCACTGAGTGCAGTTTCTGCAACAGAATTACATTTATTTTATTTATCGTATGGTTTTACAAGTATATTAAATGGAAATGTCCAAATTTGACAACCAGTCCAGAGCACTTTCTGTCACTTGATGTAAACTCTCCAAATGACCATTAAATGCTCGTAGTGGACACTGTTTGATGATGTGTCCTATGGTTTGCTCCCCTGCCCTGCAGTCACAGTCAGAAAATGGAAGGAAACCCCACGTATTCATGTTGTAAGCACACCTCCCTTGACCAGTCCTGATGTTCAGTCTCGACCAGGTTTGGCGTAGTAGATGGAATCCCTCAACCTTCTCTGATGGATCTTGCATGAGGTGGCCGTTGTGCGGTGGATTTTCGTTCCAGCGTTCTTGCCACTTGGAGGTCACGTCGAAGGAAGTGGTGCTTTCTGTGTCACACCAGAGAGGTTTTCGTGATTTCAGACGACATGCCGGGGGATCCTGTAGAGCATCATACAAGGGAGAGTTCTTGTGATCCTTGACATTCTTTATCAATTTTACCTTAGCTGATTTCCTCCTCAGATCTTGTGGAGCAATGTTAGCCAGGACAGGTAACCACTGAATGGGCGTAGATCTGACAGTGCCAGAGATAATCCTCATGCCTTCATTAAGTTGGACGTCAATCTTTGTTGTGTGAGCGCTGTTTTTCCAAACTGGCGCGCAGTATTCCCCAGCAGAATACACAAGGGCGAGCGCAGCAGAGCGTAGGGTATTGGCGTCCGCACCCCAATTGCTGCCAGCAACCTTACGAAGCAAGTTCACTCTTGAGGCAAGTTTCTTTGAAAGCTTTAAGCACTGTTCTTTGAATGTCAAGGATCGATCTAGAGTGATACCTAGGTATACCGGAGTGTAGGTATGTGGCAATTTCATCAAAAATCACATGTAGCTTCCTTTGAGCTTCTTTATTATTCAGGTGGAATGCAGCAACCTCAGTTTTATTTGAGTTTGGTTGAAGACTCCATTTATGAAAGTAATCACTTAATTTAATCAGGTCACTCGTCAGTACCAGCTCGCAGTGCTTGAGGTCGTTATTCTGGAAGACTAATGCTAGGTCATCTGCATACTGGATATTCGTGGAGTCCGTGTCTGGCATGTCATGTATATATAGGTTAAACAGGATGGGGGCCAAAATAGAGTCCTGGGGTAGGCCGTTATTTAGCGTCCTCCATTTGCTAGATTCTCCATTCAGGATCACCTTAAAGCGTCTGTCCGAGAGTATGCTGCAGTTTTTGTGGACCTCACAGCAGGTTATGACACTGTGTGCAGGGAAGGACTGATGTTGAAGCTTATCCAAATCATCCCATGCCAAATGCTTGCATTCCTAGTGAACAACAAAATTGTATGAAAGGAAGGCAGTGAACTGATTCGATACAAGTTTCTATCTGTTCGTAACAAATGGGTGCATGCATCCATCTAGAATAGCTTATATTGCCGTATTTAATCCTGTATAAAGATTTGAAACGATGAGTGCTCTTTTGTTTGTCGCTTTTCATCGTGGTTGGTGTTTGAAAATTTTGTATGTAAAGACTACATTTATCAACTTCATTTTTAGGAGGATATTGACATGCATCGTTCACATGAAAGGATACTGAAAAACAATTTAGAAGAACTGACATGAATGACTTGAAAGTTCCGAGGGGAAAATGATGAAATCACAATACTGCATTTCCATGTTCATGACAGACTGATTATGAGCTCTGCCGATTCAGTCAGTAAATTTATTCAATATCTGGCAAATCGATTTGAAATGATTGTAGATGATGTTCATCACTACTCGAGAATTCAAGTGAAGAAATTCGACAGCAATACGATAATCAAATAAATCAGCCAACAATATGTTTATGGCATATCGTAACTAATTGAAATCGGGTCGATAGAGGACAAATAATCTCTTTTAATGAAATTGAATTATATGGATACGTAGCTGAGAGTTTGATTAATTTAACTCGTTGTGAAGGTCCGGATTTATGGTATGCTTTTCATGTTGGTTCGAGAGTACAGTAATTCGTTGCCAAAAGAATATTTACGTTAGTAAATTAACAACCATAGACATACATGTCCTTGTTAACAAGCAAAGATAGAAAAATTCAAAAATAAAGAAGGCACTAATTAATGTTACAGTAATTGTATTGATGTTTATCCAGACGGGAACAAGTATACAAGAGGATATATAAGAGCATTTTTCTCAAGTTTCAAGGCAGTTCAATTATATGAAAAAATAAACTACAAGAATGAGACTCTTCCTTCAATGGAATCTGACGTATGGCTGGAAGTGATGTAAACAAATTACTTAATTACTAACTTGGCTAGATTAGTGTTTTTCAACCTGGGGGGGAGGGGGGAGCGCAAAGTCTTGCTCGGGGGTTCGCCGTCACAGGAGGAAGTACTTGCACCATAAAATAACTAGCGGTTGAGAAATACAAAAACGTATGCCTAAGTTAGATATATTTAATATTAAAATTATTACGTTCCTTGTGTAACATTCATTATGAATTGATCGTAGCTTGGTTTATAATATAGTGTGTTAATGATGAATAAGCGCAAGATTTGAAAACTGTTTCCATGAACCAATGTTACGAAAAAGAACTTGATACAATAAGTTATTCTGAAAAAATCGAAAAAAAAAAATGATCTACTTCTTTACAAATTGTCTGTATAGGGGGACCATCCTTAATAAGCATAATTTGCTCCTGAATCACGCCTGAAAAGTGAAACAGTCATTAAGCAAAACATATTTTTCTCTCAGAAATCTCCGCTGTGGAGCGGCCGAGCGCATTGAGGAGCTATGCTACGATGCGCGAGGCCGTTCCCCGTCGGGGGTTCGAATCCCCCCTCGGGCATGGATGTTTGTGCCGTCTTTAGTATAAGGTAGTTTATAAGTAGTTTGTAAGTTTAGGGACTGATGGCCCCGCAGTTAAGTCCCTTAAGCTTTACAAACATTTGAACATTTTTAACATTTCTCTCGGAAATCATGTAAAAATACGTTCCATTCCGATAAACACACACACACACAAAAAAAAAAGTCGACTAAAAACTTAAAAGAAGCATGAAATGAAAGGAAGGAGATTACATTTGTTTGCTTTGAGATAGCACAGTTTTGTTACTGTTCATGAGGAGGGAGGGGGTCATCAGAATTTTTCCATTTGGAAGGGGTCGCATATTCGAAAAGGTTGGAAAACACTGGGCTAGAACAACTTTTGAAAGAAGATACGACTGCAACTGGGTATTAGTTGTAAAACTGCAAGTACCGTTTATAAAATGTCATCTGATTTTCAAATTATCGGGATTTCCTGAGGACACATTCACACATGATATCATTACGTTCGTCGAAAATATAAGGCAATTAGCCTAAGTTTGTGATTATCTGGTATATTTTGCCACACGGAGAGCGCTATACGGTTTTTAAAATGTAAACCTTATGTAACGGATTGTTATGACTTAATTGAAAGTAATTGATTTACCGGTTTCATCGATATAAATCGTTATATTCACATTTTTTATTGGACATCACGTGGGAACTTCTGAAGCTTTGGGCGTGAAGTCTCTCGTCATATTACAAAAGGTCATTGTATATAAGTGTAAAAATCGCGTGGAACGGATGCTTGGCCTAAGGCACAATGAGACGGACTGGGCGGCCATTTCCGCAGGAGATTCGAGTCCTCCCTCGGACATGGCTGTATGTGTGTTGTCCTTAGTGTAATTTAGTTTAAGTACTGTACTTTGTAAGTCTAGGGACTGATGATCAAACATTTGATTTCATTTTTACACTTGTCAACGATTTTTAAACGTATCAGTCGCAGATCCAGTATTTGGTTCTGGGGGGGGGGCTTATTTGTTAATAATAAAGCCTATTGAATGTCTCAATCTATGACTTATATGTACACTTTTCATAAATTGACCAATTATACTACAAAAACAATTGCACAATAAATAAGTAGGTCGCATTAATTTGAAAGTGGAAGAGGAGCAACGTGGTGGAAATGGAGTGTATATAATTAGCTCAAAAATAATGAAGCAGCTTCTATGTTACTAGCCAAAGAGAAAGGTCTTCACAGTTTAATTAACATGAGACACTATGTGTAAAAATTGAACTAAAATAACACTACAGTTGTTCATAAGATTGCACTCGGTGGCGCCGTTGGCATGCTAAGCAGCGGGTCGCCGCATATGAACAATCGGCTCGTTGGCGACCCATTGCCACGTTCACTTGTGCTTGGCAAATTATACTTACGTTGTGAATTATTACATGTGTACAACTTCAAATTTCCGCTGACGACCTGTTTAAAAAAATAATAAAATTAAAAAATCTTTGGGAGGTGCTGGGGGGAGGAGGTTCAGCGTAATACCCTCCCCCCCCCCCCCCCCCGCTCATGTGGCTGCGTCACTACCATGTACACATATTTTCAGAATAAACAAAATGACGTTTTACGTTTATAATATGACGAGAAATTTGTTGCACAAAGCCTTAAGGTTCCCTTATAACGTCCATTAATAAATAAATAAAGGAAGAAAAGCTAATGATTACGATTTATGTAGTGGAAACTAGTAATTACAATAAATGACTAGGCCCCTACCTACTTGAGATGTTGTTGTTGTTGTGGTCTTCAGTCCGTAGACTGGTTTGATGCAGCTCTCCACAATACCCTATCCTGAGCAAGCCTCTTCATCTCCACATAAGAACGGCAACCTACATCTGTCTGAATCTGCTTACTGTATCCATCTCTTGGTCTTCCTCTGCGGTTTTTACCCCACACACTTCCCTCCAACGCTAAATTCACAACTCCTTGATGTCTAAGAATGTGTCCTACCAATCTATCCCTTCTTTTAGTCAAGGTATGCCAGAAATTTCTTTTCTCCACAATTCTGTTCAGTACCACCTCATTAGTTACTTTACGTAAGATTTACAAATTATTAAAGCATGACGTTTACCGTGAGTTTTACACCAACAAATAGGCTGATGACATTATTAAGAAAGAAACACTATTTTCTAAGTTACAGGTAATGAAGGGACGTGTTGTGTGACATAACACACTCTGGAAGACTTTATTTATCTCATCATGTATCTTAAAACTCTTTGAACACATTAATCGTTAAGTTAGAAAGTCGCTGGCGTAGTTCTAGATGATGAAAAGTGGACACTGTATCCGAATTAACTGTGCAGTTTATGTTGTGCTTTGGATGAATGAATCGGCGTATGTCATTTTAACAATTACAACGCTTACTGATAATGCGAAACATTGTCTACTGGCGAAGACGGCTGCACTATAAACGTCTCACCCAAGACCTGGGGTCTCGCGCCAGTAACAAAAAAATTCCTAAACAGGATTGGAAGTTACAACAGAACTCAGTATACAAATGCAAACATGTTAGCGTCATTTCACACCACTACAAGCACCATTACTATTACTTACATCAAGCAACCAGCAGCGAAGCGGCAGAACAATCAGCCTTCAGTGTAGCGAACTGTGCTGTTTGCTATCAAGCGCGTCGTCTTAGCAACGCGGTGCTGCATAGCAACCAATACTGCCGAGCAGCAATTAAGCATACATAGTTATTGTCTTCAGTGACTGGATATTTAATCAACGCTAAATTTAACACAAATAAGGCACGAGATCAGAAAACCAACGAAATAAATGAATGTGGTATCGTCTTTCTTGGCAAGGTAAACAAACTCGACGAAAAACCCGATAACTTTCTATGATTCGCGTGATCTTGAGGGCCTCATCGTGTAGCGTAGCTTTTTTTTTTTTTTTATCCGCGGTTTTATATATATATATATATATATATATATATATATATATATATATATATATATATATATATATATATATTTAATATTTTATCCTCGGTTTCGCCTGCGGTAATGCATACACCACATTCGCTGCCTTCATCTCCTCCTCACCCATTCACCGTCATCCCCACCCTTGTGCCTCACCCTGTACAGAAATGAAATGTCTGGCTGTTTATTCCAATCTGTAACTGTAGTGTGAAGTATCTTTTGAGTTTCATATCCATAAAATTATCATTATTTTTCTTATGTAATCAAGAATGAAACATAGAAATGTTGTACTATTAACGGAGGCAACTATGCAAATGGAAGAGCACATCTGTAAGTACAGCATCCACATTAAAGAGAGATGTACCTAATACACATAATTCTCTGCAATACACTCCTGGAAAAAAAGAAAGAAGAAAAAGAAAACCATGAATTCATCAACCCAGCAGAGGGAAATTTTATTGATGCATTCTTGAGGATGTGTACAACACACTGACAGTACAATACGTCGTGAGTACAATTACCAGAATGTGTGCAACGTCGACGCTAGTACCAGGTATATCCTCATTTTGCAGCAAAGCAAGCTGCAATTCCCCCCCCCCCTCCCTCCCCAAATTGAGATGATCGTAGAGTTGCTAAATGTAGTCTTGTAGAATGGTCTGTCATGCATTTTCCACCTGGTGCCTCAGTTGGCCCAGATTTTGTGCCAGTCATGCAGACTGTGCAGAATGACGTTTTGTGGGGTCCCAAACATGCTCAAAGGGGGAAAGATCTGGGATCATGCTGACCAGGGTAGTTGAAGTACACCTTTAAGAACATATTGGGCGGTATGGGATAGACGTTGATGTGCATTGTCCTGTTGGAAAAGCATATCGCCAATTGGTGCATGAATAATAGCACGATGGGTTGAGTGATGGTTTCAATGTGCTGCACACTGTTCAATGTTCCCTCGATCACACCAGAAAGACCAATGTAGGCTTCAAGTTCGCCACACCATGATGCACGATCATGCATTCCGTTAGAGCAACTTCCGCTCAGCCTGTTTCCAGTGGTGTCGTGATAGGTGCTTATGGAAGGACAAATGGAGATGTGTCGTCTTCAGTGATGAGAGTTGCTTCTGCCTCAGTGCCAATGATGAACTTATGCATGTTTGGTATCGTGCAGGGCAGGGCCGCATCTAGGACATTTGCCAAGGGGGGGGGGGGGGGGGGGCAAGCTTAAATTTGCCGCCCTCTTCTTTCACCCCCCCCCCCGTAAGAATCGCCTTTTTGACGCTAATTGGGTTACATATTTCTAAATAAATGTCACAATCTCACAACATGAACTTATTTTATTGACTGAATTAAGATCAAAGAACAACAGAACAATTTTAATACATGCAAAATACTACAAGATTACTCATCATACAAAAATCAATTCAAAATTTCGCTTTTCGAGCTTTATTTGCTGCAAAACTGTTTTTGATATCATCATAGTTTAGAGAAGCAGCTCGTTTGTGCTCTGTGGATATTATACTCAGATTTGTTAAGCAGTCGTGCTCCTCAAGTGTATTTGATTAGTTTCAACTTGCTGAAACTTCTTTCTCCAGACGAAACAGAAACTAGAATGGTAAGATATATTTTAACGCTGTAGTAAGGTTGGTATACCCCTCTACCAATTTATTTTTATAAATTAAACTTAATGTTGATGATGCAGTGGAATCTTGCAAGGATCTGTCTACTGCCAGCGCATGTTGTCTGAAACTTTCAACTTCAAGTTCTTTCTAGCTAAGATCTTCTGCCAGTTCCACTGCTTTGGCCTTCAAGTGATCCACTTCCATTTCTCGAATTTGCACACCACACAGAAAACTAATTTTTGCACCAATTTTCTCAAGTGCGGTAAACCTGGTACTAAGTAAGCTCTGTCAATTATTCCTTATTTTGTCTTTGAATGTTGGATACTTCATCTTCACAAAGCTCATTGGCCATTTTCTTCTTTCTTTGAATCCTTTTTTCGGAGAATACCGTTGATACCTCATTATCTTCTGCTGGCACTTTGACCTCAGAAATAGCTTCAGAGGTACAAGAATCCTGGGAAGTTTTGAGAAAGCCCAAAAGTCCTTGAATGTTTCGAACAGCTTTATCAATTGTAAAGTATTAACTTCACAGAAACTAATTAACATGAGCAATTTATTTTAATATTGCATACCACAAACAAGTTAAAGTAATGAATTTTCTCATATTTTTTTAAAAATAGATCTTGTCTCTGATTTTGTTTCTGGTGTTGACAATTAATAAGTTTCAGTTTCTTCCAGGGCCTTCAAAAATTTATGAAAATGCTTGTAAACAGCTTCAGCCACATCTACTCTTGCAGATCACCTAGTCTTGCTGAATGTCTGCTGAATTTGCTCCTACTAAATTTAAAGAGTGAGCAGCACATAGTACCAAATAGGCCAGTTCATTCTTTTGAAGTATTCTTGTCTGGACCCTTTGTACTTTCCAGCCCTGTTTGCCCCATTGTCATGAGACTTCCCCCCTGAAGTACTTGTTCCAATTTTTGCAGTATCTTTTGACTAAGGCCTTCTCCTGTTTTGTCTGTAACTGTAAAAAAAGTCAGTAAAACTTTCCACAACCTCTGAGTCATTCGATGTGACATATCATTACTTTTGTCATCTGTGCATTGTGGCTGATATCTGATGTGCAGTCAAACATCAGTGAAAAGTATTTAGCAGCTAAAATATCTTTAATTATATCTTGTTTTATTTTGTCAGCAATCAAGTCACGGAACTCATCTTGTATATTTTTGTAAAAATAGCTAATCTGGCATTTCTTGTGGCGTTCAATACGCAGACGAAGGGGGACACAATAGTAAGATATGAGATCAATTATATTTAGAAATTTGCCGCTATGTGGATCACCAAAATCACCATCTTCTTTTGTTCCTCTAAAAGGACTTCCTTGCTTAGCAAGAAAAAGAACAGCATCAATAATACAGTGAGATTCCTCCTCTTGCTGCCCAGTGTGCGAAACTTATCAGGTGGGTCTGTCGGAGGACATCGAAAGAGTCAAAAGAATGGCAGCTTGTTTTGTATTGTCATGATACAGGGGAGACAGCGTCATGGAAATGATACACGATCTAGGATGGGAATCATTAGAACAAAGGCATTTATCGCTGCAACGTGGGCTACTTACAAAACTACAATTGTCAACAATCTCCTCCGAATGCGAAAATATATCTCTCCTTCATTCTAGCTAATTTCTAGTAGATTTTTTAAAGTTTGATTAGCTGAAGTACCTGTGACAGGGCAACACTGAAGTCAGCAACCAGGAATTTTAGTTTTATTAAATGATTTCGGTATTTCTTGCAGTCATTGTACTTTTAATAATTCTGTGTCAGTTAATTTTATTAAATTATGCCAGAAAGATACATTCTGTAAAAAAGAGTCGGGCAAAATTTGTCGCCCTTTAAATTCTGCCGCCTGGGCAACTGCCCCCTTTGGCCCCCCCCCCCTCTAGATCCGGCCCTGGTGCAGTGGTCCACAAAAATCTGGAGTGTATGTGGCAGAGGTACATGGGGCCAACACCTGGCATTATGGTGTGGGGAGCCATATCCCACACTGACAGTTCTCCTCTGGTGATCATTGAGGGAACATTGAACAGCGAACGGTAGGCCTACATTGAAATCGTCATTCAACCTGTCTTGCTACCATTCATGCACCAATAAGGCAATATGCTTTTCCAACAGGACAATGCACGTCCACATTTATGCTCTTCAAGTTGTACATCAACTACACTGGGCAGCATGATCTCCAGATCTGTCCCCTATTAAGCCTGTATTCGGCTGAATGAAATGTCATCTTGCACAACCTGCACGAAATATGGCCAAACTGAGCCACCAGGATGAAATTTCATGACAGGCGATTCCACAATACTACATTTTGCACCCCTATGAAAATCTCTATGGGAGAATTGCAGCTTGCATTGCTGCAAAAGAATGGGATATGGGGTACTAGCATCAACATTGCACACTGTATCGTTTCTTATTCTTGACATTCCATACATCGTGATTTTTTTATTGCCAACATTACAGGTGCAACCATTTAGGAACCTTAAGTAAAAGTCTACCACCGGACATGTAATTTGTAATATTCTTGTGCTCTGTTAAAAAATACTACGTTTCAAATACAATTGTGTGATACTGTAATGTTTATTTAAAGAACGTGTTAACCTTTGCCGTCTTGTTACGTAATATTGTATTTTGATACTTTTGTAAATAACAATAACAAGCACTGAGAATATATTACACACAATTATGAAACAGCTGTTCCCATAAATTCGTTTACCAATATAAATATAACAACATTACACACTGTAACTATTGCACAACATTATTACAAATTTATCTTGTTTTTAAATAAATTAGGGTGGATCATGTATTACATATCACTGGACCCTAAATCAAATAGTAAATATGATTAACTCAATCATTTAAATAATGTGTTAGATAATACAAAGTTATTGCAGAACTTAATAAAAGTAGTGTGACACTAAACAAATCCATATTTATAGAAAAAATTAAACCACAAATTGAAACACATTAAAATTACAAGTCTAAATAACAGTACTATGAAACATTAATTACAACTACAGACCTAAATGGATAAAAATCATAAATACAGTTAATAAACTGATTAAGTCAAATGTATGCTTGTTATTTGTGTGACTAATTTAAATGAAATTACCATAACTACATGCATCCATGGCCTCAATAATTAATTATTGTAAAACAAAAGTAAACACAAAATTTATGACCTATTTCAAATTTTAGTTTAACATATGTATAAAAACTACAAAATTCAATTGTTTCCATGATTACAGCGGCATGGCTGGAAAAGTTTTGTGGGAGGTTGTGTTAACTGACTTTGTACTTGGCAGTGAAAGTGTGAGAAGCCCTGTAATCTGCTGCTGGATTTTATTTACAGGCATAGTGTAACAAATGCCTGTGTTTGAAATGTTTCATTAAGATGGAAATAAAATTATTTCCATAAAAGTTTCATGGAGTTTTTCTTAGTTCTGACAGATTTTACCATTTAGTGGATTGCAGACAACGTCAATGCAATGTCCTACTTCAAGAACAAAGATGAGTAAACTTTTAATGTTACCCACCTACAGTGGAATGATTTGTTGGATGGCTGTTATAATGAAATAATTCTGATATTTAGGATAAATCATTGTAACAACTTAAACCATTCTGGAAAGGGGTGGTGCTGTTTCTACATGCTCTGGTGACTTTACTCACATGCATATGGCTTTGTCTGTGTGATCGTGTGTTGTACCCATCTCCAAAAATGTCAGTAAAATGTCCCTCTGCTCAGTTGATGAAGATGTGGTGTTCTTTTTTCATTTTCCAGGAGTGTATTTATGTAACTCAAGAGCTGGCTGGGATGTTCTTCATTACACCTCCAGGCACTACAATGAATATATTCTGGGAGAGTCCATCAGAAGGCTGGGCTCAAACTGTGACTTGTAAAGCACATGTAAGTGGCACAACACTACAGTGCGATGCACCCGTTGCTTGCATGCTGTGCCGGACCATTACAAATCGAGACACATTAATACGCATGTGGCATCCAGCCCAAGTGACGCAGAGACATACCGGTTAGTATGAATTATTTTTCACCCCATATTAAGGAAACAGAGCAATGAAAAAAAAAATTTTTTTTTTCATATATTACTGTTTGATATTTTCACATGATGAGGGACTGAATGTATTTCCTTTATTCATCACGGTTACTGTACAGCATCAAATTAAGGGAAGTATTACATGAAATTTTAAGAGTGGGCAGTAGTAAAACAATTCTATAGACTTTGTGTTTTGCTGGTTTTAGCTGACTGGTTGCTCTGTATGAAATGTAGACCAGATTCTGAACTTTCATTTACAACTGAGAACAGAGAATTTGTTATCTAGACTCATTGTTATATATGTCATAGATTGGCGCTCATTGCTCCCAGTTCTGTCCCAATGTATCAGGTATCAGTTGGCCACAACAGTAGTCACATTACATACTAATTCAGAAGACAAATTGTTGCTTTATTCATTAGCAAATAAAATATTGTATAATGAAATAAATATCGTATTTTAGTAAGTAAACAGGAGCCATGCTAACGAGACATACTCATGTTTCCTCCAGCCAACTGAGCAAGTTTGAAAGGGGTCATCGAATTGTGGCCTTCCAAGTGGCAGGTTGTTCCTTTTGGAGAACTGCTACACAAGGTAGACATATGTTTGTTGTGCAACAATGCAAACTTCAAAGGTCACACAAACATTCTCACACCAGTAGAGAAATTTCTGGATGTCCATGCAGCACAGCGGCCACCAAGAGATGGTGACAAAGGCAGATCATACAACTACCACAACACTGATAAGAGGGTTTGTGATCCCAGAAGGGTCAAGACAAACTATTGCCAACAATGGGCACACACATCTGTATCCAACCTTCCACTCACACCACAGCTTTGAAACACACTATGGTATCAAAAGTACCTGGACACCTGCCTGAAAGTGACATAGAATTTTGTGGTGCTCTCCATCGGTAATGCTAGAATTCGATATGGTGAAGGCCCACCCCTAGCCTTGATAACAGCTTCCACTCTCACAGGCATACATTCAATCATGTGCTGGAAGGTTTCTTGGGGAATGGCGGCCCATTCTTCACTGAGTTCTGCATTCACAAGAGGTATTTATGTAGGTCGGTAAGGCCTGGCACAGAGTTGGCAAACCAAAACATTCCTAAGGTGTTCTATAGGATTCAAATCATGACTCTGTGCAGGCCAATCCATTACAGGGATGTAATAGTCGTGCAACACTTCACCACAGCCATGCCTTAGAACAGGAGTTTGATCATGTTGAAAGAGGCAATCACCATCCCCGAATTGCTCTTGAAAGTGCTTGAAACATTAATTTAGGCCTGTGCTGTGAAAGTGCCATGAAAATCAACAAGGGGTGCAAGTCACCTTCATGAAAAACATGACCACACCATAATACCACCTCCTCTAAAGTTTACTATTGGCACTACAAATTGCTGCCAGATGATGTTCACTGGGCATTCGCCAAATGCACACCTTGGAATTAGATTGCCACAATGTGTACCATGATTCGTCACTCCACACAACATTTTTCCAACGTTCAATCGTCCAATGTAATCGCTACCTATACCAAGGTGGGCATCATTTGGCATTAACCTAGGTAATGTGTGATTTATGGGCAGCCGTTTGACCTTGAAATACAAGTTTTTCTCACCTCCCGCCTAAGTGTCATAGTACTTGGAGTGGATTCTGATGCAGTTTGGAATTCCTTTGTGGTCTGGATAGATGCCTGCCTATTACAGTGTACAGACCTCTTCAACTGTCAGCGGTCTCTGTCGGTCAACAGACAAGGTTGCCCTGTATGTTTTCATGCTCTACATTTCCCTTCATGTTTCCATTTCGCTATTACATCAAAAAACAAATGACCTAGGGATGTTTAGGAGTTTCTAAGTCTCATGCACAGATTTCTGACATAAGTGGCATCCAATCACTTGAGAGTGAATTCCATGAAGAGCCCAATTCTGCTCTCCCACAATGTCTAATGACTACTGAGGTCACTGCTTGTTGTTGGTAATAACTAGAGAGAAGGGAGACTATTTAATCTAGTGCCAGTACATAGCTTACTCTAATACATTACCTCTGTTGAGAAACAAAGAATCATCACAAAGGCTACAGGAAGAATTTTTTTCTTTTGTGTGTGTGTGTGTGTGTGTTTTAGTAAATACAGAACAAGCAATGTTACCTGGAAGACATTATGGTGGAAGCAATGGTAATAATGACAATGAATTAACACTATAATGGAACATCCCACCCTCCAGATTTAATGCAGCGATCTATATGAACTGGTGGAGAACTGAAGCTGGGGATACCAGTGACAATTTCAATAAAACCGTCTTAAATAATATGGTTACAGTGAAGAACTATATTAAGGTGCTCAAGTGAATAATCTAATAGTACATTAAAATGAACAGCTTTGTTAAAAAAAGTGAAAATTGAATAATAGACAGTTGTATTATTAAATAGCTGTAGAAAGTTCCATAATTGAAACTAAATAAATAGCGCACATAGAATGTATTATGATAAAGACAAGTTCAAATGTTTGTAAATCTATCGGACCAAACTATGTGGTCATCAGTCCATAGCCTACAAACTACTTAAACTAAGATAAACTAACCTAAGGACAACACACACACCCATGCCCCAGGGAGGACCTGAACCTCTGACGACAAGAACTGCGTGCTCCGCAGCGAGGCAGCTTAGGCCACTCGGCTACTCCACTGTGGCATAAAGATAAGTATGTATTGTGACAGATACCCCTAAGAAACAATGGAAAGTAATCCTATAGTGGTTCTTTAGTAGCAATTTAAATTAATTACACTGTCACTGGCAGTTAAGGAATTTATGTAACTATATTAATGAGAAGCAATAGCATATATCTGATATCATGCTTTTGTAGAACCACACATAAATTTAATGAACACATGTTACCATCAATTGTCATTGCTTATGTAATTAGTTTGTTAACTAAATATAGTGAACATAGTGTAAAAGTACAAATGAACTTTACAAAGAAAATAAGAAACTAATTTTGATTTAGTAATCTCATTCCATTAATCATGCAATGTCATATGATAACAGTAGTAACTTTTGATTGTAAATCTAATACATCAATTGTTATTAATAATGGACATATGATATGTATTGTTTTCTTCAATATATATACAATGGAGAGCCACTGAAACTGGCAGTCTTCTGTTTAGAGAGACTTCTATTGGGAGACATCCTTAGAGATTCTTGAGTTTTGAGAGTAATTGTTAGTTCTTTTATCAAGAGTCTTTGTGCTATGTTGTCTTGGTTCTGTGATGTTAAAGTCATTGTGATTGTCTTTTGTTATGTGGTATTGCTCAAAACTAAATTCCATGAAATAAACATGAAGAAGTGCAAGGTTACGTGTGTCATTATTTAATTGATTGGTGAATTTTTCTAGAACTGACTGCAGCAATTTATGTGGAATAAAATATATATTCCCATTAACACACTCATGTATATGTTGCAGTAGCTAATACAGAAGAATATTTTAGCACACAGTTCAAGAATAATACTACAATTATACAGTAGTATTTTGGTGTAACTGTAATATCAAACAAAGCATGAAAGGAGCTACATCAATAAAGTTTGTACCAAAAGGCACAAACATGGATAATAATGGGTTGTCAAGATAGCAGTTAAAACCAGTGATGTAGATGTCAGTCAAATGCAGAAACTTTATATTGTATCCAATGTGACACACAACAATTAACTTGAGGCATGGGCTTAACCAAAAGACAATTTATTTCCAACAAGTATGGTTATACAATCTGTAAACACAAAATGTTTGTCGGTAGCAGGCAGCAGAGTGAAGTCCATAATAAGAATCGTAATCGAGACGGTTGAAGAGTAGCGTGGCCTCCTGATAGTGTGGAAGGCGATGATCAGCACGAGACAGCTCGATGTGGTTGAGCATGGGCTTTTAAAAGCTGGGTGGCGTAGGAATATGCATGTCATAACTGAGTCAGCTGCGGCATGTCAGCTTGCGATTGGTGCGGCCTCAGCGGAGAGCTACATTGCGAGACGACGCCGGCCATGGTTGCCATGGAGTCGCGGAAGCACTCTATGTGTGCGGGCCGAGTCGGTGCTGTCTGGCTGTAAGGGCTGTGCATGTGCCAGCGGGAGCAGCACCCTCTGCAAGTCATGGTGCAGGAGACCTGCGGCCGGCGCCGTGGTGCAAGCATTGACGATATCACACTTTAAATTTTAAGTAAAATTAATAATGATAAATCTATAGACAATTAAAGCAAATAATTCACAAGTCAGTCATATATTCTTCTGTGTAAAAAGACAGAGTGACATGAAACTAACTATGAGTTAAGAGTCTATAACTGTTCAAAAGCCATGAGATTACTGACACAAAGCTTAAAGGCTGTTCCATGAAGTGCAGAAGAGGAGTGTACACAAAGCATGCAGTGAAAAATATTTGAAACTACAGTAACTAAGTCATTACTGTTATTTTGGGAATCTAGTCAGTGAACTAGCGAGACCAATAAGAAATATAATAAATAACAACATCCAAAATAACTAGCCAGGCTCAATTACAAAACTGAATGGAGGGTGAGTGGTGGTGTAGTAATGTTGACCAAAGAATATATACATTTTTCTCAGATATCACGAATGACTTATGTCATTCAGGTTGCTGTGAGCTCATTTCTTAATAGGAAAAGGTCTTATCCAATTCATTTACATAGAATTAAAAGATAACAGGCAAGGACTTGTGAACATGTTGAAAAGAGAACTCCTTCACAATCATTCATTGTGCTGTCAGCTTACCCAAAAGAGATACACTGCTTAGCACAACAGCATGTGAGAAACTTCACAATGATGAACTATTCATTTTGCATAACATGCTCTACTGAGCAATCAAAAATCTACATTGGCTTCATCAGATGCAACATCAACGGCTGTGGAGCATAAATGCATGGTGCAGCATTATAGGCAATTGTATTGTGAAATCTTACTTCATGCCAAGCATTCAGAATGGACATTCATATGCACACTTCCTTACAAACATTCTGGCACTTCTTCTAGATGAGGTACCACTGTATATTTGAAAATGTATGTGGCAGCAACACAACGGATGTCCAACTCACTTGTCCCATCTTACACTGCAAATACTGGAAGAAAAATTTCCTGGACATTGGAGAGAATCAAAGTCTATTGTAAAATAGCCTGCAAGATCCCCCAATTTGACACCCCTCGATTTCTTTCTTTGGGGGGACACTCAAAGATGCAGTTTATGACAAAGCTCCAGCTACGGCAGGTGATATGGGTAGTCAAATTGTTGGTGTATGCTCTAAAATCTGTTCAACATTCTTTCGAACAGTGATTGCAAATGTGCCTTTCAGTCCATGGTCAACTTTTGAACACAAGTTGAAATAAAGGAAGAAGTTTTGTTTCTTCAAAATAAACCTGATGTGGGTGATTACCAAAGTATTGTTAGTAAATTGTTTATTACAGTTACGTGTGTACAAACTTGTATTGCAATGTCAAACAGGTCAACAGTGTGTACTGCACACTGTCATTATGCCCTTAAGTTCATCTTGAAAAAATGTTTTGTTAAGAAGAAAATTTCTTTTGTGATGTATAGGTGGTCACTAAACTGTTTTTAAAGTTTTATTTCAATGAGTGCGTCCCATATGATATAATTTGGAGCAGTGAAGGGTGAGACAGTTGTCCAGCAGCATGTATTGTACCTCTTAGAAGCACACAACCATGTACAAGAAACAATAGGTCAATTATTGTTTTTATAATTTAGATATTTCAGTCAGTAATTTCTTTTTGCAGCATATAAGATCTCTATTTTCAGAGAATAAACAAGTGATTCCTCAGTTTAAATTCTTTTGTGGTTTTAGGGCGCACAACTTCTATGGTCATTAGCGCCCAGCCAAGAACATAGATTCGCTATGATCTAAAAAAATGTAGACTGTCAGAACATCAACAAGAGGCTAAAAACGAAAGATAAAAGACAATTAAAAGAGTTAAATATCCTTGGATAAGTTGGCCAAGTTGATAAAACGCAAAACTCGAGCAGCTGCTCGTGTGTCATCAGCTAAAATTTCCTCCAGAGTAGACGGAAAGTGAAGGGCTACACGGAGATGATTAAAATTAACACAAGTCAGTAAAACATGTCGCACTGTCAGCAGTTCACCGCAGGAGCATAGCGGTGCAGGTTCGGCGGATAGCAAGTGACGGTGGCTGAAACGGCAATGACCGATCCGCAACCGAGCCAGGATGACCTCCTCCCGCCGAGAGGGGCGTGAGGATGTCCTCCAAGCGGTCGGGATCGGTTTGACAGTTCGCAATTTATTGTTGTACAGTGAAAGCCACACACTGTGCCATTGCGACACGATACTCCGGCGAAGAGCCCGTTGAACATCGTCCGATGGGACGCAAAAGGTAGCCATGCGAGGCAAAAGAGCTGCTGCCTTGGCTGCTGTGTCGGCGGCCTCATTCCCGGGCACACCCACATGGCCAGGGACCCACAGGAAAGAAACGTGACAGTTGTCATCCGCCAGCAACTGGAGGGAGCGTTGGATCCGATACACGAGAGGATGGTTCGAGAGAGGGTCCTTAAGACTCTGCAGGGCACTAAGGGAGTCAGAACATATGGCATAGAAAGGGTGGCGGTGGCGGCAGGTATACAAAACGGCCTGGTGGAGGGCGAAAAGCTCAGCCGTGAAGTTTGAGCACCGGTCAGGGAGCTTGTATTGGAAACGGTTGTCCCCGACGACGAAGGCAGATCCGACACCGGCAGTGCTCTTGGAACCATCAGTGTAAATAAATACGGCATTATCGAACCGCGAACGGAGTTCGACAAGCCTCGAGCGGAATACCAAATCCGGAGTGCTCTCCTTGGGGAGCGAACTAAGTTCGAGGTGTGTGTGAACCTGGGCCTGATGCCACGGTGGCAATGGGCTTTCGCTCAACCGAAGGGTGGAAGGAAGGGTAAAATCGAGCCGCTGTAGCAGGCGGCGAAACCGAACTCCCGGTGGAAGCAAGGCAATCGCAGACAACTGATATTGGCGATCGAGTGAGTCGTCAAAAAATAATCTGTAAGATGGATGGTTGGGCATCGACCGTAGGCGGCATGCGTACCGACACAAGAGTATGTCACGTCGATTGGTCAAGGGTAATACAGCAGCCTCGGCATACAGACTTTCAACAGGGCTGGTATAAAATGCACCGGTCGCCAGACGTAATCCACGATGGTGGATAGAGTTGAGACGGCGGAGAATCGACGGCCGTGCTGAAGAGTATACAAGGCTTCCATAGTCGAGCTTCGACTGAACAATGGCCTGGTAAAGGTGAAGCAGGACGGTACGATCCGCTCCCCATGACGTGCAACTGAGGACACGAAGAACGTTAAGGGATCGGGCACAACGGGCAGCTAGGTAGGACACATGTGTGGACCAGCAAAGTTTCCGATCCAACATGAGTCCCAAGAATTTTGTAGTCTCCACGAAAGGGAGAGCAACAGGGCCGAGATGTAGAGAAGGTGGAAGAAATTCCTTGTATCTCCAGAAATTGATACACACAGTTTTCTCAGTGGAGAATCGGAAGCCGTTTGCGATGCTCCAGGAATATAGACGGTCAAGACAGCGTTGGAGAGAACGCTCCAAGAGACACGTCCGCTGGGCGCTACAATAAATTGCGAAATCGTCAACAAAAAGAGATCCGGAGACGTCGGCTGAAAGGCAATCTACGATCGGATTGATTGCAATGGCAAAGAGCGCCACACTCAAGACGGAGCCCTGTGGTACCCCATTCTCCTGGCAAAAGGTATCTGACAAAACAGAGCCCACCCGTACCCGGAACTTGCGATCCGCCAAAAACGCTTGAATGAAAAGAGGAAGGCGGCCCCGAAGGCCCCATGTGTGCAATGTGCGGAGAATGCCCGCTCTCCAACAGGTATCGTATGCCTTCTCCAAGTCGAAGAACACTGCTACTGTTTGACGCTTCTTTAGAAAGTTGTTCATAATGAAGGTCGACAACGTAACGAGGTGGTCAGCAGCAGAGCGGTGTCGACGAAAACCGCATTGGATATTAGTCAGGAGGCGGCGAGATTCGAGGAGCCAGACCAACCGAGCGTTAACCATGCGTTCCATCACCTTACAGACGCAGCTCGTCAGAGAAATGGGGCGATAACTGGAAGGAAGGTGTTTGTCCTTCCCTGGTTTGGGGATGGGGACAACAATGGCTTCACGCCAACTTGTGGGAACATGACCTTCAGTACATATGCGATTGTAGGTACTAAGAAGAAAGCACTTGCCCGCAGGAGAGAGGTTCTTCAGCATCTCAATATGAATGGAATCGGGCCCGGGAGCAGAAGACCGGGACAGGGCGAGAGCACGATCTAGCTCCTGCATGGTGAAGGCGACGTTATAATTTTCACGATTAAAAGAGCGGAAAGAAGGCGGCCGTGCCTCCTCTACCTGTTTGCGAGGGAGAAAGGCAGGGTGGTAATGGGCAGAGCTCGAAACCTCCGCAAAGAAACGACCCAATGCGTTTGAAACATCAGCTGGGTCCACGAGGACTGCGTTCTCCACGGTCAGGCCAGGAATCGGGGAGTGGACCTTGATGCTGGACAAACGGCGTAGGCCACCCCAGACAACCGTGGAGGGGGTAAAACGGTTAAAAGAACTAGTAAAAGCAGTCCAGCAAGCTTTCTTGCTGTCGTTTATGATACGACGGCACTGCGCTCTCATACGTTTGTAATTGATGCAATTCCCCAAAGTTGGGTGGCGGCGGAAGGCGCGTAAAGCACGGCGCCGGGCTCGAAGCGCGTCGCGGCAGGCTGCAGTCCACCAAGGGACCTGCACACGACGTGGAGAAGAGGATGTACGAGGTATGGAACGTTCAGCAGCAGTGAGAATAACCTCTGTGAGGTATTCGACCTGACTGTCACAGTTGGGAAAATTCTGATTGTGAAAAACAGCCATGGAAGAATAAAGCCCCCAGTCGGCTTTAGAAATGTTCCAACTGGTGGGACGTGGAGATGGGGAATGATGTAGGAAGTGGATGATACAAGGGAAATGGTCACTCGAGTACGTGTCAGAAAGTGCATACCACTCAAACCGACCGGCAAGCTGAGGAGTGCATATTGCGAGGTCTATATGGGAATAAGTGTGTGTTGTGTCAGAAAGGAAGGTCGGTGCACCGGTGTTGAGGCAGACAAGATCGAGGTGGTGGAGAATGTCCACCAAAAGGGAGCCTCTCGGACAAGGTGCCGGAGAGCCCCATAGGGGGTGGTGGGCATTAAAGTCACCTACCAACACGAAAGGTGAAGGGAGCTGGTCAACAAGGTTTAGCACATCTGCCCTAGTAAGGGCAGATGACGATGGCGAATATATATTACAGAGGGAGAAGGTAAATGTGGATAAGGTGATGCGGACGGCAACTGCCTGTAGGTGAGTGTGCAACGAAATGGGATGGAATTAGACGTCGTCTCGAAGGAGCATCAGAACCCCTCCATGGGCTGGGACACCTTCCACGGGTGGCAGGTCGAACCGCACAGAGGTGTAGTGTGGAAAGTCTGCACGATCGCGTGGACGCAACTTAGTTTCCTGGAGGCAGACTAGAAGCGGGCAGTGCAATCGAAGGAGTAGTTTTAACTCCTCCCGATTAGAACGAATGCCGCGAATGTTCCATTGAAGGAGCGCCATGATAAAAATGAGAGAAGAAATAAGGATAAAAACCAAGTAGCGAGCGGGGTCACCTCGACGGCCGCTGAGGACCGGATTTCGAGGGAGCACTGCTATCGCTGTCTGGGGGCAAAGGGTCATGTTCCATTGGTTCGACCGACGCGCCTGCCACCTCCCTGAGTTGATCAGGAGGGGCAGTTTCCACCGCCGGTAAAGGGCCGGGCGCCCTGCAAACGGAGCGTCCCGGTGAAACAGAAGACGGCCGAGGCCGGCAACTGTTTGACGGCGTGACAGATGGGTCACGCCTCGGCGGGGAAGGAGAGGAACTCTTTTTCTTGTCAGCTCTTCTGGAAGAGTGACGGCGGGAAGAGGCAGTTGACGGTTGGGAAGCCTGAGAACGCAGAAAATCCTCACGGACGGGTTCCTTTTTCAAGGTCCGGGCATCTTGTTTAGGTGCCCGCGGTTTACTAGAGTTTGACGAAGACTGTACCCTAGAAGCAGCAAGAGGGAGCGGGGATGTGGAACGGGCAATCTTCGGGCTGGCGGATCGCACAACTGTGTCAGCGAAAGTGAAGTCACATGTCTGGGTACTGGAATCCTTGGTAGGTCGAGTTGAGGTGAGTACCTTACTGTATGTACCCGCTGGGAGGACATTGGGCTTTCGACTCGCCAACAACTTACGAGCGGCAGATGTCGATACCTTCTCCGTAACCCGAATTTGCTGGATTACCTTCTCATCCTTGTATACAGGGCAGTCGCGAGAGGAAGCCGCATGATCACCGTTGCAGTTTAGGCAGTGAGGGGACGGAGGTGGGCAATCCCCCTCATGGGCGTCCCTACCACAAGTGACACACTTTGCTGCATTTGGGCAATGTTCACGGGTATGGTTGTACCTGTGGCACTGAAAACAGCGCGTTGGGTTAGGTACATAAGGGCGGACGGAGATGACTTCATACCCTGCTTTGACCTTCGACGGGAGGTCAACTTTGTCAAACGTCAAAAACACAGTACGAGTCGGTGTCAGATGGTTATCGACCTTTTTCATCACCCTGTGGACGGCTGTCACACCCTGATCGGACATATACGATTGGATATCTTCATCAGACAACCCGTCGAGGGATCTCGTGAAGACTACCCCCCGTGACGAGTTGAGTGTGCGGTGCGCTTCGACCTTAACTGGAAAAGTGTGCAACAACGTAGTACGTATCAGTTTTTGGGCTTGGAAGGCACTTTCCACTTCCAGCAACAATGTGCCATTGCGCTGACGTGAACAGGTTTTAACAGGGCCAGCAATTGCATCTACACCTTTCTGTATAACGAAAGGATTGACAGAATTGAAATCCTTTCCGTCGGTGCGAGAGACAACCAGAAATTTAGGTACATTAGGCAGAGTCTTTTTAGGCTGAGGCGAGTCTAACTTACGTTTATGGGTCAACGTCACGAAAGAAGATAAGGAAGTCAACGCGGAAGTGTCCCCCGTGATTACCGGCGTCTCCGATGGCGCGCTCCTTCCTAGTGGGGGCCCTCGCCGAGGGCTTACCCGCCTTAGGTGATTGTTCACACCTCAGGTCACACCTCCCGAGAACTGACGGAGGGACCAATCGGCACGTTCGGAAGGTACCAGCTCGGGTAATCACCCCTCCCTGGGCCTGGCCTTTACCAGGGGGTACGTACGTGCCTTACTTGTCTACCCGGGGCGGGGAATTACGCGTTACCCCGTCACCTGCTACGCACGATAATGCGTGGGTCGGCCTTCAGACACGCACAGGGAGGAAAGAAGAAGAGGATAGGAAAGGAAGAGAAAGAAGGAAAGAAAAGAAGTGTCTCAAACGCCGAGGCGGAGACTAATGAGGAGAAGAAGGCTAGGAGAGTTCAAGGAGAGAAAGACAGAAAACGAAGGGTAAGAAAGGAAGGAACTAAGGAGGAAAAACCACAACAAGAACCACCGTATCTCACGAAATATGCCCGTCTCCGGGCGAAGGCATAAACCGGGAGGGAAAGTGAAGCAGCCTGGGGCAGAAGAAAGGCTGCTCCGGCTCGGGGCCCCGTGCGCGCCACACACGTACCCACAAAAGAACTGTGGGCCCCCTGGGGGGTCAGTTTAAATTCGTGCACATTTTGGAAGATACACAAATGGGAAGTAGTTTTCCTATATTACCTCTGGTTATACAGGTTTCTATACACTTACATTTGTCTTCTAGCTGTTCCTACTTACAAAGAGAATGCCACAAGTGCACTAGCAAAATTGCCCAGAACTTCATTCTATGGAAGAAGGGTTAAAATATGTGAACATGGATTCATCTCACCTATACTCTGTTGTTAATAATAAACAATGATTTTTAATGTACTGCACATGGCTATTTGTGTGAGACAAGTTCAACTGGAGTGCTAACACAGTAACTAGTGTTGCAGCTTCACAATTTTGTACCCTTTATTCAACACCCTGTTTCTGTTTTCATTTTTTTATTTTATTTATCTACCTCTGTCTGCAGAAGATTACTACAAGAATGTTTCATATCAATAGGGTATAGAAGAGTATATTGTTAATTTAAGTTATAAATGTGTTTCACAATATTTCTCACATTGACCACTATTCATAAAGTCCTGGCCGATTCCATCACATGATGTGAGACAGTAGTATCACCAACTTTGATTGTGTAGCTTGTTTCAGAAAGCTTCCAACAGTACAAGTCTGAGGCTGCATTCAGCCATTTCCTTCATCAGTACAAAAGTGTGCATAAATAAAGGATCCTGTCAAGTGAGAGCTAAGTGGGGTGAAATTATTTCTGTGGGTAAAACAAGTGACATCAACAGCAATACATCAGTGAGTGACAGTGATGTATGATATAATAGTTGAGCATTTTGTTATGGACACACTAATGTCTACAATGAAGACCTTCTATTGTCGATGATAAACTTGGTGCAAAAGTAGATGAAGTGGTCACACAGAACTGCTGAACTTTGAAAATTGTTTCCTCAAAAACAGTTGAATATTTTTGGATAAGCAAAGACCAGTGTTCACTTATTTTGTCTCCTCCTCCAATGAGAATTTTTTTTTGGCAAATACGGTTATGACAGTTGCTATGTTCTGCTCATTAGCCATTTTTCACTTTCTTCAACTCTTTTGCCAATTTAAATATTTGGGTAGTGTGTCCTCACCTTCTGTCCAGATTAGGAAGATATCATCAATGATTCTGAACCAGGTGAGGGATTTGGGATTCTGGGTAGTCAGGAAGGATTCCTCTAGATGTCTCATAAACAGGTTGGTGTAGGAGGGTGCCATATGGGTGCCCATGGCTGTACTGCGAATGTTCAAGTGATGAGTTCAAAGGAGAAGTAATTGTGGGTGAGGATGTAGTTGGTCAAGGTAACTAAGGAGGAGGTTGGAGGCTTGCAGTAGGACATTGTGAAAAGTAGTGTTCAACAGTGACAAGGCCATGTGCATTGGGGATGTTGGTGTAGAGGGAGCTAGCATCAACTGAGACAAGCATGGTACCAGGTGATAAAGGAAGAGGAACAGAACAGTGGAGAGTCAGGGCAGGAAATGGCTGGGTTTATATGTGTGTGTGTGTGTTGTGGGTAATAGGCTGCAAGTGTAGGTCCACAAAAGCAGAGATTCTCTCAGTGGATGCACTATATCCAGCCACAATGGGACGTCCAGGTTGGTTGGGTTACTGAACTTTTGGGAGCATGTAGAAGGTGGGGTTGTGGGATGTAGGAGGGGCAAGAAGAGAAACTGACCCAGGAGAGTGAGGTCATGGTGTGGTCCTGAGGATATGAGGAAGGACTGGAAGTCCTGTTGGGGTTTTGGGATGGGATCATTGTGGCAGGATGTGTAGGTGGAAAAATCAGTCAGTTTGCGACATAGTCTTTGCAGTCTAAAATCACAGTGGTGGAGCCTTTGTCAGCAGGTAGGATCATAAGGTCAGGATCAGTTTTCAGATGGTAAATAGTGTTTCTTTCTGAGGGTGTGAGGTTGGTACCCATTTTGAGGGATTTGTGGAAAGATGGCGAGGCCAGGTTAGATACGAAATTCTGAAAAGTGAGAAGGGGATGATTTGGGGGCAGTATAGGTGGATCTCGATTGAATGAAGGAGGGAACTGGGTCTGGCAGGGTTCAATATTGGTATTGGTATGTGTCTGAATGGTGGGATTGGTATCAATATGGTGTTTCCATTGTAAGGATCAGGAGAAGGAGAGAAGATCCTTAGCAAGGCTGGCATGATTGAATTTAGGAATGGGGCAAAAGGTTAGGCCTTTGGAAAGGACTGACACATCAATGAGACTGAGGCTTTTTGAGGAGAGGTTCATGACTGTTGGTTTAGGTTGTGAATTTTGTGTGGTTAAGTAGGAGAGTTTCTGAGGATGTGGTAAATGTAAAAGGTTTGCTAGGCAAGATTTGTTCGCTATGAGGGGCTGTGGCATATGTTTGGAGGTTGTTGAAGGGGTGGATAATGATAACCCAAGGTGGGAGAAGAAGGTGAAAATATTAGAGAGTTTTTTGAGGTGGTGTTGTGAATGCTGCTTTAGCACTTGGATGGCAAAGGCATCAATCTGGGGGAGTTGGGATGCAGGTATTTGGTGTTGCAGAGAAGGAGAATTTTTCGGATGGAGGTGAGCTGCTGCAAGGCTGTTTGCACCTGGTTTTGATGATTTTGTAGGATTAGGTTGGTAAGTGCTATGGATTGATGAAATCTGAACAGGTGAACTTCATTATGGAGGGAGGAATTACAGTCAGAAATGGGAAATTTAATGGTTAAACCAACAGAGTCAATTAGTGTCCTAGATCACAGCATGCACCAAACCCAATAACATGTCCTCTTGCACTGATGCATGCATGTATTTGTTGTAGCATACTGTCTGTTGTATCAGACTGTTGGTTCAGATTGTCTCACTCATCAACAGCGACTTGGTGCAGATCGCTCAGATTGTGTGGTGGGTTGTCTTGTTCAAAAACAGCCCTTTTAAATTTATCCCAAGCATGTTCAATAGGGTTCCTGTCTGGAGATCATGCTGGGCATTCTCATCTTTAGATGTCATTATCATGAAGGAAAGCATTCACAAGATGTGGACAATTAGCACGAAAATTGTAACCTATTAAGACAAATCCCTCATTTAAATGCTGCCAATATGGTTGCACTATATGTCAGAGGATGTCATCCCTGTATTGTATAGCTGTTTGATTGCCTTCTACAACCGGTGGAGTGCAGTGACCCAATGGCGGACTGAGGCTGTCAGAGGCCCACATCAAATCTACCAACCATCAACAATACCTTCATTTTGACAGCGGGCACCCATTCCACACCAAAAAGTCCCTTCCATACAGCCTAGCCACCTGTGGTCGTCCAATCTGCAGTGACAAGAAGTCCCTCTTCAAATATGCCAAACGCTTCATGGAGGCCTTCACTGGCTGCAATTACCCTCCAAACCTTGTCCAGAAACAGATCTCACGGGACCTGTCTGTCCAGTCACCCACTAGCTCCCTCACACCCACTGTCTGGCCACAAAGGAACACCCCTCTTTTGAACCAGTACCACCCAGGACTGGAGCAGTTAAACCACAATCTCCATCAGGGATTTGGCTACCTCCCACACTGCCCTGAAATGAGAAATACCCTATCCAATACCCTCCCCATTCTACAGTGGTGTTCTGCCTCCCCCTAAACCTATGTAATATCCTTGTCCATCCCTACCCCATCCTGCTCCCAACCCCTTGCCCCATGGCTCATATCCCTGCATTACACCTAGATGCAAAACCTATCATATCCAGTATCCCCCCCACCATCACCTACTCCAGTCCTGTCAGAGGCATTTACAATCCCATAAAATGCAGAGTAACTGGTTAATGCAGTCATGTTATCTATAAAATGAGCTGCAAAAACTGTGCAGCATTCTACTTGGACATGACTAGCACCAAGCTGGCTATCCAGATGAATGGCCATTGTCAACAAGTACAGGAGACAGTTAGACCATCCTGTTGCAGAGAATACAGCACTCCATAATGTGGCTCACTTTAATGACTGCTACAGAGCCTGTGTGCCATATGTATCCTCTGCACAAACACCAGCTTTTCTCAAATGTGCAGATGGAAACTTTTCCTGCAGTATATCCTACACTCCCACAATCTCCCCCCCCCCCAACCCCAGGCAGAAACCATCACTAGTTCCTGCCTCCACCATCCTCCTCTCCACTTTCCTGCTCTCCCTCTAGCCTTACATATGTCTTCCACCAGACCACACTTTTGAGTCCTTTCCCTTCCTTCTGCCCTGTCCATCACACAGCACTGGCATATTCCCCCACCCATGCCATGTATCTCCCCCTCCCCTCCTGCTTCCCACTCCTTGCCACTTTCTTATCCCCACTAATGGTTGCTCTCGCTTCAGCAGTGCTGAGTCAAACAGACTGCCACAGAGACCAGAGATGACAGTTGTGTCTGTGTCTATATGTGTGTCTCTCTAACCAACAAATGCCTTAATGGCTGGAAGTTATCAAGTGCATTCTATTATTTGTGTCTTTCTGCAGCTATCATCAGCAAGCAACCTAACCTTCTCAAAAATATTACAGTACATAAAACTGACAAAAAAACAACAGAGGAATTATTAAGTGTCTGTCTAATAACAGGATAAAAACAATAAAAACTAAAAAAAGAAAGATAGAAAATAAACAGCAAATACTGAAAACCATCTACAAAATTAAATTTATTGACTGACAACTTTTTCTTTTTCTTTTCTCACCTGATATCCTACACGCCATGGATGAAGAGCAACAGGAAGATTCCATATTCCTAGATTTCCACAGAACATTTGGCACAATGTCACTTTGTCTACAAAGGTACCCCCATACAAAATATGTTCCCTAACATGTGACATCTTAAGTAATAGGGTAGTTGTTTGTGTGTGTGTGTGTGTGTGTGTGTGTGTGTGTGTGTGTGTGTGTGTGTGTGTGTGTTTAAGGAGACTAAACAGCAGGGTCATCAATCTCTTGTTCCTGACACACTATAGGAAAAGACTGAATACAGTAAAAATCTAACACTCAGCTCCTAGAATGGAAACCCTAAATGTGTACAGAGTGGTGACAAATGCTGCAGTGACTACACAAAAGGAAAAAAATAGGAGTTGAGTAAGTGATTGACTTAACTAAAAGATTGCAGCAGAATAAACAATGAGGCAGCCACTCTGCACACAAAAAAACCATAGCTTAAGGGGTGAGAACCTAAAAAAAGGCAGGCTAAGGTATGATGGTATGATAAACACCTGTGTGGATAAAACGTAAAACTCAGTCAGCCATAGAGGAATCATCAACATGAAATAAAAGGGAGTGCAGCAGGCAGATTGAAAGACTGCTGCAAGCAGGGTAAGACGGGGCAGTCCAACAGAATATGGACTACTGTCAAGAGAGTTCCACATAACTTTTGGGCAGGTCCTGACAAGAAAGAATATAGCCATGTGTTAACCAGCCATGGCCAATACATACATGATTACAACAGAGTCCCTCTGAGACAACAGAGTCCCTATGGGGGGCAGTGAGGATTTCTATGTGGCCTTAGAGAGCTTGAACGCATGGGGCTTTTTCTGATCATATAGAACTCCAAACCCAAAAAGATCAGTGACAACTGGATATCCCTTTCCAGTAGACGAATCTCAAGTGTCTCTGAGGTGGTGGCCTGCTTGACCAGATGATCAACGCATTTATTCCGCAGGATGCCAACATGACCCAGGGTCCAAGAAAAGACCACTGAACTGCCAGACTTTCTGAGGGTAAACAGAGTCATGAATAGACCACACCAAAGGCTGGCATGGAAAACACTGGTCAAGGGCTTGTAAGCCAGTTATGGAGTCACTATACATAACAAATGATGTCCCGGGGCATGCCTGGAAATGTTTGAGAGCATAAGAAATAGCAACCAGCTGTGCAATAAGAACACTAGACCAACAAAGCAAAAATACTGTTTGATGTGGTCACCAAAGATACAGGCGTACCCAATCTGATCATTTTGCAGGGAACTGTTTGTGTAAACAATATGCGCCATAGAACGAGTTGAGTAATGCCAGGAACTGGTGACAGAGATTTATTGGTGAAACTGAGACTTTCAAGTCATGGGACTAACACAGACAATGCTGCATGTGGGGAATAGACCACATAGGGGTACCGGTATGGGAAGGGTAGTGGAAAGGGAAAAGTACGGGAAGGCACTCTAGTGAAGAAAGAAGTGAATGAACCTGGACCACAATCGGAAGACCCGACCTGAGCCATCATGATAGGGGTGAGGGGGAGCGGGTGCAACAGCTTGTAACGAAGCATGTTGGGATTTATTTCCATCTGCTTGCATTACTGAACCTCCCAATACCACTGTTGCATAGTAATGGATATGAATGTAATTAGTCTATTATCATTTTCTTTTCCAAACTTTTGTTATTCTTTTGTCTAACATGATAAGCTGAAGTCATTTTCTATTATTTGATGTTGGAGAAGTTTGTTTAATTACTAAATATTAAGTAGTTCATGCCAGAAATGTTTTGTTACATTTCAGATAGTGTACTTTTCTCATAATATTAAAGAAGGTATTACTATGTTTCACAAGTAATGTTAGGAAAGACTTGCCGTCATTAGTTTGTGTATAATTACTGTCAATTACAAAAGTATTGTTGATAAACCTATTTTGTTAAATATGTAAATGAAATACTATTAATTGAACTGAGATTTGTGTATTAATTTAATCAGTATTAATTACACTATCTTTTACTATAGCCATTTGCATGTAATTGTTTACGTTTCCTTATAATTAATGTAATGAACTCAGTTAACAATACATAATGTTCCGTGACATTGTTTGGATGATATAAATAGGATGTTTTCGCAATACATAATAGAGTATTGTTTCATCCTCCAACTGATGCACAATCTATGTCACTTCCGAGTATTGTTTTGAGTATGGTTTCAGCCACAATCTGAGGCATAATCCATGCTAGTTCAGATTACTGTTTACTGTGCTGCAAGACCATTAATAGTGACCAGAAAGATGGGAACACTAAGGGCAGAGCCATGTGGAACACTATTTGCCTGAACTGAGCTAAGAGAAGTACCAACCATAACCTGAAAGGAGTGGAATGAGAGGAAGTTCTACAGAAAGATTGGAAGTGGCCCCATAGCATAGCAAGGATATGATGGAGCCAGAGACCACACTGATTGAAAACAGTACAGATAGCCGATTCCAGTGTTACAAGACTGTAAGTAGTTGAATGGCTCAGACAGAAGCCCCTGTTGTAGGGCCAGCAGACCCCAATCTTTGAGGATGCACATTAGCCGCCGAGTCATCGTATATTCGAGGAGCTTACACAAAATGTTAGTAAGGGTGATAGGGCAGTAACTATCAACTGCCGGGGGATCTGCATCACTGAGATAATGAAGCCTTCCCATCACTGGGATAGAAAAGGACCCTCTGCTGAGAGAGAATTGAACAAGGTGAGCAGTTGACTTCGAAAGTGCACTGAGAGGTAGTACAGCAACTGGCTGTGAATGCAAACTGGTCCTGCAGTGATATTGTGAGATGCAGTAAGGGCACTTTGGAACTCCCACTCACTAAATGGGGCATTTTATGGAATGACGACCACTTACTTGCAATCACAAAATTCAGGCTGTAGGCTGGAGTCACAGAACTACGAGTGTAATGCTATGTCATAAGCTCAGCAATAGTGGTTGGGTCAGTACACGCATGGGCGTGTGTATGCCATCTTGTGTACTTGCATTTTGTATATATATTTATTTTACTTTATTTTGTTTATTTTATTTTATTTTTCCCCTTACCCGCCTCCTCACTTCATTCCTAAGCTGCATCTCATTATTTCCATCTAACCCATCCCCACCACCGTGACGTAACCTTTCTATCCCCCCTCCCCTCCCCTCCCGTCCCCGATTCACTGCAGAGCATAATTCGAAGTGCAGCAGCTGGAGGTGATGGTTGTGTGACTGTGTTGTGTGCCTGTGTGATTGCATGAGTGTTCTGTTTTCTGAAGAAGGCCATGGCTGATAGCTAAAAGTGTTGTATGTGTGTGTCTTTTGTATGTGCCTGTCGCAGCTCGTCACCACGTCTTTGCAATGAGTTGTAAACTGTCCTTACTATATTATTAAATCCTGTTCTGCTGTGCTTAACATTGGTGGCCATTAAAACATCAGCATTTGACTTCTGACCCTTCATGGTATTCTCACGAGCAGTTAGGGAATATGATTCAACCAGACAGAGCCCCACATGCCTGCATAAACCATATACAACTGAGGTGCAGCAGATCCCCAGAGATTGCCTGCTACCAACTGTTCCACCTCGACAGTCAATCATCTCCTCAGCATGCCTTAAGGTTGAGGAGTTTTTTTATAGAGGTATTGTTAGACCTCAAAACCCAAGTGGTTAAGCCAAGGTATCTAGGCTCTGCAACATATAACATTCCACTATCGCACCATTTGGTGCACACACAGAGCTGCTGGTGTAGAGGACTGGTAGTGCAATGCAGTCCACAACTCAGGGACCCACGGCTCGCCAATCCTGTAACCAGAAAATGAATGCTGAGCCCCCTGAAGGATCTTAAGTAATAGAACTTTACCCTAATCAACAAGTGTTCATCAAAGGCAAGGATATTGTCAGAAGTGTCCCATTGAAGTATGATAGGACTGTATTACTATGCAATACACATTTCACTCTGCGACAATACGGGGTGTACAGACGATCAACAAATATTTTCTGAACACATCTTCCGTTCTCTTCAAGACTTTTGTAATTGCACATGGAAATTAACATTACAAACTACCCACTTTGAACTTTAAAAATCTCGTATTGTGATTTCAAATTATTTAACACTCCTTTTAAGCTGTGGACATTCTTGACAACACCAAATATACAAAGCTGCCACGATACCTAAACAGACAAGCAGAAATTAAATATGTTGCTATGTCAGTTCTTACTCCAACAATCTAAGCAACAAATTCAAGATGCTATATAAGGAGAGCAGCTAAATGATTGTACACCATCTCAAATCTGGTGTTACTTCCACCCTCTCATGACCCCTCCCTCATGCCCGACTACTCACTACTTGGATTGTGAAATTACTAATAATGCTACAACTTACAATGATTGCCAATGAAAGAGGCCATCAAGATATGACTTGCCATCACAAATAAAATGCTTATGGACATCCAGCACCAGAATCTTAAGTCTGTTAGTACAGATACTGCTTGGCACAGCTTGCTGCAACTCACACTGTCGACATCAACTGGATTTGCATGAAATAAACTAAAGAGTGCAGATTGCCCTGGCTCACCACCTCACTCACAAAAGGATGTCACCGCACTGAACACTAGAACTCTAAATTCATAATATTGTTCATCAGCATCTACCCTAACCAAGGCCACTGTCTGTTGGTATTGCGAGAAATTCATTGACTCAGCATGCAAATGTGTCAAACCTTCAAGGAACCAAGAAGCATAAAGGAGGTCATAACAAGGGCCTCAGTCACAAAGTTCCTACATGAATCATAGATTTCACACTGCTACCTCCTCGATGCTACTCAATGTGTGATGCCTCTTTGTCAGAGACACATTGATGAACTTATACCTCCAAGTCAACTCTAGTTTCAATTTCAGTTCCTTACCTTTACCTAATATCCTGACCTCTCATAGCTTGCTGCTTTCATCTCCTTGTATGTTGCAATCAAATTGTAGGTAGCTGTTCATTGTATTCCCATTTACACCTTTTATCGCTCTGTCACCCTAACTGCTGTTGGACTTTCTCAGTTTTAACTGTAGTGGAGTTGCTGTTGGATATGCTATTCCTCCAGTTCTCAAATGACACCATTCAGTCATGAAGATCACACCTGCCTTCACTCTGGTAATGTCCTCTTCTACAGTGAATAACCCATCACCTTGGGGATAAATGAATCAGCACAATTATCCAGTGACATCCATGCAGTATTTTACTACTACAGAGGTTGTGCTGAAATGTAGACAACAAAGACCTCCAATGTCACATGGTGGATACCTAGGCAGCATTATCAGCAGTGTGTCAATGGTGGCTGATCAGGGGAGGCAAGGGAGGCCAGGCCTCCTCGTCTTTTCCAGTAATTTTCACTATAACTTCAAGTTCTTTTTTTTCAGCGAGCTTGAAAGAAACTTGTATTATTTCTTGTACACTACCAGCACTATACACAGAATGTCAAGCAGCACAGAGGTGTGAAGCATGTGACTATTGCTGTGGGCAGGCTCTGCTGGGATGGCGAAAAGGCCAGGGAAGGCCAGCTCACACGTGGCCCTCCTATAAACACCTGGTTGCCATCATACTCACTACCTCACAGGAGGAGGGGTATGGGGGTGAGCGCTGAGCTATGCACGACTAAGGAAGGCCAGACCCAGTTGTGGGTGGACTGGTGGTACGGCAATGCACAGTACTACTTGATGCTTCAGCCAATAGCGCCATTCAACCGCTGATGCGTGCATTGCAGAGTCAACTTCGAATGTATAGAAATGCTTTCTTCTCCAGTGTACATCTGTTGATAATTGTATTGTGTGCAAACTATTTGTTGTAGTTGACAGATCAGATAAGTGCCAAAGGTTGCAGAAACAAGTAACAGTTACATTGTTCTGAGTGTGTAATTTCAGAATAGTGTTTGAAGCAGACAACTCGTGGACATATGGTGCTCTCCCCAACATTGACGGTAGTCAACAGAAAACATGTGTGGTGTCTGTTGTGAAGTTGAGAAGTATACATCACATGTTAGTGATTCGAATGTGTTTATTACTGCCACTGAGTCGGCGTCTTTTAAATTGCCAGGGAAGTGACACAAGCATAAGATAAATGTAGGCGATCTGGATGATTTTTCTAAGAAGGATAACAAATATGGGCTGAAGCATAGAATTAAAATTATCACCAGAGCCAGAAATGTGTGTTTCAACCAATATTTATCATCACTGATAAATGTAGACTAGATCAGTCTGAGGAACACACAATCATTTCAAAATAAGTATTTCTAAGAAGGCTTTGCATCATACAATATTCGAGATGTACAATATATGAGGCATGAATATGTGACTGCAAACAAGTTAATTTCATGAATGAAAGAGAACATAGATGGTAATGGAAGTTTATAGACAGTGCTAAGAATATTAAATGATATTGGCTTTTGATATCATATGATAAACAACTGAAGGGAATTTATTTTGGACTTGTGGCTTTGTGAAATGTAATTTTATGTAGAATAAAGGAGACTTTTAAAATTGTAGATCATGAGTCTTACACACAAGGTGTACTGTGCATACGCTTGGATTGTTTGGGTAAGGATGGGGAAGGAAATTGGCCATTCCCTTTGAAAGGAACCATCCTGGTGAACAGTGGTACAAGTTGAAACCTTAATGCCAGAATAATATCTGCCATTCAGGAAAACAGTCTGGGTATAATTGATGTTTTAAATGAAATAACTGACAGTACATACTCTAGTTAAATGACTACAAGAAAAGCCCGTGGTTTCAAAATTGTCTCCTGAACTTTGAGTTTGTTTTTCTTCTCTCTGATTTTGAAAGCACATTTTTGTAGTCTCAACTGGTTTTCAAAATTATTCACAAAAAAAGAAGAAAAACAGAAATCAAATGATGCACCATTTTGCAGTAATACCGCCTCAAAATGTGTTGCTACCATGAAAAACTTAAGATATAAACTGATCGACTGTATAAATGTCGGACTGTAGCATATCGCAATTGCGGTTTGTCGTATCGCGACATTGCTGCTCACGTTGGTCGCGATCCAATGACTGTTTGCAGAATATGGAATCTGTGGTTTCAGGAGGGCAATACGAAATGCCGTGCTGGATCCCAACACCCTCGTATCACTAGCAGCTGACATGACACGCATCTTACCCGCAGGCCTGTAACGGATCGTGCAGCCACGTCTCGATCCCTAAGTCAACAGTGGGGATGTTTGCAAGACAACAACCAACTGCATAAACAGTTCGACAATGTTTTCAGCAGCATGGCCTATCAGCTCACAGACCATGGCTGTGGTTACCCTTGATGCTGCATCACAGACAGTGGCGCCTGCCATGGTGTACACAATGACAAACCTGGCTGCAGGAATGGAAAAACGTCATTTTTTCGGGTGAATCCAGTTTCTGTTTACAGCATCATGATGGTCACAACCATGTTTGGCGACATAGCGGTGAACACACATTGGAAGCCTGTATTTGTCATCACCATCCTGGTGTATCACCCGGCGTGATGGTATGGGGCGCCATTGGTTACATGTCTAGGTCACCTCTTATTCGCATCGACAGCACTTTCAACAGTGGCTGTTACATTTCAGATGTGTTATGACCCATTGCTCTATCCTTCATTTGATCCCTGGGAAATCCTACATTTCAGCAGGATAATGCCAGCATATTCTCCAGATCTCTCACCAACTGAAAACGTCTTGTCAATGGAGGCCGAGCAATTGGCTCGACACAACACGCCAGGCACTACTCTTGATGAACTGTGGTAACATGTTGAAGCTGCATGGGCACCTGTACCTGTACACACCATCCAAGCTCTGTTTGACTCGATGTACAGGCGTATCTAGGCCGTTATTACGGAAAGAGGTGGTTTTTCTGGGTACTGGTTTCTCAGGATCTATGCACCCAAATTGTGTGAAAATGTAATTACATGTCAGTTCTAGTATATTTGTACAATGAATACCCATTTATTATCTGCATTTCTTGTTGGTGTAGCAAATTTAATGGCCAGTTGTGTAATTGGTATCCAAACTTATTCTTTCGACCTAAGTAAGCTATCACTGTCCATCATACATATAACCCACTATGTCAATGTTATGGACAGAGATGATTTTACTGACACAAAAATCTTGTAAATGTCAGTTTCTTGTATTACATAGCATCAAACTAAAGTTCCTGAAAAGCCAAGAAATTTGTGGAATTGCTTTGTTCCTTTTATTACTGTGCAGTTTTCAAATCTAGTTTGAACCTTTCACATATGGACTTATCACTGTCTACTCGGCTCCAGTGAAGACTTATTACTCTGTCGACTGAGCTCCAGCAGACTCTTGTCTTGAGGACTAAACTCATGCACAAAACTGTAGCCTTCTCAAGTATAGAGAACTTTCACACATTTATTTTTTACTTTAATCATTCTGGAATTGTTAAAATATGCTTAATTGAGAATAAACCTAGGTTATATGTAAAGGGGAATTTTTTTAAAACATAGAACTAAGCAACAGTTCGAATTATTAAAATTTTAACTAAATATGTCGTGATACTGTTAACTAAATGTAGTTTACAACAAAACTTCGTTGCCATGAAACAATATCCCATTTACGGTAAATAGCAATCATAAGTCAAATTGCAATAGGCTATAAAGAAAGTTATTTCCTCATTTTCAAAAATTCTCATCTTTGTCCCAGTCAAATTTCAATGATGAAATATTTTGTTGTATATCAAGTGTGTGAATTCAAATGTTCCACCATGCCTGTTGATGCTGCAGTATGAGTGTGAAAGTTTGCGAGCATCACCTGGCCTGCTGGTGGTGGTTCATATTCAAACTCATAAGTGTGATGTTCTAGTCTCATCTTGATAGTGTCATGTGTGTTGGTTATTGAGTATTTGTGTTGTTAAAACATTTGGTGAAGAGTAGGGATTTTTCGCAATTAGATTAACAAACAAGATTCAAACTGTCAACACTTAAGCAAATTCATCAAATCCTCGTCGAACAGCAAAAGTTGCTGGCCGACCACCTCACCGAACATCTAAAGTTTGTCACAACAGCTCCTCACGACAACACACAAGGATCGCACATTGATTTTGTCCATATCCACTTTTCAACCTTATGAGGAGACCGCAGAAGAGGCTTTGACAACACTTCGTAGCTTTCGGCTATGTCGACACATATCTCTGTAAGTCACTGTTTCTTTCATGGATATCTCCAAAGTTCTACCTACTTTTGTTTCAATTACTGCCCCTCAAAGACCGTCCTACTGCTTATGCCTCCAAAACCTTAACTGCCTCACAGGTGCGGTTTCAAAAATTGAAAAAGAGGCTCTTGCCTTTGTTTATGATCTCAAGAAGTTTGGTGTCTTTCTCTATGGTAATAAGTTCCCCCTTATTACAGACCACAAGCCATTGGTCTCTAATTCATCCATCTGCTTCCATTCCTGACAAGGCAGCACACAGGCACTTTTTCTCTCTCATTTTCAATATGACATTCATTTCCATTACACTGCTCAGCATGCAAATGCTGATGCCTTATACAGACTTCCTATAGGCCCTGACTCCGTCTTCAACAAAGATGAGCTTCTTTGTTTCCATTTGGATGAGGCTGAGCAGACTGTCGTTGAGTGCTGCCCTATCAGGGGACAATGCCTGGCAGCAGCCACCAACGAGGATCCTGTACTACACCAGGTTCTACATCACATAGAAAAAAGCTTGCCGGACCGTCCTTCTGGAAGAGAAGCGGATGCCCTCCGGAACTACTTCCATCTGTGGCTCCGCCTCTCCTCCCTCAATGGAGTTATCCTGCTGGATACCAACAGCGTCTCTCCCCATGTTGTCATTCCAGCAACTTTTCGGCCTGAGGTCATCTTCTTCACCAGGGGCACTGGGGTGTGTCTAGGACAAAGAATCTCACTATACAGCACGTCTACTGGCCCAGACTCAATGCGGAAATTGCACACATGGTGACCGCTTGTCAAACATGTGCGGCACAAGCACCTGGGCCCACGTCCTCTCTTTCTCCATGGCCCACACCTGAAAAGCCACAGGACTGCATTCATATAGATTTTGCTGGACCCTTCCTCAACACTTATTAGCTCCAAGTCATTGATGCCTATTCCAATTTTCCTTTTGCGCTTCACCAACCACAGCTGCTACCACCATGGCTTTGGCCAAAATCTTTGCCCTGGGAGGTTTACCCACTACCATTGTTTCTGGGGCCTCAATTCACCTCCTCTGAATTTTCTGACTTTTGTGCCCAGAGGGGCATATCCCATATCACCGCACCACTGTTACACCCCCAGTCCAACAGGGAAGTGGAACATTTGGTCCATATCTTTAAATCCCAAATGAAGAAACATCTCACATCCTCTTCCACTGATGACGCACTCCTGCAATTCCTAGCATCATATTGCTTCACTCTGTCCAGGAACCATAGCCCAGCAGAGCTTTTGCATGGGTGCCAACCTCGTATTATCCTCCACCTCCTAACACCCCGCCCTCTAAAGGCACTATCTGCACTCAAGGAAGAATTGCGGAGGGCACTCTTGTGTGGGTGCGAGGCTACGGAAAGCAACCAAATTGGTCACAAGGTCAGGTTGTCGCATGGAAGGGCCATTGGTTATACACCGCTGGCACTCCTGCACGGGAGGTGCCTCGCCACATCGACCAACTTCGCCCAAGAGTCACCACAGCACCGGTACCGCCCGTCAAGGGGAACTTTAAGATGGATGTGGACACAGACCTTCCTACAACGAGAAATCAACCTGACGCTTCCGAAATCCAAGGGGATTGGACACTACCACAACAGATGGAAAAAGACAACCAAGAAGCCACCGATATGCATGTCTCCTGTCTTCCCTACGACTTTCACATATGCTCCATCACGCACCTCACCACCCATGTCACCAATCATCTCATCACGAGCCCAAACAAGACATTATGAGCCATATGGTAAAGTGCCTACTAGATCATTCTCAAACAGTAATGAAGGAATGATGGACGTAAGCTTACTACAACAAGTGAGTGAAAAACAAAAAATGGGGGGGGGGGGGGAGAAATGTTGTATTTCAAGTGCTTGAATTCAAATGTTCCACTGCACCCATTGGCGCTGCAGTACGAGTGTGAAAAGTTTGCAAGTGCCACCTGGCCAGCTGGTGGTGGAAGGACTGAAAGCAGTATGCGGAATGGCAGTTCACATTCAGACTTGGAAGTGTTATGTCCTATTCTCATCTAGATAGTGTCATGCATGTTGATTATTGAGTATTCATGTTGTTACAACGTATTTACCTTACTTTTCTATCATAAAGGTGTATAAATCAAATTTTTGTACACAGTCCCATCAGAGATAACTAGACCTAAACTTTACAAAACATTAAGATTTTAAAATTCAAATATATTATTTTAAAAAAAAGATCATTAGTTAATGTTCTTGCTCTATGTTCAGTCAATAGTTTATATCCAACTACAGGCAAAAATACACTCTGATAAATCATGGTGTTATTTCAAGGACCAGAAAGTGGATTTTCTACATTGTCAATATCAAACTTTGGAGATTATTATGGATGGTTATTTTTCATTTATGGTATTTTAGGTAATAAACAATGTTGCATAGGGGACTACTAAAAAGAAAGATGTCACTTGCAATGTTGTAGCTTAACCCAGTGTAGACACTTAAATTAACACTAATGATTTCAAATTGAAAAACAGATGTGCGCTTACAAACAAAATTGGCCACCATTAAGTAAAGATGCAAGGTAATTGTTTTTAAAACTGTTTTAAACAGCTCACTGAACAGTAATCATATATAGAAGATTTTTTTTAATATCCAGTAACCATCATTGTATCACTTCATGGACTGGCCTGGATATGAATCAATGCAAGGAAGGTACCTTAACACCCGGTCAACTGCAGTCATTAGAGATAGATTTCACTCTCAGAATTTTTGATAGGAATGGGAAAGGAAATCTGCAGTGACCCTTCAAAGGAACATCCTGGCATTTTGCTAGAGTCATTTAAGGAAATCATGGAGATCTGGGTGTGGATTTGAAACACTGTCCTCCCAAATATGAATCCTGCGTGTTACCATGGCACCATTTCACACGGTATAAATCAATGTTCTGTCACAGTGATATGATGAGTAGGTATGAAATAGAACAGAAAAAGCTTAACCTAACCGCTATGTTGATGCTAGTACACAAAAACATAACACACTCAGGTGAATTCACACATCAAACTGCCGAAGCATTGTGCCGTGTGTGCGCACCTTCTCATATAGAGCGTGCTCTGTGCGGCACCTGTGGTGCACCAGGTGGCAGCTTGTAGCACTAGTGTTGGCGCCACTTTTAATTACACAGTGCACAGACATATCACACCTCTCCCCTTCAAGGAGCCAGAGCTCACAACACTGAATGTCCATTTGCTCACACCCACTATCACTGTCACTACCACTGTTGCACAAATGCTGAGGCCGAACCACTGTACATGGCTGCGGTATGTGATTGCGATGTGTTGCTCGCCTTGACGGTTTGCAGCTGGAGATGATAGGTGATGATGACATTGATTGCTGCGGCTGGGAGGTCGGGCCGAAGATGGCTGTGTAGATGGCAGCTACCTGGTGGAAGACAGACTCTTTGACGAAGGTGACTGACTCCCCTCAGGTGCCTTGCTCAGGATTTGCACTAACACCTGACGGATCAGGCTGCTCACCTACCGATGTTGAGTTGAAATCTGCAGGAGACGTAGGCACGTCACACTGCTGCCCGGAGTTCGGTGACCCAGCAGGAACTCGTGGGCAGAGTTGCCTGAGATGATGGGTAATTTCCCCATTCCAGCGTACGAAGGACGCAGACACAGCGGCCTTCGCAGCAAGTGACTGTTGGTGGTGTCCATTTGGAACACCTACCATACATTATGGCCCAAACCATAAACCCCAGATGGAACCTATGTTGGGGGAGCTCTCGCTGCACCTGTGGTGGAGAAACTAGCAAGTGAAGTGTGGTGCGGGGTTGCCGACCGTGTAGCAATTACATTAGGCTCTTATCACATAGAGGGGTGAAGTAATATGAACCCAAGAACCTGTCTAATGCAACATTGGGTGAGGAAGACTGGATATATTTTCACACGTGATTTTTATAAGTCCGCACCATTCTCTCAACCTCCCCATTAGACTGTGGGTGGAAAGGTGGGGCCAGGACATGGCGGACACCCCATTGGGCATAAAACTTTTAATTCATGAGAAGTAAATTGTGGTCCATTGTCTGTAACCAGAGTAACGGGAAGCCCTTCCATGGCGAAGATCTTCGAGAGTGCTGCAATTGTCACCAAGGAAGACAGATGTGTGCAGCATGCAACAAAAGGAAACTTTTAATACGCGTCCACAACAAGGAGCCAGTACAAGTTCAGAAAGGGTCCTGCGTAGTCCACACGTATGCGTTCCCTGGCTGAGGCCATGGTGTAAGAAAAGAACTGGGGGCTGCCTGCTATGTGGAACATGTCTCACATGCATTTGCAATGTCAGTCTCCATACCCAGCCAGAAAACGTGATGCTGCGCCAATGCTTTAGTGCAGACGTTGCCCCAGTGGTCCGCGTGCAAGAGGCAAAGAGCACCGGAGAGCACTAGGAATCACTACTCGCAGCGGAGAATTTGCTGGCTGCAACAAAAGCACTCCATCACGCAAGGCCAGCTAATATTGGAAGGAATAATAGTTATGGATGGGGTCTGAAGCCTGTCGAGGAGGAGACTCCGGCCACCCATATTAAACATAACGCACTTCTTGACGCAACACCGGATCTGAAGCCACTGCTGCAGCAAAGCGACCATCTGCTGTCCCTCATCATCAATGTGGAAGCACAAAAGTTTATCGTGATCAAAAGCAGCATCTGGTCCAATCGGCAGACAGGACAATGCATCAGCATTTGTATGTTTCACAAATTGTGGCCTTAAAGTCGCCGCAAATGTGGAGTTTGCCAGAGGGTTTGACAATGACTACCAATAGTGTGGCCCATTCACTAGACACAACCAAGCGAATAACAACGGCATTTGTAAGGCAGTCCAATTGCTATTTTACCTCTGGTTTAAGCGGAAGGGGTATCTCACATGCCCAAAAGAAATGAGTACAGGATGTTGGCTCATGGTAATGTGAGCTTGGAAGGAGGAAACACAACCTAGTCCTGGCGAGAAAAGAGGAGCATATTCAGAACAAAGAGACTAAAGACGGATACGGCACTTGGTCCGATACTAAATTCATGTCATCGGACATAGAGAACCCAAAGGCTCGAAAAGCATCCGTACCAAACACGTTGGCTGTCGAGGCTTGATCTACTACTAAAAACATGATTGTACAGACCACCAAGCGATAGGTCGCTGTGGCCGTGAATTGACCTAACACCGAAATAGATCGTTGTTTGTAACTCAAAAGGCTCCGCGATGCCAGTTGCAGAGGGGGTTATCCAAGGTATATGTATGTCTGAGAGTTCAGTAATGTGGCTGCCGCCCTGTGTCTGCCTGCATCTGCACCGCATGGTTCAGAACAGATACTTCAACGAAAAGCTTGGCAGGAGTGTGTGTGAGTGCCGCAACATTATTAATTTCCATAGGCATATCACATGCAGGTGGCGCTGGTGCCGAGTGACATACTGAAGAAATGTGCCCCTTTATTCTACAGTACCGACATGTGGCCCAACGACGCGGGTAATCATTACCTTTATGGCTACAAAAACATTTGGGACAAGATGGAAATGGTGCTGCCTATTTCCGTCGACTGTACTATTGAGCTGCGCTGTTCTGTCGTCGGGCCTGTGACTGGAGTAGATGGTTTGAGGTAACCACTGCCACCTCCCCCGTCGTATCCACGGAAGGGCGCCGAGTATTATTGGGTGGTTGAACGGTGGAAACGTCACCCCATGTGTCGATAGGGCGGGCCGCCGACCATGTAACCTCGAAAACCTGAGCGATTTTCAAAACATCGGGCAAGGTTGGGTCATCCTGTTGGAGGGCATGGTCGCAGATTTCCCTGTCAGGAGCCAAGCGTAGGATAACATCCCAAACTATGCGATCTGCATAGGATTCCTTGTGAATGTCTGAAATAAAATTACAATGCCAGCTAAGTCCCTAAAGTTCAGCCGCTCAGGCCCAGTACGTATGATTGGGTTGTTTATGACATTGGTAAAATTTCATACTACAGATCACTGTATTAGTCTGCTGGCAGTAATACCCAGAAAACAAAGAACAAATCTCGTCAAAAGAAAGGGTAGATGGATCTTGCAACAGCGTCAGTTTACACAAAACCCAGTATGCCTGAGGAGAACACCATGAAAGAAATAAGGCGCAACACAATGTAGGGTCCGTAACTCCAAAAGCCTGAAAGTGTTGACTTAAATGATGCTCATATGTGTCCCATTCTTCCATGGCCTCATAATAGGAAAGAAAAAGAGGAAGACCCGACGGCACCGCAATGTCGCGTGATGAAGTAAACAATTTAGTTAAGAGGTCAATCTGCTGTTTATGCTGCTCCTGCTGCAGTTGCTGTTGTAGCATCTGAAGTAACAGTGGGTCTGAAGTAGTCATAGAGGATGAAGGAAACACACAAATGATTCCCCAGAGAAACAAGTAAGAGATCAGACACCGCATCCGTAGAACAGGGTCAGTACGGGGGCCGCGGAACACGCATGCAATACGACCAACTTGTCACCAAGTGCTACGCTGACGGCTAGCAAACAAAAACATAACATGCTGGGGTGAAGTCACACATCAAACTGCTGAAGCGTTGCACCATGTGTGCGCACCTTCTCATATAGAGCGTGCTCTGTGCAGTGCCAGTGGTGCACCAGGCGGCAGCCTGTAGCACTAGTGTCGGCGCCGTTTTTAATTACACGGCGTGCGGACATATCACTAACAGAGCCTAGAATACTATTCACAATAACTACTTACGATGATGGATTCAGTAAGATATGACACTTGTTATTGTTGTTATGGTCTTTAGTTTGCAGCTCTCCATGCTAACCTGTCCTGTGCAAGCCTCTTCATAAGTATAGCAGCATACATCCTTTTAAATCTGCTTGCTGTATTCGTCCTTCGGTCTTCCACTACAATTTTTACCCCACACACTTGTTTCTAATGCTAAATTGATGATTCAGTGATATCTCAGAATGTGTTCCATCAACCTATCCCTTCCTTTAGTCAGGGTATTCCAGAAACTCCTTTTCTCTCAAATTCTGTTGAGCACCTCCTCATTCGTCTGTAGCACCACATTTCAAAAGCTACTGTCAACTTTTAGGCTGAACTCATCATTGTCTAGGTTTCACTCCCAAACAATGGTACACTTCAGACAAATGATTTCAGAAATGACTTCTTAATGTTTAAATAAATATTGGATGTCAACAAATTCTTCTTCAGAAATACTTTTCTTCCCATAGTATAATGCATTTTATAACATCTTTACTTTTGCCCTCAGAGGTTATTTTGCTACCCAGATAACGAAGCTCACCCACGATTTTTATTCTTTCATTTCTAATCTAATTCCTTCAGCATCACCTGATTTTTGACACTACATTCCATTACCTTTGTTTTATTCCTGTTAATGTTCATCTTATACTCTCTTTTAAAGACACTGTCCATTCCGTTCAAATGCTCTTCCAGGTCTTTAGCTGTCTCTGAAAGAATTACTATGTCAGCGGCAAACTGCAAAGTTTTTATTTCTTCTCCTGACCTTTAATTCCCTCTCCAAATTTCTTCTTGCATTCCTTTACTGCTTGCTCAATATACATAATGAACAACACTGGGGAAAGGTACAACTTTGTCTTCCTTCCTTCCCAACCACTGTGACCCTTTTATGCCCTTTAATAATTGCTGTCTGGTTTTTGTACAAGTTGAACATAACTCTTCGCTCACTATATTTTAGTCCCGCTACCTTCAGAATTCAAAGTGTGTATTCCAGTCAACATTGTCAAAAGCTTTCTCCAGATCAACAAATGCTAAAAACATTGATTTGCCTTTCCTTAACCTATCTTCTAAGATAAATCGTAATGAGAGTATTGCCTCCCTTGTTTCTACATATCTCCCAAATCCAAACTGATCTTTCCAAAGGTCATATTCCACCAGTTTTTCCATTAGTCTGTAAATACCGTATTTGCGCGAATATAGGACGCACCTAAACTTTTGACACGAGATTATAGAAAAAAAAATCTCGAGTATAGGCCGCAGGTTTTTTAATTTTTATTTTATTTATTTTTATTTTTTATTAATTTTTTTGTATAATCGAACTTTTTCGTAATCAGAAACACAATGTTAACGAAATAATGTTCTCTTTTCAATAAACTCAAAACAAACATGCAAAACTGCTGCAAATCAACGAATAAGGAAGCTAGGCGACAGGCCGATCCAGGCGCACCAAGTGAAGGAACGCCGGACCAAGGTGTGTTACCGGGTGTTTCAAGTGTTGTATAGCGTAGGCATGTGCTGCGAAAATATATTTTCTTCGGTGTGTGTGTGTGTGTGTGTGTGTGTGACAATGTTTTGGTTTGTAAGTTTGTAGCGGGAAACGAACATAGGAGTTACACCGCCGAATTTAAGCTTCAGTTTGCCTAGTCAGCAATAACGGATATGGAAAACAGAAAGTTCGACGTAAATCTGACGAAAAAAAGTTTGACGCTAGTGTGTAAGTGAGGACAAACTATTAAATGTACAAAGAGTTGTTGTGCATTTCTAGGGCTAAAATGTAAATATCCCCTTGTTTGCTTGCCTTCATAATTCGAAACAGGAACTATGATTTTGCAGGTACAACAGAGATGATTCAGTTGCAAGGCTGCAAAATAACTCAGAGTTCCATGTACATCGTTTCATGGAAATAACCCCCCCCACCAATGTGAAACCAGTGAATCTGGTCGTAGTAAAATACGGTAATTTAAAACGTAGCATTGGAACTCAACATCATAATGAGCTACACAAATCAGTTGTTCCGCTATCTTAACCTCCAATTACCACTCGCAGTAGGTGTTACCGTACCAACGTAAACGTCACGGTGAAAACTCTCGCGACACACAATAAATTTTTATCACGAAGACTAGTTTCATTGACTACATCAAATTAAAATTATTTGTGTGCTTAGAAAGTGTGTGTTACGTACTATTTTTTTTTTTTTTAGGCCACACAGATGTGTTAAAAAACAGTCTTCAGCGTTTGTATGCTGTGGTGCAGAATGACACCATTCGATTTATATCGAAATATTGACTTCCACGAATTCCCACGCCATTTCTGTAAACATGTACAAAAACGTATATGCAATTCTGTGAAACCATTACTGTAGCATTTTTGGAGACTATCTAGTTTATTACGTTTCTCAAACCAAAATAAAAGTGACTGTGTAATTTTTGAAACTAACGACTTTGAGAAAAGGAGCGGTTGTGGAGGGAGGGGGGAGGATTGACTCTCGATTATAGGCCACACCACGATTTCTTTCACCTAAATTTGGGGAAAAAATTGCGGCCTGTATTCGAGCAAATACAGTAATTCCTCTAAGTATTTTGTAATTGTGACTTATTAAACTTGACAGTTCTGTAATTTTCACATTTGTCTGTATTTGCTTTCTTTGGAATTGCAATTACTTCTTGAAGTTGGAGGGTATTTGCCTTGTCTCATACATCTGGCATACCAGGTGGTACAATTTCTTCATGACTGGCTCTCCTAATGACTTCAGCAGTTCAGGAGTAATATCATCTACTCCAGAGGCCTTATTGCGACTCAAATCTTTCAGTGCTCTGTCAAAAATTCAGAAGTTTTGTTACTGTAGCTTATTACACTCTTTTCTTTCTTTTTTTATGATATGAAAAAAGGGCAGCTGAATTCAATATATTGTATCACAAACATTTTCAATACATATTTATTATGTCATAGCTGAAAACCCAGTGTCGCCTGGGCATTTGTTTATTCCCACTTCCTGTTAGTGCCAATAGCCATGCCACAGTGGATACACTGTCTTCTGCTAGATCATCGAAGTTATGAGGCCAACTGAGGAGCTACCTGACTGACAATTAGTGGCTTTGGTCAAGAAAATTGACATAACAACCAGGAGCGTGGGGAGCTGACTATGTCTCTCTACATACTGCATCAGTTGAAACCGTCTGGCAGAGGATGACATGGCAGCCAGTGAATACCAGTTGGGCCTTTTGAGTTTATAGTTGGTCTATCTCCTCTTCCCACGACTATCCGTCTACTTCTTCCTCCTTATGACTGCATGCTCTTTTCCACCTTCTTCAGTCAATCTCCTCCTACCTACCTACCTCTGCCCCCCCCCACCTCCTTCCTCTATCCATTCCCCCCACCCATTAGTCATCACATTCTCCCTTTCATAACTAACTGTAACGAAAGTTGCTGGGACACTGACAAGTATGTAAAACAGACAACCACATTCAGACAATGTCTATCTGACATGCCTGTCAGCAGCTTAGTAATTGTCTTTATGGTGAGTTTTATCATCCTCTAATATTGACATTACAATCTGTATTTTCCAGTGTCAAACTACAGTATTTGTAATTCACAGTAATTTCATTAAATATATTTACTCCAATCTACCATTACTCCACCCCCCCCCCCCCTCTGTCCATTTCCTTCTCTTCTCCCCCTCCCATCATTTTATTCTCTCCCTTACTCAATCCTTACTCAATCCCACTCCATCCCAACAATATCTACGAAAATATGCCTGTCAGTTTTCCTTGTGAATGGTCAAACAATGTTTAAGTATACTGTACGGTAGCCTCCTCATAAGATGGCATGATGTACAAAAAGCTTCTCCATGAAGAAACACATGTGCCAAATTCATTGTCAGTAATCAAAACAAATATGTCATCCTTCCACAAACACCTCAGTTTGATTCTGATTTGAAGACCATTGTAAAACAATTACTCTCCTACTACCTCATTATACTGAAGTACATACTCCTCTAGAACACTAATCATACAAAAAGCTAACTTATATGTCATGCCAAATTAATATCAGTTACCATCCAAATACAATTCTGAAGACTTTAAACAATAATAGCTAAAAGGTAAATATAGTTGTAAAGCAAGAAAAATAGGTTTTGCATCAATTTGAATTTCACAAAATGACAATGCAAATAGGTTTCGTCTTTTGCAATTTAATCATCTGAACCATTCTGTGTTTCTCAGAATCTACTGAATATTTTTAAAGGCTTAACCTACTGAATAGTTTCCACAATAAATATTTCACGCCAATGCCATGTGTGGTGTTTTGAAACATCCTCATGAATTACAGTTGTCTGAGAGGGTATAGTTTAAATCTACCGACATTTCCAAATGGTGACAACATTATAAAATAAAGGGTTCACACCAAAAACAATTCCTATTACCATGGCTAAGCCAGTCTCTGCATTGGACTTTCTGTCTTTTGTGTTTTAAACTTGCATTAAATTTGTAAGGGCAAGAAGCTGGCTAAACTGAGGTAATGTAACCGGGTTGTGATTCATACATGGAAAGCTCACCCAGTTAAGAGAATTGCTGATAATAAGCAAGGTTCAGAGTTAGAATTCAAAATCCACTAGGAAGGTACAAAACAACGGACATTACTCTGGACAGTGAAAGATATCTCTCTGTATGCTTCAGAAATGTAGGTTACTCTGGTCAAATCTAGTCTCTGATACCGCTTTGACCAATGACGGCATGTTTTATGTCATTCCGTCCCGCGCATGATTTCAATACCTACTGTTTACGTGTCTGATACTTTTGAAGACACCTTGGTGGCACTGTATTGCCCTTTCGATGTTTTTCTGTTTTTGAAGGTTTAGGTCTTGTTTCATCTATACCTAACCTAACTTTCAATTTTTAAAAAGTTATCTGTAGCATAGCCCTAAGGAAGTTAGGTATAGGTTAAACAGGAAGTTTTTCTTTTAAGCATGTGAGGGCACGTAGCGCCCAAATCTCCAATTCAGAAACACATAATCGATTTACAGTTGTATGGTCGACATAATTTCAGGCCGTACAACTTTGAGTGAAAGCTTTCTTAAAAATTACCTAATTATTAATGTATTTTGAAGAGGTGGTATCATTAAGTTGATATTACCTATTTAGGTGAAATCAGACTACTGATACCATGTTGTGGTAAACGTGTTCTTAGTATCTCTCGATTATGTATGACTTCATATGTCATGTCATTGGTCACAGCAGTATCGGAGACTAGAGTTAATCCAGTTACTCAAGTCAACTGTGACATACCAGTTACCGGTAATAAACATTGGAACAACAAATTGTATCTACTTGGCAGATAATTTATGCAAAATATCTGCCACATGAGTAAATGAGTCCAGGGGCTTAAATTTTATTTAATCTAATCTGGATAGCATGCTAATGTTGGAAACAAAATGTTCACTTTGCAAGAATAATTAAAATGCTACCCAGACAACCATTCTTAAAACGACAAACCAACTCTACAATAGGAACAGTTTATTCATTTCACGACCAACACAAAAGATTATTCCCTCACTGTATGTAATTCTCAAATAGCATTCAGTGGTTGATACCAACATCAGCACACGGTAAAATTTTACGACGCTTCTCGCCAGGAACCAGTGCTTATGTAGGCATCAGATGAAGTGTAGAATAGCTTAATTCCCCCCTCCCCCGCGAGCTACAGAGTAAATGTTATTGCTGCATGTTCCACTCGCAGCAAAATTAATACTGTACCTGGCTCTACAGTCATTAGCGCCCAGACAAGAACAGAGATGCGCTAGATCTAAAAAAAAATTGGTAACTGCCAGTTAGAACATCAAGAAGAGGCTAAAAATGAAAGATAAAAGAGAATTAAAAGGGTTAAATATCCTTTGATAAGTTGGCCAAGTTGATAAAACGCAAAACTCGAGCAGCTGCTCATGTGTCATCAGCTAAAATTTCCTCCAGAGTAGACAGAAAGTGAAGGGCTACACGGAGTTGATTAAAGTTAACACAAGACAGTAAAATATGTCGCACTGTCAGCAGTTCACCGCAGGAGCACAGCGGTGCAGGGTCGGCGGATAGCAAGTGACGGTGGCTGAAACGGCAGTGACCGAGGGGGGCATGAGGAGGTCCTCCAAGCGGTCGGAATCGGCTTTACAGTTCGCAATTTATTGTTGTACAGTGAAAGCCACGCACTGTGCCATGAAGACACCATACTCCGGCAAAGAGCCCGTTGAACAGCGTCCGATGGGACGCAAAAGGTAGCCATGCGAGGCAAAAGAGCTGCGGCCTTGACTGCTATGTCGGCGGTCTCATTCTCGGGCACACCCACGTGGCCAGGGACCCACAGGAAAGAAACGTGACAGCTGTCATCTGCTAGCAACTGGAGAGAGCGTTGGATCCGATACACGTGAGGATGGTTTGAGAAAGGGTCCTTAAGACTCTGCAACACCGGTCAGGGAGCTTGTATTGTCCCTGACGACGAAGGCAGATCCGACACCGGCAGTGCTCTTGGAACCATCAGTGTAAATAAATATGGCATTATCGAACCGCGAACGGAGTTCGACAAGCCTCGAGCGGTATACAAAATCAGGAGTGTTCTCCTTGGGGAGCGAACTAAGTTCAAGGTGAGTGTGAACCTGGACCTGATGCCACCGTGGCAATGGGCTTCCGCTCAACCAAAAGGTGGAAGGAAGGGTAAAATCGAGCCGCTGTAGCAGACGGCGAAACCAAACTCCAGGTGGAAGCAAGGCAATCGCAGACAACTGATATTGGCGATCGAGTGAGTCGTCAAAAAATAATTGGTAAGATAGATGGTTGGGCATCGACCACAGGCGGCATGCGTACCGACACAACAGTATGTCACGCCGAGTGGTCAAGGGTAATACAGCAGCCTCGGCATACAGACTTTCAACAGGGCTGGTATAAAATGCACCGGTCGCCAGACGTAATCCCCGATGGTGAATAGAGTCGAGACTGCGGAGAATCGACGGCCGTGCAGAAGAGTATACAAGGCTTCCATAGTCGAGCTTCGACTGAACAATGGCCTGGTAAAGGTAAAGCAGGACGGTACGATCCGCTCCCCATGACGTGCCACTGAGGACACGAAGAACATTACGGGATCGGGCACAACGGGCAGCCAGGTAGGACACGTGTGTGGACCAGCAAAGTTTACGATCCAACATGAGTCCCAAGAATTTCGTAGTCTCCATGAAAGGGAGAGCAACAGGGCCGAGACGTAGAGAAGGTGGAAGAAATTCCTTGTATCTCCAGAAGTTTATACACACCGTTTTCTCAGTGGAGAATCGGAAACCGTTTGCGATGCTCCAGGAATATAGACGGTCAAGACAGCGTTGAAGAGAACGCTCCAAGAGACACGTCCGCTGGGCGCTGCAATAAATTGCGAAATCGTCAACAAAAAGAGATCCGGAGACGTCGGCTGAAAGGCAATCTACGATCGGATTGATTGCAATGGCAAAGAGCGCCACACTCAAGACGGAGCCCTGTGGTACCCCATTCTCCTGGCAAAAGGTATCTGACAAAACATAGCCCTCCCGTACCCGGAACTTGCGATCCGCCAAAAACGCTTGAATGAAAAGAGGAAGGCGGCCCCGAAGGCCCCATGTGTGCAATGTGTGGAGAATGCCCGCTCTCCAACAGGTATTGTATGCCTTCTCCAAGTCGAAGAACACTGCTACTGTTTGACGCTTCTTTAGAAAGTTGTTCATAATGAAGGTCGACAACGTAACGAGGTGATCAGCAGCAGAGCGGTGTCGATGAAAACCGCATTGGATATTAGTCAGGAGGCGACGAGATTCGAGGAGCCAGACCAACCGAGCGTTAACCATGTGTTCCATCACCTTACAGACGCTGCTCATCAGAGAAATGGGGCGATAACTGGAAGGAAGGTGTTTGTCCTTCCCTGGTTTGGGGATGGAGACAACAATGGCTTCACGCCAACTTGTGGGAACATGATCTTCAGTCCATATACGATTGTAGGTACTAAGAAGAAAGCACTTGCCCGCAGGAGAGAGGTTCTTCAGCATCTCAATATGAATGGAATCGGGCCCGGGAGCAGAAGATCGGGACAGGGCGAGAGCACGGTCTAGCTCCTGCATGGTGAAGGCGACGTTATAAATTTCACGATTAAAAGAGTGGAAAGAAGGCGGCTGTGCCTCCTCTACCTGTTTGCGAGGGAGAAAGGCAGGGTGATAATGGGCAGAGCTCGAAACCTCCGCAAAGAAACGGCCCAATGCGTTGGAAACAGAAGTGGGGTCCACGAGGACTGCGTTCTCCACGGTCAGGCCAGGAATCGGGTAGTGGACCTTGATGCCGGATAAACGGCGTAGGCCACCCCAAACAACCGTGGAGGAGTAAAACGGTTAAAAGAACTAGTAAAAGCAGTCCAGCAAGCTTTTTTGCTGTCGTTTATGATACGAAGGCATTGCGCTCTCATATGTTTATAATTTATGCAATTCTCCAAAGTTGGGTGGCGGCGGAAGGTGCGTAAAGCACGGTGCCGGGCTCTAAGCACGTCACGGCATGCTGCAGTCCACCAAGGGATCTGGACACGACGTGGAGAAGAGGATGTATGAGGTATGGAACGTTCGGGCTGAGAATAACCTCTGTGAGGTAGTCGACCTGACTGTCACAGTTGGGAAAATTCTGATCATGAAAAACAGCCATGGAAGAATAAAGCCCCCAGTCGGCTTTAGAAATGTCCCAACTGTTGGGACGAGGAGATGGGGAATGATGCAGGAAGTGGATGATACAAGGGAAATGGTCACTCGAGTACGTGTCAGAAAGTGCATACCACTCAAACCGACCGGCAAGCTGAGGAGTGCATTTTGCGAGGTCTATATAGGAATAAGTGTGTGTTGTGTCTGAAAGGAAGGTCGGTGCACCGGTGGTGAGGCAGACTGAGGTGTTGGAGAATGTCCACCAAAAGGGAGCCTCTCGGACAAGGTGCCGGAGAGCCCCATACGGGGTGGTGGGCATTGAAGTCGCCTACCAACACGAAAGGTGAAGGGAGCTGGTCAACAAGGTGTAGCACATCTGCCCTAGTAAGGGCAGATGACGATGGCGAATAGATATTACAGAGGGAAAAGGTAAATGTGGATAGAGTGATGCGGACGACAACTGCCTGTAGGTAAGTATGCAATGAAATGGGATGGTGAAAGACATCGTCGTGAAGGTGCATCAGAACCCTCCCATGGGCTGGGATACCTTCCACGGGTGGCAGGTCGAACCGCACAGAGGTGTAGTCGGGGAAGTCTGCACGATCACTTGGACGTAGCTTAGTTTCTTGGAGGCAGACTAGAAGCGGGCAGTGCAATCGAAGTAGTTTTAATTTCTCCCGATTGGAATGAATGCCGCGAATATTCCATTGAAGGATGATAAAAAATGAGAGAAGAAAAGAAGATAAAAAGGAACAAGCAGGTGGGGTCACCTCGACGGCCGCTGAGGACCGGACTACGAGGGAGCACTGCTATCGCCATCTAGTGGCAAAGGGTCATGTTCCATTGGTTCGATCGACGCGTCTGCCACCTCCCGGAGTTGATCAGGAGGGGCTGCTTCCACCGCCGGTAAACGGCCAGGTGCCTGGCAGACGGAGCGTCCCAGTGAAACAGAAGACGGCCGAGGCCGGCAACTGTTGGATGGCGTGACCGAAGAGTCATGCCGCGGCAGGGAAGGGGGGGGGGCTGTTCTTTTTGGAAGCCTTCTTAGAAGCATGACAGGTTGAAGAAGTGGTGGATGACTGAGAAGTCGGAGTCTTGAGAAAATCTTCAGGGTCTGGTTCTTTTTTTGAACTCCGGGCAGTAGATTTGGGTGCCCGGGATGTGTGTGAACTGGTCGACGAATTCACTGTAGGACGGGCAGAAGGGATCGGAGAGGTGGAACAAGCAATTTTCGGGCTAGTCGACCTGACGACAGTGTCACAGAACGTTAAATCGCAAGTCTGAATGCCTACCTCCTTAGTTGGTCGAGGGGAGGCGAGGACCTGGCCGAAAGTACCTGATGGGAGTACAGCGGGCTTCCTACTCGCTAATAACTTCCGAACAGCATAGGTTGAGACCTTTTCCTTCACGCGAATCTCTTGGATGACCCGCTCTTCTTTATAAACGGGGCAGTCCCGTGAAGAAGCAGCATGGTCACCCATGCAATTAATGTGGCGAGGGGATGGAGGTAGACATTCACCCTCATGAGCGTCTCTGCCACAGGAGGCGCACTTGGCTGTATTTGGACAAGATTTACTGGTATGATTGTACCTTTGGCAATGGAAGCAGCCTTCTGAATAATAAACGGATTTACTGCAGAAAAATCCTTATCATCAGTACTTGATACCACAAGGAACTTAGGAATATTAGGCAATACTTTTTGTGGCTGAGAATCATCATGCTTCCGCTTATGGGTCAAGATTATAGATGATTTGGAAGGTTTCATAGCGGAGGTGTCCCCCATGATTACCGGCGTCTCCGATGGCGCGCTCCTTCCTTGTGGGGGCCCTCACTGAGGGCGCACCCGCCTTAGGTGACTGTTTGCACCTCAGGCCACACCTCCCGAGAACGGATGGAGGGACCAATCGGCATGTTCGGAAGGTATCAGCTCGGGTAATCACCCCTCCCTGGGCCCGGCCTTTACCGGGGGGTACATACGTGCCCTACATGTCTACCCGGGACGGGGAGTTACGCCTTACCCCGTCACTGGCTACGCAGAGCATGGGTCGACCTTCAGACACGCACAGGGAGGAAAGAGAGGAGGAAGGAGAGAAAGGGATGAAGGAGGAGGGAGAACTTCAAATGCCGAGGCGGAGAACAAGGAGAAAGGAAAAAGAGGGGAAGGCTGAAGAACAGGAAAGGAAGAGGACCACGAAGAGAAGACAGAGGAAGCGAAAAAGAAACCTTGGACTGACGAAAAACGCCCGTCTCCGGGCGAAGGCACAAACCGGCGGGAAAGAGGGAAGCGGCCTGGGGCGGAAGAAAGGTCGCTTTGGCTCGGGGCCCGTGCGCGCCACACACGTACCCACAAAAGAGCTGTGGGCCCCCTGGGAGGCACTTACCGTTGTGTTCCCCTGTGCCGCTCAAGTAAATTTGTCACGAAAGAACATTTATTGGTTATCTGAGTTGCCATCATTACCATTGGTGCCAACAAAACCACTGTAGCCCAGTGAGAAGCGTCATACAATTTAACCTCAGCTCACTATGCCACCACTGGTACAAGTTAAATTTTACATTCTAGGAGCATCATTCAGATTTATTACACAACGAGAATAAACAGTAGTCTCCGATACCGCTCTGACCAATGACATCGTACATAATCGAGAGATACTATGAACACATGTTTACCACAACATGGTATCGGTAGTTAGATTTCACCTACATAGGTCAAATCTACTTAATGATCCACATCTTTAAAATACATTTAATAATTATGTAATCCACTCCCATGAACCACAGACATTGCCGAGGAGGAAGGGATTGCGTGCCTCGACAATACAGATAGCCATACCGTAGGTGTAGCCACAGCGGAGGGATATCTGTGGAGAGGCCAGACAAACGTGTAGTTCGTGAAGTGGGGCAGCAGCCTTTTCAGTAGTTACAGGGGCAACAGTCTGGATGATTGACTGAGCTGGCCTTGTAACATCAGCTAATGTGGCTTTGCCACACAGCTACTGCAAACGGCTGAGAGCAAGGGGAAACTACAGCCGTTACCTTTCCCAAGGATATGCAGCTCTACTGTATGAACATATGATGATGGCATCCTCTCGGGTAAAATATTCCGGAGGTAAAATAGTCCCCCATTCGGATCTCCGGGCGGGGACTACTCAAGAGGATGTGATCATCAGGAAAGACAACAATGGCATTCTATGGATCGGAGTGTGGAATGTTAGATCCCTTAATCAGGTAGGGAAGCTAGAAAATTTAGAAAGAGAAATGGATAGGTTGAAGTTAGATATCGTGGGGATTAGTGAAGTTCAGTGGAAAGAGGAACAGGATTTCTGGTCAGGTGAGTAGAGGATTATAAATACAAAATCAGTTGGGGGTATTACAAGAGTAGGTCTGATAATGAATAAGAAAATAGAAATGCGGGTGAACTACTATGAGCAACACAGTGATTGCATTATCATAGTCGAGGTTGATACGAAGCCAAAACCGACCACAGTAATACAGGTTTATACGCCAATTAGCTCTGCCGATGACGAGGAGATCGAAGAAACATATGAGGAGCTAAAGGAAATTATTCCGACAATTAAGGGAGAGGAAAACTTAATTGTTATGGGAGACTGGGATGCGGTAGTAGGACAAGGAAGGGAAGGGAAGATAGGTGAATATGGTCTGCGCAAAAGGAATGAAAGAGGAAGCCGCCTGGTAGAATTTTGCACGGAACATAATTGGGCCATTCCGTGCCAAGTGGTCTAATATCGAGAAAAGTTCCCACATGACCCTCATGGATTATGATGAAATTTGGTATGAACAATCACACATGTTCTCAATGAACACTGGTAAAGTTTCAGTTTCAAAAATTCAATACTTCCGGAGATACAGTCACTTGTTTAAGACCATAGCACAGCTTCCAATAGTGCGTCCTTGAATTTTCAGCAACTTTGAGATGATATATCTCTGGCAGTATTTGCATGAAAGAAACAAAACTTGGCCATCTTATACAACTTTTAGAGCTCTTTAAAATAAAATATTAAGAACAGGATTTCTGAGCAATTTTCATATAGAAAATTTGGGGCAAAGTTAGGCGAAAAAATTGCTGGTTAAAAAAAGTGCGAACTTTAGTTTTTTATATCTCCAGAAGTAATTGTGGGATGTACATGAAACTTTGCACACCATAACTCACCAACACAAGGTCTTAGAATATAAAGTTTCATTCTCCTATTGCTTCCCATTATTTCACAAATCTAGGGTAAAGTTGACGATTTTTCAAAAGTGCTAAAAATGGGTATTTTCAGTCAAATTTTTCAAAAAAGTGTTTTCTCCAAATTCCTTTAAACTATGCTCATTAGAAAGAGCATATTCTAAACCATCTAGAAAAGTGGATTTGGTTTTGCAATGCAAGCATATAAGGCCCTAAAAAGTAACATAATCATAGAGGCGCACTGGAAGTTTGAACCCATTTTTCTGGCACTCAAATTATACCTAAAATCTTTTATTATGTCTAATAAATATTTGTTAATGCCTGGGATAAGTGAAATAAGAAGTCCTGATGAATAGGACGTAGCTCAAGTCCGAATAGAAAGAGAATAAAAATAGAAACAATGTTATTTCTTAACTGTCCCCCCCCATCCCACAACTCTCTCTCTCTCTCTCTCTCTCTCTCTCTCTCTCTCTCTCTCTCTCTCTCTCTCTCTCTCTCACACACACACACACACACACACACAAACTGAATTTAATTCATAAAATTTATTTACATAATCTTTATTTAATTATTAGTAGCCTGTTTAATAAACAAACACTAGCTTACTGATGGAAAAGAAGTGTATAAATGAGTTGCTATGGTTTAACCACTGCTAGTTTCATTTCACCTGAGAAAACCAACATCCCCATCGCCACAGGGGCAACAACAGCATCGGGTGGGTTCCTTTACCACAGGATATCCCAAGCGTGATAAGCATTTCTTTACACAGGTTCCCAAGCCTGATAATAAAATTATTGAAGTGTCCTGGATAACATTAGAAGCCACTCATAGGTTGCTTAGTTTCCTCTAACCTATTTCAATTTTTTATAGGGTATGGTGGTACAATTTCAATCAATTCTGACAAATGTAATTGTAACTGCAAACATATTGAGAAAAGAAATAATTTTAACTATGGCACTTGTTCTTGAATGTTTAATGAATATGTATCACAAATATTAGACAATTACATATGTTGGTATGAACACACAAAAAAGGTTACAGCATTGAGAAAAATCGATATAAAATGTACCACACTAGGTACAATTATGATCACTTCCTCGTACAATTTTGATCACTGACTTTTCCCACATAAAAAGCACTTTTTCCTTCGGGCACCAGTGCATACTTCGCTGTACCAAACGTTGTACAATAACGAGTTTACAAGCATGTGGAAACTAGAACATTTATAAGAGCACGTTTGCTGAAGTAGCTCCAAGTACATCTTTACAGGAAAAAAAATTATGTCTCCTTAACACAGAGTGTTGTATTCTTGGAAAAGACAGGAGGAGCTGTAGAAACCTGCTACACTGCAACGCCACACAAAGGCAAGTGCTAGCAACAATACGAGACTGAAAACTTATGTTGATGCGAATTGTACCTATATCGAATTTGTACCACCTTACCCTATGCTACATTAATTTTCTGATGAATATCAAGAGGAATGGTGTATTGTCAGACAGTCAAATTTACTGATGGAGCTGGAATAACTGCACCTTAAAGGCTTTAAATGTTATCTGAAAAACAAATAGCTTGTTGTCCTAATGGATCTTTTGGAAAATTATTCTTTTATTATTCAGGATGCTGTGCAAGGCTTCCACTGGAAAGCAACAATTCATCCATTTGTTATCTACTTTCATCGAAATGAGAAAGTGGAATCTTTAAGTTTCTGCATTATCAGTTCTTGTTTGTGGCATGTCACTGGTACAGTTAACGTTTTTATCAAGGAGCTCATCAAATACATAAAAGCACAGTTTGAACAGATATCTCACATTCATAATTTCAGTGATGGCTCCAGTGCTCAATCTTACTTACCTAGACCTGTTTCACTTCTTCTCTGAAAACATTAATGGAATCAAATTTCTTTTCGTCAGTAAAGATGAAATTGGGAAAAAAAGGAAAAAAGAAAAAAAATTGTCACAAGAAGTGAGGTTTAAACATGGACAAACTGTAGCAGGCACTAGAGAAAATTGTCACTTTTTACCTATTGATGAAACAATAATTCAGGTCAGCAGAGTTTCAAATGATTGATCATCTTTTCTAGCTACAATGGGTCAGAGAACTAAAGAAGGCACATTAATGTCTGCTCTCCAAGCTGGACAATATGTTGCATGCATCTAAGAAAATTTTTGGTGGATTGGGAATATCTGTGAGACTTCCACTGAGCAAAGGGGTGGATTAATAAACTTTATGCACCCTCATGGTCCAGCAGATTCATTTTATTGACCACCAATAAGTGACAAGTGCTGGGTTCCATTACACCACATTATTGCACTTATTCCAGCTCCGTCAGTAAATTCGTCTGGCCGGCAATACACCATTCCTGTTTACATTCATCAGGCTTGGAAACCTGTGTAAAGAAACTCACCCATAGCTGTTGATGCTCGAGCGTAGCCCCTACGGTGATGGAGATACTGGTTTTCTCAGGTGAAATGAATCTAGCAGTGGTTAAACCACAACAACTCACTTATATACTTATTTTCCTTCAGTAAGCTAGTGGTGTTAATTAAAAATGCTACTAATAATTAGATAATGATTGTGCAAATACATTTTACAATTTACATTCATTCTAAATTATAATTGTGTGTGTGTGTGTGTGTGTGTGTGTGTGTGTGTGTGTGTGTGTGTGTGTGTGTGTGAGAGAGAGAGAGAGAGAGAGAGAGAGAGAGAGAGAGAGAGAGAGAGAGAGAGAGAGAGAGAGAGTTGTGGGATGGGGGGGGGACAGTTAAGAAATAACATTGTTTCTATTTTTTATTCTTTTTCTATTCGGACTTGATCTACGTCCTATTCATCAGCACTTCTTATTTCACTTATCCCAGGCATTAACAAATATTTATTAGACATAATAAAAGATTTTAGGTATAATTTGAGTGCCAGAAAAATGGGTTCAAACTTCCAGTGCGCCTCTAGAATTATGCTACTTTTTAGGGCCTTATATGCTTGCATTGCAAAACCAAATCCACCCTAGATTTGTGAAATAATGGGAAGCAATAGGAGAATGAAACTTTATATTCTAAGACCTTGTGTTGGTGAGCTATGGTGTGCAAAGTTTCATGTACATCCCACAATTACTTCTGGAGATATAAAAAACTAAAGTTCGCACTTTTTTTAACCAGCAATTTTTTCGCCCAACTTTGCCCCAAATTTTCTATATGAAAATTGCTCAGAAATCCTGTTCTTGATATTTTACTTTACAGAGCTCTAAAAGTTGTATAAGATGGCCAACTTTTGTTTCTTTCATGCAAATACTCCCAGAGATATATCATCTCAAAGTTGCTGAAACTTCAAGGACGCACTGTTGGAAGCTGTGCTATGGTCTTAAACAAGTGACTGTATCTCTGGAAGTATTGATTTTTTTTAACTGAAACTTTAGCAGTGTTCATTGAGAACATGTGTGAATGTTCATACAAAATTTTATCAAAATCCATGAGGGTCATGTGGGAGCCTCTAGACCACTTGGCATGGAATGACCCAATTTAGTTATAACAAACACCTGGTTTAAGAATCACAAAAGGAGGTTATATATGTGGAAGAGACCAGGAGACACTGGGAGATACCAGATAGATTTTATAATGGTAAGACAGAGATTTCAGAACCAGGTTTTAAACTGTAAGACATACCCAAGGGCAGATATAAACTCTGACCATAACTTATTGGCCATGAATTGTAGGCTGAAACTGTAAAAACTGCAGAAAGGTAGGAAAATAAGGAGACGGGACCTGGATAAACTGAAGGAACCTGAAGTTCTTGAAAATTTCCGAGGGAGCTTTAGTCAACAATTGACAGAATCGGGGGAAAATAAAACAGTAGAGGAGGAATGGGTAGCATTGAGAGATGAAGTAGTGAAGCCAGCAGAGGACAAAATAGGTAGGTAGGCAAGACCTACAAAAAATCCTTGGATATCATAGGAAATACTAAATTTAATCGATGAAAGGAGAAATTATAAAAATGCAGTAAATGAAACAGGCAAAATGGACTACAGACGACTAAGAAATGAGTGACAGGAAGTGCAAAATGGATAAGCAGGAATGGCTAGAAGGCAAGCGAAAAATAGATACTGCCTACAGGAAAAAAAAAAAAAAAAAAAAAAAAAAAAAAAAAAAAAAAAAAAAAAGAGACATTTGGAGACAAAAACAGCTCTATGAATATCAAGGATGCAGATGCAAAGCCAGTTCTCAGCAAAGAAGGGAAAGCTGAAAGGTGGAAAGATTATATACAGAGGCTCTACTAAGAAGGAAATGAACTTAAAGGCAATATTGTAGGAAGGGAAGAAGTAGATGAGGATGAAATAGGAGATACTATACTGAGAGATGAATTTGACAGAGCACTGAAGGACCTAAGTCAAAACAAGGCCCCTGGAGTAGATGACATTCCCTCAGAGCTACTGAAGTCTCCAGGAGAACCAACCATGACAAAACTGTTTCACCTGGTGTGAGACAGGTGAAGTACCCTCAGACTTTAAGAAAAATGTTATAATCCCCATTCCAAAGAAAGCAGGCACAGACAGGTTTGAAAACTATAGAACCATCAGTTTAATAAGTCATGGTTGCAAAATATTAACACAAATTATATACAGAAGGATGAAAAAGGTGCTAGAAGCCGACCTTGGGGAAGATCAGTTTGGGTTCAGGAGAAGTGTAGGAACACAGGAGGCAATACTCACTTTACGGCTTATCCTAGAAGATAAATTAAGAAAAGGCAAACCTACATATCTAGCTTTTGTAGATTTGGAGAAGGCTTTTGACAATGTTGATTGGAATAAACTCTTTCAAGTTCTGAAAGCAGGAGTAAAATATATGGAGCGTAATATTATTTACAACTTGTACAAAAACCAGAAAGCTGTTGTCAGAGTTGAAGGGCATAAAAGGGATGCAGTGGTTGGGATGGAAGGAAGACAGGGTTGTAGCCTTTCTCCAATGTTATTCAATTTATAGATGAGCAAGCTACGAAGGAAAGCAAGGAGAAATTTGGAGAAGGAATTAAAGTTCAGGTTGAAGAATTAAAAACATTGCATTTTGCCGACGATATAGTAATTCTGTCAGATACAGCAAAGGACCTGGAAGAGCAGTTGAACGGAATGGGCAGTGTGCTGAAAGGTGCATATAAGATGAACATTAACAAGAGCAAAACTACGGTAATGGAGTGTAGTCTAAGGAAATCAGGTCATGCTGAAGGAATTATATTAGATAACAAAACAATAAAGAAGGTAGATGAGTTTTGTTACTTGGGCAGTAAAATAACAAATAATGGTCCCAGTACAGAGGATATAAAATGCAGAATGGCAATGGGTAGACAAGCATTCTTGAAAAAGAGAAATTTGTTAACATCAAATATTGATTTAAACCTAAGGAAGCCCTTTCTGAAAGTATTTGTGTGGAGTGTTGCCTTGTATGGAAGTGAAACCATGGACGATAAACAATGCGGACAGGAAGAGGATAGAGGCTTCCGAAATGTGGCGCTACAGAAGAATGCTGAAGATTATGAGGGTGGATCGCATAACTAATGAGGAGGCACTAAACAGAATTGGAAAGAAAAGAAATTTTTGGCATACCTTGACTAAAAGAACCGATCGATTGGTAGGACACATTGAGACGTCAAGGAATTGTGAATTTAGCGTTGGAGGGAAGTGTGTGGGGCAAAAACCGCAGAGGAAGACAAAGAGATGAATACAGTAAGCAGATGCAAACAGATGTAGGTTGCCGTTCTTATGTGGAGTTGAAGAGGCTTGCTGAGGATAGGATATTGTGGAGAGCTGCATCAAACCAGTCTTCAGTCTGAAGACCAGAACACAATTACAAAATTTTAAATAAAGCTTGCACTCGAAGTTGTATGGCCTGAAATGATATATTTATGTCTAACATACAACTGTAAATCGATTGAGGGTTTCTGAAACAGAGATTGTTTAACCTATACCTAACCTTCTTAGGGCTACGCTACAGATAACTTTTTTTAAGTGTAAGTTAGGGTGTCTTCAAAAATACCAGACATGTAAACAGTGAGTGCAAGTATTGAAACCACACGCGGGGCGGAATGACTTAAAACATTACGTCATTGGTCAAAGCGGTATCCGAGACTAGATACAACCCCACAATGAAATATAACAGTGATGAAAAGGTGTACAAACTAAAATTTGAGGACTATTTATCTCCATATAATTCATGTATCTATAAAATACCAATGAGATAATGTGTCTTCATACACAATTGGATATTCCTATAAAAAAAAAATGGATAAAGTGAAATATCCCACCCCGATCCAATAACTGCTGTAAGAGCAGCAGCAGCAACTATTGTGTATTTAAACTATTAGTCTTCATTTCATTCTTTTATCAGATTATTTTATCTGCATTTTTCAAGTGGTTTTTTTTTTATGGGTAACTATTGTGTCATGCATACAGGATGTGTAACAAACTGCTGATATTCAGATTCTCTTCTGAATCTCCTGGACAAGCCTACGAATGTTCTTGCGGCAGGGAGGGATGACAGAAAATGTCACTACTATGATGCGTGTTTGCATTGGTGGAAGAACAAGGTCCTATGCTACTGAATTGCATGAATTGGCCTGATCACAAGACAATGTGGCGAGTGCCCTTGCTTCATCTGTCGCATGGACAAAACCTTCCTGAAGACAACATCTGTGTCTTACAGTTGTCTAATTGGCACAATAAAGAATTATGAAAAAAAAAAACCTATTTGATGAAAAGGTTAAATTGTATGACACTTCTCACCGGGCTCCAGTAGATAATGGCAGCAACTCAGATGACCAATAAATGTTTTGTCTTGACAACTTTAATTAAAATGAAAATTATCTTTTTCTGAACCGACAAGGGTACATGCAAGTACCTGTCATCCATAGATCAGGTACAGCATTCACAAGCAGCAATAACATTTACTCTGTAGCTCATGAAAAACATAAATGCAATTCTACACTTCAATGTTCATCTGTTGCCAACATAAGCACTGGAACCCGGCGAGAAGCATCGTAAAGTTTTACCAATGAAAATATTATGACTAAATGCCAACTAATGACACATCAACTGTGTTGCTAGCCACAGACTGTGAGAATGGCAGTTTGGTCATCACGCTTTTGAGTAGGAGGAACACATTTAACAGAATGGAATCAGAAAGGATACCCACCCACCTCAATATGTTGTGATTTTGAGGGTCAATGACATGTATATTATTGGTAATTTCCAAGAAAGCTTACACTTGAGTACAACTGGAATCAACATATATTGTCACTTATTCACTCGCATCAATTTAAGCTGTACTCTTAGGTTTCTGACTAACCATCCTTTAAAACTGGGTAGCTAATACTATATAGGCCTATTACCTGCACCATTTTACAGGATGTGGTTAGGCAGGAACCTAACACTACAGCTTGAATTGTTGCAAGTGAATGAGCAATGGTATATAGGCTTATAAGGCTTATCTATTCCGGCCCTACAACTTCGACGCTAAGCTTTCTTGGAAATTACCACATTATTCATGGTCGGAAATATTTACTGTTTAAGACTGGCTGGAAGAGCGCAGTCTGCATAAGGTGAGGCATGGTTTTGAGCTGACCAATTAATTCAGAAAGTGAATTGCAAAATGCAGTAAAAGTAGGGAACCCCCAGTCAGTTTAGGCACCAGTCCCAATGTCTAAGAGTACTGGTATTATAAAAATAACAAAAAAGGCTAAATAATAATAATAATAATAATAATAATAATAATAATAAAGTAGAGCAACACCAAATCACAGTAAGACTTGCAGGAACATTCAAGATTATTATCAGTGTCATACCATACAGATTGATTAATGACATCATTAACTATGGAATAGGCAATACAAACAGATTATTTCAATATATATGTTGTCTTTGCCAGCTTTCAGTTTAGCCTATCTTAGATTGATCAAGCTTCATTACTGATCTGTCAATCACCACAAAATTCATTTAAGAAAAATCAGCCTTTTGTTGTGAGAAGTATATTCAATTTGCCAACTTAACATTACCTTCAATGCAGTATATTGCCTAAATCTGTAATTCCCCCATCCCTCTCTCTCTCACTCACTTCTGGTTACTACATCTTAAAGAAATAAACAACAAGATAAATGAAACATGCACGTGATATCCAAAATTAAAATCACTGTAGAACCAAAAACATTCTTCGTGCTATCTACAGGTCATATGACATCAGGCTTCAAATACCGTATCAATATCTTAAATACTGCACTCACAGAACAGCACTGTTTCAGTTAATCTGGTATATGAAGAAACTTGTCCCTTTTAAAACTCTTTTTTGACACAGCTTTTGTTGTGTTATTCTTCAGAAATATTCTAAATTTCAAGTTTCAGATTATGGAATTTTGGGTAAAACTGCAGAGTCTGTTGCCCTTGTTTTTAGCACGGCACGTATGTTGGCAACTGTAAATAGATTCCACAATGAAACTTTCACTCTGCAGCAGAGAGTGCGCTATATGAAACTTCCTGGCAGATTAAAATTGTGTGCTGGAACGGGGTCTCGAACCTGGGATCTTTGCCTTTCACAGGCAAGTGCACTACCAACTGTGCTATCCCGACACGACTCACGATGCCGCCTCAAAACTTCACTTCCGCCAGCACCTCGCCTCCTACCTTCCAAACTTCACAGAAGCTCTCCTGTGACCTGCTCCCTCACATACTAAAAAAACCTTCTTGTTTAACCTATACCCAACCTAACTTAAAATGATCACTGTTTAGTACATATCACAAAATAAACATATACCTGCTCTATGGTCGAATACTGTGGTGTTGCCAACATTTGCAGAGCATGGGCAACAGACTCTGCAGTTTAGCCGAATTTTGAGTATCAAATAGGCCTATTACAGTTTTGTCAGTTGCAAGATTAATTGCATCATCCAGTTAGTAAGATGCTAATGCTCACAAATTAAAAAAGTTGGTCGCATCAATAATCAGTTACCTATGTAATTTTCACAGATGACAAAAAAAAAAAAAAGTACTTCTTGGAGTTTGGCTTACTTCATACGTAGGCTAGACCTAAGGCAGTTAGAATATCGACAAACGGCATATGCGTTCATATACATGCACAGATACCAGTAAAACAAAATAACCCAGGAAGAAATAAAAAATTCTCTAATAATGCGATTGCAGCACATAAAATCTCCATATCACTTAGAAGTTGGTAATAGGCCTATTAGTTTGTACGAAACACAGTTTATAAACAACAATTTATTGAACTCACAAACACACCTACAAGAATTTTGTTTTCAACGAGCAGCACATGATTATGCACTGTGGTAACAATTTGTACAGCACGTTTCTCTATACAGTTATGTGCGTGTGAAAGAAGAAAACAAGGAAGCACTTCATCTGCCAGTTATTTCTACAACAAACGATTGTTCACTTTGTTTCCTTCCCACACGGATTGTGTTTCACATCGCGTTCTTTTGCAGCAACTGAGCAAATCTATTAGTTATAAGCAATGAAACATCGATAAATCTATCCACACAGTTAGCAATGCAGGTCTCCGTTCTGCTGTCGAGCTTGGTTCCCGGTTTTTCAACACACTTTTCCCAGCAAATGTCATTGAATTCATGGATCTGTAAATCAAGTTCTTGTATTAAATAGACTGCCTATACATTAAAACATACTACATAGTTAGAATTAAGAACGGGCATGGATAGCGCACCTGAGCATTAAACTGCGCTTTTTGCTTCTCTATTAGCAAAAATTCTTGGAGGTCACTATCGCCGTCTTTGCCGGTCGACGAACTTGAAAAGCTAGAATCATCCGATGAAAAAGACATACTTTCTGCGAAACACTTCGGTATACAGAATTAATGGAAAAATTCTTAATTGTTCGCCAGTCAACACACGGGAAACAACTTCGGTAAAAAAAACATATATTTCTCACGTGTTTATCAAAGATTCACATGTACTTCTTTGACCACAGATTACATGGGATCGTTTTCAAAGCAGTTCACACCATTCTATGATTTGATGACATCCTACATGGGGGTACCGATATTTACTTTTTTTTAAAATAAAGTCTTGACTCCGGAATGCGCGATTACATTTAATATAAAGGCTTCAATTCATGCTGTAGAAACTCTTTCGTAAGTTGAAGTACCTACTTTCGACATCTCGCAAATGAAATTGGTCGATAGTTGTATCGCCGAGGAAAGTATTGAATCGATGTTAAGATATCGATATATCGGCCAGGTTGTGTATACGCTTAGTACAGTGTGTCGCCGCTAGGACACCGGGGAAATGCGTCACACAGCGCTTGACTTCTATAACAAGTGCTACTGAACCAAAACAAACGATTTCAAGGTCGCCCAGCAGCCAGCTGATTCAGTGCTGGCCATTGTGCATCGCCAGCTGCGGGAAGACAGCGTGTGCTCCGGAAAAATGACGTCTCCAAAACAAGTGGTGAGTGAATCGCAAATTTCGTTTGACGTAGTGCGCAGTAATATCAGACACAAGAAAAAAACCAAAGGGCTTATGTAGGCAAATCTGTATGATTGTTTTGGAAAATTTTGATGGGATTTACAAGTTTCTTTGTTAGGTACGCAGTAAAAGTGGAATGACCACTTAAAAAATTCGCTTGAGCAAAATCTGTAAATAATACTTGCAGATAACTTTACCACACTAAAATTCATTTATAGTTATGTTCTTATCCTCTGTACAACGAATAGAGCAACTGAGCCAATCATTAGGCAAACGGACTTTGTTTAACTGGGTAACATGACTGCATGTCCTTTGTTGAGGACTTCGTTTTTCTCGACAGTAAACTTGAAAATATCGTGGAAGTGTTTATGGTATTCATTTACGATAGTGCTACGTTGCCTTGCGCTTGCCTACTTATTCACAAATAAGCCGTTAGGACAGAGCACTCGTCTTAGCTGAGGATATATTTGTGATGGAATAAACGTCAACATTGATGATGCCAGAAATTGTAGATTTGCAAAATTTTTGCCGCAGAATAAGACGAAACTATAGAAAATTGTTTATAATTAAATAAAACTGAAAATTTTACCTGTTCACACTAAAATTGAGCGATATGTGATGGGAATATTCAACAGCAGCTATATTTTACGAATTTTGTTGGTTACAGTACCTTTGGCACTTGTGCGCAAAATCAGTGAGGTTTCATGCTACGACTTTGTGATCGTATTTACGTACAAACCGAAACTGACAACTGGGAACTGTATCAGTATAACAGACACAAATTTTTCATTTTTGCATAAGTTTGTTAATGTGTCCTGCTACTGATAATCACTGTCACCTTTTCGCTGTGACAGAATACTAAGTTAGAAGAATACGTCTTCCATCCGATTAGATGATGTAGCTAATTAGAATTTAAAACTTTTTTTAAAAAAGAAGGTAAAATAAAATAATCTCCTGTGTTAACTTTCTCACACAGTCCGGTTTCTCTAGTAGAATCAATGCGGGGTATTGGGGTGCTGCGTCTCATTTTAATAATAAGTATTTTATAAAGGGCACCTGTTTGAGAATTTGATTCTAGTGCATTGTCACTGTATTTAATAAATAAAAAGGACTCGTTATATATTAGAAGGCAACCATTTATTTTCCGCACCAACGTACCGATGGTTGACTAGTCCTTCAATAGAATGTTAGCATGCACCAGTCATCACTTAAGAGAGAATAAGGGGTTGAATCTTATTTGTTGCTAATTCCATGTGTGTGCGCTCCTTGGGGTACAGTTTTTATGCTAACAGTTTATTCGAACAATAAAAGTAATAGACTTGCAACAAAGAAAATGTGAGCGTCGTTCCTTGCCCAGCTGTTGGTTAAAACTTATCACAAGCGGCTCGACGTTGGTTCACTGCATCGTTGTTAGCGAGTCGCGTTAATGCTATAACGTAGATAATTTTTTTTTATTTTTATTTTTTTTGAGAATTGTCCATTAAGTGATTAATGTATATTTAATTTGAGAAGAACCGTCAGTTAACTACTTTGACAAAAAAATTATACGCAGTTCGGATATGTCAGTACTTTCTTGACGCTCTCCCGCGAGTCAGTTGTGACCACCCGTGTGGCTCTTCATCTACATACATACTCCGCAATTCACCGTAAGGTGCGTGGCGGAGGGTACACTATACCACTACTAGGTATTATCTTCCATATTCCACTCCCAAATAGAACGAGGAAAAAAGGTCTATATGCCACCGTACAAGCCCTAATTTCTCTTGTCTTTGTGATCATCACGCGAAATGTAAGTAGTCGGCAGGAAGATCGTTCTATACTCAGCTTCAAATTCCGGCCTCTAAATTTCATCAACAGAATTTCTCGAAAAGTACGTCGTCTTTCTTCCAGCGATCCCCAATTGAGTTGCCGGAGCATTTCCGTGACACGCATTGGTCGAACCTACCGGTAACAAATCTAGCTGCTCGTCTCTGAACCGCCTCTGTCTTCCTTTAAACTGATCTGCTGCGGGTCCCAAACACTTGAGCAATACTCAAGACGTGGTCGTACAAGCGTTTTATACGCGGTCTCCTTTACAGGTGAAGTACATTTTCCCAAAACTCTCCCAATAAACCGAAGTCGGCTGTCCGCCTGACACACAGCTGTCCTTAAATGTTCGTTCCATTTCATATCGCTCTTCAATGTTACGCCTAGATATTTGAACGACGCGACAGCATCAAGAAGCTCACTACTAATGCTGTATTCGAACATTATGGGATTGTTTTTTCTACTCATGCGTATCACCTTACATTTATCCACATTGAGAGCTAGCTGCCAATCTTCGCACCAACTAGAAATTTTGTCTAAGTCATCCTGTATGCTATTACAGTCTGTTACAGACGACACCCTCCTATACACCACAGCATCATCAGCAAACAGCCGCAAATTACAACTTACTCTGTCCATCAGATCATTTATATAGATAGAAAATAATAGCGGTCCTATCAGACTCCCCTGGGGCACGCCTGACGATACACTCGTCTCTGATGAATACTCGCCGTCGAGAACAACGTACTGCGTTCTATTACTTAGGAAGTCTTCCAGCCAGTCACAAATCTGTGAACCTATTCCATAAGCTCGTATCTTCGTTAGCAGTCTGCAGTGTGGCACCGCGTCGAACGCCTTTTTGAAGTCTAGAAAAACACAATCCGCCTGTTGCCTTTCATCCATGGCTCACAAGATGTCATGTGAGAAAAGGGCAAGCAGAGTTTAACATGAACGATGTTTCCTAAACCAGTGCTAATTCATGGAAAGCTTTTCCGTTTCAAGGAAATTTACTATATTCGAAGTGAGAATATGCTCTATAATTCTACATGAAACTGTTTTCAACGATATTGGCCTGTAATTGTGTGGGTCAGTTCTCTTTCCTTTCTTATAAACGGGAGTCACCTGCGCTTTCTTCCAATCACTAGGAACTTTGCGCTGAATTAAAGATTCGTGATAAATGCAAGCTAAGACACTGACTGATATCCATACTTAGTTGTTCACGTCTGTTAAAAAAGCAAGGAAGAAATATTTGGTCCGTAAACAATTCAGATAATTAGTCAACTTTTTTCTGTAGAGGTATATAAACTTAGCCCAGTGATCTTCCAACTCTTTCATCCCGTCGGAAAAAAATACTGTCGAACTGCAAAATAGTCGTTGACTAAGACTATCGCTTTATCTTGTGACGAAAATTTCATCCCAGTAAGTCAGAATTTCTAGTTAGGGAACAGGACGAAGTCACTTGGTGGTTAAGTTTGGTAAATAGGATGGTTGAGGATCCACCCAAAGCCCAGCTCATGCACTTCCGTAGTTACCTCTGAGGCCCTATGTGGGATGGTGCATTTTCCTCGTGAAAAAGCGCTTTGTTCTTTTTCCTCTTTTTTGCTTGCCACCCATTATCTTTACTTTAACCAAAGGTAGTTTCAAACGATCCAACAATGAAGCATCATTGTTTCCATTTACGGTTCTAAAATTTCCAAGTAGTCTGTAAGAATTATTCAGGAGTTCGAAAGAACAGTGACCACCTTATCAGATGACGAAGTGGTATTTGCCTATTGCGATGCAGTTTTAACGAGCCACTGCTTTGACTGCCGTTTTGACTCCGGTGTGTAAAGCGGCATCCAGGTTTCATAAAGTCTTAGGGATGGATATTACTGTTTGGCATGGTGTTAAATGTTGTGCCGGATGCGCTTTCGGTCCACTGTGAACAGTTGCGACACCCATTTCGCAGTTTATTCACAGCTAATTCTCCGTGCATGATGCGCACTCGCTTCATTGAGATACCTACATTCTCGGTAATCTCTCGCATATTTATTCGTCTGTGTTGTATTAACAAATCATTAATTTTGTTTTTCCTTTGTAGTGACGTTAATTGGACGCCGGTTCGCACTTGAGGCTTCGGTGCTTGTCCAAACACATTTAATTTCATCAATCCAAAAGTAAATGGTCCTCATTGTAGAGGCTGAGAGAGAACTTCATCCAGTTAGGTTTTATTTTTGCGGCAGTGAAATCCTTCAAATTAAAAGTTTTCGTAGTCTTCAATCCAAAGATTGGTGTTTCACCTCTCCACTCTACCTTTTCCTGTGCAAGCCTCTTCATCTCTGAATAAAAACCTGCATCCTATTGAATCTATATATGGTGTTTTTAAATGATACCGACTAATTTCGTTGGGTGGTAGACGATTTGTCACCTCAACGGAAGGACAGATTCTCAGCACAAGAATAATTAACTTCAACTAAATAAGTCGATAATTGTTTTGTGATTGCTTGGGATATAAAATGAGACGTTGTGTAAGTTTTATTCACACGTAAATAAAGTGATTTAACTATGTGGAAAATATCGTGAATTTCTAGGGCTGCGTTCAGGCTGACGCATTCAGGCGTTTTCGGTAATCAGTTTATCACTCTGGATTAGTTTCCTAATTCCTAGACACTAAGAAATGGTACCAGTGGCGTAACTAGGACTTGGCTTTGGGGAGGGGGGGATAGGTCTGCTTGACGAGCAAAATTTTAGCCTGTTTCCAGACAACCAGCTTCCACTCCCGTTGAAGAAACTAATTCACTCCCATCCAATAAAATATTATGGTAAAACACTCAAAGTTTTCAATCTTTACCCTTACCAGATTGCTGCTACGATTTTTTTTTTTTTTTTTGTTCTGGAGGTGTTCTATCCCCCTCATCCCTCCACAGTTACGCCACTGATTAGTACTGCCGCGCATTATAAACAGTTTTATTTGAAGCTACACGTTACGATTTTCCAGTAATCGGAGCAAATTAGAAATTTCAATAGTATTTTACCGCACATCAGATGCAAAGGATTTTCATGCTAGTAGAAATTCTTCTAGAAACACAATCAAGTGTAATTTTGTTGATCGGGAAAGCATTCTTGATAACTCATCACTTTTTGCGTAGTAACTTTTCAAAGCGCGAAGAAGAAATTGATTCAGTACAACGCGACACAGGAAATCTGATTTTAGTTTTGAGGGAATATCAAACTTATCGCTGCATATTTACTGACTGTTTGATTGTTGTTCAGTGCATTGTTTGATCATGAAACGGCTAAGCAGGACACAGTACTGTTTGTCCACGGTAAGTTGACGATTCGTGCGCTGGCTGTTGTCAGCGGCAGGAGGCGTGTACCATGGCTGCCGGGAGGCGAGGAGCATTGAGCGGAAGGCAGCGTCGCAGTGTTGGAAACGTTACCCGTAGCAATGTGTGCAGTAATATTTCGTGTCTAGCGGCAGCGTAACGTTGACAGCGCTCCGAAATAAACGAATGCCCTGCAACTAGTGCAGATGTTTCCTGCTCTTGGCATCACCAGGTAAAATCGTCTTCACCTGTCGAACTAATATACTTCGCACTACTAGTGTCGGCGCGCTATGGCTCATACTCAAGAGCCTAAGATTGCAAAAAATAGTACAATGATTCGACCACATTAAACAGTGAAAAGTTTAAAAATTTATCTCAAAATAAAGAGTATCGGGAGTATGGAACTCTACATTTATCGAAATGACAGTCAAACCATGTGCGCCGCGCGGGAATGGCTGTGTAATCTGAGACGCAACGTCGCGGAGTACGTTGCCGCTCCCGCCAGGAGTTCGAGTCCTTCAGAAATGGGTGTGCAAGTTGTCCTTAGAATGAGTTGAAGTAGTTTGTAAGACTAGGCACCGATGCCTTAGCAGATTCGTTTCTTAGGATTACAAACATTGGAACTTTTTATTTTATTTGTGAACCATATTGCCCTAGGTATTTGTACAGTCATCATTTATTCATTTGGCACATTCAATATCGTAATCCTGTGGGCATCATTGTACAAAACTCATTTTTTGACTGAATTGTACAATTGAGTTTTCAATTGATTCTTGTTCAATCTTATAGTACAATTATTCGAAATGTCAATTTCGCATGGTTTCCTCTGTATATGTATTTTACATATTCCTATCTGGTCTAGGGTTACCAGACATCCTCTTTTACCCAGACATGTCTTTTTTTTCCCTTCTTTTTTTTTTACCCTAAAAATAGTCTGGCCTTGTTTTTAACAAAACGGGGATATGTCCTCGTTTTGGCGTTGTGCAACTGCTTCAACTTCAAAGTGCGTAAATATGTCTCACTGTCACAATCACAACTCTAGAGAATTTAACCTTTTTTGAAACAATGTGATTTTTTGAATTTTCTAGTTTCTGTGCCGCCGCTGCTCTGAGGTCAAGCTACTTCGGAGCATTTGAAACAACTGACGTGGCAATTCTCGCGGAATACGAGCTTAGAGGCGGCCAATTAAAAACATACGCCTGCAACAATGCAAGGCAGTGCAATACACACAGAATATGAAACTCTTTGCTGCCCCCCTCCCCTTTCTCCGGTCGGAGTTTTGTGTGACAACCAAAAATACGACGTTCAGTCTTCGTGCTGGGACTCAGCAGTTCTGTGTGTTGTCTGTCAACCACACTAATGACTAAGATCAAAAGCCGGTGCAATGTTCGTTATACAAAAAGTTAAATCCTTGTTCAAAACTTCCTACAAATGGGGTTAGATACCAAAGTCACCATTGCCGTTTCACCATCCGCCTGTTTAGGAACAAAGACGTAAATACATAAACAGTGTTTTGAAAACTTCGATATTAAGCTTTTGTCGTAAAAACTGAGTAGTTTTTAATAATTAATTGAAAGCCTTTGTACGGTAAATTAAAAGTTTATTTTTTCATTGCTTTTTTCACCTGGGCCTTAGATATTCCATTCACTCACTAGAGTCTAGATGCTCATCATGTATAGAGTCACGTCGGTCTGATACGAAATGGGAGCAAAGCTATATCAAGGTACGCTTAGATAATTTTTAGTTACTTTATTCGTGACTATTTTACAGTCAACAGTACTATGGTTTCCGTAAATGATGCATCCTAAAAAATTTCAGGTGAAAACAGGGTGATCGGCAAGGTATCTTAGAAGTATGGAAAAAATGTTCAGCACTTAAGACGATGTTTTACAAGTGGCGAAGTGATGAAATATTAAGGCTTCACTGCTATGTAGTCACGTAATTCTTTCTAAGGGTCTCATCATTTCATGCTTCTTAATTTGTAAGAAGATGAACAAATTTCGTACGATGCCTAAACAAGAGTCCGATAATACAGTAGAGACATCACTAGTACTTGTCAATACGAGAGAGAGAGAGAGAGAGAGAGAGAGAGAGGTGGTTATGAATCTAGAAATGTCCTTTTCTGAAGACGGACCTATATCTGGCCAAGTTGAAAAACAGTTACTAATCGAATTAATTTCAGCAGAGCCTCAATGGCCTGTGTTCAGCTCTGGGCAATGTTACATCGTTTGATGATTAAGGATGAAACAAATGTGTTCACAGCTGAACACAGGACATTCAGACTGAATTTTTTAATTTTTTCTGTTGCAAATTTTGAAACTTTATACTATTTAATGTAGTTTAATCATAATAACATTCTTGTAATCATGGGCACTTCACAATGACGCGTCTCACAACACCTTTTAGTCCAGGACCTTAATATAAGAAAAGGGCCTGAATAGCAAAAAGTTAGGAGAGGGACCAAACCTCTTGCAATAGTCTGTCTGATGGCCTACTTGACATACCAGAAGTCCCCAAAGCTCCGGGCTGTGGAATCGCGGTTATGACGTCATCAATATGGCGGCCTAAGAAACTGTAATCTTAGAATGGCTATAAATTCTCACAGGGTTGACATAAAAAGGTCATTTTGCGCCAAATTACAGAGGAAGACCTGAAAACGTTTATATGGTAATATCATATGTATATATAACATTTCTGAGCAATATTAACAAAAACGAAAAATCAACCTTTTTTTTTGAAGTTCCTCTATTAATAATTGCATAATTATGCAACGAAATGTTTTTAAAATTATGTAACACATTCTTAGAGATTTATAACAATATTATGTTTCTCCTATCATTAATAAGGGAGTTATCTAAAATTATTTACTGTAAGGTGTAATTATTCACTAGTAAAACCGCGTGTAAGAATTGTAAGACAATATTTTTTAAAACCTTGTTAAAGACTTGAAAGTACATGCGAATATCCTCAAAAGAAAGTGAAACGACTGGTTCTATAAACATTGCACACCTCGGCATTTATTTTTACAAAAATAAATAATAGATATCTAAGCATACAAAGCGCTGATTTGTATAAAAAATTTACATGAATGATATTGATTCATTTATATATACATATGTGTTTATATTTACCAGCTTTACTGTCTGGTTAAAGGTGATGACGTAAATTATTTTGTTAAAAAGGAACCATTACTAACAATATTATTTGTCATTGAATCAACTAATAATGGTGCACTCTGACCAGCAATAATTAACGCATATGTTCAAACAATGAACTGATTGCACACTGAACGCCAATACGGGGTGCCACACACAAAATTGTAACAATATAAGCAGTTGGATGTCTTCATAAATTTGCTGTTAAAATATGAATCACGTGTTAAACATCTGAATCATCATTCTCATCACACTCCCCCCCCAGGGGGCCCACAGTTCTTTTGTGGGTACGTTTGTGGCGCGCACGGAGCCCCGAGCCGGAGCAGCCTTTCTTCTGCCCCAGGCTGCTTCACTTTCCCTCCCGGTTTATGCCTTCGCCCGGAGACGGGCGTATTTCACGAGTTCAGGTGTTTTCTTGTTGTCGTTTCTCTTATTCCTTGGTTCCTTCCTTTCTTACCCTTTGTTTCTGTCTCTCTCTCCTTGTCCTCTCCTCGCCTTCTTCTCCTCATTAGTCTCCGCCTCGGCGTTTGAGACACCTTTCCTTCTTTCTCTTCACTTCCTCTATTCTTCTTCTTTCCTCCCTGTGCGTGTCTGAAGGCCGACCCACGCATTATCATGCGTAGCAGGTGACGGGGGTAACGCGTAATTCCCCGCCCCGGGTAGACAAGTAGGGCACGTACGTACCCCCTGGTAAAGGCCAGGCCCAGGGAGGGGTGATTACCCGAGCTGGTACCTTCCGAACATGCCAATTGGTCCCTCCGTCAGTTCTCGGGAGGTGTGACCTGAGGTGTGAACAATCACCTAAGGCGGGTAAGCCCTCGGAGAGGGCCCCCACTAGGAAGGAGCGCGCCATCGGAGACGCCGGTAATCACGGGGGACACTTCCGCAATGACTTCCTTCTCTTCTTCACTGACATTGACCCAGAAACGTAAGATAGACTCGCCTCAGCAAAAGAAGACTCTGCCTAATTTGCCGAAATTTCTTGTTGTGTCGCGCACCGACGGAAAAGACTTCAATTCTGTCAATCCTTTCGTTATACAGAAAGGTGTTGATGCAATTGCTGGCCCTGTTAAAACCTGTTCGCGTCAGCGCAATGGCTCATTGTTGCTGGAAGTGGACAGTGCTTTCCAAGCCCAGAAACTTATCCGGACTACGTTATTGCACACGTTTCCAGTCAAAGTAGAAGCGCACCGCACACTCAACTCGTCACGTGGGGTAGTTTTTACGAGATCCCTTGACGGGTTGTCTGATGACGACATCCGGTCCTATATGTCCGATCAGGGTGTGACAGCCGTCCACAGGGTGATGAAAAAGGTAGATAACCAGCTGACACCGACTCGTACTGTGTTTTTGACATTCGACAGAGTTGACCTCCCGTCGAAGGTCAAAGCAGGGTACGAAGTTATCTCAGTCCGCCCTTATATTCCAAACCCAACGCGCTGCTACCAATGCCACAGGTACAACCATACCCGTGAACATTGCCCACATGCAGCAAAATGTGTCACTTGTGGTAGGGACGCCCATGAGGGGGATTGCCCACCTCCGTCCCCTCACTGCCTTAACTGCAACGGCGACCATGCGGCTTCCTCTCGCGACTGCCCTGTATATAAGGATGAAAAAATCATTCAGCAAATTCGGGTTACGGAGAAGGTATCGACATCTGCCGCTCGTAAGTTGTTGGCGAGTCGAAAGACCACTGTCCTCCCAGCGGGTACATACAGTAAGGTACTCACCTCACCTCGACCTACCAAAGATTCCAGTACCCAGACATGTGATTTCACTTTCGCTGACACAGTTGTGCGATCCGCCAGCCCGAAGATTGCCCGTTCCACGTCCCCGCTTCCTCCTGCTGCTTCTAAGGTACAGTCTTCGTCAACATCTAGTAAACCGCGGGCACCTAAACAAGATGCCCGGACCTTGAAAAAGGAACCCGTCCGTGAGGATTTTCTGCGTTCTCAGGCTTCCCAACCGTCAACTGCCTCTTCCCGCCGTCACTCTTCCAGAAGAGCTGACAAGAAAAAGAGTTCCTCTCCTTCCCCGCCGAGGCGTGACCCATCTGTCGCGCCGTCCAACAGTTGCCGGCCTCGGCCGTCTTCTGTTTCACCGGGACGCTCCGTTTGCCGGGCGCCCGGCCCTTTACCGGCGGTGGAAACTGCCCCTCCTGATCAACTCAGGGAGGTGGCAGGCGCGTCGGTCGAACCTATGGACCACGACCCTTTGCCCCTGGACAGCGATAGCAGTGCTCCCTCGAAATCCGGTCCTCAGCGGCCGTCGAGGTGACCCCGCTCGCTACTTGGTTTTTATCCTTATTTCTTCTCTCATTTTTATCATGGCGCTCCTTCAATGGAACATTCGCGGCATTCGTTCTAATCGGGAGGAGTTAAAATTACTCCTTCGATTGCACTGCCCGCTTCTAGTCTGCCTCCAGGAAACTAAGTTGCGTCCACGTGATCGTGCTGACTTTCCACACTACACCTCTGTGCGGTTCGACCTGCCACCCGTGGAAGGTGTCCCAGCCCATGGAGGGGTTCTGATGCTCCTTCGAGACGACGTCTATTTCCATCCCATTTCCTTGCACACTCACCTACAGGCAGTTGCCGTCCGCATCACCTTATCCACATTTACCTTCTCCCTCTGTAATATATATTCGCCATCGTCATCTGCCCTTACTAGGGCAGATGTGCTAAACCTTGTTGACCAGCTCCCTTCACCTTTCGTGTTGGTAGGCGACTTTAATGCCCACCACCCCCTATGGGGCTCTCCGGCACCTTGTCCGAGAGGCTCCCTTTTGGTGGACCTTCTCCAACACCTCGATCTTGTCTGCCTCAACACCGGTGCACCGACTTTCCTTTCTGACACAACACACACTTATTCCCATATAGACCTCGCAATATGCACTCCTCAGCTTGCCGGTCGGTTTGAGTGGTATGCACTTTCTGACACGTACTCGAGTGACCATTTCCCTTGTATCATCCACTTCCTACATCACTCCCCATCTCCACGTCCCACCAGTTGGAACATTTCTAAAGCCGACTGGGGGCTTTATTCTTCCATGGCTGTTTTTCACAATCAGCATTTTCCCAACTGTGACAGTCAGGTCGAATACCTCACAGAGGTTATTCTCACTGCTGCTGAACGTTCCATACCTCGTACATCCTCTTCTCCACGTCGTGTGCAGGTCCCTTGGTGGACTGCAGCCTGCCGCGACGCGCTTCGAGCCCGACGTCGTGCCTTACGCACCTTCCGCCGCCACCCAACTTTGGAGAATTGCATCAATTACAAACGTATGAGAGCGCAGTGCCGTCGTATCATAAACGACAGCAAGAAAGCTTGCTGGACAGCTTTTACTAGTTCTTTTAACCGTTTTACTCCCTCCACGGTTGTCTGGGGTGGCCTACGCCGTTTGTCCGGCATCAAGGTCCACTCCCCGATTCCTGGCCTGACCGTGGAGAACGCGGTCCTCGTGGACCCAGCTGATGTTTCAAACGCATTGGGTCGTTTCTTTGCGGAGGTTTCGAGCTCTGCCCATTACCACCCTGCCTTTCTCCCTCGCAAACAGGTAGAGGAGGCACGGCCGCCTTCTTTCCGCTCTTTTAATCGTGAAACTATAACGTCGCCTTCACCATGCAGGAGCTAGACCGTGCTCTCGCCCTGTCCCGGTCCTCTGCTCCCGGGCCCGATTCCATTCATATTGAGATGCTGAAGAACCTCTCTCCTGCGGGCAAGTGCTTTCTTCTTAGTACCTACAATCGCATATGGACTGAAGGTCATGTTCCCACAAGTTGGCGTGAAGCCATTGTTGTCTCCATCCCCAAACCAGGGAAGGACAAACACCTTCCTTCCAGTTATCGTCCCATTTCTCTGACGAGCTGCGTCTGTAAGGTGATGGAACGCATGGTTAACGCTCGGTTGGTCTGGCTCCTCGAATCTCGCCGCCTCCTGACTAATATCCAATGCGGTTTTCGTCGACACCGCTCTGCTGCTGACCACCTCGTTACGTTGTCGACCTTCATTATGAACAACTTTCTAAGGAGGCGTCAAACAGTGGCCGTGTTCTTCGACTTGGAGAAGGCATACGATACCTGTTGGAGGGCGGGTATTCTCCGCACATTACACACATGGGGCCTTCGGGGCCGCCTTCCTCTTTTCATTCAAGCGTTTTTGGCGGATCGCAAGTTCCGGGTACGGGTGGGCTCTGTTTTGTCAGATACCTTTTGCCAGGAGAATGGGGTACCACAGGGCTCCGTCTTGAGTGTGGCGCTCTTTGCCATTGCAATCAATCCGATCGTGGACTGCCTTTCAGCCGACGTCTCCGGATCTCTTTTTGTTGACGATTTCGCAATTTATTGTAGCGCCCAGCGGACGTGTCTCTTGGAGCGTTCTCTCCAACGCTGTCTTGACCGTCTATATTCCTGGAGCATCGCAAACGGCTTCCGATTCTCCACTGAGAAAACTGTGTGTATCAATTTTTGGAGATACAAGGAATTTCTTCCACCTTCTCTACGTCTCGGCCCTGTTGCTCTCCCTTTCGTGGAGACTACGAAATTCTTGGGACTCATGTTGGATCGGAAACTTTGCTGGTCCACACACGTGTCCTACCTGGCTGCCCGTTGTGCCCGATCCCTTAACGTTCTTCGTGTCCTCAGTGGCACGTCATGGGGAGCGGATCGTACCGTCCTGCTTCACCTTTACCAGGCCATTGTTCAGTCGAAGCTCGACTATGGAAGCCTTGTGTACTCTTCAGCACGGCCGTCGATTCTCCGCCGTCTCAACTCTATCCACCATCGTGGATTACGTCTGGCGACCGGTGCTTTTTATACCAGCCCTGTTGAAAGTCTGTATGCCGAGGCTGCTGTATTACCCTTGACCACTCGACGTGACATACTCTTGTGTCGGTATGCATGCCGCCTACGGTCGATGCCCAACCATCCCTCTTACAGATTATTTTTTGACGACTCACTCGATCGCCAATATCAGTTGTCTGCGATTGCCTTGCGTCCACCGGGAGTTCGGTTTCGCCGCCTGCTACAGCGGCTCGATTTTACCCTTCCTTCCACCCTTCGGTTGAGCGAAAGCCCATTGCCACCGTGGCATCAGGCCCAGGTTCACACACACCTCGAACTTAGTTCGCTCCCCAAGGAGAGCACTCCGGATTTGGTATACCGCTCGAGGCTTGTCGAACTCCGTTCGCGGTTCGATAATGCCGTATTTATTTACACTGATGGTTCCAAGAGCACTGCCGGTGTCGGATCTGCCTTCGTCGTCGGGGACAACCGATTCCAATACAAGCTCCCTGACCGGTGCTCGACCTTCACGGCTGAGCTTTTCGCCCTCCACCAGGCCGTTTTGTATACCTGCCGCCACCGCCAACCTTTCTATGCCATATGTTCTGACTCCCTTAGTGCCCTGCAGAGTCTTAAGGACCCTTTCTCGAACCATCCTCTCGTGTATCGGATCCAACGCTCCCTCCAGTTGCTGGCGGATGACAGCTGTCACGTTTCTTTCCTGTGGGTCCCTGGCCATGTGGGTGTGCCCGGGAATGAGGCCGCCGACACAGCAGCCAAGGCAGCAGCTCTTTTACCTCGCATGGCTACCTTTTGCGTCCCATCGGACGATGTTCAACGGGCTCTTCGCCGGAGTATCGTGTCGCAATGGCACAGTGTGTGGCTTTCACTGTACAACAATAAATTGCGAACTGTCAAACCGATCCCGACCGCTTGGAGGACATCCTCACGCCCCTCTCGGCGGGAGGAGGTCATCCTGGCTCGGTTGCGGATCGGTCATTGCCGTTTCAGCCACCGTCACTTGCTATCCGCCGAGCCTGCACCGCTATGCTCCTGCGGTGAACTGTTGACAGTGCGACATGTTTTACTGACTCGTGTTAATTTTAATCATCTCCGTGTAGCCCTTCACTTTCCGTCTACTCTGGAGGAAATTTTAGCTGATGACACACGAGCAGCTGCTCGGGTTTTGCGTTTTATGAACTTGGCCAACCTATCCAAGGATATTTAACCCTTTTAATTGTCTTTTATCTTTCGTTTTTAGCCTCTTGCTGATGTTCTGACAGTCACCATTTTTTGAGATCATAGCGTATCAATGTTCTTAGCTGGGCGCTAATGACCATAGAAGTTGTGCGCCCTAAAACCACAAAAAAAAAAAAAAAAAAAAAAAAAAAATCATCACACTCCTGCATAGGTTCATCATCGTCCTCATCAAAATCTGGAATATTTGAGTTGCTACACCCACTGTCATTGCAATACACACACAAAACGCAACAACTAAAATTTCGTTCACATCCAGATTCAAACTTGCAAGATATTAACTTTAAGATGAAGTCGAGGGCAGGTGGTTCTTGAGTTAAAACTGCCTGAAGAGAACTATTTTTAGACCCCCATCCCCATGAAGTGGGTAGTAACTCTTTGCTCCTCCACTGCTGCAGCTGAAAATAAACAGATTTTGAATGCTATTTTGCTGCCGAAGATGTTGAAGTCGAGCAAGATCTGTCTGAAAGGTGATGGGACGTGTTGCCACAACCTTCAGGAAACTCCGATATCTAAGACTATTTAATGACGTTGTTCCTTTAGGTGCACCATACAATGCTAACAGAAAATGCTCTCTTGTTTCAGTTACTTCTTGAGCATTTGTGATGGCATTATTGAAAAAAAAAAGTAATTTTCCGTAGAATAGGCTGTGTTTGGAGGAGTTTGAATACTGTTTTCTTCCCTTGGCTAAAACGATGCCGCGTGACATCCGGATACAGCATGCAGAAATAACATACCTCGACTTAAATCTCAAAGTGCTTCTTGGAGGGATGTAATATGGTAAGTTCGTGAAGGGCTTTTTCCCACAGGATACTTCTGAAAGTAAATGGGTACGTTACCAGGATAAAGTGCAATTAGGACGAGTAAATCGACATATGTACCAACCACCATAGTTGCCTTCTCCTTTGCCATCTCCAGTGCTGATACAACAATCAGTTTATCAGCATCAGCCTGTGATCGCCAAGTCAAAATATTACGAGATTCCAGATGACTTCTTAAACCAACAATAAATCGTTCCTTATTTCCAGAATTGTTCAGAAATTTTTCTTGGCACACTGTGCACATCATATTTTCTGTAAAGTGGATGACAAGTGACAGATTTTGCCTGACGTCTCTGCTCTTCGCTTTTTGTGCTGGGCGTGGAATAACCATAAAAAATAACGCAGTTACTATCAAAATGTTTGCTCACATGATTTAAGTACAGTCCATATAATTCTTTGAAAGTCAAACATGGTGACCAAATAACTCTTCGCAATAAATATCCATCTACAACATAGGTACAATCTTGAGGTGGTGAGAGATGCTTTTCAGTTGATATACTGTTATCTAATACATCGTACAATGTGGATTTTGTGATTCTCATGTAATAATCATCAAATGAGGATAAGGAATGAGTTGTCAGTTCATGGTTTAAGCATTTCTGGAGGTTCTCATCAGTTTTCGCAACTCAACTAAATCTGAAGAATAGCTCCTGAGTGTTAATAGGTGTAACAATGTCATCGTTGATCTTGACAGCGCTAGTTATGTACTAATGTCTGCAGCTTGTCTCTTCGATGAAAATGAACATCCGTAAGTGTTCTTTCTACAATTTGTCCAACTGCAGCTTTTTCCGACATAAACTGCATCGTCACTGTTAATAGCCTCACTTGCTATAAAACCACTTGAACGATTTCTGAGAGGAGAATGTGAGGCGAACCATGCCACCAGTTTTGAACAGTCGATATCACGTGCTGTCGTGATTTCCTTAGCTGAACGTGATGATCGGATGACGTTACTTCATTACCACAAAATTTCTCAAAGTGCTGAATGAGCTCGAAACATGCATACATCCCCTGCAACCATCGATTCAGGGTACTATTAATTATCTCACGTCCATGTCAGGCCGTCAGATGATTTGAACAATCTCATCAATACTTGTTCTATCGTCATGTCACTCCAATTACCAGCCCACATTTTGTGGTACGTCTAATCGCATTGGAACTCTTGTGATGTCAGCCTGTCTTGAAGTATTGATATGTTCTATGTATAAATACGCTCACTTTGCATGTGCAAGTGGGGCAACTGCATGGAAAAAAGGAGTCATATTCTTCACCATTTCTACATGCAACCCCCCTATGACCTGTGCGCTCAGCATGGACAAAAAGCAATATTATGCTAAATTTGTCATAGTACTGCACATACAATTTGGCACTCCAATTGCTACACACACACTTTGTCACTATTCTAGTATAGCGTAAGCTCCTCTTGTGTGGGAAAACTGTACTAGAATGTCAGGTGGTCGTCTATTGAAACCATTACATAACTTTCGACATACGGTAGCGAAATATGGATAATGACAAATGAAAACATCGGCAGAATTCTGTGGAGAAGATGGTAGAGCTCTAGTTCGTTAGACCGATGGTCCTGGGTTGAAGTCATGCTCATGGGTTTTTACCGCAGTACACTGTCAATTGTTATATGGGACAACATGTTCCCGACATGTAAAAGGACTGTTCGGATTTTATAGCTCCGTGTTAACGGCAGCTTGCTTTTGCTTTGTTTCTGTGAAAGTAGCAAACCTGTATGGTTTATTCGTAGTTCAACAGGATAAACACAATCGGAACGTATGAATAAGGAAACTGCATCACACGTACAGCAGTATTACTAGTATTAGTGCTGTTAATACTTCCGCACGTGCGGTGCAATTGTTCTTTATTCTTGTTCCAGTTGCTTCTTTATGTTCTCTGAATATACTCTACCCGTTTGCTGCTTTCAAATAAACGAAGCAAAAGCAGACTGCCGATAACTGTGCTATAAAATCCGAACAGTCCTTTTAGATGTCAGGAACACGTTGCCCCGTAATAATTTCGAGCGTACTACATTAAAAAAATAGTCATAAGCAGAACTTGAATCCAGGACCCTCGATATAACTCTCAAGCTATCAACTTGCCCACAGGAGCTCAATCAGATATGTTATCACAGTTACGCTTTTACCCTACTACGTAACTCAGGTGTTACTTAGTTTCTTCTCATTCTTCTGAAAGCACATAGCACGAATTAATCTGTTTTGGTTGATACTCTATCGATATAAAATGTTTGGTACCGATACGTCTGACATCTGGAGATTTGGGTGTTAGTGTTACGTATTTAGGGGTCAACTGCGCTTACTCAGTCCCCAGGAACTAGTTATCAGTAAAAGCGAAATGGAATTCCATCCAGACCTAGCGACTTCCTTTTTGTCAACTCATATAGTTGCTTCCGCAACTCTTGGCAATACATGTGCATATATATTCTTAAATAGTGCAAAAATCTTTGTTTCTGATAAATTCCGACAGTTACCTGCACTTGTGTATTGAAATAGTCAAAGGCAACGTGTGAAAATTTAAGGATTTTTGTTGGACGGAAACCGTGCACGGGTAGCCGAAGCGGTTAAGGCAGATTCCTGGTCCGGCTCAAATATTCATTGCTCGTCGTTGGATTTAAACACCCAAATCCAGCGAACATAAATGCACGGCTTCTTAATGAATGGTGTGTTTTCTGTCGGAAAGAACAGATGCATTACCGATACCTAGAAACTCCGTCGTCTTACAACTTACACAGTTCTTTTATTAGGCCACGGTGGGTCTTTCCCGTCCTTAATCCACTGATATGGCGCTCACCTTAGCGCAGTGTACAGTCTGAAACTTCGCCCATAATTGCTGGGTGCCTGTCGTATTGGAATCGGTGTCCGTTCTTTATCGAAGTAGGATGTTAACATCTGCACTCTCCAGAATACGAACTCCCTTAACTTTCGTGTTGGATTCATTTACTTAAGTTAGGAACCATCTTCGCCGTGACATCCCTGTATTGACACAGTCGACGAGGTCAGGCCTGAAGGGTGCTTGACCGTACCACTAACGATGAATCTATCACTACGTTTACATGCAATACATCTTCCACAAGTTGTTGTTGTGGTCTTCAGTCCGCAGACTGGTTTGACACAGCTCTCCACGCTACCCTGTCCTGTGCAAGCCTCTTCATCTGATACGTTCGGCAACCTACGTCCTTTTGAATCTGCTTACTGTATTCGTCCCTCGGTCTTCCTATAAGATTTTTACCCTACACATTTCCTTCTAATGCTAAGTTGACAATTCCTTGATGTCTCGGAATGTGTCCAACCAATCCATCCCTTCTCTTAGTCAGGATATGCCAGAAACTTTTCTCCCCAATTCGGTTAAGCACCTCCCCATCACTTACGTGATCTACCTATCAAATTTTCATCATTCGTCTGTAGCACCACATTTCATCTTTTTGTCTGAACTCCTTATCGCCCACGTTTCACTCCCATACAATGCTACAATCAAGAAAAATGCTTTCAGAAAGGACTTCCTAACATTTAAATTGATATTGGATGTTAACAAGTTTCGCTTCTTTAGAAACGCTTTTCTTCCCATAGCCAGTCTGCATTTTATATCTTCTTTACTTCGGTCATCAGAAGTAATCTTGCTACCCAAATAACAAAACTTATCTACTACTTTTATTATCTCATTACTTAATCTAATTCCTTCAGCATCACCTGATTTTCTGACATTACATTCCATTACCCTCGTTTTACTCTTGTTAATGTTCATCTTAAATCTTCCTTTCAAGACACTGTCCATTCCATTCAGTTTTTATCTCTTCTCCCTGAACTGTAATTCTCTCTCCAATTTCTCCTTGAATTCCTTCACTGCTTGCTCAATATACAGATTAAACAACACTGGGGAAAGGCTACAAACCTGTCTTACTCCCTTCCCAACCTCTTCGTCCCTTTCTTACCCTTCGACTCTAATAACCACTCTCTGGTTTTTGTATAGGTTGAATATAACTTTTCGCTTCCTATATTTTACCCCTGATACCTTCAGAATTTGAAATAGTGTATGCCAGTCGACATTGTCAAAAGCTTTCTCCAAATCTACAAATGTTAAGAATGTAGATTTCCCTTCCCGTGGCCTATCTTCTAAGATTAGTCGTAATGTATTTCCTCCCGTGTTCCTACATTTTTCTTAAATCCAAACTGATCTTCCCCGAGGTCGGATTCCACAAGTTTTCCATTCGTCTGTAAATAATTCGTGTTAGTATTTTGCAACCATGACTTATTAAACTGATGGTTCTGTAAGTTTCACATTTATCCGCACTTGCTTTCTTTGGAATTGGATACCGAATTTCTTAAATCTTTTTTCGCTGTCGTTTTTTATATGGTATAGTCTGAATCGCATTTCCTAGCCCACTTAATATAGCGTCTGAAAAATAGCAGATTCAGTTCCTGATTTAGTCAGCACAGTCGCTATTTTTCTTTACTTACATACACAGATTAATGCTCACTCTAATATTTATACCTTTCCCATTAGAAAATATCACTCTTTGCATATATGCCGTAAATTCTTAACAAGAAAGTACAATCCCCAAGCCAAGAACGCTTCAAAAACGGTTGCGTTTACATGGGCATGGAAATGTATTGTTGAACTGGAAAACCGCTCTAGAGGAGTGGATTTTCAGAATAGATACTAGAGTGTTTACATGACTAACCAAAAGTGGAATTGGGAAATCGGTTTGCGAAATCCGGTTTTGGGAGCCCATGTAAACGGGGTGTATATGTGCCAATATACTTTGACATTAGCCATCAGGTAGCAATCAAGAAAGAAATATACCTTTGAGGCTCCAAGAAATCTGTCTAGACAACTTCGTCTGTCTAGACAGATTCCAAAAAAAGGGGGCGGATACATTTCTTCCTACCATTGATGACGGACATTAGTGCCCACTGCAATAAAAGTTTAATCATTTTATCCCTGCTTTGTTAAAGTTGCAACACCCCTTTAAGTCTAGAACTGTTTGACGATATTGGCTGTGTGTGGGCGAGGTTTTTGGTGCAACTTTACCATCCTCCACACTTGCCGGATCTCAATTCACCAGACTACTTCCTATTCCCTCGATTCAAATGCACTTTGAAAGGAAAGAGATTTGAGTATATTCCTGTCATCCAATGACACGTGCCGAAGCTTCCAAAGGACGATTTAGTGCAAAGCTTCCAGGACAATGTATCGCAGGGCTCAGTGGTCCATAGTTAGGGGAGGTGACTATTTCGAAGGACCGTAAGGTAACTAGTTCATCATCTCCGTTAATTTTACAGGAGTGTTCACCGAACTTCATTGTCAGAGGCTGTAGTATAGGTACAAACAAAAAATGTTGGACTTAATATATAATGTAAGATCAAACAGCAATATCTACTTCTTGTGCGGCTAGATAGTTAAATGGTCCAAAGGTCGGGGGTTCGGTCCTCGCCAGGTCCTAGGATTTTTGTCACTTTCCACTTCTTTTTCCTCTGGCAGTGTTGCTGAAATGAAAAATATCGAGTAGCACTGCGGTTCGGAACCCACATTAAACTGTAGGTCCCCCTATAACTTGGCTGGGTAAGTCAGTTCGAAGGTCGGAGGATGGAAATGGCATACCAACTCCAAACACGACAATGCCCAGTAAAACACTGGGGTGTTCAAACTAATCTTCGGATGGTTGACTGCTTTATCTTTTTACCTTATGTACTTCCTTGAATTTAAATATTAAACGTTTTTCACGCGAATCAAAGATGTTGCAACGTAGGCGCGTAATTCACAACCATGATGGATGCCATTAAAATTGTTTGCTGTTGGCAGTAGACCACCTACGAGATTGTGGGGCTTTGCAGCTAATCATAGATCGTGGACGTAACTAAAATGCTGGCGTTCAGCCTTGTTTCCGCTACTCGGATGTAGAGCCTCTGATGTTAATTGCAATGCCTCTGGTGCCTACAACCGTAACTAGTATGCGGTCTGTGTCGCCGTTAGAATGATTTCTTCGGCCGTCAGAGCGCCACTTACATTACATACTCCTCTTATTGCGACTCGTGTCACGTCGTCACGGAGTGGCAAGTTTCTACTGTAACTGTCTTCCCCTTCTCCACGAAGTAAACATGCTCTGAGCAGCGTTAAAACTACGGCGCACCGCGAAAACGACGTTCTAAGGTCCAAGTACGTCTACTTAACCCTTGTTAGGTGTGGTCTCTCAGGCCGATCGGTAATTTTAAAGTTTGGTATTGGCACCTTTTTCTATGTTTGTCGACTCGTACGTCTGTCTATCTTATGCAATAAAGTCCTTGCGGATTATTTGGGTTTCACTCTATCTCCACCTGTTACCGAGTGACGAGCTGAAGCGCTATTATTAGAATGGGCAGTATGTGTGAAGTACCAAAAAAGGTGCAAAAATTAAAAACTGAATTAATCATCATATGTCCAGTTTTAATGGTTCACTAAACGCCCATTTATGCAACTCATTAAAATTTTTACTAATGACTTAGAACGAAGGCTGGAAAAATGAGTAATTTTCTTAGATGTTTAAGCTGATTTAAAATAAATCGTGTAAAACATATATTAATATAGTTTGATCAAAATATAGTATTTTATTAATTGCACATGGTCACTAAATACCATTCTATACAATCAGGATATCCGATTTAAGTTTTCTATAATTCTGGGAAAAAATAAAGCTTAGTGGGCTTTTGTAGATCTCATCTCAGAGATTGTCCTAATATGAGCACCTCAAGTTAAAGGCCAATAATAGCCGTACTGTCGAAAGTGCAATATTTGCTATCACAAATCAATAATTTTGCAATAAAAGCTACGAGAAATTGAGTGTTTGATTGCGATTTCTCAAACCTTTCAAATTGCAGATAACCACTTCTACCACACAATAGTCAAGCACATAAAGTATAAACAAAAAATATATAAAAAATTGGCATCTAAATCGCCTATTTCGAAGTAAAATTGTGGTTTTCACTATTCTTCGTATTTGAAATTAACGTCCCCTTCACTTGTAGCCTTGCTGTCGTTCTCTTTTCATAGCTTAACATGGACCTTAAACTTCTACGTTGACGTTCTGTAGAGTTGGGTTTGAAAACGACTTAACTATTCGAACAATTTACGTCACAAATCGGGAAATCACGGGATATGTTCGAACATTCGATCGCGACTCCATCTACAGACGTCAGAAGGTACCATCTCCACTATTTACAGCGACATGTTCACAAATCTTTTCGTCGCTGTGAGGTCAGGGTGTATCGAAAAGGTTGGCGCACACTTACACGGTTTGAAAGTACACCATAATAAAAGCAAAAATGTCCCAGTAAACTTGGGTCCACAAACGAGCAGTTTGCAAGATAATTACGTATGTACGGTTCAAAGTCGCGACTGACGTCACTGTAAACATCGTACTAGTTAGTACACACAATTGGAAATTTAGACTACTATATTCCAGAATTGCTAACGCACAGATACGGCCAAAGATTGATAGGTCGAGGCGGACCTGTACCATGGCCTAAAAGATCACCTGATATAAATCCTTTGGACTTTCTTCTGGTGTCACCTCAAAAGTGAAGTGTACAGCACACGAGTTAACACGGTTGAAGAACCGGATGCTTGTTAAGAATTCCGAAATTATCCAGGGGTTTTGGAAAGAACTCTAAATTCATTGCAGAGACGAGTATTGTAGAGTATTGCAACGAGGTAAAAGGAAGTCAACTCGAAAACTGGTAACACATAGGTGAAATGTGAAGTAAATGCGATGTAGAACCTAATAGTAAAGTCTAAATTTCAGATTTGTGCTAACTAGGACATTTTTACAAAAAAGTCAGTTAAATGTGAACAAAATGAGATGTAAATATTAATAGTATAGTCTAAATTTCAAATTAATTTGTAGTAACTAGGACTATGCTTAGTGAAGTCAGTGGCGGCTTGGAATCATACATTCGTAATTATCTTGTAAACGGCTTATTTGAGGACCCGTGTTTACTGGGACATTTTTGCTTCTACTATCGTGTACTTTAAACCGTGTAAGTTTGCGCCATACTTTTTGATACACCCTGGTATAGGAAAGGGGAAACAATCTTATTGTGTCGTAGTCTTCAGTCCGGAGACTGGTTGATGCAGCTGTCCACAATACCCTATCCTGAGCAAGCGTTCTCAACACACAAAAACGGCAACGGCATCTGTTTGAAGCTGCTTACTCTTTGTCTTCCTCTGCGGTCTTTATCACAAACACTCCAATGCTAAATTCACGATTCCTTGATGTCTAAGAATGTGTCCTACCAATCGATCCCTTGCTTTAGTCAAGGTATGCCAGAAATTCCTTTTCTCCCCAATTCAGTGCAGTACCTCATTAGTTAAGCGATCCAACCACCTAAGCCGGCCGCGATGGCCGAGGGGACTGAGGCGCTCCAGTCACGGTCTGCACGGCCACTACGGTCGGGGGTTCGAATCCCCCCTCGGGCATGGATATTTGTGCCGTCCTTAATATAAGGTAGTTGATAAGTAGTTCGTAAGTTTAGGGACTGATGACCCCGTAGTTAAGTCCCGTAAGCTATACAAACATTTGAAACAACCACCTAATCTTCAGCATTCTTCTGTAGTGCCACATTTCAAAAGCCTCTATCCTCTTCCTGTCTGCACTGTTTATCGTCCATGTTTCACTCCCATACAAGCCAAAACTCCACACAAATGCCTTCAGAAAGGACTTCCTTAGGCTTACGTCAATATTCGATGTTAACAAACTTCTCTTTTTCAAGAACGCTTTTCTACCCATTGCCATTCTGCATTTTATGTCCCCTGTACTCGACCAGCATTTGTTATTTTATTGCCCAAGTAACAAAACTCATCTACCGCCTTTAGTGTTTCGTTACCTAATCTAATTCTTTCAACATCGCCTGATTTTCTTACACTGCACTCCATTACCCTAGTTTTACTCTTGTTAATGTTCATCTTATATGCACCTTTCAGCACACTGTCCATTCCGTTCAATTGCTCTTGCAGGTCATTTGCTGTATCTGACAGAATTACTATGTCGTCGGCAAAACGCAATGTTTTCAATTCTTCACCCTGAACTTTAATTCCTTCTCCAAATTTCTCCTTGCTTTCCTTTATAGCTTGCTCAATGTACAAATTGAACAACATTGGAGAAAGGCTACAACCCTGTCTTACTCCCTTTCCAACCACTGCATCCCTTTCATGCCCTTCAACTCTGTCAAGCGCTGTCTGGTTTTTGTACAATTTGTAAATAACCTTACGCTCCCTATATTTTACTCCTGCTTGCTTCAGAACTTGAGTTTATTCCAATCAACATTGTCAAAAGCCTTCTCCAAATCTACAAAAGCTAGAAATGTAGGTATGCCTCTTCGTAATCTATCTTCTAGGATAAGCCGTAAAGTGAGTATTGCCTCCCGTGTTCCTACATTTCTCCTGAATCCAAACTGATCTTCCCCGAGGTCGGCTTCTACCAGCTTTTCCATCCTTCTGTATATAATTCGTGTTAATATTTTGCAACCATGACTTATTATAATTAACTAGAGGGAATGTTAAAGTCTGATATGTAGCTGCTATGGTGCAGAAGTAAAAACAACAAAGAATAAAGAATAGATAGCAGTCGCGAATTTAAATTCTAGTGACTCGATCTAGGGATGTCTGTTGGTACTGTCTACAGATCAGCTCGTGCAGGCCTACTGTTTACTCCTGTGGGCCAGTAAGAGTTTATTTTAATATGACATGCCCTTTATTGGGTATCAAATGTCTAATTCTTTCCTTACTACATCACGTTTAATCTTATTTTCAGGGCGATTAAAAGGTAGTAACATATTTTTTAATGTTAAACATGAGCAGGGAATGAACTGTTTATTTGCAACCGGTTTCCTACAATCACATCAAACGCAATTTCGAATTATGAAGGAGCTTTGCAGTACGGTAATTTGATGCGGTTATGTTACTAGTAGCTGATATTTTATCAGTGGGTCATTATTATTGCTACAGGATTGATTAATACAAAAATTAATAACAGGTTGTATGCCTGTTATCTTCCGCCAAGCTTGTTTATGTAGCGCATCTACCTTGTGTATTCTTAAAGATCCAGTTAATCATGTGGTTGTCGAAGAGCAAACAGGTCACGTATGCACGGTTTTAAACAAAATATTCAGTTTTTTTTCATAGTTATGTCCACATGAAATTACTTCTGAATATAGCGATAGACAGGTTACTTGAGATTTACGACGTTATCGTTTGCACTACGCCGAGCGAGTCATTTGTTAGTTGACTTTTCGAACCAAGGAGGTTGGTTCGAACCAGTGATCTCTATACTACCTGGATGTACATCTATTGTCTGTGGCCATAGCGTTTATGCGTGCCACTGTCTGTTTACATCGTCCGCCATCTTTCAGTTAGTATAGAAACTTTCTCTCGCTATTCCTGAAGTGAACGTTTTGAGTTTAAAATGTTTCAAATTTAAATGTTTGTTAAGCTTAAGGGACTTAACTACGGGGTCATCAGTCCCTAAACTTACAAACTACCTACAACTAAGGACGGCACAAATATCCATGCCCGAGGGGGGGATTCGAACCCCCGACCGTAATGGCCGTGCAGACCGTGACTGAAGCGCATCAGTCCCCTCGGCCACCGCGGCCGGCTTAAAATGTTTATTTCGTGCTCTGCTTACAACTGTACGAATCGGCGGAGCAAGGGAAGTGATTTAACTTTCCACAGGTAAGAAGTGAATGTCAAGAAGTGATCAGAATTTCTTAATTATATTGCGTGTTATTTCGTATAGTACAGTGTTTGTTCTGTTCGGAACAGGTTTCCTTTGCAAATAGAGGACCTGTTGAAGCGGTGGGTCACTGCCACTAAACGTAAAGGCTTTACTCCTACAAGGAGCAGTTTATTTTCGAATCATTTTCTTGAAGATTATTTAGTAAGGCCTGGTACTTCCAGAAGACATCTGAAATCTGAAGCAGTACCATCACGGTTTTCGTTCCCAACGCATTTGATGCCGAAGGAAAAGACACCAAGGCGTCATACGAGATTGATAACTGAACACTCTTACGTACAACATCACGATCATATTGAACAGGTTAGTCACATTTTATTACGTTCTTTCTGGTTTGAAAGGTGAATTAGTCATGGAAATTACTTTAAATTGTTCCTTTCGCTGGGGAAGGGCTTTGTTTTGTTTGAAGATAAATATTTTTCGTTGCATTAGTGGTATCTATATTCACATTTTAATGCATTATATTACGTTTCTTCTGATGCAAAAGGTGAGTTCCTATCGCAAAATGTTACGTCTGTATACATTGTAGTTCCGTTACGTTCGTTGTGGCTATCTAAATTCATGTTGAAATAAATCCTATTACATTTATTTTAATGCAGAAGGTGAGTTCGTATCGGAAAACGCGTAAAATACGTAATAAGACTTCCTTATGTTATATTTACGCCACTGGATTACACTTAGGTATCATGAACATAAAACGAAATTTGGAGTTCCTTGCTTTAATGTTATGGTCATATTAACCATCGTCAAGAATCTACTTTCCGCCGAAAACAAATTCTGCACTTCGAAGTGAAATGTTAAAGCTAGTTTCTTGACTAACCGCAACTTGACAAACGACGGCACGTTTTGACAGAGATCGCCATCCAGGTAGTATAGAGATCACTGTTTCGAACAGTTAGATGTCGTATCGAGATCGCATTGTACTGGAAAATCTCTAGCATGCTCGAACGCGAGCATCGCTTGGTCAGCCCACAGACATACATTACTAGACTGGCAAACTTGCATCTGTGACTGAAGTTTGATGCCGCCATCTTGCCTTACCTAACGTCAAAAAGTTTCCGTACGGTACTACTATGATCTTCTGACGCGATATGACGTAAGCTTTACTAGTTGGTTTGAACACGGTTTGCATTTGAGCTAATACTTCCGCATTTCCGATTCGTGTTATGACAAGAACAAGTTTTGTACGGTTAAATATTAACATTAACGTCTAGGCAAAGACTTTCTACCATTTTGTTGTGTTGCCAACATAATCATGAGAGGTTGTCGGGATGATAGGTAAAATTTTACCGTTACGTACAGTTAAAGCAGAAGTAGTTATCTGAAAAACACTAACAAGAATAAAGCTATGTGTTATCCACTACAAATAACACATTTATAACGGTGATACTATCAAAAGAAAGGCCGAAGTTGATAGACACTGGAAACAGATTAATAAAAACAGGAAACGCAACTCATTAGTGTGCGTCAAAGCAGACTATAGATTTCGTAAGAACTCTCAAAAGAATAACGGTACCTGTTATCCACTATGACAACACTTTTATAATGATCATACTACTGAAACAAAATCCGAAGTTGAATGAAATTGGTAACAGATTAATAATAACAGCAAATCAATGCAACTCATTACTGTATGTGTTGACAGTTCATCCGTATTTTTACGACTATTTTCTGTAATAACTCACACGACTGCTCGCACGTTATAGTATAGAAATATGGAGGCGAGACTTCACTGACACCAATTATACTGTATAGGGCATTGCCAGTCTAGTACTATATGTCTGTGGGCCAGCCGCAACTGCCCGTAGCTTTCCGCTGGTGCCGTGACGTGTCGGCGGCGCTGCCTGCCCCAACCGGCGCGCGTGTTGTCGTAGCTCGCTTGTTTTCGCGCCTGGCCGCCTGCCGAGTAAACAGCGCGCACGCGCCCCAGCCGTGACGCAGCAGCTGCCGGCGTTTGTTTACGTCGAGCATCGCGGCCGAGTTGTTGCCCCGCTCGTGCCTTCTAAACTTAGACGCTATACATTGCAGCTGCGGACGCATACTTCCTACTCCATTCAGGGCCTACTGTTTCCCACGTATTTGACCTTGGACATGAATTACCTGTAAGCCCCGGTACTGTTAGGCATGGTCCTGTTTGGTGGTGGTATGCCGTTGCCTTGGTTCGAACTGACTTACCCAGCAAGTTATCTACATCTACATGGGACACTCTGCAAATCACATTTAATTGCCTGGGAGAGGGTTCATCGAACCACAATTATACTATTTATCTCCCATGTCGAGTGCGCCTCGGTTGCACAGTGGTAGAGTGCCAGACTACAAATCCAAAGGTCGCGGGTTCGATCCCCGTATTTTTATCGGTAACTTTCCACTTCTTTCACCTCTGGCAGTACTGCTCATGTGAAAAATACCGAGTAGCACCGTGGTTCGGAACCCACGTTAAACTGTAGGTCCCCCTATAACTGGCTGGGTAAGTCAGTTCGAAGGTCGGAGGCATACCACCTCCAAACAGGGCCATGCCTAGTAAAGCACTGTTGTGTTCAAACCAATCTTCGGATTGTTGACTGCTTTACCATTCTCGAACAGCGCGCGAGAAGAAAGAACACCTGAATCTCTCCGTTCGAGCTCCGATTTCCCGTATTTTATTCTGATGGTCATTTCTACCTATGTAAGTGATAGTCAACAATATATTTTCGCATTCGGAGGAGAATGTTGGCGAGTGGAGTTTCGTAAGTTGCCCACGCCGCAGCGATAAGCGCCGTTGTAGTAATGATTCCCATCCCAGGTCCTGTATCATTTCCGTAACGCTGTCTCCTCTGTATTGTGACAATACGAAATGAACTGACCTTTTTTAGACTCTTTGGATGTCCTCCGTCAAACCCACCTGATAAAGATCCCACACTGGGCAACAATACTCCAAAAAAAAAAGGACGGACAAGCGTAGTGTGTGCAGTTTTAGTAGTTCTGTTGCATGTTTTAAAGGTTCTGCCAATAAAACGGTCTCCTGTTCTTTCCAGTTTGTCTGAATTAATAGTAATTCCTAGGTATTTTGTGGAGTTTACGGCCTTCACTTTTGATTGATTTATCTTGTAAACAAAGTTCAACGGATTTCTTTTCTTATTCACGTGGACGGCTTCACACTTCTCATTTATTTAAAGTCAATTGCCAATTTTTACACCATACTGATAGCTTATTCAGATCGTTCTGCAGTTGTTTTTGATCTTCAGATGATTTTACTAGACTGCAAATGACGGCTTCATCTGCAAATAAAACCTAAGGGAGCTACTTAGATTTTCCCCTAAATCGTTTATGTAAATAAGGAACAGCAGAGGACCAATAACACTACCCTGAGGAACGCCCGATATCACCTCTGTTTTAGTCTATGCCTTACCATCGATTACTATGAACTCTTCTCACTGACAGGAAATCCCCTATCCAACGCCAATTATAGGAGGCCTACAGTTTAACGTGGATTCCGAACCTCCGTGCTACTCGATATTTTTCACATCAGCAGAGGTGAAAGAAGTAGAAAGTGAAAAATCCGATGACCTGGCGGGGATGGAACCTACGACCTTTGGATTCATAGTCTGGCACTCTACCACTGTGCTACAGAACCCTGTACCAGTCTCAAATTGAGCGAGGGCGAATCGACTGTTAGCGTATCTCCGTATGACCCGTAATGTTTCTTATTTTCGTACTTCTTACACGGAATGTAAGTTTGCGACAGATAGGGTTACCAGATGTCACTCCCCAAAAAATAGGTCATTTATAGAGCCATACAAAAAATTGTGAAAGTTTTATGATTCTAAGACGAGGAGGTAATTCCAATTTGCGCCTCGTAGGTCGTATTTCACGTTAATTGCCACGCCCGTTTCTCCATTTACTGTGAAATTGTAACATGAGCTTCGCTCGGTGGCGTCATAGGAAAAAGAAACGCCTGGGAAAATGTTGCACTGTTGCAAGAAACAATGTTTTTACTGTCCGACGCTTTACGGAGCTAGAACTCCATTTTCGAGGAGTCTGTTAACATGGTTTGTGTTGCATCTGCTTCACTATTTACCTAACGGTAGAAGAACGACACAGTTGACAGACCGCTGTTACACGATAATATTTCTTTGTCAAAAACATGTCAAATATTTACGTCAAAGGAACTTGATAGTGTAATGGGAAACTTCGACACATCTCGTCTTTCATCAAAGAAACATTATCAAATCTCGGGGCTTGCCGTAGGTTTGATAAGTCGTTCACTGCAATTCGAAATATCGCCGCTTTGAGCGCTAGAAACGCTGCAGTTATTTGACTGATGTGTGTTTGAACAAACTAACCAAACTTTGAAGTCGTATTTACAATCATTCACAAAATTAATAGTAACGTATTAAAGCAGACGAGGCGTAGTATGTGAGCTATTCTGATAGTAAAAACAGGTTTAGAGGATTGGAGAGCACCCACAGAATCAGAGAGGCCACACTTGGCAGGCGCAATCGATACATCGATGCATGTGGACTGCCAGTTGACGTATTAAGGGGCATTCGTTTACGTTGCCGGCTCCAATTCCTTATGGAACCCATGTTACTACAGAATGTAAGATGTGTCTAGCACGTCCCGTGTTGAAATGAGCAGTGATTGTGCACATTGTCCCTCTGCCTCTGTTGACGATGTGTTTCAGATATCAATGGTGACGGTGATCAAGGTCGGCCGGACGGCCAATAAATAGTCCGTCTGTTCTACATCTACATGGGATACTCCGCAAATCACATTTAAGTGCCTGGCAAAGGGTTAATCGAACCACCGTTATACTATTTTATCTCCCATTCCATTTTCGAATAGCGCGCGGGAAGAATGAACACCTTAAGCTCTCCGTTCGGGCTCTGATTTCTCGTATTTTATTCCATGATGATCATTTCTATCTATGTCAAGTCATCCATCTATCTATGGAAGTCAACAATATATTTTCGCATTCGGAGGAGAATGTTGGCGATTGGAGTTTTGTAAGTAGCCCAGCGATAAGCGCCGTTGTTGTAATGATTCCCATCCCACATCCTGTATCATTTCTGTAACGCTGTCTCCCCTGTTCTGGACTGCAACACTCTCATTCAGCCATTCCCGATACACCCGCGACACGTTTGACCGTGTGAAGCCGAATTCATGTAATCGAAATTCCCATCCGTCGTGCACTGACTACCACATCCCGGCCGGCCGCGGTGGCCGAAGGGACTGAGGTGCTTCAGTCGCGCTCTGCACGGCCACTACGGTCGGGGGTTCGAATCCCCCCTCGGGCAGGGATATTTGTGCCGTTCTTAGTTGTAGCTAGTTCATAACTAGTTTGTAAGTTTAGGGACTGATGACCCCGTAGTTAAGTCCCATAAGCTCTACAAACAAAAACAACCACATCCCGTTCAAAAGGAGTCAGCTCACGACGACTTTGCGTGTTACACAAATTACTTGCACAATCACGGCCCAGTAGGTCTCCTATAGAACTGCAGCCGACACGGGGAGTGTGATGCGCTAAAAACAAACCTGCGCCATTTGTGACACACTATCGTATGATATTCCTAAGTCTGTGTACGCATCGCACAGTTGTCACAATGTAAAAATGTCCGAACGACATATTTCGGGCCTACATTAGCCAATTCTGAAGTTCCAAAAGGAGAAAGCCAAGGAAAACGTAAATGAAAACGAAAACACTAAAACCTTAAATACGATCCATGTCAATATAACCAAGTATGTTCATCCTCGACAGGCTTACCTTTGGTCATGGGTAGCGTCTGGACTATCTCTGATATAGCAGATAGTTAGCAGTCCACAACTGTGCCTCCAACTAGAAACATGTTTTACGGTGAGGAATGTTTATCTGTTGACATTGCGCATATGCCGCAAACATTTTACGATTGACGTTGCCTTAGGACAGATATGTTTTAGAAATCAACGTAAGCCTGTCTAAGATGAACATACTTGGTTATATTGACATGAATTGTAATTGTTTTAGTGTTTTCGCTTTAATTTACGTTTTCCTTGGCTTTCTCCTTTTAGAACTTAAGAATGGGCTAATGTAGGCCCTCGGACGTTTTTTTACATTGTAACAACTGGAGCGAAAACTTTAGTGCGATAGTTCATACAGTTGAGACGGCATCCAAACAAATGATCAGTGTACACTGCAAGAGCCCTCTATTGCAAATTCGCGTATGCACGGCATCTGAAAATAGTTTCTGGAACAAATGGCACCCTTGCACCAGTCTGTATCGTGGAACAGTCATCGTAGGATCCCTGATAGCTCGTCGCATGATGTAATCCTCTCGCTTCGTCGATTTCTTAGGTGTTACAGACTCGGTACGTCGCGCGTGGATGCCGTATTTGAGTAATGTTCTCAACATCGTCTGACGAAACATTTCGAACTATCTAGTGGCCAAGCCAGACAGCGTGTCGCCCAGCATGATGTTTTTGTGACGATGATTAGAGCTTTCTCAAACTGGCTTAATTGTGAGATACGGCTGCTAACTCGGGGCCTGGCATTCTGCGCCTATTAGTGTCTTCCCGAGACAGTATGACTCACTTCCCACTGTCTACCGTTTAATTAGGTTCACCTGCTCCATTGCAGCGCCTCTGCAAGGTTTGTGTGTGTATGCCTATTGTACCAAACTTAGATCATTTGCACATTGCATTCCATTGTACTTTTATGCAAAGTTTGTTGTTTGAGCCTCTTCACTGTGGGTGTACTGTTTACATGTTTTTGAGTGAATACTAATCTTTCGCTCAGAACAGATTGAATAATACATGAATGTTTAAAAATGATATGAGCTTTTTATTAAAGGAAATTTTTTACACAAATACTCGAAAAAATACATATAATTATTTTATACCATTGCTATTTTGTTTTTGTTGTTTGTTTTGGTCTTCAGTCTGGCGACTGGTTTGATGCAGCTCTCCACCCTACTCTATCCTGAGCAAGTCTTTTCATCTCTGGACTTCCTTACACTTAATATTCGATGTTAGCAAATTTCTCTTTTTCAAAAATGCTTTCCTTCTCATTGCCATTCTGCATTTTATATCGTCTGTACTGCGACCATCATTTGTTATTTTACTGCCCAAGTAACAAAACTCATCTACCACCTTCATTGTTTCGTTACCTAATCTAATTCCTTCAGCATCGCCTGATTTTCTAAGACCGCATTCCATTAATTTTTTTTTTTTTTTTTTTTTGCTCTTGTTAATGTTCATTTTATACGCTCTCTTCAACTTCAACACACTATCGCGTCCATTCAACTGCTCTTCCAGGTCCTTTGCTGTCTCTGACAGAAGTACAATGTCATCAGCAAAACGCAATGTTATGTCTTCACCCTGAATTTTAATCCCTATTCTAATTTTGTCCTTGCTTTCTTTCACCGCCTGCTCGCCTGCTATTTCATTATAGAACTGTAGTCATTAAATTAGAACTAATTTGTAAATAAAGTGTCTACATAAGTTTTTTAATGAATGATGGCAAAGTGCCAGGCCGCGGATCAACGAGTACAGGATTTTATGCGTTTTGGCTCATCATAGTTCCACCTAACATTTAGTGGTAACATGGTTACCCAGTAAAAACCTGAACAGATCGACCACGGAAACAAGGTGAACAGTGAAGAAGAAAAAAAAAATAAATAAATAAATAAAATAAAATAAATAAAATAAAATAAAATAAAATAAAAACAGAAACAGTTGGTGGTCCAATCTAGCGAACTGGAACACCCACGGCGCCATGGTTATATGGTAACGATGTTTGACTGCAAAGTGGGAGATCCGTGATAAAATGTCATTTATTTTTTCACCAAATTGCAAACTCTTCATTCGGCCAATGACGATTCTCTCGCCTTACTGTAGTTTTGGCAGTTGTTATACTGTACACTGGTCGAAACAATTAGGGGATCAGTTGAGGCATCTAGGTTCTGAAGTGTTGTCATAAGCAGAAGGAACTAAAACGGTTTGACGTCTTTGTCAGTTCTGAGGAGTGGAGACAATATTACGGCAACCGAGATAGTGGTAATAACGGAAAGTTGCTGCAGAGGGGGTTGCTGCTGACTTACGTTTATTCTAACAAAAGAATTACGTAAGCCTTTGGGTTCTGATAGTAGAGTGATTAGGTAGTGCAATGCAACAAGAAGTTGGAGAGCCGTCGGAAGGTTGGAAGCGGGACAGACGCAAAGGGAAGTGGCTGCAGCTATTAGTGTCGCAAAGTGTAATTTCCAGGATCTGGACGCGATTTCAAACAACAGTAACCATTAAAAGAAGGCAAGAGATGATCGTTCTTAGATTAAAAGTCCATCGACACAGGAGGCTGAATGCAACTCAGCTGCAACACACCCTCAAGGCAGCAACAGGACGCGCAATATCAACACACTCTCTCCGAAATAGCCTACGGGAATGTTGTGTCTACGCACGGTGGCCTGTGGTGTGTGTTCCATTAACCCTTTCATTCCAATTGTTCTTTCTGGACAACTACGTATGAAAAATTGAAGACATTTAAGAATAAAGGTGAAGATATGATTTAAATTTGTGATGCGGCCGGGAATCGAACCCGGACCTCCATGCTTACAAGGCAGACGTCTTACCACCGCACCACTAACGATTAAGGCGCCTCGGAATAGTCGGACTTCCCCCCACGTCACAAACTTTAATTCAGCTTCTCTGTTCCATAGATAACTGCCACTACTGCCGAGGCTCTCCATGCAGCGGAATAGCACCTCAGCAATGGACATAGTGGAATATTCCTGCTAAGGTGATACAGATATCAATTTAAATATAAATTCAGAAACCCTGAGACGGTTTTTCGTCTCGAATATGTCAGACATTTGAGATAAAGGTGAAGCATGGAGATCCGGGCTCGATTCCCGGTCGCATCACAAACTGTAATTCATTTCTTCTCCTTAAATGTCTTGGACTTATTCGAGATGAAAACCCGTATCAAGGTTTCTGAATTTATATTTAAATTGATATTAAAATTTGATTTATACCGTATTTTGTGCATCAGTCCTTAAAGTTGCATTTTTGTTGAACAACTTGCTTTTAGTACATTTTTCCGCTTGCTACGGCGTGTAACCACTTCTGAGGCATTAACCTGTCCATCTTGGAGGTTGTGTTGCGTTGCCGTCTGTACGTGGCTGAGAGTATGAGCGTGAGTGTGGTTCCTTTTATTACAGCACTGAATTCTCCTGTTTGGTGCTTTGGCGAAGATTATGCTAGCATTATTGATCTGACAATGCTAACTATCAACAAAATAACGTCCAAGTAATAAAATACCTCGATACAAACGTCTGCGTTGTGCATGAAATACATAACGTAAAGTATCAATAATTCGACCAAAAATTTTAACACACTTTCACTGCACTGTATTAATACAGAATACACTGAATTTTAATTTTTCCAAAACTGATTTCATAATGTGACCGTTTAGTCCGCAGTAACTAGGCGGAGGAACGTCAGTATTGGAGTCATAACGAATGGCGCCGGTTTCTGTTCACAGACAGTCATGTTTCTGTGTTCAGCCGGCTAATCTTAGTCCTTTACTTGGAGAGAACGCGGAACTCGGAACAATCCTGCTTACTTGCTAGAAATATCACCATATCATAGTGGTGAACAAATCGTGTGGGCAGGAATCAGCATGACCGAACGTACGAGCCTCTGTCATTCAGAATGACGCTTTGATTGGACAGAAGTATAGACGAAATCCTTCTGCCTTTTGTTGTGCCCTACGCTGGTACCATAGTTCCTTCTTGTGCACGATAATGCTGGTCCCTACAGAGCTGCACTAGTGGGCAATATGCTCTAAGCTGAGAGAACTGTACGAATGGAGTGGCCAGCTTGTTCACCAGACTTAAACCCGACTGATCATTTCTGGGATTGCAACCAGATCAGCACCTCGCACAACGGTTGCAATGCTGGATATTTCACTCATGGCAGAATGGCCGAATAACCTCATATTGTCCATGCCACGCACGTATGGAACCATACTGGCCGTCCGTGATCATACACATTTTAGAGGGAAAAGAGAATGACTTTTTCACTATTATGGTGGCCCACTTTAAGTAACCTCCATATAAACCTGAAGTAAAGAGTTGAGACAGCAAAACATCGTATTGTATCGCACACAAATTACAATTGTAGCCAATATCTTAATAAAATACAGGGTGTCTCACGAAAGACGCCTGCCAGGCGTCCGCGGATCGCGTGGGCGCCTCCCAGCCGCCGCCACCGCATTCGCCGGCCACGACAGCGCCCGATTCTCAGACTATTGTGCAGCGGGCGCGTACACTGAGTTAGTCTAAAAAACCATTGCCATCTCAGTACGCTTACCTTTATTTACAATAGATGTTCGAAATGATGTCCCTCTATTGAAAGAGCGGACTAACATTTCTTGAAATCTGGGAAATGACTAGTCGAATCCTGTCTTCCAACTCTACGAGTGTATGGGGATTGCTTGCATAGACCTTGTCTTTTAACAAAGTCACAGGAATTTAGATCTGGAGATCGAGGCCATTCAACTATCCTATCATCAAAAACACTTCGTATTGCTGCCATAGAAGCATTGGCAATGTGTGGTCTTGCATTGTCCTGCATGAAATATCCGTACAGATTTTCTTTTTGGTGAAAGTTCTTGAAAAAAATGGATGCAGAATATTGTTCACATACGTGACAGAATTTACTGTTTCGTGAAAAAAGATTCGACTAGTCATTTCCCAGATTTCGGCAGCCGAAATTCGTAGAGTGTTCGCAAATGTGTTAGTGATGTCAGGCCACTCTTTCCATAGGACATCATTTTGAACATCTACTGTAAATAAAGGTAAGTCTAGGTTACTCAGATGGCAATGTATATGCGCCTACGGCACAATAGTAAGAGAATCGGGCGCTGCCGTGGCCTGCGGATGCGGTGGCGACGGTCGGGAGCCGTACCGCGCGATCCGCGGAGGCCTGGCAGGCGTCTTTCGCGAGACACCCTGTACATTACCATATGTATATTGTGTATGATCTCACCCGATTCCCTTTCAGCACAGTGTAGCTCTGTAGGGACGACCATTATCGTCCACAAGAAGGAACCCATCTATTGCACTTAGTTATGCGCCATGTGATAAGAATATGATTACCGTCGCAAGTAAATATGAGCAGACTGTCGCATATAGCTCTACATAAATGAAATGAACAAACGGGAATCAACTATGTATTAGAGAGGAATGCAAGAGTCATAATATGTGATAATTACGTAGAACGAATTATAGTACTTCTCTTCCTTACATCTCGCTGTTGCAAACAGGCGGTACAGCAGGTCCCACATATAAAATTAAAAACTAAGAACAGATGCCATAATTTGCGGACTTTTCATTTTGTGACTGGGAAAAATATAGCACGAGGGAGATTTGTACACGGTTCTCCTGCTTTGCAGTCAAACACCGTTGCGACAACCACAAAGCCGTAGATCTTGCAATGCGTTTGATATTGCACATCTTCAGCTTGGAGCGCTCGCTGTTTGTATCTTGCTTTATATCTCACAATTCACTTTTTGGCGGGCTATCTACTGGGCTAAATTATCACTAAATGTGAAAGGGGCGTGTGTGATGAGGATTTTGCATTGTTAGTGATGCACTTCGATGTTCATACTGATATTCGGATCGATTTCGGCTATATCAATGTAGATGCTTCGCAGGGGCTATGCAGATCTATTTAAAGCAGAGGAATGGAAAGGGAATAACTTTAGTTGCACTAGGGTGACATTAATACGTGAACATGAAAACTGAAATATCCATTTTAATGTTAATTATACAAGGAGTCTAATGAAGCTTAAATCGATAGACATAGTCAGAAAAAGACGCAGGGTGAACACACCCCATTGTAATGTCCACTGTTACCTGTCCAGTATTTTTGATTAGTGTATCGCAATTTAATTCCTGAATGAATGTGAATGGTAATTTTCAATTTCAGCAAAGAGCTTGTAGTTTAAAATCTCCTCTGCCTAACACGGCCAATTTTTGTGTGATTTCAATTTGAAATCGTATAATTTATATACGTGTTTCTATTTTTTCAGGTAAGAGAAAGCACAATAAGCTGCACTTACTCGCACTTGGAGTTACTGTAAGTACAATGGAATAGCGTGTTGTGTAGATTTGTCGAGAGAGAGAGAGAGAGAGAGAGAGAGAGAGAGAGAGAGAGAGAGAGAGAGAGAGAGAGAGAGAGAGAGAGAGAGAGAGAGAGAGAGAGAGAGAGGGGGGGGGGGGGGCTGTACCGCATAATGCCATCATGGCCTCCAGCGGTGGAGGAGGACGAGGGGAAGATGGCTCAACTCCTTCCCGCAGTGCTGCCACCATTATCCGTCCTTTAAGCTTATATCAGTGTTTTTTTATTGTACTTGGTACATGTGGAAGTGCTAGCAGCGTTCTGAAAAAAATGTATAGCTTCCAAGCAATGCGGTTTCTCTCTGCTACTGGTACATGAGTAAAAATGGTTCACATTATTGCTGCCATACTATACAGAATTCTATCAGGTCGACAAGGAAAGTAAGTTTTGGAGTCTTTCTCCAAGCGGATGGGTGCTTTGTTACATTCCGTAGCTTGGTTCAGTACATTCCCGACGTTATTAGTGTGATTATATTGGTAAACATCTCTCGTCAATACAGGCGTTTAAAACCTCTATGCAACGAGAGAGCATCCCGCCGAATTTAAAGTGGCGTAAGATTTTCTGTAGCAAAAGTGACACCACCAGCAATTGGTAAAGAGATCACTGAAGTGAACGCGTGAACACTGACAGTGGTGTTGAGTGGAGGCGGCCTGGCCCTTCAACCATAGATACTGGTAGTCTGGGCATAGCACCGTTTTCATGGTAGCATCTCTACAGTTAAACTATTGTCTTGCTAACAGTCACGTGGTAGTGTACAGCTTTGTCTAGTATAGAGATTTATGTGAAGGGAAATAGTCAGGTGAAACTATTATTTGTTTGAAATGATCAAATTACTTAAACTGTGTAGTTGTTTATTATACCCGGCTAATGTTTGCTGACAGTCACGTGTTCCTATGTTCGAACCATGCCATGTGTATAGTCGCTCTGTTTGTCCGGGTTGTTAGTATCTATGGTCGAAGGCCTGGCCACACAGAACGTGGGCACACGGTGTGTGTGTGTGTGTGTGTGTGTGTGTGTGGGGGGGGGGGGGGGTGTGTGGGGGTGTGGGTGTGTGGGGGTGTGGGTGTGTGGGGGTGTGGGTGTGTGGGGGTGTGGGTGTGTGTGGGGGTGTGGGGGTGTGTGGGGGTGTGGGGGTGTGTGGGGGGTGTGGGGGTGTGTGTGGGGGTGTGGGGGTGTGTGGGGGTGTGGGTGGGTGTGTGTGGGGGTGTGGGTGGGTGTGTGTGGGGGTGTGGGTGGGTGTGTGTGGGGGTGTGGGTGGGTGTGTGTGGGGGTGTGGGTGGGTGTGTGTGGGGGTGTGGGTGGGTGTGTGTGGGGGTGTGGGTGGGTGTGTGTGGGGGTGTGGGTGGGTGTGTGGGGGTGTGGGTGGGTGTGTGTGTGTGTGTGTGTGGGGGGTGTGTGTGTGTGTGTGTGGGGGTGTGTGTGGGTGTGGGTGGGGGTGTGTGTGGGTGTGGGTGTGTGGGTGTGGGTGTGTGTGTGGGTGTGGGTGTGTGTGGGTGTGGGTGTGTGTGGGTGTGGGTGTGTGTGGGTGTGGGGGGGGGTGTGGGTGGGGGGGGTGTGTGTGGGTGGGTGGGGGGGGTGTGGGTGGGGGGGGTGTGTGTGGGTGGGTGGGGGGGGGTGTGGGTGGGGGGGGGGGTGTGGGTGGGGGGGGGTGTGGGTGGGGGGGGGGTGTGTGTGTGTGTGTGGGTGGGGGGGTGTGTGTGTGTGTGTGTGTGTGTGTGTGTGTGTGTGTAGGGGGGGGGTGTGTGTGTGTGTGGGTGGGTGGGTGGGGGGTGTGTGTGTGTGTGTGTGTGTGTGGGTGGGTGGGTGGGGGGGGGGGTGTGTGTGGGTGGGGGTGTGGGTGGGTGGGTGGGGGTGTGTGGGTGGGGGTGTGTGTGTTGTCCTTGTGTTAGTTTACCTAGGTTGAAGTAGTTTGTAAGCTACGGACTGATGACCATGCAGTTTGGTCCGATAGATTTACAAACATTTGAACATTTGAGGTATGTGTGAGCGATATGCTACGAATGACTACCCGCCTGGCCGCAGCATAATAAGCCGCTGAGATGCGTCAAGTGGACACACACTGCAGCCAGGGACTGTAAACGCAGATAACAAATGCTGCACAAATGTTACAGCTGATAAGTAAAGACGGTTTGCTGATCTTTGTCACCATAAAAGTATGCTTCGAAATAAGGAATAAAATAAAATAATCTTGCGCACTACATATTGAGCAATTAACATAAGCTGTTATCATGATCAATTACTCAAGCATTAGCATAAGAGTGCCTATGAAAGCATATAATTATGCACAATCAGTCGTCTGAGAAGTGAAAAAAATTAGTTCCAAGCAGGATTTGAACACCTGTCGTATGCGCGACAAGCTAGCGCCTTGCTAATTACACCCCGCTGGCTCAGTACAGGTATAGCTGTTACGCACTAGACTATGATCGTGATTTTCGTGGAAACTAAGGCGCATTGGAACAAATTCTTTTAGTTTGGTGGTCTTGAGTTCCCGCACAATATACCTGCGACTCATCAAAATTCGTTAATACCATACTTGGTGTTCCCCTTGCCAGTGCATCGGACGCCCTGTTGAGCTGTCTCAGAACACAGATCCGCCGCTCCGGGCAGCGGGCGTGAGCTGCGGGGGCCCAAATCTCGAGTTCCCTACTCTGCCTTCCAAAAATTGTTTTTGTGAAGGAAGTAAAGCTACATCCGACTGTATACCTACTTTTTCATATAAACGATTATTTTTCGCGTAAAAAATTAAAAACCACGATTTTGGCATTAGCATCTGTTTTGCGCTATCAAATATTTCCCAATCGATTCTGAGGAAATTATTCGATGAAAAAAAATTGATCCTTTCACACATTATAGTCATGAATCTCAGCGTGATGATGAACTGGATCTTACCGTTGTTGCTCATAGTTAGGCCTACTATACTTCTCAAATAAGTGAAACATCGCGCGCCTTTCGAAGCGTTTGTAGTGTTAAATACAGTCGCTGGCCAGTGTACGTTTGTTTCATTTTAGATCATATAGAGCTGTGTAGATAACGTTTCGAAATTGTTTTTAACGCTGGAAGGATAGCCATCTCTCTTTGCAGACAAGAGTAAAAACACGACATATATTAGTGGTCGCAGGGCCGGCCTTAATCCTTTATAGGGCAAAACTTTATTTTTAATACAGGGAATTGAAATTTTGTTAGTTAAATTACTTACCGTAACCAAACGCATAAAAATGAGATTTGAAAATTCTTTTATTATTTAGTATAAATTTTTATACTTGGCAAAATATTGACCACATTCCATTCTGTGGAACAGTTACTTTTTGTGGTCGATAATATAACCACTTCATGAAAATGAAATATTTTATGATAACAGCAGTAAATAAGAAGGAATGAAATCTTTGTCGTTTCCTTTCTTTTATTTTGCATACATACATAAAAATACATACAAAATATACATAGATGCGTCAAAGCATTGTCTGCACAAAGTTACACTGCAAGTGATACAAGATAACTATAAAAATACATACAAAAGAGTCATACATAAAACCAAAGGTCACTTTTGTTCAGTTCTTTAGTTCTGCTGGTGGAAGGGTCCAAAGCATTGCCTACACAAAGCTGCATTGCAGATAGTGCATGCCAACTTACTACGCTCAGGTTTGCCTCGTGTACTGCAAAATGCACACTTCCTTATGACTTAATTTTTTTTAAATATATTGCTTTCATTCTGAAACTGCAATTACTGTACTAGTAAGAGGCAGCTTATTTGAATCTACATTATGCTATAGTATCATAATACATCGATTTAATTTTGTAAGTGTAAAGACTTACCAACGAAATTAGACGTAATCACTGCATAGAAAACTAGTACCCCTGCTTCCCGTGCTGTATACAGTGCATTGCTCACAAATTGTTCACCATCCTTACTAACGTGAGAGGCAGCTTCTTCAGAATAGCCTAAAACATCTAAGCGAAATACTAAGTTTAAGAAACTGTTTGATAAAATGGTCAAGTAAGTACTGAGGTAACAGGATAACATAATATAACCTGTCCAGAAGTATTTGTTTAGAAGCGAAATATTACGTAAACTCGAAAAAAAAAAAGGTTTTCTACCTCTCCTGGCATCCACGAAACAAAAACGATCATTTCAGTACGATTGGCACTAGACATGGTACTTCCGGAGGCAGATTACTCTAACCATATCTATATTACAACATAAAATCATAATAAACAGACTTCATTGTGAAAATGTAAAGACTTACCAGCAAAATTACATCAGCCATTCATCGAAAACTTATGCCACTTTGTGGTTACTTTATGAACCACAAACAATAACATGTGCTACCATCTGTTGATAAAACAATGTAAGTTCGTTGTGATCGCTTTCTTAGCCAAATATCATCCCCGCGCTGTAGCTGAATGCGGTAGGGTCCATAACAGGCATCAGTTAGCAGAGATTTCGAACCTTTTATCGTGTGGTTAAAATATCGACCACAAACCTATAAAGGGTTAACCATCTAGGCGCCCCGGGCGAGTCGGCCACTTGGAGCCTTTATATAATAAACAGCGAACCTTGCAGAACTTTACAACAGGTATTTGAATGTTTTCTAGAAATCGTCTTAAATGGTCAATTACGTAATCTTATAACATGATTTTTCAACGGAAATGACCCGGGTTCGATTCCCGGTCCGACTCAAATTTTCATGTTTTACAGATCGGCTATCCATCTCCAGAAGGGCAACAGAAGTTGAAAAATTTAGCAATTTGCTTAAGTTTGCGATCGCATCATGTGTTCATTTCTCTGCAGATCATTTTAATGTTGTTTTAGTTCACAGTTAATAATCATGCACTGCAACTGGAAACGTTTTAAGTCTTATGTACAGACTAGTGAGCAGATGTTTACATTTTCAAAATAAATTTTTACGATATGGCACGCGAACGATTTGTATATAAAATCTTTTTCTAATGTATTTGCTGGTGTCACTTTCAATTGTATTTGCTGTCAAAGTATTTCTCTTGCTTTGTTTTTCAGTCGTTCATAGTGTCAAAAAGTGGAGGACGCGTGGTGAGAATACCTGAAACAGTCTCGCTAGTTATATTTCGTTATTCTAAATGATGGAAAAAAACCGTATGACGGGCACGTCATCTTGTTATGAGCAGCCACTTCGTTTTATGGCTGTCAGCGTTCCTCGTTCATTTGTTAAATTTGGTAATATTATTCATGCAGCAGATAAGACGCACAAATGGGCCTACTGCGCATTCGTCTTTTTTTTTTTTTTTTTTTTTTTTTTTTTTTTAAGCAGTTTTTCGTCACTTATGCGGGCTAATCATTGCTTACGAGCAACGTCATTTACCTGCTAATATTCACAAGGAGTTCAATAGAGGAAGTGATTCTGACATTAAAAACGGGGTATTACCAGGCCAAAACACCAGCACGTGAAAGCTCGCACAAGAATGTCATCTGATCGGAAAAATTTACTAGTAAAAGTTGTTCGAATTTAAACTCCAGTAATTTTTATTTAATTTTTTTTTCGGTATTTTTGCTTTGAAAATTGGTATGCATGTATAAAGATATTCTTTATATGATTCTGCCATGACATCATTTTCCTGAAATATGTAATGTAGGTCTGAAGAAAGATTTCAGGTTGATTTTCATCCAGGGATGAATTTATCATAGAAAATACCTTCTTATAAAGAAATATGAAAATTATAAAAAAGATGTCTCGAAAATCGATATATACCCGTGCTTTGCAGCTAATGTTAAAGAAGTGCCTTTGCATAGCAAAGCTTTGTGTATTTAATTTTGTAGTCTCTCTCTCATTAACTTTTGCCCAAAATATCATCATCATCATCAGAGACTGATTATGCCTTTCAGCGTTCAGTCTGGAGCGTAGTACCTCTAATAAAATTCCTCCATGATCCCCTATTTAATTCTAACATTGATGCCTCGTCTGATGTTATGCATTTTACTTCAAAATCATTCTGCACCGAATCTAAGTACTTTCTTCTTGGTCTACCTCGACTCCTCTACCCTCCGCTGCAGAGTTCATGAGTTTCTTAGGTAACCTTGCTTCTCCCATACGTGTAACATGTCCCCACCATCTAAGTCTGTTCGCTCTAACTGCTTCATCTATGGTGTTCATTCCCAGTTTTTCTTTGATTTCCTCATTGACACCCTCCTGCTATTGTTCCCATCTATTAGTACCTACAATCATTCTTGCTACTTACATATATGTAACCTCTACCTTAAGGTAACCTGTATCCACCCAACTTTCACGCCCATACAACAAAGTTGGTCGAAAGATAGAGCGGTGCACTGCTGACTTAGTCTTGGTACTTACTTCCTTCTTGCAGAAGAGTGTAGATCTTAGCTGAGCACTCATTGCATTAGCTTTGCTGCACCTCGATTCCAGTTCTTTCACTATGTTGCCATCCTGTTAGAAAATACATCCCAGGTACTTGAAACTGTCTACCTGTTCTGTGTTCCTCCTATTTGGTACTCAATATGTTTAAATCTCTTTCCCACCGACATTACTTTCGTTTTGGAGATGATCTTCGTATCATAATCTTTGCACCTCTGATCGAGCTCTGAAATATTAGTTTGCAACCTCTCAATCGAATCGGCCATTACAACTAAGTCATCCGCATATGCGAGGCTGCTTACTTTGTTTTGATCTATTTTCATCCCGCCCTGCCAGTCTACTATTTTCAACATATGATCCATGAATAGTATGAACAACAGTGGTGACAGGTTACAGCCTTGTCTTACCCCTGAAACTACCCTGAACCATGAACTTAATTTGCCATCTACTCTGCTGCCTGACAGTCTACGTAAAGCCCTTTAATTACCTGCAGAAATTTGCCTCCTATACCATAATCTTGAAGAACTGACAGTAGCTTCCTCCTAGGAACACGGTCATAAGCCTTTTCTAGAACTATGAAACATAGATACAGTTCCCTGTTCCACTCATAGCACTTTTCCATTACCTGCCGTAAGCTAAAGATCTGAATATCAGATGTGAGTCTGCATCATAATTTCGTGCAAAGTGCAGAGCGGGTGAAAGGAGAGCGAAACGGAGATAATACAGACATAAAGCGCAGTATACACCTCAGAGTGATCAGCGTACCCGCGATGAAAGTTTAGAGGTTTAAATACGCCAGGAGCTCAACACAGCTCATTTTGTGAGAGGTCGACCACCACCTTTGTTTTTGGTTACCTCCGTGATAAAGGCGACCAAGATGGCGCGTCATTTCCGATAACTACGGGAATGCTAATGGCTCCGGAGAAGTGAGCCTTAGTTACTGTAGCCCGCAGCTGTAACTTACATAACGAGGTTTAAACTTCAACACAACCCATTATGTAGAGGCGTAACACGGTTATTTCCTCCCTTTAGGAGATTAGTGTAATGTGCTGGGTGACTAGCTCTCCTTTAACGTGCCAACATTTTGCCACTACCCAGTTTCGCCCGCTTTGAACAATTCTTGTAATTGTTTGGCACTCAATTTTTGATAACTAAGAGTGTCGATTTTTATACAATTTAAAAGTTAGGAAGATATTTATTTTAACCGTAAGAGATGCTTGTAAATTTTAAACTACCTTAAATAGAATCGCAACGAGTAATTGCTCAAGGCACAAATGAATTAGACATTTGCTGTCTATGGGTACTGAATTACTCAAAGGGAAAGTTAATTTTTGCCGGACCTTTATTCGAACTCTCGTCTCCTCATTACAAGGCAATGACACTCACTACTAAGCCATACGGACAGTGACCACCTCAACTGCACGTTCTGTCATAGTACGCCTCCTGTCAGACCGAAATTCTCAGCGCTCTCTCTCTCTCTCTCTCTCTCTCTCTCTCTCTCTCTCTCTCTCTCTCTCTCTCTCTCTCTCCCCCTGGCGTTTTGCCCCTACCCAATACCCCCGCCCCCTTTTACTCACGGTATTCGCTGATTTCCGTAAGAGTTCAAGCCTGGTGTGCATCCTTGCTGTAGTAGCTATTACTGACTGCTGTCGCCTTAATTTCTAAATGTGGCGCCCTTTTTTTCCGACATGTCCGAAAGAACAGGCATCATCCTGAGTGAAGTCTTGACCTTCACCTACTTAACACAGACTGCCGCATGTGTAGTAAAATTTACTTTACCGCGAATTCTGGAACACACTATCACATGACATATGGATTTGTTCAATTTCATATACAAGCATTACGTTACGATACTGTTTGTGTAAAGGAATTTCGCAAATCACAAGCATACATTTTTCAGCATAACTCTGTTTCTTCGTTTACCTGTGGATAGTAGCAAATATGAACAAAAGGTAAAGAAGTCAACAATCCGAATATTGGTTTGAACACCACAGTGCTTTCCTAGACGTAATCCTGTCTGGAGGTGGTATGCCGTTGCCTCCCTCTGACCTTCGAACTGACTTAATAGTGGGACCTACAGTTAAGGTGGGTTCCGAACCACGGTGCTACTCGTTATTTTTCACATGAGCAATACTGCCAGAGGTGAAAGAAGTGGAAAATGACAGATAAAAATCCTAGGACGTAGTGGGGATCGAACCTGCGACCTGGCACTCTACCCCTGTGCAACCGAGGCACCCAGAAAATTTGTGCCCAGCCGGGATTCAAACCCGCGTCCTCCCGCTTACTAAGCAGATGCAGTTGTCCACTGCGCCACTGTGAGGACAGCAGATATGTACGTTGTAATAATTCAGTAACACGCGAAATTCACTAACACTTCTTGCACATGAACGTTTTAATTATCTATCCTCTCAAATGTCATAAAAATTAAATATAACTACAGTAGTGATGAAAAAATAGTGTAAAATTGTTTGGTCGGTAGTCGAACCATAGCCTCATCCAGTTCGTCTAATTCACTTCCAAGGTGTGTAACTATATTGGTTTCCTGGTCCACATTTTCTAAATCCGTGTATCTGTTCTATAGGAATTTCGAGCGCAACACGAGCTAACTCTCTCTCGCTAGCTTGCAGTATCGCCAGATACGTGTTAATGCCGGTGAGATTCTTTCGACGCAAGCTTTGCGAAAAATGCGTTGCAGTTCTCGAACGTAACGAGAATTGCACTTTTAAATCCAACCATTATTTCCTCTACAGCCGTCTCGTTTGTAAGTTACCCGGAGAGAGCCATTGGTAAGAGCTTCTGGAGTAAAGGCGCTCAACTTGAAGTGTAAACTGCACGTCAGGCCACGTAACAGAGAAAAGCGGTGACGCGTGGAGAGGGAAGAGAACTCCGCTCCGATAGTGGAAGTGCGCAGTGTTGGCACCGTACTTTGGCAGTCAGAGCTCGTTTCAGATAAGTCCCCGGGGAAATAGCCAGCCACTGCACAGTCGCGACGCTGTAAGGTTTACGGCCTGCGGCGCCAGACCGAGCCATTTACATGTCTGCCGTCCTTACAGGTTGCGCAGTAAGAAGGTGCGGAGATGTAGAGGGCGTCACAACGAAATGCCTTAAATTCTCTTTTCAAATGTTTGTGTAGTTTATGGGACTTAACTACGGGGTCATGAGTCCCTAAACTTACAAGCTACTTATGAACTACTTACGAACTAGGACGGCGCAAATATCCATGCCCAAGGGGGGATTCGAACCCCCGTCCGTAGTGGCCGTGCAGACCGTGACTGGAGCGCCTCAGTCTCCTCGGCCACTGCGGCCGGCAATTCGCTGTTCTTTGAGTAATATGGACTAGTTACTCGACCGATTTACAAAGTAAAGGATATACATTTAAAAAATATAATTCTCGTTTATTGCTAAACAGATTCTTAGTTTGTATCTAACCCCTTATGATAAGGGAACTACGAGTATGAAGTTGTGGCTAATCAAAATGAAGTAATTAAAAATTGACTTCAAATGTTTGTAAACCTATTGGTCCAAAACTGCCGCGGTCATCACTTCCTAGACTTACAAACCACTTAAGCCCTTTCTACACGGGAAGTGAGAGCTTGCGAGATTACCCATGATGCACCTGTCACGCCTTCCGCGTATAGTGTAGACGCGTCCACTTGCAAGAGAGGCATGCATACGATCCCTAGTAAACGGAATAGGATGGATCCTATTCTCACGCATATGGAAGTGCTTCTTCGCGCATGCGCAGATAACCGAATGGGGTACCCAGCAGACAAACGAAGCCAAGTCGCGAATTTGTTTGAGAATGTATACTTGTCTCAAGATCGGAGGAACGTAGTTTTCGACTCAGTCGTAAGTTTTTTAGGAGGTGATACTATAGAGGAATTGCATTAAAAATTTCATATAACATGTGTACAATTTTTATTGAATAGAGCTATAGCTGTTAATATGAAAACCAAACAAACTGAGAGCAAATGTAAATGACATTTTCATGACATCACACTGACTTCAGAGTAGAATTTTGTGTGTTCCATACGTTCATTTCCACTTAATTACCCGGTTTTCGGCTAACTAGGATATATTCAGACTTTAAACAACAAGTTTTCGACGTACTTTAAATAAAGATCAGTAAGATGATCTACCAACAACCGACGAAGGAATCAGTCAAAATAAATTTGCATGTGCTTTAAGTTTGTTATATATACCAAGAGCTATCTCAGTACCCAATAAAAACTGGATACGTTATATGAAATTTTAACTGCAAATCGTCTTTATTACCATCTTCTAAAATATTTGCTATTTTTCCTGAAACATTCTGTAGTTAATAGATGAAATATTTCTTTTTGGTTAGCATTATTTGAAGTTTTATCAAAGTGGAAGGTCTATGTAAAGACAGCTGAGCTTGTTCACATCATATACATAGTTACCTCAAACCGCAGGGGCTGGAAGTATGTAGTCTCATTTTATGAGAACGTTAACACATGTAAACACATGCGAGCGACGTAGTTACGCATGAAATGCACGAAAACAGTTTCACAGTGGCGGTCTACAACACAAATGTTTTAATCATCACAATAATCATATATCCTAGTTTCGAAAAGTGATATTAACTCGGCGATTCATTCGCTGTAATTTGACAACAAACCAAGTAGACACGTGAAGCTGACAATTCGACAAAATGCGTATCGTGTGAACGCTTCTTTGTAGTTCGACGGTCTATCGCAAGGAGCGCTGCAGCTGACAACGACCCTTGTACGTGTTGCTTGTCTCGTATAGAAAGAGCTTTAAACTACTGACACGCACGCGCGCGGGCGAGGAGACTTTTGAACTCCCACGGGGAGCGACCGTACACAACGCGCCTTAGACGGCTCGGCCACTCCACTGCGGCTTTGAACTTTCCTGAATTCTCTGGCAGCAGAGGACCACGAAGTTACTCTTTCAGGATAATACGAGAAATAGCGACGACAAGAAATGACGTTATTCCGTTACACCGAAATTTGGTTTCCACTGCGGACACGGACGACCTCGTGGTTTCACCCATTCTGCCGCTAGAAAGCACTCGTGCTGGAGCAGTTCCTTTTAGGGCTATCGTCGTCTGACAACATCCCACGATTTTGTTTTGTGCACATCTATGGCAAAGCCCCTTTCGAATTATGTAAGTTTGATAACTGTTGCGGATACCATTATTTAAAATTAAGATTGGCGGTTGTGGATGTCCCGAAGGAAGAAAATTGTAAGTATCATTAGTCCCCTTGTGTAATTAATATTAAAAATTGGTACTGCAATTTTCGTGTTCGCGTATTTATACAATTATTTCATTCTACAAAACCCTTGGCTGTAGAGTTAAAGAAAACTGCGTGAAATCAAAATTTTTCGTCCCGAGCAACTGCAGTGTCGCGAAGAATGTAATTATACACTGACGTGAAGTAGGTTTCTTTGCTCATCGAAGTGCAGCAGCTAAATGTAAGATGCAAGCGGCTTCTATAGCCATCCCTAATTGCGATAGTGTTACCGGTGCACTATTTATGCACAAACAGATCTTAAGATTGTCTCATATTGTTGGAAGGACTTCCTACTCGGCGGTCTAGGTGTTCAAATCATACGCTGGAAGAGTCGAGAATGTTCTTCAAATAGGAATTACGTAATAAGATTCTTCAGAAGTGTTCTTTTTTATTTCCTATTTTTATTGTTTTTGCGTTGTGTATCAAAACAGCTGTAAACAGATAATACACTTAATTCAATATTAATCACTCTTTCCGATGCTTTACTTCGAAATAAGTGAAGAAAAACTATTACAAAAATATTATCATAGATACATTGTCAGCCATCAGCTGTTTATTGTATTTAAAACTTTCCGGTTTCGGATACTATCCATCACCAGAAGAGTAAAATTAAACAGGGTGATTGATAACTACACAGCAGATAACTATTTAGTTATCAAGCAGTCTGTTTAATTTTACTCTTCTGATGATGGATAATATCCGAAACCAATAGTTTTAAATACAATACAGCTGATAGTTAAAAATGCTTAGTCAAAGTATATTACGGTTGTTGACTCACTTTTAAGCAAACATTTCATTATCAAAGACAAAGGAAAAATGTAACGATTGCCATGATGGACAGTCCAAGGCCTCAATCACTTGACTAGCGACTGCGCTCGGAAAGTAGTATGTGGGGAGAAGAGTTGAAGACCTGGAAATCGGGCCAAGGAGAAGAGGAAGACCGAAACTGAGATAGGGGAAAGTAGCAGAGGACCTACGGGAGAAAGGATGGCTCTGAGGAGCGGCACTGGACAGACTTTTGTGGAAGGGAAGGCTCTAGCAAAGTAACGTCGACCCCACATGACGTGGGAAAAGATGGTGTATTGTCTAACAAGTGTCGGAACAGCAGTCCTAACAGGTCACAAGCGAAATATTCTATACATGGAGGATACAGAGACCTGCGATCTTTTTGTGTGTTGCAAGTTGAGGGAGAATTTGCTGCAATATTTATTGTCATTGAATGTATTATCGCTATATAAAAACGTCAGGTGTACATCATAGTTTCTTTCTTAGCTCTGCACCTGGAATACATGCTTTGATAGCACTTTTCTCAAAACAAAAGCTTTTGTGAAACAAAGAACTGGATGGCCTTTTCTATCAGCCATATCTTTGAAACATTACTCACTCAGTTCTGGCATTGTTTCGTTATCTAGTCTGAGGAGAGATACGCCAAAGACTCGCGTTGCGTTTTAAAGCATTGCATTTCCGCATTGAGAAGTAATTTCTCAAGTATACGTACAGATAAGCCTCTCTTTGATCAGATGAGACACAGATACGATGTAGACACGGAATATCGCTGGTAGTCATCGAACAAGGAACTCCTTGAGTGCCAAGTCGCAAGGTCAGTATCCGGTAAAGGCGCATTTGAAAGTGTTGTGATAACAATATGAAAGGAAAAATGGCTCAACATGTGTGTCAGGAGGGCAACAGAAAATTATTATTCGAGAGGTGCAGGGGTAGAACTATCTGATGTATGTGTTGCACCTCACAAAATGGACGTAGTATACATCAGAGCCGACCGCAGTGGCCGAGCGGACTGCGGCGTGCCAGTCACGGTCTGCACGGCCGCTGCGGTCAGGGGTTCATATCCCCCCTCGGGCGTGGATGTTAGTGACGTCTTTAGTATAAGCTAGTTCATAAGTAGTTTGTACGTTTAGGGACTGATGACCCCTAGTTAAGTCCCATAAGCTCTAAAAACATTTGAACATTTAGACATCCAAGACATGTTGAATGTAAACGATTAACGTGCACCATGGTCATGGAGTAAAGTGGTGTGCCACAATGATCAAGAAGGTTCCACCATTAAGATCTAAAACGAACGCCTTAGGACTTACAAACCATGTAGACAGTTCAGCTAGGTATCCACTCTGCATATAGAAACATACTTGTGTAACGGGGTAACAGATGGAACGTTATAGCACGTAACGTCTTAAAGGATAGCAGGTCTCAGGATTATCTCCACGACAGTCTTCGACATTCGGTCGCACGTATTTATATTCCTTTTGTTTTCATCACTCCGTTGCACCAATATGCAGTCTTTAAGAGTGGATAAGTAACTGAACGGCTAACACGGTTTTTAACTCCCAACGAGTTCGCATTCGACCTTGATTGTGCGAACCTTTGAAATCCCTGTATCGCGACTAGTTTCCATACGGTGTTCATGGTGCAAGTTAATGGTTCGTTTCCGAACGTTTGTTGGTTGTCATCGATGGCCATTTTGTTGTAGTACAGACACTCCATAGTTTGGTCTTAACGTCTACCGCACATTCCTTTTCTGTCGCCGTCATCCGGATACAATGGATGAGTCATCAGAAGCTAACGTTTTTTTTTTTTTTTTTTTTTTTCTCACACACAGTTCTTACACTTCCAAATTAGCTTTCATAGACATTAAACTTGAGACGTACTTTTGGAGGCTGGGGACCCTCCATTATGAATTAGGCGACTGCAACAATTTCTGAATTACGCTGAACTTGTCTCTTGTCGAATAGGTGTAGGGAGGTCTACGTCTAGTGTTGTAAAAAACCCGCGAATTTTGAACATTGGAAAAAAACTCAGAATTTTGGGGAATAAAGTTTTTCTGAAGGTTAAACATTAATTTCTTTAATTTGGTTTTAAACAAAAAAAACCTGGATGCACACAGCTTTGCTCTATCGAATTGGTGGGATTAAAGTTATACTGTTCATCTGTATATATAACATACAAACATCCAATAAACTGAAGCATTCGAAGAAAATTCAAAATTTTAGTATTAGATACGGTGAGCACACCAGACAAAACGAAAATAACCCATCAACTTTTTATCAACAGTTAAAAACAGAGGCATACAACAAATAATCAGTCTTGTATATAACACCCAAAGGATAGTTTGAGCATTTTGGAGGCAATCGAAATATATTTACACTCACTTCAACACCCCAGTGAAATACTAAATGAGAAAGTGGACTTAAAACACAAAAAATACATTGTAAAGTTTATTGAAATCGTCCACTTAGAAAATGGATAAAAATTACGTGAAAGTCAACTGACATATGTATCTTCCACCTATTTTCACAGATTACCTGAAGATGGCAAATGTGCTGAAATAGGTCCTATTGTATAATATTGTAATTCAAGCAGCTTTTGGAATTTATTAAATAAAATATAGTATTAGCCTTCAGTTTCTTATTGACAACACAAATCTTTCAGTTATATAGGCCACAGTAGGCTACCCTTGCAATTTGTAGGCTACCCTTGCAATTTGTAATATAAACGTATAATTTTAGTCTAAGAGCTCAATACATCATTTGTAGGCCTAGGTTGAAATATAAGGGGAAAAGTTTATATGATAACGCAGTAGAAAGTTAACTTCCGCACTTGAATCTTGACGATAGGGCTGTTAGACTGTTAGTTATTGAATAAGATGACATCAGGGTCACAGCCACCTACCAACCCCTTTGAAGCTAATACTTTAAATGACACATTTAATAAGCAGTTCAAATCACAGCACAGTATAAAACAGAGCACTTCTTTCCAAAGCATTCACCAACAGGTTTACTACACATGTCAGCTGCAAACACTGCCTGAAATTTCTAGACAAGTGTGAACTTGCATGAACCTGAATTTGCCCAATGTTCCCAATCTTCCCCAGACCAATTTTCCCTGGGAAAAAACAGGTTTCCTTCCGGTTTACAACACTATCTACCTCCCACAACAAAGACCTTGAACTGTCTGCACAATTGCTATTTGCGTACAATGTGTGTTCTGAACTGCAGTGTGAACGCCTCAGGGACCAATTACATGCCACCCCACTGCTTTTGTTCCTACCTCTGATACGTTTCGACATAACCTTTTGTTCTGAAAGATTAAATTTGTTACGGTTTTTCACTGCCTGTTCCTTACTCTCTTTCCTCAAATCATTTCAATATTCGGAAGTAGTGTACTCTAACAGCTCAATTGTCGAACCGTTTTGCCTACACAAAGACGCAGGAAATAAAATAAACTGTGCCGCGGTGGAGTGGCCCAGCACATTGAGGCGCTATGCTCAGATGCGCGGGGCCGTTCCCAGTCGGGGCTTCGAATCCTCCCTTGGGCATGGAGGTATGTGTTGTCCTTAGGTTAGTTTACCTTAGTTTTACCAAAGAAGTCCGATAGATTTACAACTATTTGAACATTTGTAATTCCAAGAAAAGACCATGTGAATTCAATCCTGAACTGAAGTATGGCGCGGAAATTTTAGATAAGTGATATTTAGTCTCGCTTATGGAATTGTTCCTAATAAAATCGATTATCCTGTTGCCATCTATCGATAAGTTGTTTATGTAAAAATAATTAATTAATTATAAATAAAATTTTATTATAGTCAACTCAGCGAAAAAGGAGGCCAGTGTAAAAGAAAAGAAAGAAAAAAAAATCCTCCCGGATCCCGGACAAAGAGCTGAATAGGACGACATGTCCGGACGTCTGGTAACCCTAATTTTCCTCTACTCCGTACGTAAGGTGTTTCTATTACAGTTTGTGCACGCTATCCTTAACGACAGCACCTAGCACGAATTATATCAGGTATATTCATGTGGCGTCTGTTCCGAAAGAACAGACGACACTTCGGATCCTGCAGCTGTTATTATTTAATATTCATAGAATATGACATCAAATGCGATTGGGCAAAGCTGAAAATGTGTACCCAGCCGGGATTCGAACCCGGGTCTCCTGCTTTCTAGGCAGTTGCGCTGACCCCTACACCACTGGGGACACAGTGATCACCGCACCTGCAAGGACTAGCCATGCACGCCTCCCGTCAGATACAAATTCCCAGCTTCGCCCTGCCCATAGTACTCAAACTCGTAGTTATAACTACGCTACAAATCCGCTGTTGCAAAACACTGTACTGGCACTGGTCATCCTATGGAATACAACAGGGAGATTCTGGCATGCACTTCCACCTATTGGGATAGTGTTATTAATGAAGCTGTTGAAATCAAACTAGCAAGCGACCTTAATAAATAAAAATCTGATCAGATGTAAGAGAGGGCCCTATGGCCCTAATCTGGTCAGGTTAAATAACCAAATAAAATAAAAAAAATATAAACAGAGGTGGTGGTTTTTGTTTAAATTCTGCTTGGAATCCGGCACTGTCTCTCGTCAAAAAACAGAGGGACAAAATTAATACTGCCTCACCTATTGACTGAGTCATTATCGATATTTTTGATGTTTGGTCATCTTTGGTTGTGTTGACTCTGCAGTGACTTCTACTGTTCTATCTTCCTTGGTTACCCTTTGTAAACCGAGGTATTAAATACGCTTGCACATTGCTTCCTTAAGTGCAGTTGTGCTTTGAGATTGGCAGGGTGTCCTCATGCCGAAATATCGGCGGTTGTCGTCACCTGGCAGCATACCCGAAAGCTGGTTGAACATTCATTACGCCGGGAAGAAGTTAAGGTTTCACGAACCATACGTGTTTTGGGTAGTAGAATCCGAATATGCAATAAAAATAGGGGTTTCCATTAAATATTTCATATTTGACCACCGCCCAGTCCACGCAAAGGGATGAGGCGGTTCAAGTTTGCTGTCATTAGATTGCCCCCTTGGAAATATTTAGTTTACTTGACGCTTTTTCGTACAATGCATATATTAAAAGATATTACAGTGCATGGTTTAAAATGCCTCAGCCGTATACAATTGAAGCAAGAACAGCATCTCTCTCTCTCTCTCTCTCTCTCTCTCTCTCTCTCTCTCTCTCTCTCTCTCTCTCTCTCTCTCTCTCTGTGTGTGTGTGTGTGTGTGTACCGGGCCCACCACGGTGTTGCCAAACGGCTGACGCGAGCATCTGCGACAGCACGGCGTTCGCCTTGCGACCCGCACCGCAGATACTACACTACGTAAGCTGCGACGATAGCAAACGAGTAGCGCGTCGTCGTCTGCGTCGGCAGTAGCGCCCCAGAAGCAAGTGCGGCCGCTGCCATGAGCGCCGCCTCAGCCGCCACCGGCGAAGCCACGGCTACGCCGCCCACTTCGGTAAGCACCGCGCCACGGCTCATACCGGAGGAGGCCAGCTCCCAAATAGTTCAAATAGCACCAAAGATGCTCTAGCCATACAACCTCCGTCATGAGAAGACAGCGTGAATTGACTAGTTTTATAAACAGTCATCCTTCTGACGCTGACAATTGTTTTCATTTTTGTTGATCCAGCAGTTTTGGACTTACCCCGCGTCCACACATTGGTTCCAACGCTGGTGCCAATATTTTTGAAACAGCGCCCACACATTGGAGCCAACATTCAGTTGAATTCGGCAGAGCCAAAGTAAACATATCTGACGCACAAATCGCAGCCAATGCGTTAACGCTTTTGAGTGTGAATAATTACATTTTTTCATTGTTTACCAAAATGAGAAACATACGTAAAAGACAATGGGGTGTTGTATCACTTCCTACCAAACATTAATTACGGTACGAAATCATTAATTTTTAAAATATGCTAGAAGTAAACGATACAGTATTAAAACGTAGACCTGCTACTTTAAATGATTGAAATAAAAAAAAAAGAAAGATGTTTTGGAGGAATGCTATTCTTTTGGTATTACGCTTCGATTTATTGCTAAAGGAGACAGTTTTAGAAGCCACCACTTCCTTTTTAAAATGATATAATTGATATCACTGGTAGTGCTTAAAGTTTGCAAAACAATATTTAAAACTTGACAGGAAATATTAAGTACTGTACTGTTAATTTTAAAAATTAAATTCAGTAATGGAGTGTGTCGAAAGTCTAAATAGTTTTTAATTTCACTGTTCATGCCTAAGTTTTGCTGTGGCATTTCGTGTTTTGAGATTTCTTTCACAAATAAATCACTTTCTGATACAGTTCTAATATTTACAAAGATATTTCGACACTTTAAAACGGCGACGAAGAACGAACGAAGAAAGAAACAGTTTCGAGATGAGCAGATGACAGACAGAATGAAACGTACCCACATTGGCCCAACGTCCTTTGTTTGGTCGAAATACCGACAAGCAACGGAGCCGTACCAACGTTGGTTCCAACGCTATTTCACCGATCCACACATTGGGCGAACACTGTTGGCGCCAACGTTGGGTCCAATGTGTGGATCCGGCCTTAGGCCATTGTCAAGCAAACAATGAAGAAACACATCGTAGTTTTTCTGTGTTACATTGTAATGAAATTTCGTTGGTATAGTAATACGAGGCGCGTCAAGAAAGTAAGTTCCGTTTGCTTATATAAAACGAACGGGTACAGATACAGAAAAAAATATTGATTGTACAAAAATCTACAACTGTTAAACTACTTTTCTAGATAGCTTCCGAAATTTTGTAGGCAACTGTCATAGCATGGCACAAGGTTTTCTGTGCCTTTTTCATGTTGCCGCCTGTGTATTCAACCATGTGGTAACATGTTCTTTCAGCTCGTCGTCATCGTTGAAGTGTTGTCCACCAAGGATAGGTTTTAGGTATAAGAAGAGGGTTACTGTCAAGATTTTTTTTCACGGTAATGCCTAACCTCACACACCGAATGTGACCAAACAATTCTTACGGAAATTTCAATGGGACCTGTTTGATCATCCTTCACACAGCTCGGACTTCTCTCCTAGCGACTTTCATCTCTTCTGACACCTAAAATCTGTCCTTGGTGGTCAAAACGTCAACGATGATAAAGAGCTGTTACCACATGGTTGAATACACAGGCGGCAACCTTCCGTCAAGGATGCATGCAAAAACTTGTGGCACGCTATGACAAGTGCCTACAAAATGCGGCAGTTATGTGGAAAAGTAGTTTGAGTTGTAGAATTTTGTGCAATAAAAATTTCTTCTGTATCTGTGTACAATTTCATTTTATTCAAATGTTCAAATGTTTGTATAGTCTATGGGACTTAACTACGGGGTCATCAGTCCCTAAACTTACAAACTACTTATGAACTACTGACGAACTAGGACGGCACAAATATCCATGCCCGAGGGGGGATTCGAACCCCTGACCGTAGTGGCCGTGACTGGAGCGCCTTAGTCTCCTCGGCGGCCGGCTTCATTTTATTACCAAACGGAACCTACTTTCTGGACGCGCCTCGTATTTCGTGCTACATGCAGTGGACTATCATTAAATTTTAATAAAACACAGTACATACAGTTCCATGCAGTCAATGAAATGACACCATCAGTGTTGCCAGACGTAGGGAATTTTCCCTACACGTAGGTATTTTTAAGCATTAAAATCATGTAGGGAATTTTCATCCAAAAGTCCCCAACGCGTAGGTACTTTGGTAAAATTTTACAATCGCCGACGCATACCTAGCGGGTAATGTTGGCAACAGAACAGTTGTCAGCACGCGGGAATGAAGCCGACCAATGGTGGCAGCGTTTGAAGTAGTCAATGATATTTTGGACGACATAGTTGTTTTCTGTTAATAGTAAACATTGTTAATTTGAAAACTTACTTTCTGGCACATTAAAATTGATGCGAAATATGATTTCAATGTATATCAGCGGAATGGAGAGTCGGTTTGGAAATATTGTTAGAAAATGTCAGAAAAAGGAAAATTCCTTGTTTCCATGAACGAAAGACGTTACATTACCTTGACTAGACTGTTATTTATTTGCGTCATGACTATATACTAGTTATTAGTTATAAATGAGAAGATACTGACAAGTAAACGCTAAAATATTTGCGACAGACGACGTTATAAATGAACAAAGCGCTAGTAGCATTACTGTTTGAAAATAGAATCATGCTGAATGACAAACTTCCTTTTTTGTGCTGACTGTGACCTAAATAATTACTGATGTTGCTACACTATGGTTGATGGTGCCTCGATGTATCCTTGTGCGGTCATTAAATCAGTTACCCTCTGAATTAGCGGCATATTTGGTGAAACTAATTAATGCTGTTCCTCTCTATGGTTGACAGGTTCTTGATGTACCCTTGTCCGATCGATAAATCAGTAACCCTTTTGTAACAGAGCACTTGCAATTCGCGGTATAATCTACTCTTGACTCCATCAATCAGTAAATGTTAGTCAATGAAAAAAAAAAAAAAAAAAACATCTGTAGCAACTGAAGCATGATGCCAAATATTTATTTTAAAGTTTTTCAAAATTGTAACTTGTCACATTAATGAATTGGTTCACCTCTGCTGGCTGGACTCCTAGATTCAGCCCCTCCCATAATCAAATCCTGCCTACGACCCTGCTTTAGGAGCAGGTGGTAGCGAGAAAGTAGGGAAAACGTAGGTACATTTTTGTGAGACGGTAGGTATTTTCTCTCTCTGCCATTTGGCAACACTGCACACCATCAATAAATATAGACTTTCGTCAGAAATCTGTAGCAAAGGTGGAATATTAAAATTTTTTTAGGTGTAAGCATTGATGAGGGGTTGAACTGGAAAAAACACATTGAAGATCTGTTGAAACGTCTGCGATCAGCAACTTATGCTATTAAGGTAATTGCAAATTTTGGTGATATACATCTCAGTAAATTAGCTTAATATGCCTATTTTCATTCTCTGCTTTCGTATGGCATAATTTCCTGGGGCAAGTCACCATTGAGTAAAAAAGTATTCATTGCACAAAAGCGTGTGATAAGATCATCCTGCAGAGCCTTATTTGAAGAGATAGGGACCTTCGCAGTAACTTCTCAGTGTATATATATTCACTTATGAAATTTATTACCAGTCCCACCGAATTCAAAAGCAATAGCAGTGTACATAACACCTTGAGAAAGAATAATCTTCACTATTCAAGGTTAAATCTAGCTTTGGCACAGAAAGGGGTGAATTATGCTGCCACAAAAGTCTGGTCACCTACCAAACAGCATCGAAAGCCTGACCGATAGCCAGCAAGCATTTACAAGTAAATTAAAAGAATTTCTGCATGGCAACTCCTTCTACACCATAGATGAATTTTTAGATGTAAATAAGTAAATTTAAAAAAGTTCAAAAATCTAAAAATTTTCATGTAATATTTAATAGAAAGTAGTAATTTGTAAAGACATCTTTCATTAACATGACACGTTCCACATCATTACAAAATGTTGAATTCATGATCTATGGAACAAGTACTAATCCAATCTAATCTATTCGTATTTGTCATACATTTATCGACGTTGCTACTACAAAAAATTTTACTTTTGCTTCTCTTTTTTGCGAAGCAGAACAATGTCGAACTTTCCATTATACGTTATTTCATTGCAATTTATGTTAAAAGCATCATGTTTACAAAGACGTTCTTTTCATATTGTACATTTTGTTATCTTTGTAATAGTGTGCCTCTGCTTTTCTGAGATGTTGTTTTCCAAACAAAGTTCTTTTTAACATATTTTTGACAATGCCTGAAGGCCGAAACAGCAGTAGCAAAAAGAAAAATAATAAGTAGCAGCATCAGAAGGACGACTAGTAATTTTTCGTATTACAATGTAGGTTCTACTGTGGTCACAGTAGTAAAAAAAAAAAGTATTTTCTTATACGCCCGATCACCAGATAACGGTAGTTACTATAACTATCTTATCGCAGTGACGAAAGAAGGGCTTAGGGGCGGAGAGGGGGCAAGTACCGGGTACTAGATCCTTAGGGTAGGCGAAGAGATAAAAATTGCTACGTTTTGTGGTACTTTTTTTTTTTTTTCTTAGAGATTTCACTCCTGAAATTTTTGGAATTGTCGGGCAGTTAGAAAATACAAGGAGTGGGACTGAAACATTTCAGTGCTCGTATTTTACCGCTAAAATAGCGTTTCAAGGCAAGTGTATTTTGTTTTTATTCTCTATACATCTGCAGTAGTATAGTCCATTACTGTTGGTATTACTTTTTGAAATATTCCTATTGTTCGCCACTTTGTAATTATATCCCATGAACTCAAATCTGCTTCTTTCGGATTAAGGTTTAATCTTATCACTTTCAAATCATTTACTTGTGAAATGCACAAATTCGAAACAATAAAAGAATACAATCTCTTTCTTGCTTCTCAAACTAACATGATGGTCTTGTTCTCTCTCCAAGTATGATTCTCCTAAAAAGGGTTGGGGTTTCCCCCAAATTGACAACTTTTTCACTCAAGAGATATAATTGAGAAGTTAATATTTTTCTCATAATAGTCACAAATGATGGAATAAAAAGTGGTGGCCCTCTTGACTTACCGGCTAAGCTCATTGTGTGATTAGACTATCCAGGCAAGGTTTCCTTCTTGCCCATATTCTCAACTTACAGCACACTATGATGGTAGTGCCCCTTGCCCATTAGTTTAGCTTTCTGGCAGCCTATAATGGATTCTCGCAAAGGATCGAGCGTATTAATACGTCCGCATTGAAACAGTGAATTGCCTGTTGGAGGCGTATATGCGTTTATTGATATGGTCTGTTCTTTCGGACATGTGCCAGTGTGCGTAGAGAATTATTTTTGGCCTCCTTCAAATATTTTTTTAGATTTATAAATTTTATTTGGTGCTGTTAAACCAGGTGTAATTGGCAGAAGATTACTCATATGGTGACATCGTCGTTTTCGTTTTCTGTTGAACGTGGCAATAGTAAACATTAAAAGCAGAGCTCTTTTAAGACAATCTTTAGTTGGAGAAATTTGCGGACAATGGGAAGTATTCATCACAAAACAGTTACAGGAGTTCCCGGTGATACGCATCTTTATATGTAGTTCGGTTCCCAGTAAGAAACACAATGAGCTGATGCAGAGAATATAACGCATGGAATCAATGGATAAGGACAGATCACACATCTAGATACTGCGAAGTACCGTTTTGTGTCGAGCCATGTTATGCAACATTTCGGAAAACTTTTAAGGTGTGTAAAAAATAGTTTGTCCTAATTGTTCTTATTCCAGTGCCGAATTATCCAGGTTTGTGGTCCAGTGCGGGGGAGGGGGTTTCCTCCATTCAGAGAAATTCTCACTGTGCAGTATCCAAATTTTTACAACAAACGAGGGCGTTTCGTAAAATTATCATATCAAATAAGGTTTTTGGCCCGCTTTAGGTTACGGTAGTAACACTAAAAGTGGGCCTTTGCGATCGTCTTTCGACAGCTCGAAATTTAAATGAAAATAACGGCTTAACCATTCATCTGACACGAAAATTGAATAACCGAATTTGTAGAGGAAAAAATTCTGTACAACTTTGCTCTGTTATTATTTTTGTTCATATCTTGCATCGTTGCAGAGATATTTGCAAAAATAACGGCTATTTGACGATGTCTGTCTGGCAGTAAAGTGTTCCCACTTTTTAGGTCGAACCGTCGAACCGATCGGCACCATATTTTACAGACATAATTGTTGGCTACCAGAGGCCAGAACCTCGCTTTTTGAAATATTTCGGACAAGAAATACGTTAGTAATACCAAAAAAGCCGTTTGTAGTGTAATTTTAATTGCAAATAAACCTTTCATCTGACGCAAAAATTAAATAAACGAATTTGTAGAGGAGAAAATTGTTTACAACTTTGTTCCTTTAGGTTTTTTAAATATCTCGTATCGTTTGAGAGATATTTGCAAAAATAACGAGTTTTGACACCACTGAATTAACGAAAAGAAGCCGTTCGCAGATGTCACGTGACATCCTCTCCCAGAACTTTCTCTGGCATACGCTATTTTGCGTTGCGTATTTGATGATTTCCTTGTTGTAACTTAAAAGTTTTCATTTCAAAGCAATGGCGCACTGAAAAATTATCAAAAACACGCCGTTCTTCGTACGATAAATGGTAATCTAGTTTCTACAAACGCCATATTAGCATCAGTTAACAAAGGCCATCAATAGAATAAGATTAAAGAACGCAACTTATAGTTGTTAGCCATAGCGTAGTGGGCAATGCATTAGACTGTGAAGCTGAAGATCAGTGTTCGGAACCCACCACTATCTAACATTTTTTTCCTTAAAGGGTATCACACAAATTTTTTATTATTTGAATTACTATTTTGGTCCAAAATGTTTACAAAAACTTACAAAACTACAAATCTAAAGTGGGCCGTAAAAAACATCAGTGCGATTTTTTGTTTTAGGTGTCACGTGCAGGTATGGGAGGGGGCGCTGCAACCCTGTAGCTCTCCACGCCCACCTCCTCCCGGATTCGCTTATGACTCTTTGCAAATCGCGATTCCTAGTAAAAATAATTGCTTCCCTAAATTTATTCCTGTTAGATTCCTGTGGGATACGCATTGTTCACTTGTCATAATTATAAAAGTATAAGCAACATTTTTTTTTTAATATGACCAGACTCAATGTCCATTCCAAAAACCAGGAAACCGTTTGTTACATCAGCGTGCGAAATTTTAATTGGTTCGCTCTCACAGGGGTTAAAGGTTAGCCTCACGTGATATGCTCGGTATCGCGGATGTAGTTGGTGCAAAAACTGTAACCTTATTACGAAGTGCCTCTTTAATTATGTAAAGCTTTGACTGAGTTATCGCGGGAAAAATTAAGGACGAACCACTAAGAGATACCGGTGTCGACACAAGTGAACTGCGTGTTCGTCCGTGTGCACGGAGCCTGCAGACGCTCACACATTGGAGATGCGTATCGATGTGGAATGGAGACTTTATCTGGCTGCCCCTGGGACGGGCCGAACGCAAATCCGTTCACTTCACCCCCACTCGGAGGTGGGCCCAGCAGTCGATATCCAGAGCGGTCCACCGGCGAACCGTGCGTAGGGCGGTAGACCGGCTGTACTTGAGGCTCCATGTCCGAAGGGCTGGACTAAACCCAACTCACGGTCAAATTACACTCAAAAGTAAACCATCAGAAGTACCACTCTATTGTTTTATCTGAAATTTGTATATTAATATATGAAAATTAAGGGATGAAACGGTCCCCCCCCCCCCCAAATGGGAGCTAAAATGGAAAAATTGCGATAAGTTGAAGATTTCTGAAGAGATTGTTATAAAAGCATCTTACGATGAAAGACAAAAATGTCTAGGTATATTGGAACTATTTGTAAGGTAAATGTTTTATACGTGTAGGCATAATTCTCCGTACTTAAGACATACCTTACCTTAAATTACGTGTTTTGCAAATGTCTTTCAAGCGCCGTTACATTTAATCTGCCCACTTCCGTAATATTGAAATATAAATACAAAATCCGCCAAATACGGCAGATTTGCTTCCGATCACCTGAATTGGAGGCTACGCAACGCGATGTTCGTTTGTTGCAGACCACGTGATTATGTGGTCAGCGAATCACAGCACAGAGGAGAGTATCGTCGTCAGCCAAACATTACCGTCGCGCAACATGAAATAGAATTTTTGACGTTGGAAATTACATATGCGGTAATGTTTTTATACACGAAACCGCGCAATGTGTACAAGATGTGAAAATTAACGTGATAACATTGTTTCAATTATTTTGGAAATCACTTGATTACACTCTGACAGCCGATAAAGTAAATAAAACATGCTATACCTACTCTGTGGTTGACAGGTTCTTGTATGTACCCTTGTCCAGTCAGTAACAGCAGTTGGCCTCGAAAAATGAAGATTGAGAATTAGTTGACTTTTCGTACATATAAAATAAATAAAACATGCTATAGTACTATCTGGTTGACAGGATAGTGATTATAAATCTTCATTTTACGAGGCCAATTGCTTTTACTGACGGGACAAGGCTACATACAAGAATCTGTCAGCCATAGAGCAGTTATAGCATGTTGCTGAACGTGAAATGAAGGGATTTCGAAAATAAAAAAATTGAAACTTCATGTTAACACGTTAATTTTCAAATCTTGTTAACATGGCGTGCCTTCGTCTATAAAACGCATTATCGCATATTTCTAATGTCAAAAATTATTTGCATGTTGCCGCGGCGGTAAGGTTTACCATTGGCTGACGACGATACTTTTCCATTATGCTGTGATTCGCTGACATGGTGTACAACAAATGACTATCGCATTGCGTAGCCTCCAATTCAGGCGATCGGAAGCAAATCTGCCGTATTTGGCGGATTTTTGTATTTATATTTAAATATTACGAAAGTGGGCAGATTCAATGTAACGGCACTTGAAAGACATTTGCAGAACACGTATTTTAAGGTAAGGTATGTCGTAATTAAGTACGGAGAATTATACCTACACGTATAAAACCTTTGCCATTTGTAAAATGAAATAATAAAATAACCGAAATATAAGCGCACAAAAATAAAATCATAATGACAAATACATCCATAATAGACTCAGCAATCATATCTTTCATTGCATTTTCGTACGCGTTCAAACAATGAATCGTGTTCTGACACGCGAAAAGAAAATTGAGAGGCAAGGGCAGTCACGCTAATCAAGCAGTGGGGAGCGATGTAAATCTGGCGGTGTGGCCTCCACGCGCTGCAGCACGGGCAACGCTAACGCTGGCAGTTAACATCAATAAACATTGTAACATATCTTATTCACTTCTCTTCGTTATTATTTACAAAGTAAACTATCAACATACTGTAAAGTCACATGTCGAGTTACTATCAAGCCGCCGCTTTTTTTTTTTTAGTTTGATTTCGCTATGGTAGATTAGCTGGAAGAGCAGTTGAATGGAATGGACAGTGTGTTGAAGAGAGCGTATAAAATGAACATTAACAAGAGCAAAACAAAAATAATGGAATGCGATCTTAGAAAATCAGGCGATGCTGAAGGAATTAGATTAGGTAACGAAACAATGAAGGTGGTAGACGAGTTTTGTTACTTGGGTAATAAAATAACATGCGATGGTCGCTGTACAGAGGATAGAAAATGCAGAATGGCAATGGGAAAAAGCATATTTGAAAAAGTGAAATTTGCTTTTGAAATGTGGTGCTACAGAAGAATGCTGAAGAGTAGGTGGGTAGATCGCATAACTAATGAAGAGGTACTGAACAGAATTGGTGAGAAAAGGAATTTTTGGCATACCCTGACTAAAAGAAGGGATCGCTTGGTAGGACACATGCTTAGGCATCGGGGAATCGTAAATTTAGTATTGGAGGGAAGTGTGTGGGGTAAAAATCGCAGAGGGAGACCAAGAGACGCGTATAGTAAGCAGATTCAAGTGGATATGGGTTGCCGTTCTTATGAGGAGATGAAAAGACTTGCTCAGGATAGAGTAGGGTGGAGAGCTGCATCAAACCAGTCTCCGGACTGAAGACCATAACACCAGATTAGCTATATTGATAATGTGATTTCAGATTCGGATTCAGCGATTTTAAATATCCTCCCCCCTCCCCCCACATGCACACATACAGGGTGTTACAAAAAGGTCTGGCCAAACTTTTAGGAAACATTCCTCACACACAAAGGAAAAAAATATTATGTGGACATGTGTCGGGATACGCTTAATTTCCATGTTAGAGGTCATTTTTAGTATTTTTACGGATGAGGCTTCATTCCAACGATTGTAAAAATTTACAATTTGATCACAACATGTGTGGGCTGACGAGAATCCGCACGCATTGTGCAATCACGTCAACAACACAGATTTTCTGTTAACGTTTGCGCAGGAATTGTTGGTGATGTCTATATTGGGCCTCATGTTCTTCCACCTACGCTCACTGGAGCACGTTATCATGATTTCATACGGGATACTTCACCTGTGCTGCTAGAACATGTGCCTTTACAAGTACGACACATGTGGTTCATGCACTATAGAGCTCCTGCACATTTCAGTCGACGTGTTCGTACACTTCTCAACAACAGATTCGGTGACCGATGGATTGGTAGAGGCAGACCAATTCCATGGCCTCCACGCTCTCTTGACCTCAGCCCTCTTGACTTTCATTTATGGGGGCATTTGAAAGCTCTTGTCTACGCAACCCCCGTACCAAATGTAGAGACTCCTCGTGCTCGTATTGTGGACGGCTGTGATACAATACGCCATTCTCCAGGGCTGCAACAGCGCATCAGGGATTCCATGAAACGGAGGGTGGATGCATGTATCCTCGCTAACGGAGGACATTTTGAAAATTTCCTGTAACAAAGTCTTTGAAGTCACGCTGGTACGTTCTGTTGTGTGTTTCCATTCCATGATTAATGTGATTTGAAAAGTAATAAAATACGCTCTAACATGGAAATTAAGCGTTTCCGGACACATGTCCACATAACATATTTTCTTTCTTTGTGTCTGAGGAATGTTTCCTGAAAGTTTGGCCGTACCTTTTTGTAACACCCTGTCATGTTTGTGTCTATGTGTGTCTGAGTATATGATAACTACGTGTTTCTTAATTTTTGAAGTAAGAAATGGCCTCGTTAGTAGTTGGCCCCGTAATTTTAACTCCCCATAGATTATTTCTAGGGGGATCTTCGTTGTTTAACAAAAGATAGTTTCATAACGGAAATCATTAAAATTGCTTCACTGATTTCGAAGTTCTCGCAGTTTTCCAATTTTAGCCTCTATTATGGAGGGATCGTTTCACCCTTTAAATAGGTTTTACCGCCGCTAAAAACTATTACCCTTAAGGTACGTTTAGATGGGCAATGAAAATTGCATATTGACGACAATATATCCCGGAAATGTTGTCGGGCAACATGGCAGCCACATGTATTGCAGCAACAAAAGTGACAAGAAGTCGGCATCTATTGCCCAGCAATGTTTGCGGCAACTAATTTTGGCAGAGGCTACACAATTTCATACAAAATGGATGAGTGCGACGTTATAGAAGTGAGTGCGGTTCTCCTACTTTTACATGAAACAAGTGTTAATGCTATTCGAAACAAAAAGAAGAGAAATAGGACTCTGTGGATGCGTCCTTTTTTGAGTAGGCGAAGTAATTCAGGAAATTTAACTCGTGAGTTCATGCTAGATACGTACCTGTTCCAGAACTTTACTCGTATGTCTAAAAACGATTTCATATATCTCGCCCAATTAATTGGTCCGAAGATAGCTAAATTCAATACAAACATGAGAAACTGTATTCCAGTAAAAACACGACTTGCGATCACACTTCGATTTTTAGCTACTGGAGACTCGTATAGAAGTCTGAAATGCAATGCCAAATTCGTCAGCAACTGCCTGCCAAGTATTCCTGTCTTTATATGTATTGGATTCTACGTCCCACAACTCAGGACGTAGATGAATAGAATTAATAAATTACATTGTTTTCTCGTTCGACTACTTTTCCATATCTGACAGAAAAAAAACCTCAATACGAAAATAACTGTAAGAATTCTTCCTTCCTTCCTTCAAAACTGTCACGGTAAGCTCGAAAACAATGCACCAATATAGTAACTATAAACATCAATACTGCTTTCAAAACAAACCAGCGCGCGCAAACTTTCGAAGCAACAAAAGCGAAACGGTACTGTTTTCGTGACTGCAGCGCTGTCGGTGAGAGAAGCACAAACAGCATTGAGAGCGAGAGGAAAGCATTTACAGAGAAGGACCGAGATAGGTATTGCCCGGCAATACGAAATGTTCTCCACCGTTCCCGGACAACACGGCAACGCCCGCGGCAATCACTCGGCAACTACCTGCAACATCAGCAATATCGACCGTCCATACCGAAATATTGCTGTGTATTGCAGTCATATTGCAGCAGTGTTGACAGCAATACCATTTCAGCTAAATATTTAGGTAAAATGTTGCCCGTCTAAACGTACCTTTAGTTTTTCATGTATTGACATACTCAAATTTCAGATAATCTGAGAGTGACACTTCGGTATGTTTGTCAGATACATCTCATCTTCTTCCGTAATCACTTTTACGCTGTCGACCGCCTGCCTCTGTAGCTCAACTGATAGTTTTGATAACGTGCACGGGACATGGGTTCTATCCGCGACAGGGTGTAGGTGTCGTGTTGTAGCACTCTCCTCGAGTGCCACAGTCCTTGGTTGTGACAGAGGAATTATACACGCTTGGAGATGTCCAAGCCTGTCACATCTCGCCATTTTATCAGAGACTCCAACCTTGAGTCTTTGTGTGTCTTTGTGTGTGTGTGTGTGTGTGTGTGTGTGTGTGTGTGTGTGTGTGTGTCAACAGCGGCAGTGGATGTGCTGATCGCTGGTTCGGCTGATGAGACTGTAATTGTGATTGGGTACTTCTGTTTTTATATGTTCCGTAGCTTATTAAACTTTGTAATTTCTAGTACAAAGACTGCCCTATGCAATACTTACCACCTTAAGAGCCAACTGGTGACGAATTCATGACCACTTTCCACAGCTCCCGACCTCTAATTGCCGAAGTGCTGCGTAATATTATGAACTTGACTGCCAACGAGAGGGCTCTCTTCTTTTTCGCATACTTGTTTAGTTACGCTGCTTATAGCCTGGCGTCTACCCCAGAGGCCAATCATCCGGTGTGTGTGACTCGTGCCCTTAAATGGAAGTGTTGCAAGTAACTTCGACGCCACGTCACTAGTTTTCAGGTATTGTGTGCTGTTATCAATGGCACGCAAGTCGCCCATGTGGTGTTCAAATAATAAGCACGTGGCGGCCGAATAACCCCAAATGGGGTCACCCGGCGAGTATTTCCAAACGATTTTTTCTTCTTTTTTTTTTTGGCTGACTCCATCTACATACTGAAAGATGTCTGATACATCTGAATGCGTGTGTTGATGAATGAAAATCTGTGTGTTACTACATCTGACTAGCATATTTATAAAATAAAAGTAAATTCCTAGAACATATACACAAAATTGTCCTACAAAATAGCCTGGCTAAGTTCGTTCCAGCTGTCGCGTGTTTCACGTATCTGTATTTCTGATTGAAAGCATAAAAAAATTTCTCAGCGCTTGAAAGTTAAGCAAATAAAATTCAAATCAATCTCCCGCAATCGAGTTGGCCCTGACAATTAGTGATGCTACAAAATTGAGGCGTTTCTTTGTAAAACAACTGATCATCCATTTGTATAACTTCATTTTATTACTGCAATAAAAAATAAACATGGAGCTGAAATACTGCTGAGATAGTCGTAAGCCGACAGATAATACTTTTTCTGAAACACATTGCTAGTTGCAAATTTAGATTTTCTCGGACATAAATTTACGTGATACGACGACACTGACAAGATTTCACTAATTTTAATGGACATTGGCTAATTTGTATGTACGTTAAATCCAGATTATACCATAATACGTTTTCAAATCCTTGATTGTAAATTTGGGAGAACAGGAATAAGACATCACACTTGATTTTTCTTGTTATGACAGAACTTTCTTGATAAAAGGAAAGCCGGCCGCGGTGGCCGATGGGACTGAGGCGCTCCAGTCATGGTCTACACGGCCACTACGGTCGGGGGTTCGAATCCCCCCTCGGGCATAGATATTTGTGCCGTCCTTAGTATAAGGTAGTAGAAAGTAGTTCGTAAGTTTAGGGACTGATGACCCCGTAGTTAAGTCCCATAAGCTTAACAAACATTTGAATTTTTTTGATAAAAGGAAAATTGCAGGATTACAAGATAAAAAGTGTAAGGACAAAACGACATAGTATTGTGAAAACACACTAAGAGTAACTGTGTAACAAAAAACCAAACGAGCCGCAAATGAAGAAAAAAATCCTTACCTCTCAACATCAAATTTTTTATTCTCATAAACATTGCGTCACGATCGTCATCAGTTTCCTCACACGGCTTAAAAAATATGTTCAAAGTTCTAACTCGTTTGGTATTCAAACATACTAATCACTGTTATTACTCGATTATAACTCACTTGTAACTGCCGGGAATAGCTGTGCTGCTCCAGCGACGCAAGACAAAAACAAAGAATCTCCCAGACAGACAATTCAGTAGTAACCTAACCAGCGTTTATGGTATACACCGAACAGATAGCTATCTATATATGTTCAGAAATCTGCAGGGGGAGTGTTGGCAAGGCGGCCTTAGTGAACTAACAGCCCGCCATATAAACAAGTGATACTTGTTACAACAAATACTCTTTCGGCGTTGGAGAAAGTACAGTAATGTATTATGAAGTCCCAGACACTAAGAGCTATTTGAAAGTTTTGTTTCGATGGCATGTAAACAAGCGACGTAAACTCTTAAGTGTGTAGCGAGAATTCTTGAGTCGCTGGGAACACGATGCACGGCAACAGCCTTCGGAGAATTGACGCAACCTCAGCACTGTCTCGTAGGCCGTAACGTGTCCAATCAGAGCACGCACACGCACACACACACACACACACACACACACACACACACACACACACACACGTCATCCTTTATACACCTTGCACGGTCTCTGACGGCAAATCCACGAACTGTTAATACCAACTATCGTTTCTCACGACCGCAGTCGATTGTGTCGCGATCTCTGGTGCCACTAACTCAGACACAACAAAAACAAATGCTTGTACGCCTCTGTTGGCGTCTTAATTTCCATTATCTTAGGGGCATTGGGCGGAATGTAAGTTGGCGGCAGTAAATCGTTATGCGGTTGGCTCCAAATTCCGACTAATTTTTTCCTAATAGTGTTTGGCGAATCGAAAGTCGCCTTTCCTCCAGCGATCCCCATTTGAGTTCCCGAAGCATCTATACCGAACGTCGTACACCGCCATTCATATTAAATCAACATTCGGACATTTACAGTCTTCAACTCTTGCACTGTTACCGCCTTATTCCTTTATCGTCATCGCATAGTGCACGGATCTGGGGTTCTAAAAATTCGTTTCTCGGTATTGTCTACCCCCTCCTCTCTCCCCCTTTGTCCCGATCCCAACGAGAACTTGCAGGCGCCTCTACTTCTGACGTGTTTATAATTTCAAAACGGAAAATTTTATTTACCTCCACGCTCCACAGGCAACCACACGGTGTGTGGCGGAGGGTTCTTCATCTGCTAATGCCACTTCCACCTCTTCTTGATTCATGTGCTTCGTGGGGAAAAAAGACTGGCGGTAAGCCTCTAATTTATGCTCACGGTCTTTTCGAGGAAGCAAGGAATCTTCGAGAAATGTACGCTCACAGGAACTTCGGTAGAATCCCATACCATGATGATGACCTGTCTTGAGTCGCCTTAAAAATTCCAAAGCACCACCACCACTACCAACAACAACAACAGCAACAAGACCTCTTGCAGCGTATGGCATTGGAATCGACCGATCATGCGGTTCGATAGTACAGTGGTACTGCCAGACTACAAATCCAAAGGTCGCGGTTTCGATCCCCGCCAGGTCCTACGATGTTTGTCACTTTCCACTTCTTTCACTTCTGGCAGTATTGCTCATGTGAAAAATAACGAGTAGCACCGTGGTTCGGAACCCACGTTTAACTGTAGGTCCCCCTATAACTGGCTGGGTAAGTTAGTTCGAAAGTCGGAGTAACGCAACGACATACCACCTACAAACAGGACCATGCCGAGTAAAGCACTGTGGTGTTCTAACCAATCTTCGGATTGTTGACTACTTTACCTTTTACCTGCATGACGTTATCGTGCTTGCTGCATAACTCTTTCGAAACATGTTGCTCTCCCATGATTAATTCCTCTATTAATCCAAACTGGTACCGATCGCACGGTGATAAACATCCTTAAAGTATTGGTCTAAAGACTGTTTCGTAACATACTTTTGACTTTTGAGTATTCTTCCAAAGTATCTGTCTAGCGCTTCACTAACCACGTTTTATTTTATAAGGCTGTAAGGGCCGGTTTAAGGCACAAGCGACACAAACGTTTACTTGGGGCGCCAAGATGAGGATGGCGCCGATGACGTCAAAGTGAATAAAAAAAATTGCTTCATATAAACATGCAATACTTAACTTTGTAGACTATATGTCATGATGTATCTTCGTGTCAGCAATAACTGTGAAAATGGTACATCAAATTCCGTTTTTTCGTGCGAGGATGACCGTGCGGTCTGAGGCCCAATTTTAGTTACAATAGTTTGTAAGTACAAGGACTGACATCAGCAATTTCGTCTCTTTGATATTAAAATAAAGAAATTAATAAGAAAATAGTTTTACGTAATTCATTTGTCATTTGACAATGGATCAATCGAAAGCCAAGTTCGTAACCAAACAAAAACTGTTTTGCAGAACTTTAGAAAGTTATTCATATTTATTATTGTTTCGTTCTCCCAACTATCAACGAAAAATTCTGTTCACGATAAACTGCCATGCAGTAATAAGAACTGGCATAATACTGAAATCAGTGATGGCTCGTAAAGCACACGTTAGCAATTATGTCGCACACAGTTCGTGTTTGCAGGAATCCATCACAGCTTGGTGCAAGTTTTCATGTGATCTCTTTTCAGTGATAGCATGTCGGTGTAAATTAAGCGTAAAAGCTACCAATCAGCTGCGAAAGGGTAATTACACATTTTCATTAACACGCAATTGCTCTTCATATGTAAATACATTATTTTTGCGCCACCAAACTTTTCGCCATTAGGAAAAATATGCTTTGTTCTTAAAATCACATTGTTGTTTTAAATTACAATGATTCTTCTCTTCTTCGTTGCAGATATCTGAATTCAGTTTTATGGTCAATGAGGAGGTCCAGTAACCTTTTCCGTAGTCTTCTCAGTTTGTTGTCTCTAGGTTTGTAATTAGGTCTATTTTATGCTTTGTATCTACGAGTTCCCCCCCCCCCCCCTTTTTACACTAAATCAACTTCAGGACATCAGAAATGAGACCCATCTCGGAGACAATCTTACTTGTTATTTCTCGCGTCGCGGTGGAGTGGCCGAGCGTTCTAAGACGCCTTGCTGCGGAGCGACTGTTTACTCGCCGTCGGAGGTTAGTCCTTCCTCGGGTGTGTGTGTGTGTGTGTGTGTGTGTGTGTGTGTGTGTGTGTGTGTGTGTGTGTGTGTTTTGTCCTTATGTTCGTTTCAATTAAAGCAGTTTACAAGTTTAGGGACTGATAAACAAAGAAGACCAATAGATTTACATTTGAACATTTTATATTTGTTGCAGTCTGTAACATTGCAGAAAATTTATTTTCGCAGCCTGGATCCTGTTCGTACATTTTGCGGAGGAACTTGGGTTTCAGACCCACAGGGCGCACCATATATTGTCAAGATTTTGTAAAACTTCATCTCTGTTATGTGGTGTGTTGGTAATTGTTTCAGAGAAAACGTCATGTTTTAGGTTCTTGTTAACAATATCACTGTCGAAATTTCAGCGTATGCTGCAACCAACATACTGAAACCAATTAAATTACTATGTTTTTTAATACAATCTTATGAGCCATTGCACTTTATTTTCCAGTGAGTGCAATAACCTGTTTTATTTGTAAAGACGGTTATATTAAATTTCATAAACCATCAACGTGATAAACCGCTCTTAATTTTCTTAAATTATCTAATCGTCTGCACATAACAAGTATTAATACGTTTCTCCTTGTTAATCTTCTTTCCGTAAGGAACATTGTGTTTACAAGTCAAGAATGTGTACATGTTGAAAACAGTTGGAGACAAGCCTTATCCTGTCTAACTCCCAGCCTTTTCGTTACATTGTTGCGAAAAGTTATTTACATCTTGATTTATATATATGAGAGAGAGAGAGAGAGAGAGAGAGAGAGAGAGGGGGGGGGGTACTGTGACTCAGAACGGAGCAGTCGCATACGTATCTAGCGATAAGGGCCCATGTCCTGTTGACTCAGCAAAGGAACTTGAACCTGGATAGAGTTCTTCCTCGACCTTTGTAAAAATACTGCGCACATTTACATCTGTATGAGGCCAGGCTACGAAACGTAGAGTGCCGGGGGTAATATTTCAAGGGATCTATAAATGCGCTTTCGTCGATAGCCAAGCACGTATTTGTGTTTCATGTTAGGTACTTGAGTTTTATCGTCGTTGAACACATTTTCGTGCGTGCAGGCATGTCACGCTCTTACGGCACGACAAATGTACATGCAGAGGGCATTTTTACGAGAGTAGAGAAATAAACCTGTAAAAACTTTCCGAAGCTCGATTAAGTTCTGAATCAATAGGACGTGGATTAGTGTCGCTGCATAAACGTGACTGCTCAGCTGAGATTCTCTCTCTCTCTCTCTCTCTCTCTCTCTCTCTCTCTCTCTCTCTCTCTCTCTCTCTCTCTCACACACACACACACAATCCTATGACATTATTAACGCTAAAAGGTAACTTGATTGTCATAGACTGTCGTTGCCAAGAAAAAATAGCACAGACATATATTACTACATAGACCTGCAATGCCATACATAATATCATTGGTATGACTGAAGTCTCGCCGCCATATTTCTATCATACAGTCGTGTGTGTGTGTGTGTGTGTGTGTGTGTGTGTGTGTGTGTGTGTGTGTAACTGAAAATGGTCGTAGTAATACGGATGAATTGACTTAATTGTCCCGTCTTCAGAGTTTTGAGATAATGGTCAATTTGTGTGTTTTATTTGGCTGCAATTTTTCGTACAGCAAAAAGAAGATAGATACTGGGTTGCATTGATTTGCTGTTCGATTTTTTCTTCAGTAGTATGGTCGTTACAAAAGCAGTGTTTGCCGTGGATAACACGTAGGCTATCTTTATTCGTTGGAGTGCTCTTACGAAATCTAAAGTCTGCTTTCACTGTATATAACATCATCTTCTCAAACGCGACTCGACAATGTACGTGATAATTTGAACTACAATGGAAAAATTAGCTGCCTTGCTGCGGAGCGCGCTGTTGCTTTCCGTCGGGGTTAGAGTCGTCCCTCCGGGTGTGTGTGTGTGTGTGTGTGTGTGTGTGTGTGTGTGTGTGTGTGTGTGTGTGTTGTTTGTTTTAGTTAGTTAAGTTCCATATATCTACAGACATTTGAACATTTTTTGAAGTATATTAGTAAGCATGTTTAAACCAACCGTAAAGCGTACGTCATTTTGTGTCAGAAGATCATAGCAGTGCCATACGGAAACTTTTTGAGATGAGGTAGAGCAAGATGGCGCTGTTAGGCTGTGACCGACGCCAGTTTGCCAGTCTAGTGAAATATGTCTGTGGAAATTACGTATTTTTAAGTGCTCCAGAGAGGTTTGTATAGGTTCTCTACGTCAGAGAAGACATACATATTCCAGATCTGTATACTCGTAAAACTGTTACAAATAAAGTCTGTGACTGTGTGGCTCCGTTGCTTCCAAGGTGCTTTAGTAAATATGTTGAAGCTTTTGTGATGTCGGAAGCTTCAATTTGCATAAACGGTTGTCTCGTGAAATTTCGCTGACCTTTGTTTTGGCCTGACACGCTCTTGCTTCACTGTTAAACTCTCTGAAGCGTACTATTTGTAAATATTTGCATGAAAGCTGAAATTTCGACGCTCAAAGGTGGACTTTTAAACTTCCTGACTCCTTAAACCTTGTTTTAGGTGACAATGCCGCTTTGGTTGATTGTTTTAAATTTTATTCGTAACAGTGGACTATATAATTCCATGTGAAGTTTATTGAGTATGCTTTAGATATTAGCTCTACGCCTGCTTAATATTTTCAGGCAAGTGATTTTAATTTGTTACGGAGTGGCTGGATATTCTACATTTATTTCTATGACCACTCAGCCCAGATACTCTGGTACTATGTTTCAAATCTCTCTTCTTTCTCCACTTTTATTTGCGCTTTTATTTCTGACATCTCACGTCCTACGTTTGATACAGTTTACCACTTTGTCCCATTTTAGTGGTTTTATCCTGTCATCCCTGTGACTGGAAAAAGGGACTGATGACCATTGTGGTTTAGTTCCTTTAAAATTCTAACCAACCAACCATGAAAGCTGCTTTGTTCTTGAGTAGTTGATTGATGCAATATTATATGGAAGGAGTGTCACATCATTAATAAGCTTTCGTCTTTACAGAATACATTAGTAAAACTCCGCATTCGATAAAGAATCGGATCCTCATGTAAGAAATATTTCAACGTCTGATTACCTTAAAACTGTCTCTTCCCTTCCGACACAGGCGTCGAAAGGCCCATCGGGTACCGATCGGCCGCCGTGTCATCCTCCGTTCGAATGTGTTACCGGATGCTATATGGAGGGGGACGTGGTCAGTGCCCCGCACTTCCGGCAGTTGTGTTCATTTTCGCGACCGGAGACGGTACTTTCCAATCAAGGAAAAAAATTAAATTCTGTGAAGTTGTGTTTAAAGCTTGTTGGGAGTCATAAGGTGGTGAAATTAAAAAAAAAAAATATTTGCTGATTTACCAAACCAATTTAGATTAAGGCTACTTTTTTAGGCAACTCAATCTTCAAGATGTTATTTCTCGTGAACTGTGTGTTATGCTAGAACATAATTTTGCGTACAGATTCAGGGACCTATATGGGTGTCTGCAAGATATATAGACATAATAAATCAAAATGTCACGTCAGATAAAATTAAACTACACGGCACTATATAAACGCAGTGTTTGACCCATGTAAGTATCGCACGAGTCATATCTCCTGATGTACGTGTCGTATAGTGGTATTACTTTGCAGGTGCAATCAGTATCACATCCAGATAGGTCTGAAGCGGGTTTTAAAAACACATTAAAACGTCGTTACAGTCGCTGAAAATTGACTGGATTAATAGTGGAAAATATTGTAAGCAAGAAAATTTTTCTCCTAAGAGATATTTGGTCTCTAGAAACGAGGTAAAGATGATAGGCGACCGTAAAATGTACTGTAAAACTAACATACTGACGCCAGCGATATAGGAGTCTGTAAGTTGTCGACTCTTGGAAAAGACAACGGCCTGATCATTTTCTAATCATTGAAAATGCTTTGCCCATCTAATGACTCACGGCACACTGCTGCTAGACACATACTTTAGCTTTTTCTGTGTAAAATCATGAAATTATTCCTTCACATCCAAATTCCGTTCATCTATTGAGATTTCAATTGACTTTCTCACCATTAGTCACATACTTCGATAATATTTTGGCTTTTAAAGGAGAAACTCCATCACAATGGAAAGGCCTTTCACGACCAGTCGATTCAATTCATATTTGGTAGGTCGCTTCTGTACAACGTAAAATAAGACTCCCAAATTTTTTTTTTTTTTTTTTTTATTGAGACAAGTATACCCACCTGTCGTGACAGCAAATTACCTCAAAACTTCTTGGGAGTTGCGCAACAACGTTCTTAGCAAGATAACGATGAACTTTCAGCGCAGTTTTCAGGCGTTCTCATACGCGTGGTATGCAATAAATTATTCCCATACAAACAAATCATAAAATCAATACGTGAACACAAAGTATTTATCATCACACAAGACCAACGAAACTTACATAATTGGAAAGGTGCTCGGTAGCATAGTGGTAGAGTGCCAGACTTTGAATCCAAAGGTCTCGGGTTCGGCCCCGCCAAGGCCTAGGATTTTAATCTCTGTTGTCACTACTTTCGCCTGTAGTAATATTGCTGATGTGAAAAATGTCGATTAGCTCCTTGGTTCGTAATCCGCGTTAAAGTGTAGGTCGCTATAACTGGTTGGTTAAGTAATTTCAAAGGTCGGTGGAAGGCAACGGCATACCACGTAATAGTACAGCACTGTGGTGTTCAAATCAATTCTTTGATTGTTGACTGCTTTACCTTTTGCACTCTTTCTTAAACAAGCCGTATAGAGCGGTAAAACAGATTTTCAGATCCACAGTTCTGACGTTGCCTATTATTTCACGAATATTAAAACTCTCAAACGGTCTGTTGAAAATTGAAGTACTACTAGCTGCTGCATTGCGAATTTATCTGGTGCTGTGGTGGAAATGACATACAAAAGAAACAATGTGCCAGGAAAACACTGTCAAGGTAAGTGTATGTTTAAATGGTTGTATTATAACACAGACAAACCCAGGCAGCTACAATGTCACTACTTAGAAGTCGAGGATGTTATTAGCAGTGGAAATCAAAACATTGTAGTCTGTAAATAACGTTATATGTTTACATTATTATGGAAGACGGGAATGGATAGAGATAAGAGGATGAAGATGGCGTAGTGTGACGTCCCATGGGGTGGTCCAAAAGAAAAACTTTATATTTAATACATGTGTATAACGATGTATCTGTTGGAGATAAAAGTATTCGCGTATAAGTCAGTGTCAAAGTATACATATACTCTGGAGAATTAATTATTATCAATGGCGGCATTGGGAGTACATAGCTGCCAACTATTACGGATTGTCCGTAATTGTTACGGATCTATCATCTTATTTACGGAGTTACGGGAAGTTCGTAAAAAATTACGGAATTAGGACATTTTAAATATGATGTTTTAAGAAAATCGGAATGGGTACTGTTTATATTTAGCTAATCATAATGGCAGGGAAAGTTTTATTGATGGCAATGATTTTCTTCCTGAGTACGTAGGAAACGTTAACGATAGCATTTTCACTGCAAAAAGTCCCGCATGTTCTTCTCCTCCATAGCTACCAAATGAACGCCTACTCGGCAAGAGGTATGTAAATTCCTTCGTTCCTACTTGGTCTTCCGTCTCAGCTAAACAGTCCACGTGGTTTATCACGCGTCAGAAGTTAGCCAATTCGTTTTCGAAGAGAAAAGTTTCCACTGTTTTTCTTTCTTTCTTTTTTCGCCTGTTTTCGTTTTTATGGCTGTTTTGTGCCGCTAGAAATAAATACGAGTTATGACATTTAGGCAAAATGTGACATTAATTGGGGTAGGTTGGTTTATTCAAAAACCAAACCATTTGGTATATAGTGTTACCTGCTAATGATTTTATATTATTATTTCATAAACGCAAGGAAATGCACACTTATTTCTTTCTTCTGCAACTGTTAACTTTCCTTGAAGAGAAGTGTTTGAAAATTGCAGGAATGTTTCAATGTTACCCTCGGTATTTACAAAAATAATTTTTTGGGTTATTCCTCCTAACCTGATCTTGTACATTTAGAATTCTTTCTTTTCGAGGAATATATTTATGAACGGAGAGTGTCATAAATATACCATTTAATGGTCTAAATAGGGCTTCTAAAAATTTTCTTGGGAGGATGCGCGTATGGCCCCCAAACCCTTATCATCCTCATTGGTCTGTCGAATTATTACGGACAGTCTCTTCTCAAGGTTGGCAGCTATGGGAGTAGGACAGAATGAACTACTATTCTTAAGTGCAATCATACGTGTAGTGTCGCATATTCTGATGCTAACAATGACAACAACACTACCGATGCCGACAGTCCTCGCCGTGGGTACATCAGGAATTTGCCAATACCAGTGTCTGAATTCCCGCATAGACCGCGCACGTTGCAGAAAGATCACGTGTGTGCAATGTGACTGACTGGACTAAAGTTAAACGAAACATCCAACGTGTCTGAGAGGCTTCGTATCATCCAGAGATCATCGAGTCGACTGTTGTGCATCGTTTCGTCAGAAGTGGGCCCTCACCTTTATATGCAAGTAGTAATGCGCAGTGCCTCAAGACTTGTTGACATATTGAGATGTAAGGGAACTTTGAAGCATTCTCATAGATATCTGGACTTACACATCGACAATCTGGAGTGATAGACTAGTATTCGTTGGTAATAAATTTCGTATATTGTTAGTTATGGGATGTATTACACTGGGCCTACGTCGCCTTACAAATAGCAGCCGTACAAAAAAAGTGCTTGCTCCAGCATCGGTAAACCATCTGACCTTTGTCTATGCAGAAATCCAACAAACAAAAAGCAAATAATTTCACTGGCTGTACAATAAATAATTTTCTGAACGAAACTTTTTTTCTCTGCTTTCATTCCACGCAGCCATAGCAACGCAAAACAGGTTATCTGATGCGTATCTTTTTCCTCGGTGCGTCTGTTAGCAAGAATTATTTTATTTACCTTTACATTCCACGGCGTACTGAGCCACAGCGAAATGTGTCCGTGTTTAGCTAGTATATCTGAATTTAAACGACCTCTGTTTTGTACAGAATCTTCGGAAGGAGCATTGTGTAAGCCCTACTGTCAGGACGCATTAACGCACACGCCTGTTAAGTTTTGGTGTTATTGGTAGAAAGATCCCACAGATTTAGCAACACACAATTGAGTACAATTAAATGAATACTGAACATTGGGCGTTGGAGAAATACACAGTGTAATGGGTCCCAGACATATGGCCGAATACTTCAATTACTACGTCTAAATGCAAACTAGTGTTATTCAAGAATGATTTTGAGGCTTCTCATCAGATGAGCCGTTACTTGTTAGCCTTCAATAGCGGATCACGGAGGAATTTTATTGAGGGGATCATGTTATAGACTGAACGCTGAAAGGCATAATCAGTCGATGATTTTTTTCTAACATTACTTGCTGCGTCGAAGAGGACAACCTATTGACCCACAGTCAACGCGGATACAGAATGAAGCGTTCTTATGAAATACAGCTAGCTCTTTCCTCATATGTGTGCTATCGACAAGGGATCTCAAACATATTCCATGTTTCCAGAACGCTTTTGACTCCGTACCTCACAAGTGTCTTCTAATCAAATTGCGTGCTTATGGAATATAGTCTCATTTGTGCGACTGAACTCACGATTTCGTGTCATAAATGACGCATTACGTAGTAACTGACGGAAAGTCATAGTGTAAAAAAAAAGTTATATATGGCACTCCCCAGGTGTTATCGGGCGCCTACTGTTCCTAGTCTCATATACGAGACTGTTCACGGTTGATGCTGTCGTCTATTGGTTAGTAAAGTCAAAAGAATATCAAAATCATCTGCAAAACGGTTTAGATATCTGCGTAGTGCAAAAATTGGGAATTGACCCTACTCAATGAAAATTGTAAAGTCATATGAGCACTAAACGAATCCGTTACATTTCATTTACACGATACGGACCGTAAATTGAGAATGTAGGAATGACAATTATGAACAAATGTAATTTGCTGGAACACAGAGGTAATATCGTAGGGAAAGCGGACCAAAGGCTAAGTTTTATTGGAAGAACAGTTCGAATATATTGATGTAGAAGATACGAGCCATACCAAGGTGCGGTAGGAGTTGAAGATCTGTGGCGAAAGCGATCGAGGTGGTCGCACAAGTTTTTGATCGTATTTAAATCCGGGAATTGTGATGACTATCGGAGTAAGATGTGTTTATCCTGGTTGTCGTCTACCCACGCACCGAGCTAGTTGGCGCAATGGTAACGCATTGGACTCGCATTCGGGAGGATGGTGGTTAAAATCCACCTTCGGCCATCCAGATTTAGGTTTTCCGAGATTTTCCTAAATCACTCCAGGCAAATGCCGGGATGGTTCCTTTCAAAAGACACGGCCGATTTCCTTCGCCATCCTTATCCATTCGAGCGCTAGCTCCGTCTCTTATGACCAAGCTGTCGACGAGACTAAACCTTAAGCTTCCTTCGACCCACGCATGTAACCCACGAGTTGTCTGCCGCGTTGCATTGGTTTCCTGGTAGATCCCATCGCACGAGGGGAAAACGAACTGAATTTAAAGCTGAATATGGTCCCAAAGGAGAGGTCCATTGTGTCTTCAAAATGAAACTATCAACCTAAACTCTTCCGAAGATTGTTGCAAGTGTTCCCTTTCAGGTGTTCAACGCCGTACACGCCAATGGCCTTCGGACCGGCGGAGCATAGAACGTGATTCATCGGGAAAGGCCACCTGCCGTCAGTGAATGTCCAGTTGCGGTACTGGAGTGCAAATTCCAGACTTCGTCGCCGATGAATGAATCAGGCGCCTTACGCAGAAGCATTTGCTACTGATGGCCCCAAGGACGTGACCAAAAGGGGGTCTTAGGGGCCGGACCCCCTCCAATCACCTAAACGATAGAATACTACTTAAACTTATGTTAAAGACAAAAAACAAAAACACACACACACACACACACACACACACACACACACACACATGCTCGATTGTGGACTCGAATCTCCAAAGGGACTTAATTGAATAAGACACGACCTAACTACCGCGTAGTGAAACTGAATATTGTTATGTCATACGCCAAAAAAGGGATACGCACTAACGACAGTCAAAAAAGCCATCTACAGATTTTAACATCGGCTATTGCCCAGTCGCCGCGGCGGAGCGGCCGAGCGCATTGAGGCGCTATGCTACGATGCGCGAGGCCGTTAACCGACGGGGATTCGAATCCCCCCCCCCCCCCCCTCGGGCATGGATGTTTGTGTCGTCTTTAGTATAAGGTTGTTCATAAGTAGTTTGTAAGTTTAGGGACTGATGACCCTACAGTTAAGTCCCTTAAGTTTAACAAACATTTGAACATTTTATTGCCCAGTCCTCCTTTAGCCGTTGTCCATTGTTGGCCTTGCTCCATTACTGGTATCTTAAGCACTACATTGATTGCTGCCACTGTTGTGTTGTTAAGATAAGTTTCCAATTATGAATAAGTTCGTAACAAGGAAAAAAAAAAAAAAGAGAAAAAACGACTTTCATTTGTCCACTAGTGTTACGGTAAGTTAAAACAAGTACTACTCTAACAGCTTATTTATCTATTTACAGCCGTGGAGACGTTATTTGGAGTAGCGATATTTCAGTATATCGTAAGGCACCTCACTAGAGAATGCATACGTAGCAATGCCAACAAGAGTAAAAGAACTAATAATCTTGGAAATTAAATTATAGACTTAGGCTTACTAAACCAGTATGCAAGGTATTTATAATGATGCAAAAATTAATGCAGATTTTGCGAATCACCAAGTTACAGTCGTGACTGACAGTCAGCGAACTTGGTGATATGCAACCGCGTCGATACAGTGTTCAAATACAAAGAAACACTTCTCATCTGATAATCTTAGTTTGGAATAACAACTGAAGGTTCTGCTGGCGTATATTGAAACAATTTTTAAGAAATGTTTTCCTCAATTTCGTATATAAAATATTGCAGTATTTGTAAGAAGTTGCTACAAATGCAAACTATGTGCATAAAATATAAAAAAAATGTTAGCCTAAGTTTGTCTTTATAATAAATGGAAAACATGAGCCTTCGTAAATTTATCTTTAACCATTCGAACCCCCCTTTAACAATATCCTGGCTACGTCACTGCTAGCCCTCTCGGCGTATCTGGGCGGCCAGCTGCTTAACAGGTCTGTACGTCTTTTCGCTGGCACACATCTCCGCAGCCGTCGTTCATCCTCGTAATTAATGGACCGTGGTTTTCGACACTTCCCTCGGTGCCGGTTTTGCATAGTGACGTTTTACAATACACGGTATACTTTTACGGTTTACAAGGTTAGTCGTTTCGTAAAAGCTTCTGCCCTTCGACTGAAGGCCAGTGATATGATAACTGTTCTGAACAAGAGAGAAATCGCTCGTGTCCTCATTATGATAAAGACTCCACTGTATTGCTCGTCCCTTTCGCAACGCTTTATAAACCGTTGACTAGTAGTGCTCACGCCTGCCACCTGTGAGTGGATTATGTGCGTTTTCGTCGTACTTAAGCGGTGGTCACATTATAACTGGTTCGTGTAGTTGCGCGAAGGTGGCATACATTAAATGTTAGTCGTAGCGCGAACGTATTGGCATCAAATATTTATGCAAGAAACATCCGTCTAATTATTCTAGGTAAAGTGAGGAAATGTTAGAATGAGTAAAAACACCATTGTAATCGAGACAAAAATTTTAACTTATTGATTTAGCTAAACGGTTGTGGTGGCACCAGTTTTTTAATGAACTCTGATTTCATTAACAAACAACTCTTTAAATGACCGCGACTTCGTGTCCGAAGTTAACTAGTACCAACTCACAATAATTACCAATGACGATAATTTTAGCTTCCAAATTATTCATAATAAATTTCTTCAATACTTTTTAAATATTTCAGGATTGCTTTTTAGAATCAGAGTGTAAAGTTCGTAAACCCTGAGAAAAATTTTGGTTGAGGGATCTACGAGAGTTTGTTTCACAGCAATAGTGTTCAAATGTTTGTAAATCTATCGGACCAAACTGCGTGGTCATTAGTCCGTAGCTTACAAACTACTTAAATCGTGGTAAACTAACATAAGGAGAAAACACCACACACACACACACACACACACACACACACACACACACACACACACACACACACGTCCCAGGGAGGACTCGAACCTCCACGGCGAGCAACCGTGCGCTCCGCAGCGAGACGCTTTAGACCGCTCGGCTACTCCACCGCTGCCGTTTCACAGCACTCAAATATCTGCATTAGATAAAACCATGTCAACTTCCGTGCAACTTCAGTGACATGTCATTATTGTGTAAGTCTTTCAAACCGCATCCAAACTTCACTTCAGATAAAATCATTTACATATATCGATTCAATTTTTTATAAATCGTAGATTCTCATCAGTAACTTTTTAGGTAAGTCTTATTATTTTAAATATATTTGACGTAATTCATCACACACAATTGAGTATTACAAATCAAGATAGCAGAGATACTTCCTCTCAATAAGGAATACCAAAAACGACTAACTATTTTTTCATTTACATTTTCTTCATATTCATTGTTAATATTTAAGAAAAGTCTATCGCAGTCCGCAGCAGCAGGCAATGTCATCTAGTTCAGCACGCCGACCTTCGGCTAATCAACGATAGCGACAAACTTTTTATCGCTAACGTCGGCGGAGAACTCGTCACTGCGTACTGCTCAATGATCTCTACATTACCTGGATGTAGAACTTCAGCTGTCTGAGCGTGCCAGCCATAGATGTTATTATTCCGTTTCTTGCAAAATTCAAATATGGTTGCTAAGAAGTATTCCAAGAAAACGAGAAGAAAATACGTTTCAATTACGCTCCCATATAAGGCTATTACATCGTGTATTATGATTTTCAAATCAACAGGGTAAGCAACAATGCTTTATCATGTAATAACTGTTGGAAATTCGTATGCCAAATTTAAACATGGCGGACAATGCGAAAACGTGTGGAAAACATCTGATTGTGCAGGCACGCTGCAATTCTACTCTCAGAACCAGAGTTATACATCCAGTTTGTATAGAGATCACTGGTACTGCTGCAGCACCGTCGTTACACATAAAACAAACAAAAGCAAATAAAATTCACGCAAATATATGTTCTCAAACATTAATAACATTCAAAACAATATATTCCGTAAGTACTGAACTGCGAAATTCAGCTTTATGAAGAAATTAGTGGACGGTTAAATACATGTCCCACTACACGGTTTGAGAAATTTATTTCCCTACCATGTTGTTATTCCCTACTTATCTAATTAATCCTCATATCGATACGGAAAAATAGAAATAATTAACCCATTTCTTCCTAGCGTTGGGTACACGCAACACGAAATTTAGCCTTACAAAATGCAGTCGAAATGGACTTACTATACAAAACTCACCACGTATGTGTTAAAAGGCTTAAAAGGCTTTAACACTTGCATGGTGAATTTTGTATAGTAAGTCCATTTCGACTGCATTTTGTAAGGCTAAATTTCGTGTTGCGTGTACGCAACGTAGGAAAGAAATAGGTTAAAACTGCAAAACAGATTTAGAATCGAACCTGGTTCCCTGGCACTCCAACCACATGCCTTTTTTTTTGTTAAGACAGCGGCTCTTTTATCTAGTATAAAAAATAAAAAATTAATAAAAAATAGAAAGTTCCGTGTAGGAATATAGATCCATGCTGCTTCTAAGACCGTGTTTATAGCCCGCGGTTGCTCCGCGGCGGAACAACCGCTGTGGTTTTGCGGAGGCACCGCTCGTCACTCTCACAGCAAGTGTTCCAGCCGCAGTGACCACCAGCACCCTATTACCACCTGGCGGCCAGACATACAGCGCACCGATCAGCCCCATTAGCCGCCGTGTAAGCGGTTTGGAGGTGCAGCCGCTGGTATTTTGACGACGCCGGAGGGGCCGCCGCCGCAGCCGCGCCTATAAACAGGGCCCACACTGCCTTATGAGAAAAAGCGCACTGCCAAACCGCTGCGATTGCTCCGCCGCGGAGCAGCCACGGGCTATAAACACGGCCTAAAGCTGTCCATAACACGTAATTATTGCCGGTGCTCGACTTTGTGGATGAACTGAACTTGGTCGAGGGGATTCACGTTCTGACATCTGGGTACCCAAATTATTTTCTAGAATTGTCCAAAGAATTCTGTAAACCGATCACCAACAACTGTTACGCGGTTACACGGCGCACTGCCAGCAATAAAAATTAGATCGCTGTGTAGGGATGTGGAGTTCACGAAAGGGTGTTAATGGCCTCAAAAGTAGTCGAGCGTAACACACACACACACACACACACACACACACACACACACACACACACACACACACATGTTCCAACATCCTGGAACGAGCAGTGAGTTAAAGCAGGGGTCGGCAAAACGTCGATCGTCATCTACCGGTAGGTCGCGAGTGCTTATATGGTAGATACCATGAATACTGCGAGTGCAGAACAAAAATTGTTGACTAAAATTAAGAATAATTGTTTTTGGTAGCAGTGAAAATGCACGCACGTTTGACACTGGTTTGTTTTATTTTTTAACATCGCGCAGATGTTGTAGCAACTTTGAACCTATAAAACTGTGTTTCTCCAATTAGTTCAGTCAGCCGCTACCTGTGCCCCACTCGTTGCTACACTATTTCATTCATCAGTGTTCTCTCTGTAGTATTGGTTCGGTACCTGTCAAGAGAAAGCAGTGTTTCATGCCTTTCAAGAAGGTTTGAATATTTTCTTTGTTACCATTACGATGAACTAGGAAACTTCAGCATTTTTATAGTTTATGTACGGGATATTTTGTGACTAAGATATTCAAACTTCATCTTGTACCGAAAACTTCAAATAATACCGTCGAAAATGATTTTTCTCTCAAAATTGTTGCAGAACCGAAAACTGCTAGCGTCTAATTCGTTAGAATTATGCTGTACTATGAAGGTTGCACTTACAATTAAGGCCTTGTTTCTTTTTCTTACCTGTGCGAATCAATGTTTTCAAATCTGAATTTAATATAAAAAAACATGGAACACTCGTCTCGAACACTCGCCGTCGAGAACAACGTACTGCGTTCTATTACTTAGGAAGTCTTCCAGCCAGTCACAAATCTGTGATCCTATACCATAAGCTAGTATCTTCGTTAGCAGTTTGCAGTGTGGCACCGCGTCAAACGCCTTTTTGAAGTCAAGAAAAACATAAGCCGTCTGTTGCCCTTCATCCATAGCTCGCAAGGTGTCATGTGATAAAAGGGCAAACTTAGTTTCACATGAACGATGTTTCCTAATCCCGTGCTGATTCACAGAGAGAAGCTTTTTCGTTTCAAGGAAATTTACTATATTCGAACTGAGATTATGCTCCAAAATCCTACATGAAACTGATGTCAACGATATTGGCCTGTAATTGTGTGGGTCAGTTCTTCCCTTTATTTTTTTCCAATCACTAGGAACTTTGCACTGAATGGTGGCACGAAATAATAGGTCGCCAAGGCTTTGTGGTTGCCTATCCTTGCTTTAGATCATGGACGTATTGTTACTTGCCACAAATGTTTGGCCGTTTCTTCCAAATATGCCGAGAAGTAGAGAACCGCGTATCATCTTAGGCAGCAGCCGCCGCTGAGGTAATTCATTGGCAACTACTGACGTAAATATCCTTGCATGTTATTCTGTAGTCAAAATGTACAAATTCTTGTAAACCTATTGGACCAAACTGTCACGATTGAAACCTCCGGCGGGAACGGCCGGCCAGTCGGTAGCATGACGTGTTAGAGCACGTGGCCATTGTACAGCCGCCGACAGCTACCGGCGGAAGACCAGTAGTGGTCCGCGTGACCAGGAAGCTGTCGGTGGCGGCAGTGGGTGGGCGGTCGCTGGCCCGGCCGCGTGGGGCAGGTCTCCTCCCGCTGGCAGCGGTCCACCTCCACCACCGCCGCTATTCTGGGCGCCACCACGCGCCATCCGTGCCAGCGTTTTGATCGTCGCCCCGTGACCGCAGACCCGGCGTGCCACATCTAGGTCGCAACCCAAGCGCTACGCGAGGACTCCTCCTGTAGCGCCTACTCTTCTCACGGTTGGCTGCCAGAACAAACAAGTGGAACGAGATTGTGGAATTAAATTGCCTGACTACGGCTTCTACATCTACATGCGATACTCTGCAAATCATATTGAAGTGCCTGGCAGAGGGTTCATCGAACTACCTTTATACTATTCATCTATTATTCCAGTCTCGAATAGCGTGCGGGAAAAAAGAACACCCGAATCTTTCCGTTGGAGCCCCGATTTCTCGTATTTTATTCTGATGGTCTTTTCTACGTATGTAGGATCCAGTCAACAATATATTTTCGCATTCGGAGGAGAATCTTGGCGACTGGACTTTCGTAAGTAGACCACACTGCAGCGATAACCGCCGTTGTTGTAATTTTTGTGTGTCGTTTCCACCGATTGTCCTAGGTGTCGGTGGCAGAGAGAGAGAGAGAGAGAGAGAGAGAGAGAGAGAGAGAGAGAGAGAGAGAGAGAGAGAGAGAGACCGACACAGGAAATAGAATGCACGCGTGTGCGGGTACAGAGTCTGAGGTGACCAGCCAGTGGGACAGAAGAAACTAGAAAAACTAAGCTAGATTAGAACAAGATATATGTAATTTCGTAGAAATAATGCAATACTTAACTTAGAGGGCAGCAGACTACTAGACTGCTGATACATAGTTTAAGTAGATGCCTGCCTTCTGATGAGGCTGTTATCGGGTGCCTGTCCCATTCCCAAGTGACTGATGCAGTTCAGTGATGGCCACGAGCGGGGTTGCAGCAGAGGGCGCTCGTGGCTGACGTAAGAACGCCGCGCCGTGCTTGCATGGCGGGGCGTGGCGAAAGTACGTGGCGCGCACTTCAGACTTGTGATTCCTATCCCAGGTCCTGTATCATTTCCGTGACGGTGTCTCCCCTGTATCGCGACAACACAAACCGAGCTGCCCTTCTTCGGACTGTTTCTATGTCCTCCGTCAAATCCACCAGATAAGGATCCCACACTGGGCAGCAATAATACAAATAAGGACGGACAAGCGTAGTGTATGCAGTTTCTTTTGTAGTTCTGTTGAATCTTTTAAAGGTTCTGCCAATAAAACGCAGTCTCTGGTTCGCCTTTCCCACGACATTATCTACGTGTTCTTCCCACTTTAAGTCTGAAGTAATTGTAATTCCTAGGTATTTTGTGGGGTTTACGGCCTTCACTTTTGATTGATTTATCTTGTAAACAAAGTTTAACGGATTTCTTTCCGTACTCATGTGGACGACTTCACACTTCCCATCATTTAGAGTCAATTGCCATTTTTTACACCATAGTGATATCTTATTCAGATCGTTCTGCAGTTGGTTTTGATCTTCAAATGATTTTACTAGACGGTAAATGACGGCGTCATCTGCAAACAACCTAAGAGAGCTACTTAGATTTTCCCCTATATCGTCTATGTAAATACGGAACAGCAGAGGACCAATAACACTACCCGATATCACCTCTGTTTTAGTCGATGCCTTACCATCGATTACTACGAACTGTGTCCTCTCTGACAGGAAATCCCCCATTCCAGTCGCAAATTTGGGGCGAAATACCATAACCACGCAATTTGATTAAAAGCCGTTTGTGAGGTACGGTGTCAAAAGCCTTCTGCAAAATCAAGAAATACGGAATAGATTTGCGAACCCTTGTCGATAGCACCCATCACTTCGTGTGAATGAAGATCTAGTTATTTCCAATGAACGATATTTCGTGTTGACCTTGGATCAATAGATCATTCTATTCGAGATAATTCATAGAATCTGAATACAGGATATGTTCGAAAACCCTGCTGGAAATAGACGTCAATGAAATAGGCCTGTAGTTTTGTGGGTTACTCCTACTGCTTTCTTGAATATAGGTGTGACCTGTGCAACTTTCCAATCTTTTGGTGAGCGGTTGTATATGGCTGTTAAGTAAGGAGCTTTTGCCTCAGCCTAATCCGATAGAAATCTAGTGGGTATACGGTCCGGACCAGTAGACTTGTTCTTGTTAAGTGATTTAAGTTCTGCACTACTCCCAGTACATCTACTAGAACATTACTCATTCTGGCCTCTGTTTGTAATTCGAATTCTTGAATATTGGTTTCGTCGTCTTTGGCGAAAGAGTTTCTAAAAGCTATGTTTAGTAATTCTGCTTCAGTAGCGCTATCATCGGCAGGATCGACTTTACTATCACATAGTGAGGGTATTGTTTGTGTTTTGTCCCTAGTATATTTAACATACGACCAAAACCTCTTTGAGTTTTCAGCCATATGTCGAGAAAGTTTCGTTGTGAACCGGTGGCTTACCTGTTAATGGTCTGTTGCTATGACCGTTGGCAACATCGGACCACCTCTCTTCTAGCAGTCTTGTGTTGTTTAATCCTACCTATAAAATTGTGTGTTACTTCCCTATGGACTCAGATACGGCTGGAGCAGTTGTGGTGAAATCTTAAAGGAAATCTTCAGATTCGTCCAGCGTGTTAAGTTGGGTTGCGATCGGGGTCAAGATATTGTAGTCTTTAATATTCATTTCCTTTTCTAATTTCGGCCGAAACGGAAACTTCGCTAATTAACCCTTTCATTCTCACATTATGAATATAGTTTTCTAAAAATTACAATTCAGTGTTTCCTGTATTAATACAGTACACCGAATCTAAAAATGTTCTAAAATTTTTGATCGAACAATTTTTTAAAGTAATGTTTTTCATGCACAACACAAACGTTTGTATCGAGGGAGATTGTTACTTCAGACGTTATTTTGTTGGTAGCCAACAGTGTTAGATCAATAATGCCAACATAATCTTCGCCACAGCGCCAAACAAAAGACAGTTCACTGCTGTGTTTCAACACTCACTCTCACGGCAACGTAACACAACCTTCAAGTCGGATAGATTAATGCCTCTGAAGTAGCTGCACTTCTGAATTGTTGTTGTTGTTGTTGTTGTTTATTATTTACTACTGAACACAGTGGCCGCGGCGTATAGCCGAGCGCACCAAGGCGCCTTGCTTACTGGGCTCTCGCGGCCGTTCCCCGTCGGAGGTTAGTCCTCCGTCGGGAGTGGGTGTATTTGTCGTCCTTAGTTTAAGTTACTTCACGTAAATTGTAACACTAGGAACTGATAACCTAAGTCGTAGAGTCCCGTAGGATTACAAACATATGATTTGAACACATCGATCACAATTGCATGCACATTGATGACTGTAACACAACGCTTTTCTGCATATGCCTACTGTTAACGAGCACGTAATAGAGGGATGCGACGGTGACTTCCTGGTTGCGTCGTAGACTCTGTTATAAAGTTTATGGAATATTCCTTCGCTGCTGGAGGAACAAAGACATATTAAAAACCGTTGTAGCCCAAGATATGTTCATTTAAAATCCATTTGTTTTGCAGGAGTAAGTTTGTTGTGTAGTATCGATTCATAGACATAAGAAATTTGCAGTTCGCATAGCTTTGAAAAACCATCTTTGTATATGTAACCTCAATGTTACGTGTGGACTAACTGTTTAGCATGAATTTATCTGACGATGGCCTAAAAAGCCAAAAGCTGCTAATAACAAGCAAATAAAATATATTGTGGAACGAAAACTTTACGTATTTAAGTTTTTAATCTGTTATAACCCCCATGAACCACAGACATTGCCGAGGTGGGGTGGCTTGCGTGCCTCAACGATACAGATAGCCGTACCGTAGGTGCAACCACAGCGGAGGGGTATCTGTGGAGAGGCCAGACAAACGTGTGGTTCCTGAAGAGGGGCAGCAGCCTTTTCAGTAGTTACAGGGGCAACAGTCTGGATGATTGACTGAGCTGGCCTTGTAACATTAGCTCATGTGGCTTTGCCACACATCTACTGCGAACGGCTGAAAGCAAGGGGAAACTACAGCCGTTACTTTTCCCGAGGACATGCAGCTCTACTGTATGAACATATGATGGCATCCTCTCGGGTAAAATATTCCGGAGGTAAAATAGTCCCCCATTCGGATCTCCGGGCGGGGACTACTCAGGAGGATGTTATCAGGAAAGACAATACTGGCATTCTACGGATCGGAGCGTGGAATGTTAGATCCCTTAATCGGGTAGGAAAATTAGAAAATTTAAAAAGGGAAATGGATAGGTTGAGGTTAGATATAGTGGGGATTAGTGAAGTTCGGTGGCAGGATGAACAGGATTTCTGGTCAGGTGAGTACAGGATTATAAATACAAAATCAGTTGGGGGTATCACAGGAGTAGGACTGATAATGAATAAGAAAATAGGAATGCGGGTAAACTACTATGAGCAGCACAGTGATCGCATTATCATTGTCAAGATAGATACGAAGCCAACACCGACAACAGTAGTACAGGTTTATATGCCAACTAGCACTGCTGATGATGAGGAGATCGAAGAAATATATGACGAGCTAAAGGAAATTATTCAGACAGTTAAGGGAGAGGAAAACTTAATTGTGATGGGAGACTGGAATTCGGTTGTAGGAAAAGGAAGAGAAGGAAAAATAGTAGGTGAATATGGACTGGGCAGGAGGAATGAAAGAGGAAGTCGCCTGGTAGAATTTTGCGCGGAACATGATTTAATCGTAACAGACACCTGGTTTAAGAATCACAAAAGAAGGTTGTATACATGGAAGAGACCAGGAGACACCGGAAGGTATCAGATAGATTTTATAATGGTAAGACATAGGTACCGGAACCAGGTTATAAACTGCAAGACGTACCCAGGGGCAGATATAGACTCTGACCACAACTTGTTAGTCATGAACTGTAGGCTGAAACTGAAAAAATTGCAGAAACGTAGGAAAATACAGAGATGGGACTTAGATAAATTGAAGGAAAGTGAAGTTCTGGAGAATTTCAGAGGGATATTTAGGCAACAATTGACAGAAACAGGGGGAAATAAAACAGTAGAAGAGGAATGGGTAGCACTGAGAGATGAAATAGTGAAGGCAGCAGAGGACAAAGTAGGTAGAAAGGCAAGACCTACAAAAAATCCTTGGATATCACAGGAAATACTAGATTTAATCGATGAAAGGAGAAAATATAAAAATGCAGTAAATGAAACAGGCAAAATGGAGTACAGACGATTAAAAAATGAGATTGACAGGAAGTGCAAAATGGCTAAGCAGGAGTGGCTAGAAGCCAAATGCAAATCTGTAGAAGAATGTATAAGAAGGGGAAAAGTAGATACCGCCTACAGGAAAATAAAAGAGACATTTGGGGACAAGAAAAGCAACTCCACGAATATCAAGAACTCAGATGGGAAGCCGGTTCTCAGCAAAGAAGGGAAAGCTGAAAGGTGGAAAGAGTACATAGAGCAGCTCTACAAAGGAAATGAACTTACAGACAATGTGGTAGGAAGGGAAGAGGACGTAGATCAAGATGAAATAGGAGATGCTATACTGAGAGATGAATTTGATAGAGCCTTGAAAGACCTAGGTCGGAACAAGGCCCCAGGAGTAGATGACATACCCTCAGAGCTACTAAAGTCTCTGGGAGAGCCAGCCACGACAAGACTATTTGAACTGGTGTGTAGGATTTATGAGACAGGCGAAATACCGTCAGACTTTAAGAAAAATGTAATAATCCCCATTCCAAAGAAATCAGGCGCAGACAAGTGTGAAAATTACAGAACCATTAGTTTGATAAGTCATGGTTGCAAAATTTTAACACGAATTATCTACAGGAGAATGGAAAAGCTGGTAGAAGCTGACCTCGGGGAAGATCAGTTTGGATTCAGGAGGAACGTAGGAACCCGGGAGGCAATACTTACCTTACGTCTTATCTTAGAAGATAGATTAAGGAAAGGCAAACCTACATTTTTAGCTTTTGTAGATTTGGAGAAAGCATTTGACAATGTTGACTGGAATACACTGTTTCAAATTCTGAAGTCAGCATGGGTAAAATATAGGGAAAGGAGAGTTATTTATAACTTGTACAAAAGCCAGACCGCAGTTATTAGACTCGAAGGGCATGAAAGGGAAGCATCAGTTGGGAAGGGAGTAAGATAGGGTTGTAGCCTTTCTCCGATGCTATTCAATTTGTACATCGAGCAGGCGGTGAAGGAAAGCAAGGAAAAATTTGGAATAGGGATTAAAGTTCAGGGGGAAGAAATAAAAACATTGCGTTTTGCTGATGACATTGTAATTCTGTCAGAGACAGCAAAGGACCTGGAAGAGCAGTTGAATGGAATGGACAGTGTGTTGAAGAGAGCGTATAAAATGAACATTAACAAGAGCAAAACAAAAATAATGGAATGCGGTCTTAGAAAATCGGGCGATGCTGAAGGAATTAGATTAGGTAACGAAACAATGAAGGTGGTAGATGAGTTTTGTTACTTGGGTAGTAAAATAACATGTGATGGTCGCAGTACAGAGGATATAAAATGCAGAATGGCAATGGGAAGAAAAGCATTTTTGAAAAAGAGAAATTTGCTAACATCGAACATTAATTTAAGTGTAAGGAAGTCTTTTCTGAAGGCATTTGTGTGGAGTGTTGCCTTGTACGGGAGTGAAACATGGACGATAAGCAGTGCGGACAGGAAGAGAATAGAGGCTTTTGAAATGTGGTGCTACAGAAGAATGCTGAAGATTAGGTGGGTAGATCGCATAACCAATGAAGAAGTACTGAACAGAATTGGTGAGAAAAGGAATTTTTGGCATACCCTGGCTAAAAGGAGGGATCGCTTGGTAGGACACATTCTTAGACATCGAGGAATCGTAAATTTAGCATTGGAGGGAAGTGTGTGGGGTAAAAATCGCAGAGGGAGACCAAGAGACGCGTATAGTAAGCAGATTCAAGTGGATGTGGGTTGCCGTTCTTATGAGGAGATGAAAAGGCTTGCTCAGGATAGAGTAGGGTGGAGAGCTGCATCAAACCAGTCTCCGGACTGAAGACCATAACAACAACATAAGGATTTTTGGGTTCAGATCTCCTTGTTGCCTTTTCTCTACTTCATGAAGAGTGCCGTATCTGGCATAAAAGATAACAGTAACATACCGCTGTATTAAGTATACTGTACGGGGTAATGCCTGTTCACCTGGGCAAGGTATTATTTGCCAGGCCGTCCGCGGCTCGTGGATGGATGTGATTCTCACATGCCCCGACACGTGCCTGCCAGCTCGGCGGTACGTGGTGGCTCGGTACTGCTGACGAGGGTACGCCGCGCCACCCTCAGCAAACTCGCAATGCCGACCCACTACTAATGCGAGGCCAGCTGGCGACCACGGGGGACTCTGTACTCGCGGGACGGGCCCGGCGTACCACGCAGCGGTCGCTCTCTGGATTCCCGGATGCCGACCTGTTATCGTACTGGCCTGCCCGCTCTGTCGCATCCACACTTCCTCTTCCAGCTTCATTCTACCTTCAACCGTGCACATCGGAACCGGCGTCACCCTATCCCCATGGGCCCCTATCTTCCAGAATGTTAATTTGAAGAGGGATAAACCTCTCATTTGGTGCAACAGAACCTTCTATCTTCTGATCAACCTATGCCCACAGCATCCACTGTCGTCGTGACACAATACTGTCAATGTAAATACAAATAAACAATCCCTAAGACGGATTTTCGTCTCGAATATGTCAAAGACAATAATAAATCTGAAGCTTTGAATTAATTATTTGTATTTACATTGATATTTATATCACCTTAAAAACAGGAATGTTCCAATATGTCCATTGCCGAGGTGCTATTCCGCTACATGGAGAGCCTTGGCAGTAGTGGCAATGTTCTATGGAACACAGAAGCTGAATTAAAGTTTGTGACGTGAAGGAAATAGTGCTTAGAGTATTCCGAGGCTATGGATGCAGTGGCCTAGCGGTAAGACGTCTGCCTAGTAAGCATGGAGATCCGGGTTCGATTCCCGGTCGCATCAGAAATTTTAACTCAGTGCTTCAGATTTATCATTGTCTTTGACAATATAGTCAGTTTTCAAAGCATTCTAGACCACAGTTGAACAACATAATTATTTCACATTGTTTCCGAATGTGCAACGTTGACTGAAATTTGAAAGGTACTGCAATTATTGTAAAAGTCTAAAAAAAATGTGTTCATGTGCAAATGCTTTCGTGGTTCTTCTCTTAATATTTTCATAATACGCTCTATTCCGATATTGTGCAAATTCAAGTGCCTTTTTTCCCATGCCTCTACCTTCTCGGACGTAGTACCTTTATTCGTTTTTTCCTTTCTGTTGTGTTCTTACATCGCCCGAGAAAGATCTGTAGAAGAAAATCTTTTGCTTGTTGTGAGAAGTTCCAATATAGCCCCTTTTCTCGTTTACTCCGTTCCACCTTTTACAACGATGAAAGATTGTGTAACAAATTTTGTGTTGATTAATATTAGTGATCGAGGCGCATTAATCATGTCGACAGCTGATGTTGTTGCGTCAGGTCAACGTTGAGCCAACTTACGCGGATCTGTATTTAGCGTTATACGATAGAGCGGAGCCATGGACAGAGTTTTAATTTTCGAACAAACGTCAGATTTTATCTCCAGTCATAGACGTATATACAAAAGGCCCGTAAAATTTTAAAGATATGCTAAAATGTATTAGTATGTAAAAATTAAACACGATGAGGATTGTATAAGAACAGTATGCATTGTGTTTAGTAACGAATAAAATGTATGCACGCCGATTTTTATGTAGATATAGAAAATAAATTACACTCGTGGGGCGCGTCGCTTGATAGTTCAAATGTTGAAATGTTTGTGAAGCTTATGGGACTTAACTGCGGGTATCATCAGCCCCTAAACTTACAAACAAATTATGAACTAACTTAAAGACAATACAAACATCCATGCCGAGGGAGGATTCGAAACTCCGACGCGGGAGGCTGCGCGATCCGCAATGTGGCGCTCCAGACCGCTCGGCTACACCCGCGCGGCCGCTCGTAAGTGAATAAAAATGGTAGCAACAGGAGGCGACTCCAGAATTCGGACAGTTCAGTGACATCAGTATATTAAGATAGGCAACCTCGTAATTCTGTGTGGAACTGTTACATCAAACAAAACTTTTCTTCCTGCAGGACAAAACATACAAAAAGAGAGAAAACATCGAAAAGAAACAACATTTAAATAATTAGACCAGCCTTTAAAGGCAGTGCATATTGCGTGGATGTACTCAAAATATCCGTTAGCCATAAATACAATAGACTCTGCCCAGATCAGAGGCGACACAAACACTAAAGCCAGGACGTTGTGTTCTTCGTGCCTATCGTCAGAGTGCGAACCGTTGTATATTTCGTAAAATCGTAACCCTATGCGATTGCTTTACCTTAATTGTAAAAACCTGGTCGGTAGAAATGGGAAGTTAATGTCGTTCTACGTGAAGATTTACCAAGATCGAACATGGCGACTATTTCTGGACACTAGACAATACGTTTCCTCCTAAGAACTGGATGCAACTCGCTCACGCTAGTTTAGTTAACGCGAGTTTCGCACCGCAGATTTTTTTTTTTCTTTCTCCTGCAAAACTAGTGACGTGTTACCAACCTGAGCTAGAGTACTGTTTGCGTTCGTTCCGGCCCGCAAGGTCCGGTTTCACGGCTGTTAGGGTGGAGGCCTGCCGTAGCTGCAATTCTACAGAAAGGGCGGAAACAAATGTTCTTCTGCGAATGAGACGTTGGCTCTCCGGATTATAGTTTGACTCCAACAGCCTTTTAAACTGTTCACCATCTTATCAATTTATGCTATTGCTAATTCCAGGACCAGGAAAATTATTTCAACTCCACGAGACGATGGTCCCCTGGTCAGGCAAGCAGATAGTGACACTAGATTGTCGGGGCAAATTAGTTTCATAGGATTTAATTGGCGATTAATGTGATAAAGTTTATGGATATTAATCGGACCGAAGTGTGTAATACACCAAAGGAATAGTCATTTTTCAAATTATTTCAACACGTCGTCAGAAAAGTGGGAATTGTTTTATACTCGCTTTCTTTGTCGTAAAGCCTGGCAATGTTGTTCATGACGCCTTTGTGCTAATTTGAAAAAAGTTTTAGCTCTACGTTCATAGTGCAGGCAGGGATCTGACAGTTGCGCAAACAACCGCTGATGGCAAGTTTGTTTCTGTGGCCGTCTACCGCAGCAAGCGTCGAATTATTTGTTTTGGAAATGAAGACGCCGTTTTCCTGGTGCTATTTATATTTTCAGACCCGTCTCGCCCTCTTTTAGTCCACGATATCAGTTTATTGCATTACGGTTTATCGTCTTAAAGGTTTGGTCTTCGTTGCTTCTCCCACTTGCTCACATGCCGAAGTCGCATAACTCCTCCATTTAGACAATGTTTTTGTGCATTTATTCGGATTTTGAATGTGTTAAATTTATGGGCACCGGTACGTATGGGCGGATTTCGTCACTTCAGCATCCACGGACAACTCTCTAGGACTTGAGAACAGCTCAGCAGAAAGAATAGCCATTACAGCCTCAACAGGAAATCATCATTCACAGCGTGCACATTCCTTTTCGCCCTTTATTGCTTAGTGGTCACGCTCCATAACTAAGCACATTAACCAGTTGTCGGAATGTCTCAGCAAATCGGTTACGTTGTGCCTATGTAGCCGCGGCTGTTTAGGTGCGCGTGCTGGAGCGCCGTGTTGCGGTGCGCGCGGCCGGCCGCCGTCGGGGGTTCGATTCCCCCCCCCCCCCCTCCCCTCGGGCGTTGATGTTTGTGTAGCCTTTAGTGTAAGGTAGATCATAAGTAGTTCGTAAGTTTAGGGACTGATGACCCCGCAGTTAAGTCCGTTAAGCTTTACAAACTTTGAACATTTGTGCCTATGTATGATTCATTTCTACATCAGGGGTCCGTTGATGTTCAGTCTCCAGCGGGAAATCGAACCGCGAGCGTAAGAGGACATAACCGACAGGGGGCGCTGTTTCCGTAGCGTGCGACTTGTGGGAATTTGGGGCGGTAAATATGTGTCGGGATAGCTGAGTGGTTAATTAGAGTGAAACGTATGTGTTCAAATACAATAAAATTTATTACAAAACTGTGTGTGTGTGTGTGTGTGTGTGTGTGTGTGTGTGTGTGTGTGTGTGTGTTTTGTCTCTTAATAAGTTCGGTAGTAGCTCAAAGTAGAAATCGTTGATTTGTCAATCAAGCACTTCATTAATTAGAGTACAGACCACTTTTTAACAAGTGTGTGGTACAGAATATAAATGTGATCATGCGTGGAACGACAGACGATGTGTAACAGTGAATGACAGCATCAGAATAGCCTGTGCGGATATAGCACAGAGTGAAAACGCTTATGTTGTCAATTACCAAATACGTTAAAGTCTAGATCAGGAGTTTAAATTAAAACTGAAAAAACAAAATGAATATACGTCCTGGTACGATCTCAGCAGAGTTTGTGTGTTCAGACACATACTGAGAACAAGACTTAATTTCATTAACATACAAATTATTATGTTTTCAGCAAGTTGTGCATTTAATTTTCGTTTTTGAAGAGTTTTCCACAACTGACTAATTATAGCTGCCTGACAAGATATGCTTCGTTACAGTGGCAAATAGAACTCTGAGAATAAGTTGTTAGTCGAAACTGTGAAACTTGAATAAATAAGATCTCGAGCAGGGGTCCTTCCTGTTAGTGAAGTCGAAAATAAATCAGTTGAAATTCACTCACCTCTTTGCGACGTCAGTCAGCACATCCGAATTATACGTTAAGCAAATAGTGATTTGCGAGAGCAAGGTCGATATTAAATTCTTAATGTGATAAGATCGGCAACCGACATCAATAAAAATAAGAACAAAGTAGTTGACCCGTCCGAATAATTCGCACACTATCCTGATCAGTCACAGATAGGTAAGATAGTAACGGAGAAAAGACAGATGCAAGTACAAATGTACAAAAGATAATAGACATTGAATAAGAGTAACAAATATTACTCTCATTGTAAAAAATATATTTAAAATTAAATAGGATATTGTTAATTGTGAAACATACAAAAATCAGATATTGACTTTTCATGTTTATTTTTTGAACGTTGTTTACTTTAAAAAATTTCCTTAAAAACAGTTTTAGTAGTTACGTGATCGTTTACTTTTTGGTTGTCTTCCGCACAAACTAAATATCACTGAATGAGCAAACTCGTGAAAAAGCCACGTATAACTGTCGATGGGAAAATTCAGGTTCTGACAACTATAACCTGCCCTTTGAAGAGTGTGACCTTGTGCTTCATTTATAGTCATAGCGAAGGTTACTTTTATTGGGAATTATTATTTCGAAAGGCTTGGTTTGATCAGAAGCTGTGAGGTTAGTGCGTAAAGAATCGAAACATCATTTACGATCCTTCGCCGGGTATCAACATAAATGGTACGAACAGTACAATATTTATTTTTTCAAAATAAAGTTTTCTTTTGTGAAAACAATAACGTTTTACTATGTGTATTTTTCGTCATTAGTGGAGAACGAAACCTTACCTCAATCATTGATTTTAGATAAGTAACACGGGACATATGACGTCCCCACTAAACACTGATGAGAAATAATACATATGATTTTTGAAATCAAGCAAAAAGCTCAGAGTGTTAAATATTGTTTTTAACACTAACAATGCGCCAGTAATGTTTCTTGCATTAATTATTGCGATCCGTTCTGCTCAAAAATCTAAAAACTGTATCTAAATTCATCTGCACTTTGACAGAATAATTCTACACTTGACAAGGTGCATTGTGTGACCATAACATAGGGGAGATGAAAAATATATCCTTGTAGGACCTAACAATTATTATTTTAAATACGAGTTTCATGTATTAGACAGATGACCTATGTAGTTAGAATTAACAATGACAAAATAATCTTGTAATTACATGAACGAGTGATCCTACTTAACAATGTGCAGTGTCGCGAAGAAATCAAACAAAACATACCTTTCTCAAGTGCGAAACAAATCCATGAAAATTCATCAATAATAATTCCCAGTCAATTACAAATCATACGTTCTCCCATTCATCTGTAACTCAATCCAGATATATTGCTGTAGCAGTCGATCTGCATACCAGACTGCTCACTCAGACAGCCAATACTGTCCTCTCCGAAGACTCAACATCGACCACTTTTCAGCTCTGTCACAGTTACCCGTGCAACCAACGATTATTGCCTGCACTCTCCCAAACATATGCTCTTTCCAAGGATCAAATCACTTTCTGAGCAGTGGTAACCCTTAGAGACCCTTACCCCGAAACGTAAAATCTGTCCTGGTCCAGCCCAAGTTCTCATTTGTTGCCATTTAACTAGACTGCCGGAAATAAAAATTACAACACCTTTCCAATTCACTGAGGATTTTCTGTTGAAGCTGTCAGTATGGAATAGATACAGAAATTCCAGTAACAGATGATATACTGGCACTTCGTAGTTGTAGACTCCACTTGCAGCAATATAGGCGCAGATTCTGGCGTCCATCATAAAGATAGAAAGTCCTCCCGCTGGCTACATTACTCCACGCCTGCTCCACCACTTGACATAGTTCTACATCTACATGGGGTACTCTGCAAATCACATTGAAGTGCTTGGGGTTCATCGAACCGGTTTAATGATACTTCTCTACCACTCCATTCTCTAATAGCTCGCGGGAAAAATGAACACCTAAATCTTTCCGTTTTCGTTCTGATTTCTCGTATTTTCTTATGATGATCATGTCTTCCTACGTAGGTGGGTGTTCGCAAGTTATTTTCGCATTCGGAAGAGAAAGATAGTGAAAGAAATTTCGCAAACAGATCTCGTCATAACAAATGACGCTTTTTTTAAAAATTATTTCCACCCCAACTCGTGCATCACTTCCGTGATTCTCTCCCCTGTATCGCGATAATACAAAACAAGCTGCTCTTCTGTTTTCTACATTGTCTTGTCAGTCCCTGATGTGGATCCCACAATGCGCTGCAATACTCCAAAATAGGACGCACAAGTGTTGTGTAGGCAGTTTAATTTTTCAAGTGTAGTCAATGTAGTGAAATAATTAATAATTTCGCTGCTATATTTGTATGACTGAACATATTATAGTCTGTGCATCACGGCTGGAAGGAAAACTTGGAGTCAACTGTATCGGTCGTCATGTGAATCTTTAATTCAGCGCAATGTTCCTAGTGATTGGAAAAAAAAAGCGCAGGTGACTCCCGTTTATAAGAAAGGAAAGAGAACTGACCCATATAATTACAGGCCAATATCGTTGACATCAGATTCATGTAGAATTTTGGAGCATATTCTCAGTTCGAATATAGTAAATTTCCTTGAGACGGGAAAGCTCTTTTCTTTTACGAACCAACACGGGTTTAGGAAACATCGTTCATGTGAAACTCGGCTTGCCCTTTTCTCACATGACATCTTGCGAGCCATGGATGAAGGGCAACAGGCGGATTATGATTTTCTCGACTTCAAAAAGGCGTTCGACGCGGTGCCACACTGATGACTGCTAACGAAGATACGAGCTTATGGAATAGGTACACAGATTTGTGACTGGCTGGAAGACCTCCTAAGTAATAGAACGCAGTACGTTGTTCTCGACGGCGAGTGTTCATCAGAGACGAATGTATCGTCAGGCGTGCCCCAGGACCGCTATTATTTTCTATCTATATAAATGATCTGATGGACAGAGTAAGTTGTAATTTGCGGCTGTTTGCTGATGATGCTGTGGTGTATGGGAGGGTGTCGTCTGTAACTGACTGTAATAGCATACAGGTTGACTTAGACAAAATTTCTAGTTGGTGCGAAGAATGGCAGTTAGCTCTCAATGTGAGAAAAAAAAAAAAAGTACGATGGTGCCCATGAGTAGGAAAAACAATCCCATAATATTCGAATCAGCATTAGTAGTGAGCTTCTTGATGCTGTCACGTCGTTCAAATATCTAGGCGTGACATTGCAGAACGATATGAAATGGGACGAACATGTAAGGACAGTTGTAAGACGGACAGCCGACTTCGGTTTATTGGGAGAATTTTGGGAAAATCTACTTCATCTGTAAAAGAGATCTCGTATAAAACGCTTGTACGGCCATGTCTTGAGTATTGCTGAAGTATTTGGGACCCGCAGAAGATCAGTTTAAAGGAAGACGTAGAAGCAGTTCAGAGGCGAGCAGCTAGGTTTGTTACTGGTAGGTTCGACCAATGCGCGAGTGTCACGGAAATGGTCCGGCATCTCAATTGGGGATCGCTGGAAGAAAGACGACTTTCTTTTCGTGAATTTCTGTTGAGGAAATTTGGAGGGTCGGAATTTGAAGTTGAGTGTAGTACGACCTTGCTGCCGCCTGCTTACATTTCGCGTAGTGATCACAATGACAAGATAATAGAAATTAGGGCTCGTACGGAGGCATTGAGGCATTTTTTTCCCTCGTTGTATTTGGGTATGGAATAGGAAAGGAAATCCCTCGTAGTGGTACAGTGTACCCTCCGCCACGCACCTCACGGTAGATTGCGGAGTATGTATGTTGATGCAGAAATTGCACCTCGTCTTTCCAGGTATAGTAATTTGTCCGCTCTGTTTTTCAGCGTGCTAGAGCAGCGGGTCGTTCCGTCACGCTATGCTCCTCGCTGCCCTCGTTAAAATGCATATAATTAATTAGGGAGGGTGGTGCACGCTAGGCCAGCACGCGGCGCCGTTTTTTTTGGCGCTCACGTGAGTCAGTGTGAGGTGCCGGCCGTGGCCTTGGGCTGGGCCGCACGTGAAGTCGTGACACTGATAGGCAGGTCGAGGACCAGCGCGGCAGCACGCTGCCACACACAAACACACACGCTGCCTCCTCTCTACTCCACTTTCTTTCCTGCCGCCGCGCCACAGGGGTTTTATTTTGAGCGGCGTCGTCGCTCGGACAGACGCGCCTCGCCGCACCGCGCCGCTTCTAACCGCATGCGCTCGTAAAGTTATTTCCACGCTTAGCTTTACAACCGTCCTGGCCTACACTGCCCGCCCGAGTACACAGAAATAGAAGCGCGGCTCGTATGGTGACTTAAGAGACAAAGTTGTGACATAAAAATAGGGTATTAAGGGTGTACGAGAACTACAAAGTTTTAGCGCAGAGAAGATAGGCCTGAGATTTGATGAAGGGAAGACCAAGTTTAAATTTAAATTCAGTAACCCTGAGACGGTTATTCGTCTCGAATATGTCTAAGACGTTACGGATAAAGGAGAAGGAATGAATTATAATTTATGTGGCCGGGAATCGAACCCGGACCTCCATGCCTACTAGGCAGACGTCTTACCGTTAGACCACCACAACATAGACAAAACATTATGTAAGACAAAATTAAAGGTAAAGCAGTAAATTTAATATCTACTTGACATCAGTGTGTCAACAGATCAGGTAGACGTCTTCGTAGCTATACTGTGCATAGTTGCCATATGTATTTGTGAGACAGTTACATAATGTAGGTAATTCAATCTATATTTTGGACGATGGCTTCCGTAGTCTGGTGACACATACGTAAGTTATCTATGTTTTATTTTTAGTTTGCCACCACATTTTTTACCATTTTAATGTTCATTCCAATGTACTTTATAATGTCAATGTCGGAAAAAAAAGCCTTCTGGAAATGTATAAAGAAAAAGAGCACAATTAGTGGCTGAAAATGAGAAACAGGCAGCAGCAATAAAGAAATTCTTTCGTACTCCTGAAATGGAAATGAAAACGTAGAACCAGAGAATGAGGAAACCAGCAAGAAATCAACAAATATTCCAGAAGATAACAACGCAGTACAGGTAAATAGGCTTACATCACGTAACGTATTTTTGTTTTATTACGTTTAATAGAGGTGTTTACACACGTAGCGTCTTAGCAGGCTGGGGTGGGTACGGTGGTGGCCTCTCAGATAAGCGGCGAACTTCAGGCTCAAAGAAAGTGCTTTCCCCATTAATATAAGTAGCAATAATTACATTCTATACCAACACTGATGCTTGATACATGTACCAAAGCGATACGATTTTTACTCGTTGGATGTGTATTAACCAACTTTAGCTGTATTTCAAGCATTCATCTATTAAGTAGATGGCCTCCACAGTCTAGAGGTTAAAGCGTTGGACTCATGTGTACGTGCTCCTGGGTTCAAACCCCGGACTTTCCGCTTTTCAACGGCAGGAAAACTGGGGACTCGGATAAATAAAGATATGACGGTCACTTGGCCTGCAAAGCTCCTAATACGCGGGTAGTGACACAACCGGCTGATCGGCGTTCTGTTACCCAGGTGAATGAATTTTTACCACTCGCTATCAGATGGCGTTGGAGCAGGCCCAGGATCTATTGATCTGCCGTGACAGTGATTATTATTATTATTATTATTATTATTATTAGTAGTAGTAGTAGTAGTAGTAGATACTAGAATTCTGAAGAGTTAACATACCCCCGTGGAGTTTCGCTATCATAAATTTTGCAATAGACCCATTATGTCATAAACATATCGTAAATAAGTAACATATACCAGTGTAAGACTATATAGATTGTTTCTATCCAATACGATTAACGTGACTTAAAAAGTGTTCGGGCTTCGGCAGCTAATTTGAATGCATTCGCATCTATTTTATGAATGCGCTGATTCTTGATGATTTTCACAACACAAAGTTGTTAATGAATACGGAGAGAATTTAATTATGTACAGTTAGCAAAAGAAAAAAAAACGAGGCCATTCTTAGATTCTGTAATAATCGCCCCGTTTTTTGATTTCCTCACTGTTCATTTTCACAATGTACACGGAATGAGTAGATTCAATATTTATAAGCTTATCATTTGTGTATAATGCTGTAAGAAATATATTTTGTATGTTCTTTCGTTCATATATGTGTTCTCTTTCGCAGTTAACAAGGTTGTCTATGGATATATGTGTAAATAAATGCTGTATAGCACATCAATCTTAATTTTATATAAATCGTTGTTTCCTGAATCGTTCTATAAATTTCTAATCAGTGAATATTCTGCATGCTCATGTGTAAATAGTTTTGTATATCGTTCGTTAAAACTTACTCTGTGTATTTAACTGACAGAAGTTAAGATCGTACTCAGTTTGAGAATTGATTCTTATAGTTATAGTTACAGAGTTAAAGGAGTTATCCTTTAAAAGCAGCTATCTGTAAGGTAGCACAGCAAATATAAAGTCAGTAATATTAATGGGTTGTAGGGGGCTGCCCGGGTGATATTTTCCCCTTCCGCCGGCCCTGCATGGAAGTATTTAATTTTTATAAAAATCGTATGTGTCTGTAAAATATAGGAAGTATTTGCAGGCTTCACATCAAGTAGTCAGAAAATCATTGTGTAGAAAAATGTGAATTCCAGTATTATAAAAGCTAAATTGTGTTGTTTCTATTGGCAGAGCCGTTAAAACAATATAGTTGCATTTCGCATTATAAACCTTTGCTGTTGCTGCTGTAACTAGCGAGAATACCAACAGAATAATGGACTCTCAGAATTTAATGATTTATTTATTGTAAGTCATAATTTAGTGAATTACTTTTCTGACTCGGGTAGATAAGCAGAACAAATGTATTATACTGTCATAGAACAATTTACGGAATGAAACTTGGCCGCTATTAGTATAATTAACATCCAGTTCATTCACGGATAGACTAAAAAACAATTGTTGATGGGGACTCAAATTGAGACAGGCCTAGAAGAGTGTGGGCAGCAGGGCTAAGAAGTTGAGACTGGCATCTGTGTCACGTTACGTTAAAAGTATACCTCTGCAGCTCTGATCCGCATGTAATTTTTCATGTCGTTCAACATTGCCTCTGATTATTCCTGTCTAACAATACCTCCGTTCCTCAGCAATTGTCAACCATTGAGTATATACAGCGTCCACGGACATAAAAGAAAAAATTTAAGTAAAATTATTTCGGAGAAAGTACAATAATTTATACAAAATTTTAACTTCACAGTTAAAAATGGCCAAACGTATGTGAAATGCAAAATACTCTTCGGACATAATGCCTACTCTAATGTAACAGTGAAACAATTAACGTTTAAACTTGTCCGAATAGGACAATACGACGTAGCTTACTAATAACACGAAAGTACGGTAAGCAGTAAGTAGTGTGATCGCTTAACTTCCTTACCCTGCGGTAATGAAGTTAACTGGTTATGGTTACAGTGCTTGTCGAAACAAAGGACACCATTGGTTGACAACAGCCGTAAATGTAAGAATACGAAATATTCAAACATATAGACTGTTCTAGGTCATTAAAATTCAGTGGCGAAGTTGAAAATCTGTGTTAGTCTGGGATTCTAAAGCGTATTTCCCACTTAACGAATTGGGCTATCTACACACGCTTCTCGTCCTGCGCAAATTCTCAATATATCGCACACTGCGATGGTGGAGCTCCCTTCCGCACGTATTCAACTGTGTTATCGCAAGGGATCCCTGGCGTATTTGTGTATCTCCACACAAATTTTCGTTTACCTGTTGGCGACACACGGTTATAGCTATGGTGTCTGTTCTTTCGGAAGAAAAGACGACACATATAAAGTTCTCGTGGAGCCAACAGTTTTGTAATGGTGGGAAATGGGAAGAACGGGGATTTGGGTTAAAAACTATAGAGGGCGGTGGGCACAATTTCAGTTGTTTCTAATGATTTTATGAAGTGGTTACGCGGCGATTAAGTAGCTTGAACAGGGCAAACTAATGTGCGAAACTGCATCAAATGAGTCTTCGGAGTGTGTACGAACTAAGTATTAAGAAAATTTTGTAAGGATGGTATAAATCTTAACGGTGTCAAGGATCAATTATTTCTTAGAAATAGTGTTAACCGATTGTGACACTCCTGAGTGGGAAAAGGAGTTTTGACCCACTTTAGGTTACGGTACTACTAAAACTGAACGAGGGCCTTTGCGGTCGCGTTTTGACGGCTCGAAATTTAAAAGAAAATAAAGGTTTAACTATTCATCTGACACGAAAAAAGAATAAACGAATTTGTAGAAAAGAAACGCTTGTTTCTTCATATGTCGCATCGTTTCAGATATATAAATTCAGATGCCCTGAGACGGTTTTTCGTTTCAAATATGTCCAAGAGATTAAAGATAATGAAGAAGCAATGAATTAAAATTTGTAATGCGGCCGGGAATCGAACCCGGACTTCCATGCTTACTAGGCACACGTCTTACCGTTAGACCACCACACCACTAACGATTAATGCGCCTTGAAATAGTCTAAGTACGACTTCCCTCCACGTCAAACTTAATTCAGCTTCTGTGTTCCATAGATAATTGGGGACGAAAAACCGTGTCAGGGTATCTGAATTTATATTGATAATTACATCACCTTAACAGGAATGTTCTAATATGTCCATTGCCGAGGTGCTATTCCGCTGCCTGGAGAGCCTTGGCAGTAGTGGCAATTATTTATGGAACACAAAAGCTGAATTAAAGTTTGTGGAGGGAAGTCGTACTTAACTATTCCAAGGCGCCTTAATTGTTAGTGGTGTGGTGGTCTAACGGTAAGACGTGTGCCTAGTAAGCATGGAGGTCCGGGTTGATTCCCGGCTGCATCATTAATTTTAATTCATTGCTTCTTAATTTTCTTTAACGTTTCAGATATGTTTGGAAAAAAAAGAAAAAAAATAGCGTCCATTTGACTGTAACGTGTTGCCACTATTTAATTTCACAGACGTTGTTGGCCGCCAGCGATCAGAACTCCCTTTTTCAAATGCTTCGGATAATTAAATAGGTTACTAACAGTAAAAATAGGCCGTCTGTGATGGCCTTTTGACCGGAAATTTAATTGCAAATAACGCCTTAACCGTTTAACTAAAACGAAAATTGAATACACAAAACGATAATTGAATACACATATTTGAAAAGGAAAAAATCTCTAAAATTTTGCTCTGTTATTTCCATAACTTCCGACGTGTGAGATATTTGCAAAAGTAACGGCGATTTGACACTGTGACTTCATTTTATGGAAACCGTTACAGGCAAATAAAATTGAAGGACGAACTACCACGGCAAGAAATGTGATATTTTAAAAGGAAAAAGATAGTGAAAATGTGGGAGAGATACTACTATAATAGTTCGAGGTAAAAGTTCAAAACTAGTGTGTTTGTCAAGGCTAAACTCAAAATATCAAATAATGTTGGCTGTTTTTTTTTTTTTTTTTTTTTTTTTTTTTTTTTTTTTTTTTTTTTAAATATGGTCTGAGAATATTACGTGTTAAGTGTATAGATATTATCACAATACTAGAGTTGTAATCGTATAGTTAGTAATTTTTATTACTTTAATTATATTTGTCCAAAATGTTTGTGGAAAAAAAAAAAAAGAAAAATACAGGAAAACCGAAAGTGGGTGGTACAATAGGGCAGTGCGATTTTTACCTCGATGAATTGGTGGTGTGTCTTCCGGAGTGGTGGCTGAAGGTACCTAATGGCTTTCGTAGGAGTCACATCCACATCCGCAGCTGCAATTTCCGCCGGCAGAGGCTCCTGTGCGCAATTTCCGGTGCCATTTCGGAGCACAATGCGCCGACTTCGCTACTCCCACGCGGAGTGCGGAGACACGGGGAGGAGGACCTCTGGGGACTTCACGCCGGCTGTCGGCACCGTCTCCTTCCCAGGACACACACACACACACACACACACACACACACACACACACACGAGGTATGGAGCGATGCTTCCAGATCCGCCACTGCGCCTCGTTGCTTATGCATTCCTCTTCCCTTTACGATCTCTCCGGATGGGAAATGTTCTATTCCTGAAATGGTATTGCGAGCGTGGTTACGTGCTGTGGTCTCAATTAGGTGTGCATGTAACTGGGCCGCTAATTCGGAGCGTATGAATCGTAGAAATAGATACGTTCGGAACCGTCACAGACATTTGTCGAATTACTTCGGGAACATCGGCTAACATAAACACTGTTGGGGAGTCTCCTATCTATCGTCAATTTCATAACAGCCAGTGCAGTTACCTTTAAGTTCTCCTGAATGTGAACGTTTTCTTAAAATAGGTTTAAGTTGTTGGTCGAGCTTTATTGTGTAAGAAAATAGATGCGAATCACTAATAATGACAAGACTAATAACGGTAGATACTGGTAGAGCCCACAGCGGATAGATAGCATCTGTACATATTTGTCACTCAATACCAATGTAGACATTGCGAGATTGTTGCGAATTAATTCTGTGTAAAGGTAAAAAGATAAAGCAGTCAACAATCCGAAGATTGATTTGAACACCACAGTGCTTTACTAGGCATGGTCCTGTTTGGAGGTGGTATGCCGTTGCCTTCCTCCGACCTTCGAACTGACTTACCCAGCCAGTTATAGGGGGACCTACAGTTGGGCTCAGAACCACGGTGCTACTTGGTGTTTTTCACATGAGCAATACTGCCAGAGGTGAAACAATTGGAAAGTGACAGATAAAAATCCTAGGACCTAGCGGGGATCGAACCCGCGAGCTTTGGATTTTTAGTCTGGCACTCTACCACTGTGCAACCGAGGCGCATAATTCTGTGTAAGGTTATAAATTTAGTGTTGCATGGAAACTGTTTCAGCAAACACACTGATGCGCATCTCATTTTACGAAGTTTGCGCCTAACTTCCAGGATCCAAAGGGAGAACAAATGTTCTTAGGGGTGTAAGGTAAAAAGGTAATAAATTCATAATGACAAAAGAATAATTGTTTCACGTGTCTCGTGTAAATGAATGATCGTCATTGAAGAAAACTAAATCGGAGGGGAGCTAGCGTCGAAAGGAATCCAGGAAGCCTCGAAAGTCCAGTACCAAGCGGCTGTGAAGGGCTGCGGATGTGTCGAAAACGAAAGGAAAGGGCAGAATGCGTGAAGTGACAAGCCACCGTTCTGCCTCGTGATTTATGTATTCTGTATCCATTACACTACTCTTAGTACTGAAGAGATTGTTATTTATATTACGTATTAATATTTACTATTTTGAACTCAGCATTTTCGCAAAAAATCTTCATCGCGGACGCAAACTGAGCGCACAACTTGTATTGCTTACTTTTCTGGTTTTACATTATGTATTTCTTTTCCTTTTGCGACTTAAATGATACAGTATGTCCATTTTTTCTCATGGATACCTAATTACTTGTTTTGTCGACCAATGCTCATTCGCCCCTACATATAATATATATATTACTTCAGTCCGCGTTGCAATATATTCATGACTGCGTCACAATTTCAAAGCTCCCACTAGTCCTCTTAGTTTCCTGTTAAAGCTCGGACCTCGCGGTTTTCTGGGTTCCATACCTGTATCAGTAACAGCATAATCCCTGCAGAATCAATTCGTCTATTCATTTGTTAGTATATTTTAATATACTCAAAGGGGTTGAGGTGTCAAACTGAAACTTATCGGGTACCAAGTTCGTTTGGCGGTGCGAAAAATCTAAGATTCTCACTCATTGCAATTTCACATGTTTACATACTCGACAAACCCCCTCATCAAAACCTATGAGAGTACGCTTGCTTTCCCTGGACTTAAAATTACATTTGCCATGAAATGTTTCACAGCAAATGAAAGAAAAAATAGATAATTAACAATTTGTAGACTATCAAATATATTTCTTGCCTTATGTTGCCGTCTGTCTGCCCTCCTGGGTGTTAATACCTTTTAGGAACAGTTAGAGGTATCAGTTTGAAGTTTATGTCAAATGATAAGATGCAAATAATATCAGTTAAAAGCAATGCAGTCAAAAGGTATTTCCATAAATGTCCCTTTTTTATTTTATTTTCGCAAACGGTGATGTGTAGATCAAATATCTATGTATATAATTCAATTTGAAGTAAACCTCCTCTGAAACTTCCTGACAGATTAAAATTGTGTGCCGGAACCGGGACTCGAAACTGGGACCTTTTGCCTTTCACGGGTAAGCGCTCTACCAATGAGCTATCCCAACACGACTCACGGTACCACCCCACAACTTCAATTCTGCCAGTACCTCGCCTCCTACTTTCCAAACTTCACAGAAGTTTTCCTGCTAGCACTCTTGGAGTCAAAGTTTCATTCTGGAAACATCCCTTAGGCTGTGGCTAAGCCATGTCTCCACTATATCCTTTCTTCCAGGAGGGCTAGTCTTGCAAGGTTCCAGGAGAGCGTCTGTGAAATTTGGAAAGTAGGAGGCGAGGTTTTGGCAGAATTGAAGCTGTGGGGCCGGCACCGTGAGTCGTGTTGGGATAGCTCATTGGTATAGCGCTTACCCGTGAAAGGCAAAAGGTCGCAGTTTCGAGTCCCGGTTCCGGCACACAATTTTAATCTGCCAGGAAGTTTCATATCAACGCACACTCCACTGCAGAGTGAAAGTTTCATTCTGTTATAGTGCTACTCACAGTTGCCCTTTTTTTCTTTTATTTTCATATGACATTGCGAGACGTGTGGTACCCCAAAAGTTCGTCAGTCAGTGTTACATTAAGCTTTTTGATAAGAACGCGTGCATTGCAACAGCCAGCTTATAGACGACGTTGAAATCAGGAGCAGAAGTGCGGAAGAGGTAGTCACAGTTGCAGGGTCAGTGGCGTCAAGTTGCGCAGGGGAACCTGAGAGCTGGTTCGTCTTTCTTCAGGCAGCATTTCACTCCAGGCTCCTGCTCAACAACTCAAACTGCTTCAATGGGTCTCGGTGACTAATTTGACACAATTACTTTTACAACGTAGGAAACAGCTGCAGTACCTCACAACAAAAACGACGGATAATTAAACAGTTTTTTTCCCCACGCTATTCGCGATTCGAACAGGTATTAGGACACCGCTTCACGCTGTAAGCTCGCTTTACATACAGAGAAGTTGATGTAAATGCACTTAAAAAGCCATTCAGGGCAGCTTCATATGAATCGCAAATAACGTGTTCCGTGCAGCTCTGTAACTGGTACTTATGTAAGTTATTTTGGTCAATTAATTCACCTCACAAGGAGACCATATGGATAACGGATTTTAGAATTGCTTTATGATACGTGAAGTTCAAAACTTTAAGAATCAGCCAAAGACCATTCGACGCAACTCTTAAAAATTTTCGGGATAATCGACTTTGAACTTTTGCAACTACACGTTAAGTACTAATAATGAAAACAGTTGTAGTATGTGTCGGTGTAACTCAGGTACTAGCTTTCTGTCCTCATAACCATAGAGTCGGTAGTGGAATTCTGTTGTATAAAACATTTTGGGATCTCTGAATCCACGCGTTGCGACAGTTTTTGTTTATGTGTATATAGACGAGCTGAACATCTTGTAGTCACATAAAATAATGGAGATGACGATCCAAAAACGGCGTCGTAGCTCTTCACAAACTGATCAATCAAAGACTACCGTCGTCAAGTAATAGTTTTGCCAATTCTGAAAAAAATGTAACTTGGTTTTTTGATTGAAACCATCATTATCAACGTTTCATATAATATAGAAAATTACGAATGAACAAAAATACGTACATTTTTCGGAAAAATTATATTAGATGTTAAAACTGTATATTCGAACACAACAAGAATAAAAAATGTAACTGCAGGATTCGCATTGTTATAATGCTACAATGCTACCACCGAAGCTACGCCGATAGATCCTGAAAGTGTTATGGTTATTGGTATTAGGTGTACTTGCAAAAACTTCAAACCCTGTGTTCTAGAGATTTTTTGGGATATGAGTCGAATGGCTTTGGCTGATTATTTGTGTTCTGAACTTCACGTACCGTAAATATAAAAAAAGTTTCTAAAATTATATACCCATGTGGTCTCCTTGAGTTAACATAGCTACGTTTGGGGGGGGGGGGGGGGGGGGGAGCGAGCGAGGTATTGGAGTTTCCTTTTCAGGTGTCTCCGGGACTGAAATAGAGATACACAGCATCAAACATTCTAAATGGACAAACTTCACGCAGAATGCAAAGGCCAGCCTGCTCCCTTGTTCTGGCCACTATAGGGCACATGTGGGACTATTTGAAACCCACATGTCGCCTGTTGACTCTGTATATCATTTGGAAGTGGTCTTACAAATTTGTCGACAACTCTGCCTCAGCACGACGGACGTGTAGTCAACTGGAAGCTAGATTGTGTTGCGTTTTGTGTTGAAGTACAAGATAGTCCATAGTTCAATATATGTCGACTTCGATTAAATGCATTTGTTTACCTATTTTGAGCATGTGTGCTGCAGATCCACTGTTTTCATCCAAAATTTTATTTACTGCTAAGGCAGCGTTCACAAGAGACTGTGTTGTGAATTTTGCACGAACAGAATGAATATGCAGGTATACGAGGGGTGATCAAATGGAAAAGTAAGAAACGTCTTAACAACCGAACCGGTTAGAATTCGAATGTGCCGCTTTGGGGTAAGTAGTGCGACATTTACGAACGTGAAGTATGCGCGTCACCCTCCCCCCCCCCCCACACACACACAAAAGAAAAACAAAAGTTCAAGGCTCTGCCGTCAGCAGGCAAAGTGACACTCACCATCTTCTTCGATGTACGAAGTCCGATATCGAATTACTCGCGCACGGAAAAACCATTAAAAGTGACATGTAGTGTGAGACACTCCGTAGCCTACGAAAGTCGAAGAGCGTGGGATGCTCACTGAGGGAGTGATTGTGCTTCATGATGTACCTGGGCTACAAAAAATGTACTGGCCAAGTTAAGTGGGAGGAGCTTGAGCATCCGCCCTACAGCCCGGACATGTCGCCCTATGGCAGTAGGCGACAGTAGGGAACTGGTTCTTGTCACAGCCAGAGCAATTTTGGGAACAGGCAAACCGTCTCGTTAAATATTGTGATATTTTCAGCCCTCTGGTGATTACTTTTGAATAAAGACTTCAATTATACTCAGTGTCGTTTCGTACTTAATCAACGTATGGGGAGGCGTATTTCACAATTAATAGGAGCATACGTGCTACCATAAATGTTAAATGGGGGTGCTTTATCTGAAATTTGTCACTGTATTGGACGGAGTGCCAATGCAACGACTATGTTCATATCGGCAACCAACGGACGCGCAGTCCATCCCATAAAGGTGTGTTAATCACAGAAAGTAAGCGTTTCTGAATCCACGTTAAAATGAGACTCAAATTACTTGTTCAGAACTTCTTAAAGTATTGCTTTTTTAACAAATAGTACATCTGTGAGATGTAATTTCTTAAACGTTATGCTGAAAGTCACTGGCCGCAGTGGCCGAGGGATCTGCGGCGCGGCAGTCACAGTCTGCACGGCCGCTACGGTCGGGGGTTCGAATCCCCCCTCGGGCATGGATGTTTGTGCCGTCTTTAGTATAACATAGTTCATAAGTAATTTGTAAGTTAAACTTAAGTCCCTTAAGATCAACAAACATTTGAACATTTGCTGAAAGTTGTGCACTAAGGGCACAAGGAACAAACTACTTCCTGTGCCGCCGGCTGTCTTGGTGCTCTTGCCAAGTAGATCCAGTGTTGAAGTTTTTTAACGTGTGCGCAACGAAACTGCGCAGAGGAAGTCTGAGACACTGTGTTGAAATTACGGTCGCGGAGGCACGCGGTTGACGACACGCGCGACCTAAAAAAAACGTGCCGTACGTTCCGTCAATGTGTGGCAAGCTTCCCTTAACGACCCGTCAACACAACATTGCGTCAACCAGCCGAGTATTGTCAAAGAGCCAAGCAAGTAGTCACCGAGGCGGTATGTGTACGTGCCCACCGGATCAGCACGCTCGTTAAAGAGCTCGCGACCGTAACCGGAGAGCCGCTAGCTGCTGGACCGCCAGCACTGACAACTTGTTCGCCGGTGGCAGGGGGTTCATGTCACTCAGCGTTCCTCTGTGGTTTCGGCTTACAAGGAATGCTACATCAGCTTCGGCTGGCTCCACTTGTGACCAGCGCCCTTTGGATGCGTTCACTGTGGCTCTGATGTCGGTGGGTTTTACCGACGACCGGCATCTGCAGAAGACGGTCGTTCGTTTCAAATCAGAACTACACTACGGGCACGATCACAGTGTAGCCGATCTCATCGCCCGAACGGTTGGTTGGTTGGTTGGATGGATGTTTAAGGGGGACCAAACTGCAACGGTCATCAGTCCCCCATTTCACTGTGGGCATAAAAGAGACAGGCTCAGAGTTAAAGTTTAAAGTGAGAGAGGAATCCCATTGAGTCCATAAAACATCTAAAACGACAAGAAACAAATCGAAAGGAGACCATCACACAAGACAGCTTATAAAAAGGAAGCCGATGGCTGTGGCTGGCCGACCATAAAAATAAAATAGGAAAAGTCAACCACTCGGCAGTACAAGGTAATCTCTAATTAAAGAGAATGATAAAAAACCCCTGCTCGAATAAAACGTAAAACGGAATCTGCCATTGTAGCCTCGTTACCTAAAACTTCTGATAAAATAGCAGGGAGGTTAAAATTTCTCCGCAAGGCGGCTAAAACGGGGCAGTCCAACAATATGTGGAAGACTGTCAAATTGGATCCACAGCGACATTGGGGCGGATTCTCACCCCGAAGGAGATGTCCACGGGTGAGCCACGTGTGCCCATTTCGGAGGCGACACAAAACCACCGAGTCCCGGCGAGATTCACCTATTGAGGAGCGCAACGCAGCCGTAGTTTCCTTGACAACCAGAAGCTTGTTGGGCGTGCTCAGGTTGCGCCACTCAGCATCCCAAAGCTGATGTACCCGACGGCGCAACAAGGTACGGAGATCTGAAGCTGGGAGGCCGATCTCTAAGATAGAGGCATTAACTGCCTGTTTGGCAAGCCCATCGGCACGTTCGTTGCCTGGGATGCCGACGTGACCCGGAGACCAATGGAACACCAGTGATCTGCCAGACTGAACAAGGGCAAAAACAGCCACTCGGATGGCCATCACCAATGGCGAACGTGGGTAACACTGTTCCAGAGCGCGTAAGCTGCTCAAGGAGTCACTACAAAGAAGGAAAAACTCACCTGAGCAGGAACGCATATGCTCGAGAGCACGGAAGATGGGCACCAGTTCTGCAGTATGAACACTGCAGCCCTCTGGCAGAGACTGCTGCTCAACGTGGTCACCATGGACGCGGGCAAGGCCAATGCGGCCGTTTACCATCGAGCCGTCCGTATAAACTATGTCGTAGCCGGGGTGCTCAGCAACGACAGCGAGAAACTGGCGACGAAGAGCCTCGGGGGGAACACAGACTCCGGACGGCAATATGAAGTTCAAATTAGTTTTTCTTCGGTCACTCGACTTACGTTGTCACACACTAAATATGGGCTGTGTGGGTGGAACATGTTTAGTGTGTGTGTGTGTGTGTGTGTGTGTGTGTGTGTGTGTGTGTGTGTGTGTGTCAGAGCGAGACACACATGAACAGCGTGAGGTTTATGACACGAGTCCAGGAAGTTCATCTTAGTTACACAACGTAAGGTGGGGTACGGAGTGTGGAGTGAGATGTTAAGAGTGTCTCGCCCACGATGACAGCACGTACGGCGCGTTAGGCAGGTCAGCATAACATTAGTTGCGTGCCTAGGAGACGTTATCTCGAACGCAGTGCCCATATCTCCGTGGCGTCACGAAAGCCTGTTCATACCGCTCGTTGGTGGTGTTGACTTCATTGTGAAGATGGGTTTGATGCACCTTGACTCCACTGTATCGTGTACAAACCTCTTTAAATACTAACAATAACGCTGCCGGAAATAAATATTAGTACACCTGAAAGTTATCCATATAAAAGGGAGTGTTTCTCTTCATCATTGAATGCGTCACTTTTGTTTGTATGACATACAATTCTGTTAAGTGAAAGCTGCTCATAAAATAATTTATTACCAGTAATTGGTTTTGTTCATCTGCACTTGTATCATAATACATCTGACTGAACAGTTATAAAAATGAATAAAGATGACTTTGAGCAACAACAAAATATACAAAATAAAACAAATCCTGATAGTGTAACTTTGATAATAGAATATGCAACTTTACCTCTGGTAAGAAAACACCTGTATCATTACATAAGACTTTGAACAGTACGATGCAAGCGTGGTGCTGAAGAGAGAGATTGACAAATCAGAATGTGACACTTCCTCTTGAAATATTTGTTTCAAGGGTTAACACTGTATGTCTTTCTGGCCTACCTGTCCGCAATGCGGACAATAATAGCAGCATAATGCTTCTTACCTCTAATCTTCATACTGTCAAGGTACATTTCAGATTCAATTATTTTCTTAACATATTTAAACACAGAAAAATTCATTAAGAAATGTGCCAAGTTCATGCTGCGATATACAACTTCATTCTTAGACTGCCTGCAACACTCTCCCTGCTTACACTTCAGAGTCCGGACAACAACCACTACTGCACTGCTACTGCTCAAACGCGGGAACGCGCACCGACCAAAGATGCTCCCCGCGGAGCAAAGATATGAATTGCGGACTACTTCGACCTTACATACCTACCTACCTACCTACCTTTCACACCCTCTTTGTTTTCCCATTCACTCACTTCATTGAAGCAGCCACGTTATTGAGTTATCGTTTGCAATTGCGAAATTAAGGCGTTTATCAGAGCAGCTTCTAGAAAGTCTGTGGTTTGAGTGACAGTTCGAATGGTTTCAAGACGCGAATGTTGAGGCTAGTGAAAGTGACATAGGTTCAAAAATAACCGACGACCACTAATGCAATAGAAGGTACATACTGCATTTGTGCATGCCAGTTCAATTTCTGATCAACATTTATCCAATCGTAGTACTGATACAGTTATGCCTCTGAAACAGTATGTCGTGACTTCTTTAGACACTGTTGTGGATGATGCTTTGTGCATAATAATAGCTGAACAGACTAACTTACACGCACAAGACTTCACAGCTTTTCATCAAAGTTTAGCACCACTTTCAAAGAGTTCGTACTTGGCAGGATACTGCAAGTGATGGGGTAAGACTCTTATTGAAATTCTCGTGCTCTAATGAATTGTTCAGACATCGGAACACAAGATGTACTTTTCAAAATAAAGCACATGCTATATCTATTGAAATAATAAATTCATGTAAGTTTTCTGTACTGCTGCACAAGGGGTAGCATTAGAAAAAAATCTTTTTTTTTCTTTTTCTTTTTGAGTTTAGCGAGACATATTCTCGCGGATTAAAGAATGAGGAAGTTCTGGCATGTCTATCAGAAGAAATTCCTTCTGATGTGGGCTCTTGAGTTTGTCAGCACCACTAATAATGATAATCTGGCTGAAGACAGTGATCCTCATTCACAAGTGCCAAGGCCAGTAATATCCAATTTTGTTTCTGAAAGTGATGATCGTTTTGAAAGTGACTGATTAGTTCCAATTCTGAAGGTAACGTGCCACTAATAAACGGCAAGAGATGACAGTACGAGGCATTCTGTCGATTTTTCAGAGTATGTTGGTGTCAAAGGAAAACTAAAAACTGACGATGGAGGTATGCCTGCAGTTGATTTCTTTTCATATTTGGGGACTGTATGCTGGGACACGTCATTTTCCTGACTAATCTTTGTTACGCAGAAAGGAAAGAACTAAAGACCACTTGAAAACACACGAATTCTGAACTGTTTTTGGTTATAAATATTCTAATGGGTCTCAACTAACCTTGGACGTACGGTGATTGCTGTTCATCACACAACGAAGTCGGACATCAAGGATTTCTAAAGGAATACGGAAGGATCGTTGTAGCTGACCTTGTAGCGCCCAGTGTTTTCACGCAGAGTCCTGATCGACGAAGCACGTCATATGAACCATGTAGCAAAACGTTTAACACTTTTTCCAGTGAAAAATGCTCGAATTATTTCTTATGAAGTTAGATTGGCTTTAATTTTGTTATTATTTTAATAGGAATTTTTAATACATTTGGTTTTATGAATTTTCGGTTTTATTGCTGATTTATTAATTTTTCTTTTCCTTCAGTTTTATCTATCTTCGCTTCTTATTTGGCGGAAACTAACTGGGCTCCGTGGCACGTTGAGGCGATATGCACACCACAGCACAAAAATTAATTTACATAGAAGCAGGTGGGCATCTTCTACCTGCCAAGGTTCATCGGCAAAAAGGAACTTTCTTACAGTTATATATACACATTTTTGTGTGGGTTCTATTGTGGAATGTAATGAAGTTTAATGGTGGTGGTTTGTAACCACACTGTACCTGCGGAAATATTGGAGGAAAACAATTTTTTCGCGTTTTTCCGTAATATTGATTAATATATATTATTATACACGTAATAGACCCTTTGTGGATCACGTGAAGCCTCCACAGTTCTTCCTGCGATTTGCCCATGAGATCTTCATTTTCTAAGTCATGGCTTTCTTTCTTCTGTCCACTTTGTGCCGGTTTTTTGGCTCTTGTTTCTGGCTGGACTTCCCATTTGCCTACTTCACTTCAGTAAATGTTAGTCTGCAGTGTTATGAATAGTGAGTTGAACATCAGTAAGGTCTCTTTGCACTCGTTCGCCCATGTCATAAGTTAATTTTCAGTGGCTGTGAGAATCTGGCGTGAGAGTCTGTACTCAGGCAGTCTGTGTATGTGTCTATATAATTTTAGGCGTCTTTTTCTAATGCCAGCAGCAATATTTGAAAATTTATCTGTATTTTTATTGGTTTGCAGTCTATATCCAGCTTCAGTTTTCCGTGGACCAGGGATTTTCCTAACGATCTTTCGTTCTTCTTTTTGTAGCTTTTGTAGGAGCATCTTGTTATGGAGTGACAAGATTTCCAGTTGCGTATAGCACCTCGGATTTAATGACAGTCATAATGCCTAATTTTTGCTTGCATGGACATGCACTTTTTGTTATAAACTTGGTGTGTTCGACCGTAGGCTCTCTTTAGTTTCTGTGCTCGAGTTTCTTGGGATATTTTTTTCCTAGTCCAGTGGGTTCCAAAATTTCCCCTAGGTATTTAAAATGTATAATGTTTATCCGTCTATATTTTGTGGTGAGATGCTCTATGTTTAAGAGCGTACACATAAATAGCGGTTTTTTTTTTCTTTTAATTTCCGAAAGAAATTTGCAAGCCAACCTTCTCGCCGCATTCCTGAAACTTCGACTGCCAGTTAGGAGACTGAATCTCTGGAATAGTATCTGACACATAATGACACCTAAAGCACTGCTCCATTGGTCAATACCCTTCTGCCCCTTTCAGTAGCAAAAAGTTTTTAATTTTTTGTTACATATACGTAGTACGTTGTTCTCGACAGCGAGTGTTCATCAGAGACGATTGTATCGTCAGGCGTGCTCCAGGGGAGTGCGATAGGACCGCTATTATTTTCTATCTATATAAATCATCTAATGGACAGACTAACTTGTGATTTGCGGCTGTTTGATAATGTTGTGGTGTATGGGAGGGTGTCGTCTTCAACTGACTGTAATAGCATACAGGATGACTTAGACAAAATTTATAGTTGGTGCAAAGAATGGCAGCTTGCCCTCAATGTAGGAAAATGTAAGGTGATGCGCATGAGTAGGCAAAACAATCCCATAATATTCGAATACAGCATTAGTAGTGAGGTTCTTGATGCAGTCGCGTCGTTCAAATATCTAGGCGTAACACTGCAGAGCGATATGAAATGGAACGAACATGTAAGAACAGTTATGAGTAAGGCGGACAGCTGACTTCGGTTGATTGGGAGAATTTTGGGAAGATGTACTTCATCTGTAAAAGAGACCGCGTATAAAACGCTAGTACGACCACGTCTTGTGTTGCGCTCTTCAGTCCGTAGACTGGTTTCATGCAGCTCTCCATGCTACCCTGTCCTGTGCAAGTCTCTTCATCTGAGAATACGTTCGGCAACCCACATTCTTTTGAATCTGCTTACTGTATTCGTCCCTCGGTCTCCCTCTAAGATTTATACCCCACACGCGTCCTTCTAATGCTGACAATTCCTTGATGTTTCAGAATGTGTCCCACAAACCTATCTCTTCTCTTAGTCATCTATCTCTTTCATATGCGCGAACGAATATGCTCCGGCAACTCAGTTGGGGATCGCTGGAGGAAAGACGACGGTCTTTACGTGAATTTATGTTGAGGAAATTTAGAGGGCCGGAATTTGAAGCTGAGTGTTGTGCGATCTTGCTGCCGCCTACTTACATTTCTCGTAGTGATCACGAAGAGAATGGATGCATATAGGCATTCTTTTTTCCTCGTATTTTGGAATGGAATAGGAAAGAAAATGCCTAGTAGTGGTACAGTGTACCATCCGCCACGCACCTTACAGTGGATTGCGGAGTATGTATTAGATGTAGATACTAATACAACAATTGGAGAGAGATATATATATGAGGCGCGTACAGAAAGTAAGTTCCGTTTCAATTTATCTCCGCTGCAGCACTGCGATTGCAGTTCAGCAAATGCGCTGTAGACGATACGTTTCAAGGAGAAGAACGTGCGCCATTTGGAGATCACTGTCAGTTACGTACGCTTTGGTGTGCATGTTTGAAATATCGGCGTTGATTGAAACTCCCGCCGCATGTGAAACCAGGTCGGTGATTCGGATTCTGAATGCGAGGAAAGTGAAACCGAGTGAAATTTATCGGCAAATTTGCGATGTTTACGGACCAAATGCGATGAGTGATTCGATGGTGAGAAGATGGGTCAGACAGTTCAATGGCGGGCCTAGTCATGTGCACGATGAAGGAACGAAGTGGGCGTCCACATTTGGTTACAGAAGAACTCGTTCACGCGATTGATGACAGGATCCAGGAAAACCGTAGGTTTACAATTAGTGCTTTCGCTATGGACTTCCCCTAAATTTCACGATCACTTGGGGGTCATCACTTCAGCAATGACGACGAGCTGAAAAAAAACTGTTTCCAAGTGGTTGAAAGACACAGGCGGCAAATTTCTATGAACAAGGTATACAAAACCTGCTGCCACGCTATGACAAATGGTTGCAAAATTTCGGCATTTATGCGGAAAAGTAGTTTAAGAGTTGTAGAATATTGTGCAATCAAAATTTCTTCTATATCTGTGTACAATTTCATTTTGTTACCAAACGGAACTGACTTTCTGGACGTGCCTCGTATATACAGGGTGTTTCACTAATGTTTGTCTCTCTAACTTATAAAATAACAGGTGACGGGAAATTTTAATGCGGTAGGTCAACACAAGAAATGTTACACTTTCTGCGGAGCTATGAACATAGTTTATTGTATCATTTTCCAAAGCGTTACAGCACAAAGATACAATTTTTTAAATGGAACAATAGTTTTTTCTATCGTGCATTGGATTCGTTGAAACCAGCTGCGTCCAAATCAGTTTGAACTACATTCCTATCACTGTTTGTTTGGGAGCTACAACCCTTCAAAGTTTCAGGGGCAAATACCACACGCTGTACATAATACATGGCTGTGGGAAGTTGATTTACAAATGTTCAAATGTGTGTCCATGTTCCTCAATGAATAATGCAATGCGCCGTAGAAAGGATCTGCGGACGAGATGTAACATCTCCGGTGTGACGGAGCGACATGCGTCCTCGACGCGCAGTTTTAGATCTGGGGATGAGGGCTCAGTGACATAAACACGATCCTTTAGATATCCGCACAAAAAGAAATCTACTGGTGTTAAATCGGGCGACCTTGCGGGCCATGAATGAGGAACATGGCGCCCCAACCATCTTCCTGCAAACCTGTTTAGTTCTTCCACAACAGCACGCGCAGAATGGGCTGGGGTATCATCGTGCTGCATCCACATATGGACTCTCGTGTGTAGACACACATGTTCAAGGAGGCCATTCAAACTATCGGCTATAAAAGCGCGATATAACTCACCTGTCAGTGTACCTGGGAAGTAGTGTGGACCGATGATTTCATCCCCAAGGATTCCACACCACACGTTAATAGACCACCTACGTTGACGGTCGACAGGTCGTACCCACGAAGGATTGTCTGCGGCCCAGTAGTGCATGTTATGGCGATTCACTGCACCATAATTTGTGAACGTGTTCTCATCAGAGAACATAACACTTTGTTGTAAAGACTCCAGCGTGAAATTACACATGGCCGACTCACAGGCAATGGTCCCCATGCAGCTCCTGGGTCAGGCGGTACGGGTGAAACCTGTGGCCGTGTACTATACGCCACACAGATGTGAGACTGACGGCAGCGACTGCAGCAACGGCTCGTAAGCTAACAAGAGGATCGTGGTGTAATGCAGCTAAAACAAACACCTCCGTCCCCTCACTTCTTGCAGGTCTTCGTCAGTTACTGCAGCGCATTAGCAAGCTGCCTGTTTCCCGAAGCCATTGTTGTAACAACGTAATGACTACCAGGGCTCTTCGCCTAGGATATCTCACGGGATACGTCGTGTCTTCTTCAGTGGCATCGTGTCGGCACTCGCCGAGCATCAGCAACATGTCAACGTACTCGTTGTTCGTGTATGCCATCGTCATCCGATGTCAATAACTGTGGTATATTGAGCCCTGGTTGTTTGTATGACTCAAACTGTCGGGTATACGGCCGTGTGCGGCGACAGTCGGCAGTCTAACAGGAAGTTTGTGCTCCGTGACACCGGCGACGTTACAATTCGGCCGCACCACATTTAGAAGGCGCATTGCATTATGCGCAGCGTTTGTGGTATCTGCCACTGAAACTTTGAAGGGTTGTAGCTCCCAAACTAACAGTGATAGGAATGTAGTTGAAATTGATTTGGACGCAGCTGGTTTCAAAGAATCCAATGCACGATAGAGGAAACTATTGTTCCATTTAAAAAAATTGTGCTGTAACTCTTAGGAAAATGATACAATAAACTATGTTCATAGCTCCGCAGAAAGTGTAACATTTCTTGTGTTGACCTACCGCATTAAAATTTCCCCCACCTATTATTTTATAAGTTACAGAGGCAAACACAATTAGTGAAACATCCTGTATATAGCGACCGAAAGGGTAGAAGGGTATGGACAAGGGCTTTGGGTGTCAGCATTGTCCGATACTATTCCAGAGATTCAGTCGCGTGACTGGCAGTCGCGTCAGTTTCAGTTGCAGTGCGGCTGGTGGGAGCGCTAGTCGGTTACGGTAGCAGTTAGCTGTTCGCGACCACGGAAGCGGAGAAAGTATGCGGCGTGGCCTTGTCTGGTGCACACGCCTCCGCCTCCGCCTGTCAGCTGGCGGCCCTGGCCGTGCGCCAGCCAGAACAAAGGCGGCAGCGTGCAGGAGACGCGGCGGCAGCTGTCACGGCCGCGATAGCCATCGCCATCGCTCCGCAAAGCCCGCACACCGACTGACAAACGTGGCCCGCTGCGTACGGGAACAGCAATACCTCCGCTAAATCACTGCACCGCTCTTAAAAGGGGAACACCAAGTATGGTACCAACGGACTTTGATGGGTCACAGTTATGTTGTGAGGGATTTTCTCCAGACCATCAAGCTAAAAGGATTTGTTCCAATGGGCCTTCATTTCTAAGAAAATAGAGTAGGAAAAGCAACCCCATTATGTTCGAATAGGGCATTAGTAGTGAGCTTCTTGATGAAGTAGTCTCGTTGAAATATCTAGGCGTAATATTGCAGAGCGATATGAAATGGAACGAACATGTAAGGACAGTTGTAAGGCGGACAGCCGACTTCGGTTTATTGGGATAATTTTTGGAAGATATACTTCATGTGTAAAGGAGACCGAGTATAAAACGCTTGTGCGACCACGTCTTGAATATTGCTCAAGTGTTTGGGACCCGCAGCAGATCAGTTTAAAGGAAGACAGAAGCAGTTCAGAGGCGAGCAGCTAGGTTTGTTACTGGTGGGTTCGACCAATGTGTGTGTGTGTCACGGAAATGCTCCGGAAACTCAAATGGGGATCACTGGCGGAAAGGAGACGTTCTTTTTGAGAAATTCTGTTCAGGAATTTGGAGGGCCGGAATTTGAAGCTGAGTGTAGTACTATCTTGCTGCCGCTTACTTACATATCGCGTAGTGATCACAACGACAAGATAAGAGAAATTAGGTCTCGTACGGAGGCATATACGCATTCTTTTTTCCTCGTTCTATTTGGGAGTGGAATACGAAACGTAATGCTTAGTGCTGGTACAGTGTACTCTCCGCCACGCACCTTAAGGTGGATTGCGGAGTGTGTATGTTGCTGTACTTTTCAATCTGGTCTTAGAAAAGATAGATAGGGAACACAAAAAAGCTAACCCGGTTGGAATAAAGATGTCGGAATAAATATGGGTCATAATAAAATACATCGTCTTGCTTATGCAGACGATAGTGTCCTAATAAGTAGCAATAAAGAATGCAACACATGACAATCTCTTACAGAAAGATTGCAAAGAAAGCAGGGTTAGAGATCACACGTGTAACGTGTCTACTTATACATGGCGGTTACCGCTCAGCGAGACAGCGTGGTGTAATCGGCAAGGTGATAGGCTCCCATGCAGGAGACCCGGTTTCGATACATACCGGTAGAACACTTTTTAAAAATTGTAATTGTTACTTTTTATATTTCCAGTTGCGAAGCAAACATTCGGTATATTTTAAGGCGTTAGTGAGTTCACCTTTTGACTGCTCATCATACACATCCATTTCCGAAGAGATATCGTGTGATGGGCCTGCTTCTATCATAGCGCATTTGTTCTCCACGTTGCACTACTTGCGCACGCATGAACGACACGCTACAAATGACTAACAGACTGGCCGTAGCATAATAGTCCACTGGGACGCGTCACGTGGGTACACACGTCATAGGAGGAGGTAAAAACAGCACGGTCAGGAACTGTAAACATAGGTATTGAATGTTGCCCAAATATTATAGCTATTAACAAAAGGCTGTTTACTGATTTCGAAATATGCTTCAATCGCCTTAAGTGTGCTTCGAAAAAACAAAATGAATAAAATAAACGTCGCGCAATACAGAACATATTGAGCGAATGTTACATGTTTTTATCCTGACCATTTACTGCAAACTTTTACATAAGAATGGTTATAAAAATATCTAATTAAGCACAATCATCGGACAGGTCTCAAAAGTAATTGACCGATGTCGGACTTGAATCCAGGTCGCCTGCATTTCAACCTCCCATCTTGCCGATTACAGCACGCTGTCTCGCTGAGCGGTAATCGCCATGTGTAAGTAGACACGTTACGCGTTGTAATTTAATGCGAATTTGATTTCGATTTTCTTAAATATCAAGGCCCATTGGAACCAGTCCTTTTAGGTTGATGGTCTGGAGGAATTCCCCCACAACATACCTACGACCCATCAAATTCCATTTGTACCATACTTAATGTTCCCCTTGTTAATTCGGAGTTCCGTTACATGACAGCAGATATCAAGCCGTTCGCGTGCTTAGTTCCGGTATAATACAGTAGAGGTGCATCTGCAAATACCTGTCTGAAGTTAAAGGAGAGCTTCTTGGCGACGCAGAGGGAGGAAGGCGTTCTAATATCACAAGCAGAAAATTCTTTATCACCAATGAAGAGAGACGCTGGGCCAACCGGTGACGTCACGAAGTTCACTCGATGGATTTATGCTACAGACGCCATCGTGTTTTGTCGTAATTTACAATTTTCGTATTATAGCTCGCAATATTGTTTCATGACAGCGGCATATTAAGGACGATTTCTGTGATACATTCTGGTTTCGCGAGTCATTACTTCCGGGTGTCGTAGCCTTATAAAAACATGTCCGAAAGAACGGACACCATTGGTATACATTAACGGTAGTAATTTATGAATTCAAAGCATTGAAATACTGAAATCCCGCATCGGGCCAGGGTCGCCTTAACTAATTAGGCCATGCAGGCATGCTCACCTTTCTGCACGAAGCGGAAAATCGGGGTCCGAATCCCGGTCTACTACGAATTTTCAACGTTGCCAATGAATTTATTTCAGTGTCCTGAAACGGTCGAGATGTTCGAATGTTTCGAGTACAGAGAAAAAAAATATTCCCTCAGTGACAGATTCGTGCATGCTATTCGCTGTAGAAGCACAAACAGTAATACAGAATAGTATCGTTTATTATAAGAAAAGCTTTCGAGATATCACGAAATGATAAAACTATCGACATTACCCCGCTAGTTTCAGGTTATAACAGCGGTCACTGACGACATATACGTGAGAAACAGACGGACAATAAGAGAGACGGAAGAATACTAAAAGGTAAGAAGGAATAAAGGTAAAATAAGGAAGGGCTGCTCCATCAAGTCCCCCTAAAATAAATAAATAAATAAATAAAAATTAAAAAAAAGACTGGAAACCACTGGCCTAGCCGTCGCTGCCAAGTGTTAGTTAGCAGTCATACCTCACGACCGGCAATTGTTCGATTGTGGATTGTTTATCGACACAGTGCAATCACTTTGTCTGCTCAGAGACCAACTCGCGTGGATTTTAAAATACCAGATTGCGTTAGATGACCAATGAAAAATTATAGTTTAGAGCAAAAATATATAGACGGGATGACATTTTCCTCCAAGGCTTAAATTTTTCAATAACTTCGGTGATTTACTTAATAGATGGTTGTTGATATTGTTTTTGTTTTGTTAGCTTGTGGAAGAAAGGGAGGTAAGAGTACATACGTGTAAGGCAAAGATGAGACCGGCTTCAACTATTTGTGGCGATTCATGCATGCATTGCCACGGTGGAGTGGCCAAGCGCATGGAGGAGCTATGCTCCGATGCGTGAGGCCGCTCTCCGTCGGGAGTTCGAATCCTCCCTCTCGCATGGGTGTTTGTCTCGTCTTTAGCATAAGGTAGTTCGTGAGTAGTTTTTAAGTATATGGACTGATGACCCCGCAGTTAAGTCACATAAGCTTAAAAAACATTTTGAACATGCATGCATTTGTAATTTCCATATTACATTTCAGTGACAGCTTAATGCATTTCACTTTTCTCCATAAACTGTTCAGAGATTTAAATGGTTCGCGAATATTCTTCCGCAATATTGATCAGCAACAAGTAACTGCAGCAATTAATTTTCATTGATATGCTCTTCGGTGTCCCAGTTCATATACTTCGAATGAGATTTCAGTACACATATTAGACAACAGAAGTCGTGTTAGAAATTGTGGAAAGGTGGCTTAGTTTTGAGATAGCCCGTGTCGTTTTCAGTAGTACGTTGATACCCGCGTTAAAGTCACGCCGTAGCATAGTCTCATTGAAGGCCAAACCGCCAGCAATCTCCCCACAGTTGGCACTAATGTCCTTCTACTCCTGATCTACTGCTACGCTGGAGGCCACCCTGTTCGCCGCAAGTCAGTAACCGGTCTCGTGCTCTTAAAACATGTCTTGCCGCTTAGCTTTCCAGATCACACAACTTTCAGTCCAGAATAACATTTTCACCCTGCAACGTAGTTCGCGTTTTTATCAAATTTGCTAATAGATTAAAACTTGTTAGACAGAGATTCTAACCCAGGACCTTTGCCTTCCGCAGGCAGGAGCTTTAACTGAGCTATCCGTGCACGCACCCTGCGCACCCTCGCAGCCTTTGCTTCCGCCTCTACCTCGTTCCTGCCTCCGGTGCATCGCTTGCCCGCAAAAGGCTAAGGTCCTCGCTGCGATATTATGCCAGGAAGTTTGAGCCTGGAGTTTTCTGATTTACCACATCTAGAGGTACCACAATATTTACGAAATTTCTCCATTTTGTGGGCCTATGGGACTGCTGCGGTACAACCACGTCACTAAATAAAAACTACAAAAATTAAACTGCATGGTTTTGAACTAGTCTATATGGATTTCAGACATCTTAAACATCAAGGTTGTAAGGTGTATGCGTGTTGACGGGAGTCAAGGCAGGGGATTTTAAATGAGATCTTTGCTGGGTATTTAGAACAAGGGATTACAGACAGGTGAGCCTGACATCCCCCCCCCCCAATAATTACCTGAATCATTTACGTTGTTTAATAAAGTTATTTAATTATGCTGATAGAATAATGTTCAGTGACCAATAATGTGACTGGCCCTGTATAGCAACCTTCTATCCTCTCCAGTCCCACAGACAACAGTTCCAGTTAATGACTTTCCCCTCTATAATTATGAATTAAAAACGGAAAACAAGAAGTGAATTTATATATACATGTGGCGTCTGTTGCAAAAGAACAGATGTCACTGCTGATCCTGCAGTTGTTGTCATATATTATGTGAATAGGAAATGAATTTGTTAAGAAAAAAGACTTCCTAAGTTATAAGTTTATTATAGCAACACAATATTCGTATTATTTCACAGCGATAACTCGGATATCTCAATTAAAAATGGACATTAATATTCATACATATTTCATATGAAAAAGTAAAAATAAACCTACGTCATTGCTGTACATTAATCTGAACACTGTAAACATGAATTTAATACTGATTGGCAAGTCAAAATATCCCATATTAGAAGACGATAAACTTCGTAACAGAATGGAAATTTACGTACAAGTTCGTTGTCGTAAGAAATACTTTAAGCATTCGCAGCATGAAGGAAAACCAGTACACTGCACCTAACCGAACGGTCAGCTTCGCTCCACGCGTCAGCGAGGAACGCTGGTTTTCGCCTTGTGTGGGATAAACGAAGACGGAACGAAACTTCATGTATCAGGACCATCACAATCCAGAAAACGGTGTGAATTGTATGACAGGAAGACAGGCAAGTGTTCCTTTGTTGCTTAAAATGTCAACGTTCCTTCTATGGGGAGCATAAAGTAGTGTGCGCCATTTGTGTTCAAGAAAGGATTAATTTTTACTTTAAGTTACTTTGTGTGTGTGTGTGTGTGTGTGTGTGTGTGTGTGTGTGTGTGTGTGTGTATTTTGACGACGCGCATGTTATTGTTTTATTGTTTCTTTAGTTCATTTTTATGAGGTTCTTTCACTCCCTCGAAGTATGCCCAAATGCTGAAAACTGGGTTCGCCTGTGGGTCTGTTGTCTGGGATTTTGCAATGGGTTGTTTTTAGTGTTGTTGTTTTGTTGTTGTTGTTGTTGTTGTTGTTGTTGTTTTTGAGGGGACTAAAAATTTAGCAATAGAATCACTGTTGTGCCAGTTGCAAGAAAATTGCGAAGTCGATGTGATGGTGACGTATGCCGATGAAGTCTTGGTAGTGATTTCACGGAACTTGAGCTCAGTTTTGCCCCCCCCCCCTTCCTCCTCATTACATAGTAATGATACTTAAACAAGTACATATTCCCTCCAACAGATTTCGCAACTGATTGCAATTATCACTGAAAATTAAAATCCCACAGTAAAGGAGTGTGGAAATAGTATTTCCGTTTATGTACTACGTGCCACGGTGGAGTGGCCTAGCGTTACCTCGCTGCGGAGCAAGCGGTTGCTCGACGTCGGAGGTTCAAGTCCCCCTTGGCAGCCTGGAGGTTTACAAACAAGTCCAAAGTGCGCGCCACGTACTTAAGCCGCGCGCCGCCATGCACGCACGGCGCGGCGTTCTTACGACGTCAGCCACGAGCGCCCTCTGCTACAACTCCGCTCGTGGCCACGACTGCTGCATCGTCAACTTGGGAATCAGATAGGCACCAGTTAAGACTTGGCTATCGGATAGGCACCAGGAATCATCAGTAGACAGGCCTCTATCTAAACTATGTATCAGCATTCTGCAGTCAAGAACTATGTAAAAGTGAAGTATTACCAAGACTCCGCGAAATATATATCTTGTTCTAATTTAGCCTAGTGTTCTAGTTTCTGCTGTCCCACTGGCTGGTCACCTCCGTACCTGCAGACGCGTGCATCCTTTATTCATGTGTCGGTCTCTTTCTACTCGGCCACCGACAACCGGAGGAAATGAGACACAAAACAATATACATTACATAGAATCATTTGTTGTATCATGCTTCTTCTCGTCTGATATTGCGACAATGTTCATGAACGTTTCTGCGTAGTGTTAGTTCAATATAGTAAAGCCTCACACGATCGAGGTGTTTCACTTGGTTTGTAGTTACACTTACCTGTTGCATGTCAAGTCGATTCGCCTAAAATTTTCTAGTTTTGTTTCCCAGGCGCTGTGGTTGCTAAGTTAAGACTCCCCACGCAGTTTTCAGCCGTTATTTAAAGGGAATAAACAGTTAATGTGGCTACCTGGCCATACTTCAATAGATGATCAGTGATACATCAGACCAAAAAATTTAGTCTCCGAAAACTTTTGATGCCACTTAACAGTTAATTTATTGTTGATTTCAGTATTGTTATTTCAGTCCTTAATGATAAATGTGTAGATGATTCTAGATGCTAGATTCTTGCTTTTTGAGCCCTCAACTTGCAGAGTGCGGGGGACTACCGATACAGAATGCCTACAATGCGCACGATTTAAGTTGCTTCAGGTGTCAGATATTTTTCGCTGGTGAGATGAAAATGTTGTACGATAGTATTTTATTTACTATTTTACCTGTATTGTAGTAGTAGAGAGAGATATTTAATTTCTGTGAGGTAACAAATGATTCATTCTAGTATTTATTAGCAGGACGCGAGAATCACAGCCATTTACTACCGATTCAACCATTGACCGTGCCACAAAGGCGTAGGTGTGAGGAACGCAAAATTGAGGTTGGCGAATGAGAGACCCGTTTGGGTCCATCGTAATGTTCAGGTGTTCAGTATCATTCAGTTTCGAAGTATACCGTCGAGAACTTCTACTTAGCCGTTATGCTAGCCGTTTGTTGTCCATGCGAGGACACCCAACATATGCAGTTTTCTTTAACGACTCACTTGACAGTCTGCTCTGCTACCGCCGGGAGTACGCCTGCGTTCGTTGCTTGGCCAGCTCGGTGTTACAATGCCTTCTATCTTCTCGACTGGAGAGAGAGAGTGGACCTCTCCACCGTGGCGAAGCCCCGAAGTCTGTGTTAACTTTGATCTTCATTCTCTTCCAAAGGACTCCACACCTAGTTTAGTTTACCAGAGAGAATTTCTCGCACCTCGGTTCAAATTTGATGACCTATTTGTTCATTTACACTGATGGCTCAAAGACAGACCAGAGTGTTGGGTGTGCCTTTGTACTTGGCAACGTCTCTTTTAAATATCGTCTTCCTGAGTGGAGTTCCATCTTTACAGCTGACCTGTATGCATTATATCAAGCAACCCAATACGTCCGGAGAAACTCGCTCAATAAGACTGTCATTTTCTCGGACTCTTTGAGTGCTCTGTTGAGCCCTCGCACGCTATATCCGACCCATCCCCTGGTACAAAGCATCCGCAATTGCCTTACTTCTCTTTCAACGAGCGGAACTACTGTGACGTTTCTGTGGGTCCCTGGCCACGTGGGAGTGTTGGGGAATGAGTCTGCAGATACGGCTGTCAAGGAGGCAGTTCTCCTTCCTCGGCTATCTACCTTTTCTACTAGCTCTGATGACCTTCGCGCTGGTGTCTCCCAGCGTATTATCTCCCGTTGGTATTTACACAGGTCATCCCTGTCAGCGAACAAATTTCGAGCCATTAAACCTGTGCCTGATCTCTGGTCAACGTCATCTCGACACTCCCGCCGAGAGGAGATTGTTCTGGCCCGGCTTCGTATTGGCCACTGCCGTTATAGCCACCAGTATTTACTACGTGGTGATCCTGCTCCCTTATGTGAGCACTGTGATGAACCTTTTACAGTGAACCATCTTTTAGTGTAATGTCCGTTTTTTAATCGTCTCCGTCATGATCTATGTTTACCATTCGAATTGTCTGATATTTTAGCTGATGATCCTCATTCTAACAGTTATACTTTTTATATATCGTGCAAATATGGCGAAAGCCTTTTAAGTTCTAACCCCGGTTCGATTTTACTATGGGCAGTGTTGGGCGCTAATGACCTCAGCAGTTGTGCGCCCTAAAACCAAAAAAAAAAAAAAGTTTCGAAGTACTAACAGTCATTTACTATACTCTGTAGCACAAAATTTTGTCGTAAAGTCGCGTTGGAGATCTGCGGCCAACAAGAGAACTGCCTTCATCTTTACTTGAAGGGATACGCCAGATAGAATTTGTTGAATAAGTTACACGTTGTAGTGTCCGTGTGTATGTGCTGTGTGTGGTTTTTTATCTGTTACTTGTGTTAGTGCATAAGAATAAAACTGTCGTAGTGGTGTAAAAGTATTAGTGTACTTGACGTGTGCCTGCTCAAACATAAATTCATAAAGGTCTGCAATATTTCATTAAACTATTTTGACTTAAAAGCAGTTCATCGAATCATCACTGATAGTTAAATGTAACATGTAAATAAAAATTTAACACAAAAATCCAATTTAAATACTGTTCATGGAATATGGAGACTAAATTCACGTAATAAATATCTGGATTATTTTCATTTCAATGGCTAGCTCTGCAATAATATAATCTGGGCTCTGAGACTCATTAGTTATTGTACAGTCTTCGACCTACACACAACTAGTTCGAACACCACAGAAAGGTTCAAGAATAGGTCTGTCATAAATGTGAGAAGCGATTTGTCATATAGGCAATTTCACTACTCACTGGAGATTTTGCCAACATACCAATACTTAACGCAACTGATCAATGCAGTAATAATTTGAAAATTGCTATAAAATAATTTTCATATCAGTTCTTGTTTCTCATTTCTCCTCTTTAGTGTAATCATTGTCAGAATAGTTTAGTTTTGTCCGCCGTTGGTTCGAATAATGACAGCCTCCCGCTAACAATGGATTGTAAACAGCGGCACCAAATATACAGAAAATGCTCAAAATCTGGGATTAATTCTAAATACTTAAATGCATAATATTTTTTACGTAACTGTATTTTCAAGTAATAAAACAAAATTAATCTTCGTTACAGACCTGATCTTAATGGTTGCTGAATAACAAACTTTATCCGTTCCACATTTATTACGTGCTAACAGTTCAACGACTTATTACAAAAAGACTAAATCAAAAGTTACGTATGGATTACAATCTATACTGCTGTATGTCAATCATGCATATCTAATATCCACTATGGTAAAAGAATAATTATGTGATTTGACATTCCGTGAAAAAACTTGGTGGCAACGTGTAAACCTCAGTTTACACACAACTGTAGTGGCGTCATAGTAGATGGATTTTAACATTTCAGGTGGGACTTTACAATGTTCGTTTCCAGCGACATATCCAACGATGAAATGAGAACTGTTGTCGGTTCCCTGGCATACGAGTCTTGTCCAGAAAGTAATGCACCGTATTTTCTTCCTCATCCGAAAACAAATTCGAATGTTAAGTATTTGTGAGTTTTTGAAGTATCCTGAGTGAGCGTGGAAAAATTTCTGGTTCTTCCGATAGGTGGCGTACTTGCAGTAACGTTTCAAAATAGCGGATGTAAGTGATGCACGTTACAAGCAACGTGCCGCCATTGAATTTCTCGCTGAAGAGAGAGAGAGAGAGAGAGAGAGAGAGAGAGAGAGAGAGGATAAAAAAAAACAGCGGTGTACATTAACAATCGTTCCTACTGAGTGTATGGAGCATACGCTGTCGACAGGAGTACAGTGTCAGGAAAACTGAAGGAGTGCAGCGAAATGGAGTGGGATCTGCAGGGCGCAGGGAGAGGCAGTTGATCCTCAATAGAAACAAATATGAAGTGCTGTATTCGCATAGAAATGATCTTGTTAAATATTTACGCAATAGCAGGACACTCTGGAAGAATTTTTTTTGTATAAAATAAAATGGAAAATCATGGGTAAGGCAGAAGTCAGATTTTTGGAAGAATTCTCAGAAAGTGTAGATGACAAAACGGTCGTTCGACCGACGTTATTCATCAGTCTGGGATCCGTACCAGATAGGGCTGACAGAAAACAGAAGATTCAACGGAGAACAGCACGTAACGTGTGACGGAGAGGTTAGGGAAACCCAAGTCGAAGACGCTGCAAGCGAAACGTTCTCTATCGCAGTAAGGCTATGTGCCAAAGTTCAGAAAGCATACGTTTCTCGAAGAGTCAACCAGTATATTGCTTCCTACGTATATCTCGCGAAACGACCGCAAGGATAAAATCGGAGAGATTAGAGCCCACACAGAGGCATGACGGCTGTCGTTTTTATCGCAAACCATACGCGAATGGAATAGGAGGAAGTGTACCCTCCTCCACACACTGTGAGGTGACTTACGGAGTATGAATGCAGATGTAGCCGCTGGTCACAATTATTTGTTTCGCTTGTGGTAAAATTTAAGCCGCACACAAAATTAGTAATATATTGTAAGACGTAGAGTTATTTACAAAACAGGGAGACTAAAAATTCATTATAAGAACATTGTTGAAAAAATATAGATATATTTGAAATACCAAAAAGAAAAAATAGAATGACGAAAAGAAGAAAAATTACAAAAGCAATCAGAAACAAAGTAATGTAAAATATAAGTAGCTATGTAGATAGTCAAGTAAAAGGTTGAAGACTGGAATATCACGTTGTTACAGCCAGTGAACAGCAGGTGTAGAAGCTGTCGGGTCGTCTAGAGTTTCATGGAAATCTCCATTGGGGCAGTTGAAGGTGATGTGTCGCATGGTTTGGAAGTCTTCATCACAGTCACAGCTTGAAGGAGGTCGAAGGCCCCAGGAGTGCATTGCGATTCCACTTCTCACATGTCAAGTACACACTCCATTCAGACGGACGCAGATATCGGGCAGGAGCTGTGTAGGATCAAGATGGAGCCAGCAGCAGGGAAGGGTGCCTAGATTTCAGTCTGGTTGCAGTGATTCTTTGGCTGTCGTGATGTATTTGTAGTGAAGGCTCGATTTCCTACAGGAAATTCAAATGTTTGTTAATCTTAAGGGACTTAACTACGGGGTCATCAGTCCCTAAACTTACAAAGTACTTGTTAACTACCTTATACTAAGGACGACACCAGCATCCATGCCCAAGGGGGGATTCGAACCCCCGACCAGACCGCTCGGCCACTGCGGCCGGCGGTTTCCTACAGGAGCTCTCCGTATTTGCCACTTGAACATTGAAGGTCACAAAGGCTGAGATCATCAGAAAGCGGTTCACTGGGGCTTAAAGATTTGCAGCCCTTTGGGAAAGCATCCACGGCTCACAACTGACATATAGCAACGGGCTGATGTCAATCACTTTGGTCACACGATGCCATTTGTGAAAGATATTTTGGTGAGTTGGAAGTGACTCTGTGGCCAGAACAAGGATTTGAAGGGAAGGGCATACACGCTCTTATTTCGCGTTGGAGGACGGCAACAGAATAGCACGGAGATTACGTTGATACATAGGATGGTACTTTCAGGTGGTATGTTTCTGTGTGTGTGTGTGTGTGTGTGTGTGTGTGTGTGTGTGTGTGTGTGTGACACACGGGGAGAGAGAGAGAGAGAGAGAGAGAGAGAGAGAGAGAGAGAGAGAGAGAGAGAGAGAGAGAAAACTGTGCAAGCAATGACAGAAGGAAAAAATGTGCTTTACCTTTTGGACAACTATCGTACTACGGTAAAATAAAATGGTCAACGCGTTGCTAATGTCCGTGGCTTACGACTGAAACGGCGAATGGAGTGGAATCGGATTGTGCCCCTAATGGTGGAACAACACTAGGACACGCTTGCTCTGGCCTTCGCCTGCTCCCAGCAGCGCTACGGATGCGGGGGTGGGCTATTGAGTGGCGTCCTCCACAAGTTGCGTAACAGCATTTAGGCCCCGGCTGCCTGCTGCACGGACCGGCTAAGTGGCTAATGGAGCTCGGCAAGTGAGAACAGAACACTCACTCACAGTTAGGTCGCGGGAACAAAGTTAGTGTCGCCTGCGCGTCACACAAACGGAGAGGCCTCGCTTCATGTGGAAAGTTGTCTTCGAATAAAACGTGATTTTAATTCTATGTTGGATTTCAGTGTTTTATTGCTCCACTTGTACATTTTTGTACATATGTTTGGTCTCACTTTACGATCATTCAGACTCCATTTCTATTGTATCGCGCGTATGTTATCTCAGTAATCGCCATCACACAAACTTCTAAAACACAAATAACAAGTTTTGATAAGGAGTTAATCGTGCGTGCCCGCCGGTGGTTCTTCTTCTTCTTCTTCTTCTTCTTCTTCTTCTTCTTATTATTATTATTATTATTATTATTATTATTATTATTATTATTCCCTTATTGTCTGGTCCGGATTGTATACCCATTAGATTTCTGATTATGCTGAAGCCATAGCTCCTTACTTAACAGCCATATACAACCACTCTCTTAAAGAAGGATCTGTAGCAAAAGATGGGAAAGTTGCAAAGGTAACACCTATATTCAAGAAAGGCAGTAGGAGTAACCCATTAAACTACAGGCCTATTTCATTGACTTCAATTTGCAGCGGTGGTTTGGAACATATCATGTATTCAAATATTATGAATTATCTCTAACAGAATGATCTATTGGTGCAAGATCAATATGGATTTAGAAAATATCGTTCATGCGAAACACAATTAGGTCTTTACTCACACAAAGTGATCACTGCGAACGGCAAAGGTTCTCAAATTGATTCCGTATTTCTGGATTTCCAGAAGGCTATTGATACCTTACCTCACAAATGGCTTTTAATCAAATTGCGTGGTTATGGTAGATCGGCTCAAATATGCTACTGGATAGGGGATATCCTCTGAGAGGACACAGTTCTTAGTAATGGATGATAAGGCATCTACTGAAACAGAGGTGATATCGGGCGTTCCACAGGGTAGTGTTATTGGTCCTGTGCTGTTCCTTGTTTACATAAAGTATTTGGGAGAAAATCTAAGTAGCTCTCTTAGGTTGATTACAGATGACGCCGTCATTTACCATTTACTAAAATCATCTGAAGATCAAAACAAACTGCAGAACGATTTGAACAAGATATCAGTATGGTGTAAGAATTGGCAATTGACAATAAATAGTGAGAATTTTGAAGTCGTCCACATGAGTACGATAAGAAATCCGATAAACTTTGTTTACAAGATAATCAAACGCGAAGGCCGTAAACTCCACTAAATCCCTGGGAATTATTATTACTTTAAACGTAAACTGGAAAGAACACGTAGAATAATGTCGTGGGAAAGGCAAATCAGAGACTGCGTTTTATTTGCAGAACCCTTAAAAGATGCATCAGAACTACTAAAGAAACTGCATACACTACGCTTGTCCGTTATCATTTGGAGTATTGCTGCCCAGTGTGGGATGCTTATCAGGTGGGTTAGACGGAGGACATCGAAAGAGTCCAAAGGAGGACAGTTCGTTTCATATTGTCACGATAAACGGGAGACAGCGTTACGGAAATGATACAGGATCTGGGATGGGAATCATTACAACAACGGCGCTTATCGCTGCGGCGTGGGCCACTTACGAAACTCCAATCGCCAACATTCTCCTCCGAATGCGAAAATATATTGTTGACTCCCACTTACATAGGTAGAAATGATCATCAGAATAAAATACGAGAAATCAGAGCCCGAACAGAGAGATTTAGGTGTTCATTCATCCTGCGCGCTATTCGAGAATGGAAAGGGAGATAAAATAGTATAACGATGGTTCGATGAACCTTCTGCCAGGCACTTAAATGTGATTAGCAGTGTATCCCATGTAGATGTAGATCAATTACGTGATGTCACCCGCGGTGGACAACTGGTGCTAACGCTTCCTTGGACTTCCCGCCTGATAAGTAGTCACTAATTTGTTTTGGAACTCTGTCAGGCATTCAGTCTGCACTGCTTTAAACAATTTTCGTAAAAATTGCCATTAGGTATTAAAATTGTGTAAGTTTCGTACACAATGAAAATAAATCTGTCACGTCTGGATTCGAACCATCGACTCTATGGTTGCAAGGCCAGAACGCTACCACCTGAGCTACACCGACAGATGCTGTACCTGATTTAACTAATAGTACTTACGTATTTTTAAAACTTCAAATCTGATATTCTCTACAATTTTTGAGAATTGTGTCGATCGCTTTTGCTGATATATTTACGTTCAGAACTTCACGTACCATAAATATATAGAAATTCTAAAATCAGATACCCGCGTGGTCTCCTTGTCAATACAGAAGGGGAACGGTTCAGAGATGACGATTATTGGCACATAATGCACTCTCCTAAACAAGCACCCGAGAAACTACGGTTTGTGGCTAATAACATTCGTGGCATTGAGTAGCCTGATCGAGTGAAGATCGGAACCCACTGGAAGACCTTCAGGACTTCGCTGCAGGCACCAGTGGAGATGTGGCGCAACTTTTACATGCAGGGAGTACTACGTTTTCTGAAATAGCAGCCAACCAACGTCTCTTGTATCAGTGGCTTTCCGCTGGGACTTTTCCTCTTCTACGTGTGTAACCTCGAGCGTACAGTGTATTTTTAGATGGGAGACAGTCCTACTGGTGAAATATTAAGTCTCCAACGTGCCGCTTAAAATGAGCGCACGAGCTCCGAAGAGGGGAGATATTGCTAGTCGATGTCATTTCCCGGGCAATCAAATTCCCTGTCTGAATAGAGAATGGAGGGGGTGTCCGTCACGCTAGTGTGCGCCACCGGAACCGAACCGAACCATTCCGTCGCGCCGTTCCTCCGAACGACACTGAATAAAACATTCCGGTCATCAACCCGCATCCGGTAGGCAGCATGTCATCCCCCGCCTGTTTATAAGTAGCGCATAATTCTCAGTCACGGAAAATGTTGCGCTGTGTTCCACTGCCGTGACCCCAAACGCTGAGGGCATTAAGTCTGTCATAAAGAGTTAATTAAATGTAAAAGAAATAAAATTATAATACGTATCACAAATTAACTTTCCGTGCTGAGACGATGTTGCTGAACTAAATCGTGGTCAAATGAAAAGCTCAGAGGTGTTATTACATGGTAGGAAGTGGTACTATCGATTGACAGAAATTATTTTTGTATTTCGAGAAATTACCGACAGCCGATCGCCGTTTTTCGTCTTAACAAATGAAGCTGACGTAGCGAACTGTGATACTTTTAGTACTGCAACGATTAGTACTAAGGAAATTTATTGTGTGATTAAGACAATTCTGTGATTTGTGTCTTACAATACGTGTTCTACGTGCAACAGACCAGCACCTCCCACGACAGTTGCAGAGTTGCATATTGCACTCGTGGAAGAATGTTCAAATATCCCTCAGGAGCTGACTGATAACCTCTTACTGTCCTTGCAACGTGAATTGGGGATTCAGGTGCGATATGATACACAATATACTCATGGTGAAGTTTTTTATTGCCGGCCGAGGGGACTGAGGCGCTCCAGTCACGGTCTGCACGGCCACTACGGTCGGGGGTTCGAATCCCCCCTCGGGCATGGATATTTGTGCCGTCCTAGTTCGTAAGTAGTTCATAAGTAGTTTGTAAGTTTAGGGACTGATGACCCCGTGGTTAAGTCCCATAAGCTATACAAACATTTGAACATTTTTTTGAAGTTTTTTATTCAGATATTGGTTACTGTTGTGATTTGATAGAGTAAGATATTTTGCTGTCTCTGCTGTTTACTTAAGGTTTGTATGGCGTTTACGTAAAGTGGGAGGCATCATGTGGCTGCATTGTTCCATTAAAAAAACTGTTTGTAATATTACTTAGAAACTATTTTTTATGCAATCTGTTTGTTGGCTAAAAATACGAGCCCCTGATAACCAATCCATACTGTGAAAACCGCACATCAATCGCACTTTCCGTTTCCGCAAGGTGCAAGTGTCAGATAATTTGCCCTGTATAATAAACCAGACACCCATCAGTGGTCATGACTGTGCAAGGAACCTGTGACCACTGGAGACAGTGCAACAGGTCAACGTGTCATGAACCCCACATGTACACAGTCTAACAAATTCCACCTGATGGGGGTTTAAACTCTTGAAACACGTTATGGGAACAATAGTGACTGGAATCAAATATACCTTGTGTTTCAATCAACACACAGGACTTCAATATATTGGTATTGATGGCCGACTAAGACTGCGGTGGTAGTAGTATTAAGTCGTAGTCCGTATGAGGTTAAGATACATGGTCTAGAAAAGTAATTCTGCTTATAAGTGGATAGATAGCAATCGTACAGTACAAGTGCATTTCAAAACTTCAGCACTCTTGGATTTTTCGTCATTACGGACCACTCAGATTGTTTGGCGTATCCAAAACTCATACACGTAGCCAACCATACGGTTCAACAGTAAGCACCAAAGGATTTTCTGCTTCTACTTCAAAGTTTTGCGTCCTTGGTGACACCACTGATGGCCAAATTCTCAAATCCCGCATGTAATTTTGTCGATTTTTTATTTTTCTTAAATATCCGGTGAGTATTCAGTCTATGCAGTTCGCACCATTTAGTTAACATTTTCCTAGTATCGTATTGACTCGGGGTTGACATGGTCGCTAGTGTTTTGGAATGGTTAGTTGTTGAGATGGCTTGATTTCCTTCCTGCAGCAATCCCATTACCTCTCGGGAGTAAAAGTGTATTCTAAACTGTCTGTTTATACTATTGTATATGTTAAAGTGTGTAGAAATTATCTCATTGCGAAGCCTGTAACTGAGGCGGAACTTGGTACCAGCTCATTATTCACCTATTTGAATGTGGAAAAGCGCTTGAAAACAACGTCCAGGGTTGTCAGGACACAGTTCCCCCTCGATGAATGGATTCGAACCGAAATTGGCACCTCCCCCGTCCTGGAGGCGGGCGATTTAACAAGCTCACGTATTAAATCGCTCACTTCCAGAACGCAGATAGTGCACCTACAGTTAAACGTATAATATATCGGACTTATAACCTCAGTAAAGTCCCTGGGCTTACAAACTGCTTAAACTATAATGAAACTTTCACTCTGCAGCGAAGTGTGGATATGAAGCTTCCTGAAAGATTAAAATTGTGTGCCGGAACCGGGACTCGAACCTTTGCATTTTGCGGGCAAGAGCTCTACCGACTGAGCTATCCCGACACGACTCTCGATCTGTCCTCACAACTTTAATTCTGCCAGTAGCTCACCTTCTAATTTCAAAACTTCACAGAAGTTCATTTCAAGAATGCTAGTCCTGGAATGTTCGCAGGAGAATTGTGAAGTTTGGAAATTAGGAGGTGCGGTACTGGAAGAATTAAAGTTCTGAGAACAGATCGTGAGTCGTGTTGGGATAGCTCAGTCGGTAGTGTTTGTCCGCGAAAGTCAAAGGTCCCAGGTTCGAGTCTCGCTTCCGGCACACAATTTTACTGAAACTAACCTAAAAACCGCACGCACACACACACACGCACGCACGCCCGAGGGAGGGCTCGAACCGCTGAGGGGTAGAAAGCTGAGTTACACACACTGAAAACGAATCAGTGAACCGACCAGGATTCGAACCCCCCCCTCCCACCTTTCAGTGGCAAGTCGAGCACTTTTTTCCCCAAGACCACTACGCTCAACGGCGGTTAGTTCGCACTGTTTAGTTAGATGTGATGTATTATTACTTTTTGGAAAGGTCAATGTAGCAGTCCTTAGTACCTTAGTATCAACTGGCAACACATCATGGACGCAACTACTTTGTTACAGCAAACACTTTTTCAGTTTATTTCATGTTTATTTCATGTTCTGATTGATGACTAGTGCTCTCTCTCCAATCAGCTACATTAATCATGTATGTGGAATCATACTTTCTAAGTGTGGCGTCACGGAGAAGATATTGGCGCTTTTACACCATCTGAATTTTCTTCGTAAGAATATTCATTTCACCGAAGAAGATTGCCTTTTTTGGACGTAAGATACTGACAAAAGAATGACGGCTCTCTGGGGCACTCTTAGACCGATTTGTATTTGCAATTGTAGAGTTGTCACAGTTCATCGGAAACTGAAAACACTTAGCTCCAGCAATGGTGCTCTTCCATCTAAAGACAGCATTCTGAGAAAATAGGTGGCCTGCCGCCTGCAAGATTTTCGCTGGAAGCAATCCACCATTGTGGTGGTAGGCTCGCAACAGGAGTTTTTAGAATAGTCCCTGTTAAGGGAGGCTGGAGTTTCGCCACACCTGCTTTGCAATTCCGCAGATCACGTTCGTGGTTTCCCTCATCACCCTAACCACCGTCTCTTTCCCCAAGCAGGCCACTTCCTCTTGCACAACGGTGGCCGAGATCGGGGATGACATTTGGCGTCGGTGTCCGATTACTTCTTAGTGAAGTGGAATGTTTTCCATTACCTCCCATCTTCCAGTTCCAATCGCGTACTCCACAATGGTGTACATGTCGGCCACGCCTTCGTCTGGAAGTCACAGTATTCCCAAAAACTCAGTTCACCCAGAGTCCCTTCACCGCCAATTCGTGTCTATCCTCGATGTGTCGCTGGGCTCCGAAGTTCTTTACATCGATGGCTCGATGATAGGTGGTTTTGATGGCTTATCTTACACGCATGCAGGGCATAATGAAATGCGATCCTTGCCCGATGGACTCATTGTCTTCTCTGCAGAGTTAGCCATCTTTCGAGCGCTTGACTATATTCGTACCTGCACTGCTGGGGAGCTGTAGGTCATCTGCAGCGACTCCCTCAGCGGGTTAAGAGACCTTGATCGCTGCTTCCCCGCCATCCTTTGATAATAGCCATCGAAGAGTCGAATAACGCGGACGGTCAGTAGTTTTTATCTGGACTGCAGGGCACGTCTGATTCGTAGAGAATGAACTGGGAGACAGGTTAGCCAAAGTGGTCACCACTGAACTTCTTCTAGAGGTCGGTGTGCCATCTACTGACCTACGTCCAATGCTGCGCTGTCGAGCCTGCAGTTTGTGGGATACAGAACGGCGTACGCTCCAGATCCCCAAGAAGTTACGGACTATAAAGGAGACAACCAATGTCTGGGGGTCCACTATGCGGGCCCATCGCAGGGACTCTGTCGTCCTCTACCGTCTCCGCTTTGGTCATACTTTTAACTCACCGTCACCTTCTCTGTCCCACCGCAGTGTCGCTGTGACGCCCAAACACATACCTGAATAATATAGCTGTTTTGAGAGAAAGCACTAGTCACGGATATCGTCACACAGCTAAAAATCCTGGGTGAACGTGAAATTAAACAGTAGAAAGTGTTTGCTGTAACAATGTAGTTGTGTCCAGTAGCAATTGGGGCTGCTAGATTGACGTTTGCAAAAAGTAACAATACCTCACAACTAACTAGCCCATATTTTATTGCATTGCCCTAACATACGCGGTGTTCTAATCTCCCTGACGTCCTGAGCTTGGTTTTAGCAGACAATTCCTCTACGGTTGAGTCAGTTTTAAATTTTACTCGTGCGAGTGGAATGCATCATTCCATATGAATTTTTAGTGTCCAATATCTCCGTTCTCCACTTACCTCTTTTAGATAGGTGATTTTAACATGTAATAGTGGCCGGATGTTCTTTCATTTCTTTGGTTACCCGGCTAAGATACTCTGGTATCATCTTCAAACATTTCTTTTACCTGCTTTTTATTTGCTTCTTTCATTTCTCCTGCTTGGTGAAGGTTAACACATTGTTTCCTACAATGCCTTAGCGATCTTTAAGTACCCTTCATTTGGAAGGGACTGATAACCTTTGTCGTTTAGTCCCTTTCAAAATGAATCCAATCCAACCTGGAAGATTTACAGGACTCTGTCATTTACAGCAAAAACGCAGATAAAGAGGAGCCTATGCCAGTAAAATCCATAGAATTCATTCTTTGTAGCAATACTATGTACAACATAGCCAAATCACCCGAGAATTTAGGGATTTGACTTAATGTGGTTTTCCGCCCGCCACTAAAATTTGCATTCCTGCTGGGGTCAGTGAAGTACGTTTCGGTGTCGTCGAAGGCCAGAATTTACTACCAGCTTTGTCAGTTTGGTATGACTCTCACAGCATAGACCATGTGTTCCATGGATGAAAGTTACACCGAATACTAACGTTGCAGTAGCCTTTTGTAACCAACCAGACGTAATACCGCACAGTAGTGTATCTGCATAGGGTAATCAATACAGATTGTTTAAAACAACTTCCCGAGTTCTAGATTTGTCGTCTTTCTTTTTAAATTCATTTCCAGAGTTGACCTGTTACTTTTACCACGGGACAATCTCTCCGCCTACTGTAGGCGAAGTACAGGCTGCAGTAATGAAAAATTTCGTTAGCATAATGTTCTTGCATTTTGGCCTACGTTAGGTTACGGTAGTAACACTAAAAGTGGGCATTTGCGATCGTCTTTTGACAGCTCGAAATGTAAATGAAAATGAAAATAACGGCTTCACCATTAATCTGACATGTAAATTGAATAACCGAATTTGTAGAGGAGAAAATTCTCTGCAACTTTGCTCCCTCATGTTTTTTTCATATCTCGTATCGTTTGAGAGATATTTGCAAAAATGAGAGATTTCACACCCTCCATCGAATTAACGAAAACCAGCCCTTCGGAGATGTTACGTGACATACCTCGCCCAGAACACTCTCGCATACGCCATCTTGCGTTGCGTATTTGATGATTTTCTTATTGTAACTTACACGATGTCATTTCAAAGCAATGGCGCACTGAAGAATTAACAAAACACGTCGTTTTTCGTACAATAAATGATAATCTAGTGTCTAAAAATACCATATTAGCATCAGTTAACAACTGCCATCAATAGTATGAGATTAAATAACGCAACATCTCATTGGTAGCTGTAGCGTAGTGGGCATTGCGTTGGTCTGTGATGCTGGTCAGTGATTCGAAACCCACCACCACCATTTTTTTTTTCCTAAAAGGGTTTCGGACACTCTCATTAATGAAATAGAGCTATATTCTTCAGTGTTTAGAATTGTGCATAAGTAAGAACGCTCCCTCTAAAATGCGTGTTGTCTTATTTCGTGAACATGCCGTGAAATACGTAACAACGAATTGAATAATGGTCTTCTGAAGCGTATGCACGTAAACTGGAAGGATTCTTCAATAATTAACATTCTCCACAAAGTGCTGATACAGGTAGTTTCGTATATAAAGGAAGTCCCAGATTGATGTGGAAAGTGTAGTTCCTTAATCAAACAGAAGTGTATACAGTGCAAGAAATTACCTTTTTTATTTTTTTCTACGCTTTTATTCACTATTTGTGGAATATATTGCAAGTCATTAATTAGAATCAATGCCACTACGCCAAATGTACGCTACGTTCGTTACAGCCAATAGTCATTTGTAACCAGTACAGGCAAAGAAAATAAACACAGAAATACCAAGGCAAGTCAGGTAATATTATTTTGACGGAAAAATATAATGAAAATATGGGAGATATATTAAAATGATAGTTCAGAGAGGTAAAAATTAAAAAAAGAGTATGTTTGTCAAAGCGAAACTCAAACATCATATAATTTTGGCTCTTTGTTAAAATACATTCAGAAAGAATATTACGTGTTGGGCGCATAGATATTACCACAATAGTAGAGTCGTAATCTTATTACTATAATTTTTTATTATTTATATTATTATTTTGGTCCAAAATGTTTGCAAAAACTTATAAAACTACAAATCGAAAGTGGGCCTTAAAACGTCAGTGCGATTTTTTTTATCATGGGACTATATGCAGGTATGCTATTGTTAAAATCTTCTCAACGTTTCATTGTCAACTAGTTCTCACATTTTTCATGCAGATTGATTGCATTATCATGGGTTACTGTGCGCTTCTTGTATCGTGTGACCGCACCAAGGTAACTTTCACATTTGTATTGCAATCTTACGTCATTTGACTCCCACGTTCTGCATGATTTTGCATACACGTGTCGTTCCGCATTGTCTATGGAGCCTTTCGATAGTTGGGTGTGCCGAGCTTTGATTGCCGCCTGATCGACTGAGGACAATGACGATTATGCGTCACTTAGACAAATTGCCGTGTGGCAGCCTATAGCCGTTCCCGACGAATGTGCTGTGGCCTCGTTGTGCAACGTGGACAGCGTGCTACTGCATCGCGAACTCTGGTCGAATGTCCAAGTCAGGATAAAAGGTACCTGCGGCCTTACGTTAATTATACAGAGCGTTACAAAAAGGTACGGCCATACTTTCAGGAAACATTCCTCTCACACACACAGAAAGAAAATATGTTATGTGGACATCTGTCCGGAAACGCTTAATTTCCATGTTAGACCTCATTTTAGTATTTGTCCTTAAATGTAAATTGAAATAATTCGTGCAGACAATTGTCAAAATACCGAATTATTTCGTTAGTATGTACTGTACTTCCTCGATTCACGCCATCAACACAGATTTTCTGTGAACGTTTGAGCAGGAATTGTTAATCATGTATTGATTGGACCTCATGTTCTTCCCCCTACGCTCACTGGAGCATGTTATGATTTCATGCGGGAAACTCTACCTGTGCTGCTAGAACATGTGCCTTTACAAGAACGACACAACATGTGGTTGATGCACGATGGAGCTCCTGCACATTTCAGTCGACGTGTTCATACACTTCTCAAAAACAGATTCGGTGACCGATGGATTGGTAGAGGCGGACCAATTCCATGGCCTCCACGCTCTCCTGACATCAACCCTCTTGACTTCCATTTATGGAGGCATTTGAAAGCTCTTGTCTACGCAACCCCGGTAACAAATGTAGAGACTTCGTGCTCGTATTGTGGACGGTTGTGATACAATATGCCATTCTCCAGGCCTGCATCAGCGCATCAGGGATTCCATGCATGGATGCATGTATGATGTATCCTCGCTAACGGAGGACATTTTGAACATTTCCTGTAACAAAGTGTTTGAAGTCTCGTTGGTGCGTTCTGTAGCTGTGTGTTTCCATTCCATGATTAATGTGGTTTGAAGAGAAGTAATAAAATGAGCTCTAATATGGAAGTTAACACGTAACATATTTTCTTTCTTTGTGTGTGAGGAATGTTTCCTGAAAGTGTGGCCCTACCTATATGTAACACCCTGTATATGTGGAACTCGGACGTATGCGTGCTGCTTAACATTTAAATACTATTTAAGAAAAGAAGGCGCATATCTATTCGGTAAATCCATCACTTGGCGCCAAAGCGCAATTCTCAACTACTGGCGAAGATTCCGGGTAACACGATCGCTGACTTTTGCCTCATGCTTTCTTGAGTTTATGATTTGTGGCATGGTTTGCATTGAAAAGCGTTGTCTTGTATGATTAGATTTTGAATTACGTAACTGCTTTAAAGAAGGCAAAGTTTTAGGCTATCCTGGTAATTATGAACAAATGTTAATGTTGTGAAGCTTAAGGGACTTAACTGCGGGGTCATCAGTCCCTAAACTTACAAACTACTTATGAAGTATCTTATACTAAAGACGCCACAAATATCCATGCCCGAGGAGGGATCTAGCCCCCGACGGGGAACGGCCTCGCGCATCGTAGCATAGAGCCTCAATGCTAAGACGTTGCGTGGCCTGCGTGAATAGGGCTTCGGTCGTCGCTAGGGTTGCTTGTTACTAAAGCACTACAAACCACACAACAAATCAAACTTAAAAAAGTTGTTGTTGGTGAAGTTAATAGCAGCACATTCTCTAAGGTTCTTCTAACCAAAATAAACTCGTTAGATAAGAACGGATTTTTGAGTCTTCCATCACTACAGCACTGTATACATTTTCTGTAAAGCTTACAACTGCCTTCAGTAGCGGCATGTTTAAATACATAGATTTTGGCGCCCAAGTCGCGAATACGTCACGTCAAGTTGGTAAAAAAAAAACGGTTACAATTCATGCAATAAATTAAAGGTAAGTAGTGCGTATTTCGCTACACGGCCGCTAGGTGATAAAATAATCTTTGAGCTGTCAGTTCATGTAGACAAGAGTCCGCACCTGACGTTTTATGATTGATCTTCAAATTCAAAATTTTACCAAAATTTTAAGGTAACAGTAATTTACAAGTGAAAACATGTTCATAGTGGTGTATAGTTTATCAAAACTTAATAGATAATTCTAGTTTTTCGTAAATAGTTCGAAACTGATAAAGTTAGACAAACTGTTAGGTTCATAAAATTTACAATATTCTCGTTTCCGAACAGATCTTAGTAGTGACTTTTATCGTGAGGTTTTAACTCAGGATCTTTAATATTTCCTATAAATCGTCACAATGCGCTCGGCCGCTCCGCCGCGGCCATAGATGAACAGAAAAAAGAAAGCAAAAAATAGTTTGCCCCACCTCAACTCATCGTAAGGAGTTCTTACAAGTATTTGGGCTGTTGGTAGTTGGCAATTTAGGTTGGTATTTTGCCTCGATGATTAGTTTTAGAGTAGGAAGAAAATGGCCAATTATTTTCATCCACCTAGAATACGAAAAATCTGGAAGTTTAAATATTCGAACCTAGACAACGACAAGAAAAGAATAATGGTGTTTTTTGGTGGTTCAAAACAAGATGGTAATGGGGAACATCCCACCGCTTAAAACGATATGTCGGAAGATATACCCGAATGATCGGATTTTGAGGGAAAAAAACCTATAATTTTACAGTAACTGCCAACGGTTGGTTTTAAACACGTAAACTTTGATGCAGAATGTGAAGAAGTTAACGACTTTGAAACTAATACCACAGCACGAGGTATGACTATTTCACAGCAGTGAATGTCATTTCTTGTTGTGTAATAACCGAAAATTGTAACATAATGAGATTTTGTCGACTTCGTTTCATAGTACTATTATTTTTATAATATATTATTATTATTATTATTATTTCATTAAGAAAATGAAAGCGCTGTCTACAGTTACTCCATGATAAGAGTTAAAGGTCAGGCGCGTCAGTGAACTCGCCAGTCACCACCTCCCTCCCGCTCCCCACTCTTATCTTACACAGCGAGAATACGCCAAATGTAGCAGTTTGGACAAGATGGCTGGAAGTGTTCCTCTACAGATTGCGCTTCGGGTATGGTTGTGCGGCCACGGCTTCCTCGTCATAGTGCGAACGCACAACATGCCACAGTCCGATCGTAACTTGCCCGATTTGTAATTCCTCGGGCACATTTACTGGTTGTAACGCTGGACTCGCATTCGGGACGACGGCGGTTCAAATCCGCCTCAGGCCATCCAGATTTAGGTTTTCCGTGATTTTCCTCTAAATCATTCGGGGCAATTCCGAGATGGTTTCTCTGAAAGCGATTTAGTTTTCCATCATTGACTAAAAACAGTCAGAAAAAGTGCTTCATTTCTAATGACCACGATGTCGACGGGACGTTAAACCATAATGTTCGTGAAACTTCCTGGGAGATTAAAGTTGTGTGCCGGAACCGGGACTCGAACCTGGGACCTTTGCCTTTCGCGGGCAAGCGCACTACCGACTGTGCTATCCCAACACGACTCACGATGCCGCCGCACAACTTTATTTCCGCCGGTACCTAGCCTCTTACTTTCCAAACTTCACAGCTCTCCTGAGAACCTAGCCGCGAAACGTAAAGGTGCCAGGTTCGAGTCCCGTTTCCGGCACACAATTGTAATCTGCCTGAAAATTTCATATCAGCGCACACTCCGCTGCAGAGTGCAAGTTTCATTCCATAATCTTCCTTCCTCTTAACTCGGCCACGATTGTTCACAATAACGGCTGTCTTGCCTTTACTCATTTTAACATCCAGACACAAGAGGCACAGGAAGGAGGTCAGTACACTGACGGTATTCCTTGCTTTTCACGGCTAGGGTAATCAGACAAGTATGTAGTTGTGTCTTTATATTTTTTGCTTTAGTATTTCGGTTACTGGGCCTCTGTTCTTCTTTCTTCCTTCCTTCTTACAAAGTATGTCTCCGCACATGTAAAATGATAGGAACCGCCAGAGGAATCGTGAATGTAACAAGCAGTAATTGTGTAGTGTCTGAGAGTACCGTTCGAAGCGTCTAGGTAGCAAGTACATGAAAAGATATTGAGTATATTGCTAAAATCAGTTCTGCGTTTAATTAGGTTATATTGAAAAACTAATACGCGCACATTTGGCGATATAAGAATAAAGTAAGTTTTCAGAATATTTTCACTCTGCCGGGAGTGTGCGCTGATATGAAACTTCCTGGCGGATTAAAACTGTGTCGGAACTGGGGTTCTAACCTGGGTCCTTTGCCTTACGCTGTCAGGAGACATACAGTCTGAGCTGTAGAGTGAAAATATCATTCTGGGAACATCTTCTATGCTGTGGCCAAGCGAAGACTACACCTTAACTATTCTTTCTTCCAGGAGTGCTAGTCCTGCAAGGTACCCAGGAGAATGTGAAATTTGGAAACTAGGATGCAAGGTACTGGCAGAAGTAAAGCTAGGAGGACGGACCGTGAAACATACCGGGATAGCTCAGTCGGTAGAGCGCTTGTCCGTGGAAAGGAAACGTCCCAGGTTGGAATCCCGTGTCCGGCACACGGTTTTAGTCTACCACGAAGTTTCAATATGTAAGATAATGTATGCATCTTTCTCTCTACTATGACCTCTTACACGTTCTTTTTTTTTCCATCTCCAGCCAGCCTCACATTTTTAGTGGAATAGTCTGCAAAACCTGGAAAATTCGAAATCAGCAACTAAATTCAAGCTAACGGAAAAATGAAGAAAAAAAATACAGAAAATTCAGTATATACTACGTGATAAGTATCCGGACGCCTTGCTGAGCCGCACGGGAGTAGCCGAGCGGTCTGGAGCGCCACGTAAGGGATCGCGCGGCCTCCCGCGTTGGAGGTTCGAATTGTCCCTCGGGCATGGATATTTGTGCTTTCTTTAGTATAAGTTAGAGCATAAGTAGGTTGTAAGTTTAGGGACTGATGACCCCGCAGTAAGGTCCCATAAGTTTAACAAACACTTGAACACCTTGCTGAAAATAACCTTTGCTAATGCTGGAATTAAATATGGTGTTAGCCCACCCTCAGCTTTGATGACAGCTTGCTGTCGCTGGCATACGTTCAATCAGGTGCTGGAAGATAGAGGAACAAGATGATGTCTCGTCAGCAGATTTTTTAATACGAAAAGCTTTGAGTTTTTATATCAAAAAAGCCCCCAGGGGGCTCACAGTTCTTTTGTGGGTACGTGTGTGGCGCGCACGAAGCCCCGAGCCGGAGCAGCCTTTCTTCTGCCCCAGGCTGCTTCACTTTCCCTCCCGGTTTATGCCTTCGCCCGGAGACGGGCATATTTCGTTCGCTACGGTGGTTCTAGTTGTCGTTTCTCTTATTCCTTGGTTCCTTACTTTCTTACCCTTTTTCTGTCTTTCTCTCCTTGTCCTCTCCTCGCCTTCTTCTCCTCATTAGTCTCCGCCTCGGCGTTTGAGACACTTCTTTCCTTCCTCTTCACTTTCTCTATCCTTCTTCTTTCCTCCCTGTGCGTGTCTGAAGGCCGACCCACGCATTATCATGCGTAGCAGGTGACGGGGTATCGCGTAATTCCCCGCCCCGGGTAGACAAGTAGGGCACGGACGTACCCCCTGGTAAAGGCCAGGCCCAGGGAGGGGTGATTACCCGAGCTGGTACCTTCCGAACATGCCGACTGGTCCCTCCGTCAGTTCTCGGGGGGTGTGACCTGAGGTGTGAACAATGACCTAAGGCGGGTAAGCCCTCGGAGAGGGCCCCTACTAGGAAGGAGCGCGCCATCGGAGACGCCGGTAATCACGGGGGACACTTCCGTGATGACTTCCTTCTCTTCTTCTGTAACGTTGACCCAGAAACGTAAGATAGATTCGCCTCAGCCAAAGAAGACTCTGCCTAATCTACCGAGATTTCTTGTTGTCTCTCGCACCGATGGAAAAGATTTCACGTCTGTAAATCCTTTCGTCATCCAGAAAGGTGTAGATGCAATTGCTGGCCCTGTTAAAACCTGTTGGCGTCAGCGCAATGGCACATTGTTGCTGGAAGTGGACAGTGCCTTCCAAGCTCAGAAACTCATCCGGACTACACTGTTACACGTGTTTCCTGTCAAGGTAGAAGCGCATCGCACACTAAACTCGTCACGGGGGGTAGTATTCACGAGATCCCTTGACGGGTTGTCTAATGAAGACATACAAACCTACATGTCAGATCAGGGAGTCACAGCCGTGCATAGGGTTTTGAAAAAGGTAAATAACCAGCTGACACCGACTCGTACTGTGTTTTTGACGTTCGACAGAGTTGAACTCCCGTCGAAGGTCAAAGCAGGGTACGAAGTTATCTCTGTCCGCCCTTATATTCCAAACCCAACGCGCTGCTTCCAATGCCACAGGTACAACCATACCCGTGACTCTTGCCCAAATGCAGCAAAATGTGTCACTTGTGGTAGGGACGCCCATGAGGGGGATTGCCCACCTCCGTCCCCTCACTGCCTTAACTGCAACGGTGACCATGCGGCTTCCTCTCGCGACTGCCCGGTATACAAGGATGAGAGGGTCATCCAGCAAATTCGGGTTACGGAAAAGGTGTCGACATCTGCCGCTCGAAAGTTGTTGGCGAGTCGAAAGCCTGCTGTCCTCCCAGCGGGCACATACAGTAAGGTCCTCACCTCCACTCGACCTACCAAGGATTCCAGTACCCAGACATGTGACTTCACTTTCGCTGTCACAGTTGTGCGATCCGCCAGCCCGAAGATTGCCCGTTCCACGTCTCCGCTTCCTCCTGCTGCCTCTAAAGTATCAACCTCTGGTAAACCGCGGGCACCTAAACAAGATGCCCGGACTTTCAAAAAGGAACCCGTCCGTGAGGATTTTCTGCGTTCTCAGGCTTCCCAACCGTCAACTGCCTCTTCTCACCGTCACTCTTCCAGAAGAGCTGACAAGAAAAAGAGTTCCTCTCCTTCCCCGCCGAGGCGTGATCCATCTGTCACGCCGTCCAAGAGTTGCCGGCCTCGGCCGTCTTCTGTTTCACCGGGACGCTCCGACTGCCGGGCACCCGGCCCTATACCGGCGGTGGAAACTGCCCCTCCTGATCAACTCAAGGAGGTGGCAGGCGCGTCGGTCGAACCTATGGACCACGACCCTTTGCCCCTAGACAGCGATAGCAGTGCTCCCTCGAAATCCGGTCCTCAGCGGCCGTCGAGGTGACCCCGCTTGCTTGTTAGTTTTTATCCTTATCTCTTATCTCATTTTTATCATGGCGCTCCTTCAATGGAATATTCGCGGCATTCGTTACAATCGGGAGGAGTTAAAACTACTCCTTCGATTGCACTGCCCGCTTCTAGTCTGCCTCCAAGTAACTAAGTTGCGTCCACGTGATCGTGCAGACTTTCCACACTACACCTCTGTGCGGTTCGACCTGCCACCCGTGGAAGGTATCCCAGCCCATGGAGGGGTTCTGATGCTCCTTCGAGACGACGTCTATTTCCATCCCATTTCGTTGCGTACTCACCTACAGGCAGTTGCCGTCCGCATCACTTTATCCACATTTTCCTTTTCCCTCTGTAATATCTATTCGCCATCGTCATCTGCCCTTACTAGGGCAGATGTGCTACACCTTGTTGACCAGCTTCCTTCACCTTTCGTGTTGGTAGGCGACTTTAATGCCCACCACCCCCTATGGGGCTCTCCGGCACCTTGCCCGAGAGGCTCCCTTATGGTGGATCTTCTCCAACACCTCGATCTTGTCTGCCTCAACACCGATGCACCGACCTTCTTTTCAGACACAACACACACTTATTCCCATATAGACCTCGCAATATGCACTCCTCAGCTTGCCGGTCGGTTTGAGTGGTATGCGCTTTCTGACACGTACTCAAGTGACCATTTCCCTTGTATCATCCACTTCCTGCATCATTCCCCATCTCCTCGTCCCACCAGTTGGAACATTTCTAAATCCGACTGGGGGCTTTATTCTTCCATGGCTGTTTTTCACGATCAGAATTTTCCCCAACTGTGACAGTCAGGTCGACTACCTCACAGAGGTTATTCTCACCGCTGCTGAACGTTCCATACCTCGTACATCCTCTTCTCCACGTCGTGTCCAGGTCCCTTGGTGGACTGCAGCCTGCCGCGACGCGCTTATAGCCCGGCGCCGTGCTTTATGCACCTTCCGCCGCCACCCAACTTTGCAGAATTTCATCAATTTTAAACGTATGCGAGCGCAATGTCGTCGTATCATAAACGACAGCAAGAAAACTTGCTGGACTGCTTTTACTAGTTCTTTTAACCGTTTTACTCCCTCCACGGTTGTTTGGGGTGGCCTACGCCGTTTATCCAGCATCAAGGTCCACTCCCCGATTCCTGGCCTGACCGTGGAGAACGCAGTCCTCGTGGACCCCGCCGCTGTTTCCAACGCATTGGGCCGTTTCTTTGCGGAGGTTTCGAGCTCTGCCCATTACCACCTTGCCTTTCTCCCTCGCAAACAGGTAGAGGAGGCACGGCCGCCTTCTTTCCGCTCTTTTAATCGTGAAAATTATAATGTCGCCTTCACCATGCAGGAGCTAGACCGTGCTCTCGCCCTGTCCCGATCTTCTGCTCCCGGGCCCGATTCCATTCATATTGAGATGCTGAAGAACCTCTCTCCTGCGAGCAAGTGTTTTCTTCTTAGTACCTACAATCGCATATGGACTGAAGGTCATGTTCCCACAAGTTGGCGTGAAGCCATCGTTGTCCCCATCCCCAAACCAGGGAAGGACAAACATCTTCCTTCCAGTTATCGCCCCATTTCTCTGACGGTCTGCGTCTGTAAGGTGATGGAACGCATGGTTAACGCTCGGTTGGTCTGGCTCCTCGAATCTCGCCGCCTCCTGACTAATATCCAATGCGGTTTTCGTCGACACCGCTCTGCTGCTGATCACCTCGTTACGTTGTCGACCTTCATTATGAACAACTTTCTAAAGAAGCGTCAAACAGTAGCAGTGTTCTTCGACTTGGAGAAGGCATACGATACCTGTTGGAGAGCGGGCATTCTCCGCACATTGCACACATGGGGCCTTCGGGGCCGCCTTCCTCTTTTCATTCAAGCGTTTTTGGCGGATAGCAAGTTCCGGGTACGGGTGGGCTCTGTTTTGTCAGATACCTTTTGCCAGGAGAATGGGGTACCACAGGACTCCGTCTTGAGTGTGGCGCTCTTTGCCATTGCAATCAATCCGATCGTAGATTGCCTTTCAGCCAACGTCTCCGGATCTCTTTTTGTTGACGATTTCGCAATTTATTGTGGCGCCCAGCGGACGTGTCTCTAGGAGCGTTCTCTTCAACGCTGTCTTGACCGTCTATATTCCTGGAGCATCGCAAACGGTTTCAGATTCTCCACTGAGAAAACGGTGTGTATAAACTTCTGGAGATACAAGGAATTTCTTCCACCTTCTCTACGTCTCGGCCCTGTTGCTCTCCCTTTCGTGGAGACTACAAAATTCTTGGGACTCATGTTGGATCGGACACTTTGCTGGTCCACACACGTGTCCTACCTGGCTGCCCGTTGTGCCCGATCCCTTAACGTTCTTCGTGTCCTCAGTGGCACGTCATGGGGAGCGGATCGTACCGTCCTGCTTCACCTTTACCAGGCCAAGCTCGACTACGGAAGCCTTGTATACTCTGCAGCACGGCCGTCGATTCTCCGCCGTCTCAACTCTACCCACCATTGGGGATTACGTCTGGCGACCGGTGCATTTTATACCAGCCCTGTTGAAAGTCTGTATGCCGAGGCTGCTGTATTACCCTTGACCACTCGACGTGACATACTCTTGTGTCGGTACGCATGCCGCCTGCGGTCGATGCCCAACCATCCATCTTACCGATTATTTTTTGACGACTCACTCGATCGCCAATATCAGTTGTCTGCGATTGCCTTGCTTCCACCTGGAGTTCGGTTTCCCCGCCTGCTACAGCGGCTCGATTTTACCCTTCCTTCCACCCTTCGGTTGAGCGACAGCCCATTGCCACCGTGGCATCAGGCCCAGGTTCACACTCACCTCGAACTTAGATCGCTCCCCAAGGAGAGCACTCCGGATTTGGTATACCGCTCGAGGCTTGTCGAACTCCGTTCGCGGTTCGATAATGCCATATTTATTTACACTGATGGTTCCAAGAGCACTGCCGGTGTGGGATCTGCCTTTATCGTCGGGGACAACCGTTTCCAATACAAGCTCCCTGACCGGTCCTCGAACTTCACGGCTGAGCTTTTTGCCCTCCACCAGGCCGTTTTGTACACCTGCCGCCACCGCGAACCTTTCTATGCCATATGTTCGGACTCCCTTAGTGCCCTGCAGAGTCTTAAGGACCCTTTCTCGAACCATCCTCTCGTGTATCGGATCCAACGCTCCCTCCAGTTGCTAGCAGATGACAGCTGTCACGTTTCTTTTCTGTGGGTCCCTGGCCACGTGGGTTTGCCCGGGAATGAGACCGCCGACATAGCAGCTAAGGCCGCAGCTATTTTGCCTCGAATGGCTACCTTTTGCGTCCCATCGGACGATGTTCAACGGGGTCTTCGACGGAGTATCGTGTCGTCATGGCACAGTGCGTGGCTTTCACTGTACAACAATAAATTGCGGACTGTCAAACCGATCCCGACCGCTTGGAGAACCTCCTCACGCCCCTCTCGGCGGGAGGAGGTCATCCTGGCCCGGTTGCGGATCTGTCACTGCCGTTTCAGCCACCGTCATTTGCTAACCGCCGATCCTGCACCGCTGTGCTCCTGCGGTGAATCACTGACGGTGCGACACGTTTTATTGTCTTGCGTTAATTTTAATCATCTCCGTGTAGCACTTCGCTTTCCGTCTACTCTGGAGGAAATTTTAGCTGATGACACACGAGCAGCTGCTAGAGTTTTGCGTTTTATCAACTTGGCCAACTTATCCAAGGATATTTAACTCTTTTCATTGCCCTTTATCTTTCGTTTTTAGCCTCTTCTTGATTTTCTGACAGTCACCAAATTTTTTTTGAGATCTAGTGAAACTAATTTCTTGTCTGGGCGCTAATGACCGTAAAAGTTGTGCGCCCTAAAGCCATATATATATATATATATATATATATATATATATATATATATATATATATATAATTTACATACACGCCTGCACGTTAACAAAGCTGTGGAGGAAAGCCATGAAAACATCAGCGAACGAATTTAAGTTGTGTGAGTAGAAATACGAACTTAACGGTTTGTTGTAGACATTGCTATTCTTTCAGGGACTGGAAAGGACTCAGAAGAAATGTTCAGCTGAATAGTCCTTGCTTTGAAAAGAGGACCTAAGATAAACCTCTAGAACGAAAACAAGCGCTATAGAATGTAGTCGAATGAAATCAGCGTCGAAAGTGGGGGAAATTACATTAGGAAACGACAAAGTGGTAATGATGGATTTGTTTATAAGTAACAATTCGTTTTATTTCGTCATTTCGTCATTTGGTCAGTAGAGTAACTAAATAATGGTAATGAGAAGAAAAGCATTTAAAAGAAAAGAAAGTTGTTGATATCGAATATTAATTAGGTTATTTTCTCTCAGGCATTCGTGTGCAGTGCAGTACTGAAAGAGTGTGAAAACGTAAACGATAAGCAGTTCATACTACAAAGGAATAGCTTTCAAAATATGGTACTACAGGAAATGCTCAGTACTAGATTGGTATAGAGTAATTAAGATGGAAAACGGATGCATTGGCTGATACATCACATTATGGTATATCAAGGAATCGCAGGACGCAGTGGCAGAGCGGTCTGCGGCGTGCCAGTACGGTCGAGGGTTCGCATCCCTCCTCGGGCATCGATGTTTGTGCCGTCTTTTGTGTAAACTAGTTCATAAGTAGTTTGTAAGTTTAGGGACTGATGGCCCCGTAGTCAAGTCCCTTAAGCTCTACAAACTTTTTTTTTTAAAAATCAAGGAATCGTCAGTTTAATTCCGCCCCCCCCCCCCTCTCGCTCGCTCGCTCTCTCTCTCTCTCTCTCTCTCTCTCTCTCTCTCTCTCTCTCTCTCTCTCTCTCTCTCTCTCTCTCTCTCTCTCTCTCTCTGTGTGTGTGTGTGTGTGTGTGTGTGTGTGTGTGTGTGTGTGTGTGTGTGTTGCCGTCATTGAGAGATGAAGACCCTTGCACAGGATAGGGTGTCGTGGATAGCTGTATCAAACCGGTCTTCGGACAATGTCGTCATATATTGCATCATTCTTAACATATTTCCTCTTTTTTTCCATGTTACGCTTATTTATCTAGTTCAGGAGACGAACTCCTGATGAACGTCTCCTGAACAACGATCCAATGACGTCGCTTTTAACCCTTTCAGACCTGATTTTTTTTCTGGAGGAAGGAAATTTTGTTGTTGTTGCTGTATTCCTCATAAGCTACGTTTTTAATTATTTTAGAAGGAAGATTTACGCTGATGTATGCATCCATTTACATACTACAAAATTGCATTTGCTGAAAAGCAAGGCTTCTTTTTATGGACTGAAATAATTAATTTTGTAGCACTAACTTTTGTATTAAATAAACTGATCCTTTAATAGTTGCGATGCAAAATAATTACTACAACTTTTCAGTAGCACAGTGGAAAACAAGTAACCCACAACTTGCGTGTTCTTTGGATTTCACAAGCTGCGGCGCAGTGTAACAGTGACTACTTGGTATTGGCCCTCTTTAGCTTACGGTAGTAACACTGAAAGTGGTCCTTTGCGATCGTCTTTTGACAGCTCGAAATTCAAATGAAAATAACGGCTTAACCATGCATCTGAGACGAAAATTGAGCCGGCCGCGGAGGCTCCAGTGTAGATGTCACGTGACATTCCTCGCCCAGAACACTCTGTGGCATACGCCATCTTGCGTTGCGTAGTTGATGATTTTCTTATTGTAACTTACACGTTGTCATTTCAAAGCAATGGCGCACGGAAGAATTAACAAAAATACGTTGTCCTTCGTACGATAAATGATAATCTAGTGTCTACAAATGCCTTATTAGCATCATTTAACGAAGACTGTCAATAGTATGAGATTAGAGAACATTAGTCGTAACTGTCAGCTGTAGTGTAGTGGGCAATGCGTTGGACTGTGATGCTGAAGGTCAGTGGTTCGAAACCCGCTGCTTCCTAAGGTTTTTTCCGTAAAAGGTTTTCAGACACTCTTATTAATTTTTTATTATTTATATTATTATTTTGGTCCAAAATGTTTGTAAAAACTTATAAAACGACAAATCTAAAGTGGGCCGTAAAACACGTCAGTGCGATTTTTTATAGTGATCTTCCGCAATTGATAGTGAGTGTGCACGATGAAAAGGTTGAAAACTCAGTCATATACATGTTGTTTCAATTAAGGAAAATGTTTCTGATCAATATTAGACACTATAAAAGTTATGTACACAATTGTAGCCAGAGGGTCTGAAAGGGTTAATCCGTTACCGCTACTTTCCCCCTTTCAGCGAGCAGCGAACAGTAGTCACAGAGCTGCTGTATCATGCATGCGACACAGGTTTGTAATCAACGCCGGCGAGCTATGCTTTGGCCAACAGCAGAAATGGGAGCCGGCACTGCAGCTGGGAACTGCGTGGTGCAGTGACGTTTCACCGCGGGCAGCGCGCTGTCGACGATTGCTTTATCAGAGCAGCGCGGGCGCACACAGCGATCTGCTTGTCGGCAACGTGAAGCGTGCGTCACGCCTGTGACTGAAATTCCTGTAGGAGCGGCGGCGGCAGCTGTATGCGGCGGCGAGCGTTTGGGTTCGGCTAAAGCACTAGATATACAGAGTTGAACAATCTGCCATTTTGAATCCCTATCCGATGACAGTGTTGTATCCTTCTTGTGATGTAGCGAAGTGAATCAGCAAATATTTCGTGATTTTATTGTTTCACTATGAGAGATGGTTGGTTGTGCAGCTTCAAACTGCTCAAATAATAGCAGACACAGTCGCTAAAAGTTTTATCGGTTTCCTTCGAACATAGATTAGCGTAAAAGGTGGCTTCTAAATTCCAAACGCCAAGTATCGACACCTTTGTTACGTTAAGAACAAAACCTTATTTTTTTATTTCTATTAAAAGTAGTTATGCTCACAGAGAGGTAGTGATGAAAATACAGGCCTATACATGTAAGCAATGGTTTATTCTAATTTTGCTAGAGATGTTAACGTAACACGACATACAGTATATTTAAAGCAAAGTACTTTTCTTGATTTTATTTAGACCAACTAAGGAAATATTCTAAGGGACGTTAATTGTATTTTGAGTGATGAATGAGTGCAGGTGGCTTTATCCAGCCAGTGGTTTTTAAGTTACATTATTTCGCATTAGTTCAGTTAATATTAATAAATTGAACTTCACAAAGAATGGGAATAGGAAAGAAGTCGTACCTGCATGGCATTCAATTCAAAACTTAGCAAGCAACATTCACTTTATTTCAAAGTTCTTGCTAACAGAGAAACTTCGTTATCTAACGACAGCAGACGTTCAAAGTTATAACAGGTTTCATCTCTGAAATATGGTGTATGTAAAATACGCGAGACATTAGAGTGGGGGAATACGGGAAGTACGTAGTTTCTCAAGTTAACACTAGTCCATAACTGTTTTCGAATGTGGATGTCCGATTTAGAAATCGGAAAATACGTAAATTTTCACGTATTTTAACTGTATTTGCTGAAGATTTACAACGGCAACATATGCCTTAATATGGAATGTAAGTGAATGTATTCATATCTCTAAATATCCATCTAATCGCCAACTTTAAGTTGCTTACCTCTTACAGTCATATGTAAGCCAATAAGTTCACTATGTTGTAATATTTTCTGCTTTAGGAAAGTATATTTAATGGCCTTACGAGCATATTAAAAAGCGTAAGTTTTCCGTAGACTTCAATTGCGCGCCTTGAACGTGGGATTCAAAATGGCGGATTGTTGTGCTTGTACTATACAGTGCTCTAGGTTCGGCGACCTCGTATTTGCTCGTCTAGAGGCGTGTCCGACAAAACGCTTGTTTGCTGCCACGCGCTCGTGAAATAGCAGCCAACTAGAGGCTCAGTTCGGTGCTGTCGCGTCGGCGTAAAACGATCCGTTAGCTCTTCTCTCAGAGCTTCTGTCGCGACTGCCACCTAAATCGACACACTGCAGGCGATCGGGTGCGGTGCGAGTGAGAAAACACGGCGTACAGATAGCGGCGATATCTCAGTGCATAAGAGTATTTGAATCATGACTTCCTGAAACTGCCTGTTGTTGTTGTTGTTGTTGTTGTTGTTGGTGGTGGTGGTGGTGGTGGTGGTGGTGGTGGTGGTCTTCATTCTGCCGAACGGTTACGTCAGCTCTCCATGCTACCCTGTCCTGTCCAAGCCCCTTCATCTGAGAATACGAACAGCGACCTACAGCCTTTTGCATCTGCTTACTGTATTCGTCCCTCGGTCTCCCTCTAAGATTTTTACCCCGCATGCCTTAGTAAATCTTCTTCATATACAGGGTGTTACAAAAAGGTACGGCCAAACTTTGAAGAAACATTCCTCTCTCACACACAGAAAGAAAATATATTATGTGGACATGTGTCCAGAAACGCTTAATTTCCATGTTAGAGCTCATTTTAGTATTTCTCTTTAAATTATAAATTGAAATAATTCGTGCAGACAATTGTCAAAATACCCAATTGTTTCGTTAGTATGTACTGTACTTCCTCGATTCACCGCCAATTGGCCCAATTGAAGTAAGGTAATGTTGACTTCAGTGCTTGCGTTGACATGTGACTCATTGCTCTACGGTAATAGCATCAAGCACATCAGTACGTAGCATCAACTGCTTAGTGTTCATCACGAACATGGTTTTACAGTGAGTGGAATGTTTACAAATGCGGTGAATCGAGGAAGTACAGTACATACTAACGAAACAATTGCATATTTTGACAATTGTCTGCACAAATTATTTCAATTTACATTTAAAGAGAAATACTAAAATGGGCTCTAACATGGAAATTAAGCGTTTACGGACACATGACCACGTAACATATTTTCTTTCTTTCAGTATGAGGAAAGTTTGGCCTTACCTTTTTGTAACACCCTGTAAAAAGAAATGTCCGTATGTTTGTCTGTTCGTGTTGCATACAAACATAATGTTCTTCCAATCTTTATGCAATTTTGTACACGAATGCTTCAATCCATGAGGATGGTCGCTTAAGTGTAAGAATCACATACGATATATAGCTCGCGAGATATGAGGTAATAAACCTTGAGATGCGTGAGAAACTGCTGTATTTAGCGACAATGCTGCTCGTTTTCTCCTAAACCACTGGTACTATTTCAACCAAATTTGGTACACACATCCTTACCGTGAGGTAACAATTGCTGCAGGATTAAGAATCATATACGATACATGGTTCAAAAGATGTGACGTCATAAACAACAGGAATCGCAAAAACTGCCACGCTATATGAGAATGAGTACTTAAAGACTTGACACAAACTTTAAACATAATTTCAAACCTTTAATAAACTTTTTCTCGCTAACACCCATAGCAAAATGATGAAAAAAGTTTCTCGCTTACTACTTTTCCGCTGTTCATGGACTAAACTACGGCCTTCGGATGACGTTACAATTTATAATTCGTACACTACAAACTGAAAATTTATAGACAGTATACACGCATATACTCGAGTGTACCTTCTAAATTGTATGACAGTACGAGACGTAGCTCACGAGATATGAGCACATAAACAATAACGTTAATGGAAAACCGCCCCATCACGCACCGAGTTTTAATTTATTACTTCTTTACTACTAATTGTATTCCCAACAGATTTTACATACAGCCCTTATAAAAATGAATATACATCCGAAAAATGGCAGGAATAAATAAATACCCGGGCAACGCCGGGTTTTCAGCTAGTTTTTATGAGTGTGTGCTTGTGCGTATGTACTGCATACAAATCTAAACTTTTGTTCCAATCTTGATGAAATTTTACACACTTGACCTTCAAACCAAGAGGACGGTCGCTGTCTGTGTAAGGATAATGTAGAACGCATTGTTCAAGAGACATGACGTCATAAAGAATAAATTGAAAGATACTGCCTTATAATGCGACGAGACTTCGTAAATACACTATGTGGAACGAGAGTATTTCGCGACTTGGAACAAACTTAAACATTATTTCAAACTTGTATTAAACTTTTCATCGCTGACAAACACAGAAAAATGACGAAAAACATTTCTCGCTTATTAATTTTTCACTGCTCATGGAGTAAAACAACAGCATTTGGTATAACGTTGCAATTTATAATCTCTACACTACATATTGTAGTCGCAGAAAATGTTAGATATAATGCACATATACAGCTCAATGTACCTTCTAAATTGTCTCACAGTAAGACACGTAGTACATTAGGTATGAGGACTAACCACTAACGTTCATGGAAAACTGCCCCACCACGCATCAGGTTTTAATCTCTCTTTTACTGCTATCCGCAACAGATTTTACACACTTAAAGCTATTACACAAATGAAGATACCGGGTGATCAAAAAGTCAATATAAATTTGAAAACTTAATAAATCACGAAATAATGTAGAGGTAAAAATTGGCACACATGCTTGGAATGACAGTGGTTTTATTAGAACCACATCCACCGCTATCGGGTCTCTTTTCTTCTGCGTGATTCTGGTTTTCTAACTGCTACCGTGAAGGGTGACCACACACACACACACACACACACACACACACACACACACACACACACACACGTCCCAGGGAGGACTCGAACCTCCAAGGCGAGCAACCGCGCGCTCCGCAGCGAGACGCCTTAGACAGCTCCTACTCCACCGCAGCGACCGATATCTCTAGCGATGCTGAAAGGCAACATCCGACGCCAATACCTCACCTTAACTCCGGACATGCTTTCCAGTGCTGTTCACAACATTATTCTTAGACTACAGGTATTGTTGAAGAATGATGGTGAACATATTGAGCATTAACTGTAAAGAACATAATCTTTGCTTTGTATTAATTTGTTATTTTAATTATTGCTTTTCTGATCAGATGAAGCGCCATCTGTCGGACATTTTTGAACTTTTGTTATTTTTGTTCTAATAAAATACCATGTCTTTCCAAGCATGTGTGTCAATTTTTACCTCTCTATCTATACTATTCCGTGATTTAATAAGTTTTCAAATTTATCTTGACTTTTTGATAACCCGGTATGCCTGCAAAATTATACAATTGTGCATCATTGAATTCAATAAATAAGATCTCAAATGTACTGTGGTGGGTAAAAACAGTCGCATCATGCGCAACGTTTCAATACGTTTATTTACTGCGAAGACACTCCTGTTTTCCAGTCAGCTTAAGTAAATTCCTGAAAACTGATAGTTCAGTTAACAACTTGGAACATCCAAGGAATATCCATTGATTTCGAAAGATCTTTTTAACTTCGAGAGTACAGTTTTCAATGAGACTTGAATTTTCTATTACGATTAATAAATCACAGGGCAATCTATTACATACTGAAGAGTGGATTTGACGTCTCCATGTTTCTCGCATGGACAATGTTGTCATTTGCTCAAGGGCGGGATCCCCACAATATTTATTCGTATTAGATTCTGGTCAAGTGAAAAGAAATATTGGTTATAGTCAACTTTTGATTTAATAAATGGAAGAATGAATGCTAAATATCGTTTGTATTTGTCACTACCGTTTTTTAATTTATTTACTTTTTAATTTTTTAAAATTTATTTTACTTTATTTTATTTTGTTTGGATACTGTACTCATAATTTGCACATTGTACAAGTCAACCTTATTTTATGATATTCTTCCATATGTTTTTCAAAAAAAAAAAAAAAAAAAAAAAAAAAAAAAAAAAAAAAAAAAAAAAAGCTATTGACAGAAAAAGGGATTGAAGTATTAGTTCAAGGCTGGAATAAATAAATAAATTCCCGGGCATCACCGGGTTTTCATTTAGTTTAATATAGTTCTGAGACAACTAAAAGAACTGCCATTTGTCTCAATTGTGAAACTTAGGACTAATGTAGATGTACTTCAAAGTGTTCATTATGTACGGAAGTAAGTATTTTCAGCAATTCGTCAAAATACAACGATAGTAATTGTTAGTGACAAAAAAGCAATCTTTGACATCCTTTTTAATTATTACAGCGTAACTAGTTTCAGGAGTCTACCTGCCATAGGTATTAAAACTAAGAGGCATAGAACTAAAATTTATGCTGTGGCGGGGATTCGAACCCGGTACCTCCTACTTACTAGGTAGGCGCTTTAGACCACTCAGTTAACACAACGTTGCAAATGTTCAAATGTTTGTATAGTCTATGGGACTTAACTAGGGGTCATCAGTCCCTAAACTTACAAACTACTTATGAACTACTTACGAACTAGGACGGCACAAATATCCATGCCCGAGGGGGGATTCGAACCCTCGACCGTAGTGGCCGTACAGACTGTAACTGGAGCGCCTTAGTCCCCTCGGCCACCGCGACCGGCACACAACGTTGCAGCCATAGCGACTGAACGGACTGCCTTAAAGTATGTCTCCCTCCACACCACATACTTTAATTCTGCCTCATGTTTCCTGTGAAATGCATATCAGATTGCCAGGGCTCTCCTACATTGGAATAGCACCTCAGCAAAGAATGCGAATAGGAACCATCCCGCCTTGTTCCTCAGGCCGAGGTGATATAAATATCAACAAATAATGCAATTCCTTAAGACAATATTGTCTCGTTTTACCGAAGGTGTGGAGGGAGACGTGCTTTAAGACAGACCATGTAGTCACTTTGGCGGCCACGCTGTGTTAGCTGAGTGGTCTAAACCGCCTACCAAGTAAGCAGGAGGTCCCGGGTTCGAATCCCCGCCACAGCATAAATTTTAATTCTATGCCTCTCCTTTGTTTTAATATCTTTGGTATAACAAGACAATGTTGTCTCAAGGAATTGTATAATTTATTTCTACCTGCCATCTTCAGATACCTCTACAAATGTACGAACAAGGATATAACTGCATACAAAATTTACCAAATTTCTTAATTGACTAATATACAGAGAATAATAATATACAGAGAATAATAATATACAGAGAATAATAATATACAGAGTGTAAGCGAGAACAGAATAAACCGGAATTAAACGTATTGTAATTTTATGTACTTACTGTGTTCTTATTTTAGGTGTAAATGCCCATTGCACAACTTGGTTACACCTACAATAAGAACGCAGTAAGTACATAAAATTACAATACGTTTAATTCCGGTTTAATCTGTTCTCGCTTACTAAAGCTCAGTTATGTCACCAGAACCAACATGACAGCATAACCTACACTTACCGGAAATGTTCCTGTAAAGTTATCCCCTGAAGATAAGCCTGCAGTGGCTCGAAAACTAGTTCTGGAGTAAATAAAAAAAACATCGAAATAGGCGGCTGGTTACAATTATTTTCACGGAAATAAACCTTCAATTTATCTAGCAGAATCCCATGATTTACACAACCAAAAGCCTTTGAGATATCACCAAAAATCCCAACTGGTGATGTCCGGTTATTCAATGAAACAAGTAGATTTTTTGTAGATAAATTACTAGAGTATTAAATTAGACGTAAAACTTTGGACTTTCGTGGGCTGTTCTTGAGACAGTGCCATCTTAAGTAAAACTGTGCAAAAGCGTCGTCAAACAGCAATGTGTAGATCGAATTTGGCAGGTTCTGGTAACAGCCGTGGAGTGTGCTATGAATGAGTCCGCAGAGGTAGGCATCCCGCAGTGCGAGGGCGTTGTCAGAGTTGCAGCGGCAGGCACAATGCGTATTGTGCGGGAGCGAGGACGAGGACGAGCTGGCATCCTTGACGGCGGCAGCCGATGGTGGGTGGAAAGGGGTGTGTGTGTGTGTGTGTGTGTGTGTGTGTGTGTGAATGAGGGGGGGAGGTAGGATCGGATGGTGGCAGAAGAGGCGCCGCCCAGCCCTGTCTGAATGCACGGCCTTCCGCTCCCAGGCGACAGCCCTGCTTCAGACAGCCTAGCCGGCTCTCGCTCCGCCGACAGCCGGCTTTTCAGCGGCGAAGAACTACTGTGCTAAAAAAAAATCTCTGCACTTGTCACATCGACACAACTCACTTCTCCGTCTCCCCATCAAACATTACACTCTAATTCCATCGTTTTACATTTACAAGAGCAAAACTAAGATAATGGAGTGCAGTGTAAGAAAGAAGGAATTAGATTGGGAAACGAAGCAATAAAGAAGATAGACGAGTTTTGTTACTTGGGCAGTAAAATAACAAATGATGGTCGCAGTACAGAGGATATAAAATGTAGAATGGCAATGAGTAGAAAAGCATTCTTGAAAAAGTGAAAATTGTTAACATCAAATATTGGTTTAAACCTAAGGAAGTCCTTTCTTAAAGTATTTGTGTGGAGTGTTGCCTTGTATGGGAGTGAGACATGGACGAGGACAGGAAGAGGATTGAGGCTTTCGAAATATGGTGCTACAGAAGAATGCTGAAGATTAGGTGGGTGGATCGCGTAACTAATGAGGAGGTACTGAACAGAATTGGGGAGAAAAGAAATTTATGGCATACCTTGACTAAAAGAAGGGATCGATTGGTAGGACACATTCTTAGACATCATGGATTGGTGAATTTAGCGTTGGGGGGGGGGGGAAGTGTGTGGGGTAAAAATCGCAGAGGAAGACCAAGAGATGGATACAGTAAGCAGATTCAGGCAGATGAGGGTTGCCGTTCTTATGTGGAGATGAAGAGGCTGGCTGAGGGTAGGGTATTGTGGAGAGCTGCATCAAACCAGTCTCCGGACTGAAGACCACAACAACATCATCATTTACGTATACACAGTGTTTTCCTTTTTAAATCTCGTTTTCGCAATAATTGATAGTTTTTTCGAAATATTTAAACATTTCGATCGTTTCAGAGTACTGACGCCCATGCGATGCCAAAGGTGAAAATTTGTGCTCGACCGAGATTCGAACCCAAATTTCCCGTTTCGGGCCAGCGGTCGTTTAACCATTAAGGCTATCCAGTCACGCTTTCCTTCCAACCAATATTCTCAATTGCTACCACACAAACATTGTAGTACCGCCGCTTATTTTTCGGATTAGAACACACACTATTTTTAGATGGATTCCAACAAAAATATTTATTTTGCTTAACGACTGTTTGGCATTTCAGACAAGACTCAGAAGTGAATTATGCTCATTACGACAGATCCCACTGTATAGACAGTTTCTAAAGTAGAACTTTTTTAGAATTTTTCAGAATTACTTATTATATCAAGTTCTTGTACCTATTTATTGGTTCTAGAAAACAGTTTTCAGACTTTGCGTTCATTCATCATTAACACAGTGTATTAGAGAAAAATACATTCAATCAATAATGAATTTTACACATGGAACTCAGTAATTTTATAATGAAACTAGATGACCCGGTGAGCTTCGTATCACTTACCTCTTAATATAAACGATATTCATTTAAATCATATGTATTTTAGACGGAGTAGCTCTATAAATGTATGATCAGATAATCTAAGTATTAGCTCGATAATGGGCGGAAAGACTGGACAAATCCCGCACACGTCCAGGATAATGTTCGTGTCACAGTCGTGGAAGTTCAGGGAGGTTTAAACGGTGATAAAATATATAAAAATTGCGAGCAAAATTTAGATTTAAAACATGTAAAATGATGGCTTGGTTGTCATGTCGGGTGCGTTTAGAAATATATTTTGAAAACATAAAGTTCTCTTTACATGCTCTGAACCCGTACATGAATTGTCAAAGATAAAAATAAATTGTTAGTTTGTCTCGATAAAACTCGAGAACGGCTGAATCGATTTGGCCATATACAATTACATAAACCACTGAATCTATTGTGATGAAATCTGGTGTGGAGATAGCTTGAACGCCGAAGTACCCGATAAGATACTTTACGAAGTGTGTAATTCAAGATATTTTTTGATTTGAAGTATATAAAGCGAAATATCGAACAATACCTAGTCTCTGGAAAAGTTGTTTAATCTTAGACTTCTTAACTATTTTTTCAAAAGTTAATTATAACTTTTAAAAATGCATTGTCCCTTGCACATTGAAAAACGCATTCAACTTTTCTCAAAGTTTCCGGTAGATTTTCCAAAAAATTTATTACACACACACACACACACACACACACACACACACACACACACACACACACACACACACCCCTTGTACTGCAAAGCCGTATTCAAGGGATGATCTTAAAACCAAGGGGCAATTGATTTTTATTAATAGAAATAAATCGTTTTTGGTTTTCTCCTAAGTTTTCCACTTTCCAGGTGACTTTTCCAAAGTTTTATTTGATGCGAATCTTCCTCTAGCTTTCAACATGAAATGTACAAAATTTTATCGCAATTGAACGAACGGTATTGATAGCTGTCTGGAAAAAGCTGTTTCAGTTTTTCTTGATTTTCCTCTTTTTCGGACAAATTTTCCATATTTTATCACCGTTTAAACCTTCCCTGGACTTACACGAATATTTCAAGACTAAAATTAGCCAAATCGGTTCAGCCGTTCTCTAGTTTTAGCGAAACTAACGAACAGGAATTCATATACGTTTTTGTATTATTGAATCCCTAGTTTTGCGGTGCAAGTACTTCCTCCTGGGACGGCGACCCCCCCACTCCCATAAGACTTGTCGAGCACTGGTTGAAAAACACTGCACTATTTTCCATTTCTATTTCCCCTTCCATTCTCAAATAAAACGAGGGGAAAGTGCATGTATGCCTCGGTATGAGCCCTAATTCCTCTCATCATTGTGTTCTTTACGCTAAATGTAGAATGGCGGTAGTAGAATAGTTCTGCAGTTTTAAATTTCGTCCCTGTAAATTTACTCAACAGTTGCATTGAAAAAAAACGTCACCTTTTCTGCAGAGAGTCGCATGGGAGTTCCCGGAGGATTTCTGTAACACATTTCACCAGTAAAGAAAAGAAAAGAAAGAAGGGAAAAAAAAAAAAAAAACACACCATCTCTCAATTGCTTGTAAGTGCTCCGCGTGTCAGTGTTACACATAGTAATGTCATTTTCTAATTCTTCTTGCATGAATAAAAAGTCTCTTCCGATTGGATTGCGTGTACATTTAGCTTTCATAATTAATTCCCATTTAGTGTCACGGAACGTGGTAGCCCGTAGAGTGTATTGAAATTACTTAGCCTGGAAACTTCTGTGTGGTATTTGAAATTATTTTGACATAAAGTCTAAACATTTATCTTCTAGAAACACTTTTGGCGAGTAGTAGGCTATAAACGTGCCAGTTTTAATAAATGTTTTCTGAAACAGAACGCCGTAATCTTTCTCTGGTTACTTATATTTACTGTCGTTTATTTCAGACAAAGACGGACATTCTCAATATCTTTGTTCTGTGACTGACAAATTACTTGTTCATTAACTGTTTTGAATGCACTAACGAAACGATTTTATTTTTCAGGTAAGCAGACATATCCAGATTTACCGTGAAGCTATAGAGGTAAGCCGGCTTTGTAGGTTGTAATTACTTTCATTCATTCACAAGGCGTGTTACCCCTACCTATAGGCCTTAGAATGGACTTGCTTCCTTTGAAACAAGTTTGTGTGTGTGTGTGTGTGTGTGTGTGTGTGTGTGTGTGTGTGTGTGTGTTGTTGGTTCTCTCTTCTCTCTACAGAGGTATAATTGCTTTGGTTAGTCATGTAATAATCACGAAATAGGACTGCTATTTGAAACGTATTAATTACTTGATTGTAAGGTAATATTTCTTTATTGAAAACATAAATTGTCATTCTGGAAACATAAATTAAGTTACAAAATTCAGCTGTTAAGTCAAGAGACTTGTCATAACGACGGGGTAGCGTTTTACGGACGTTTAGTGTGTCCCAGATATCTACATAAATAGATTTGTCTGGTGCTACAGCATTCACACAGCCTTCTCTCATTATATTGATCAATCTTCCAAGTATAACCAGTAATAGTGGCCTACGAAGCAGCCCTCACGATACGTAGTAACGGACGATAGGCATGCGAACAAACAGCCAACAAAATGCGAGCCTGTTACTTTGAACAAAGTAAATATAACTTACTATAACTACAAAGACGCTAATTCTTAAAAGAACAGCTTTTTCAGCTGATTTTATGACTGTGTCGAAAGTTGTTATTTATACTCAGTGGCGGCTCGTGCTCAGTTTCGTAGGTAGGGCCAAGACGAAAAGTTAGTACCCAGTATAATGGAATCAGTCTGAAGTGTCCATTATATAACCTTCATTTATATAACATCATTTAAACACATTCGAAAGATATTAAATACGCTAATTATGCAGTAATTAATATAATACATGCAACACTGGAGCTAATAAAAATTTATGCGAATGCGCAATAAAAATTTTTATTACTATTTTTTTTTTATTTTTTTTTTTTTGGGGGGGGTATATTATGCGTGTGTAATGTAGTAGTTGGTCTGGTCTACCAGCGCCGCTGGTTTTCCGTGTACTTGTGTGGGTGTCTGAGTTTATGCAGTGGTTACAACTTATTGAAGAACTTAAGGGCTTGGAGGTGTTTGGATTCGAACCGAAGTTCGTACTTATTATAGCTATGCTTCTGTGTACTGATTGTGATTTCAATATCAAAATTAACTGTGGGAGGCGTATGTGACTTCTTTTCCACTGGGAATGCACTAGAGAGACAACAGGGACCCTCCTGGCTTCTGACTTATGGCCAAGGTAAAAACTCTGGGAAAAACCTTGGCTAGGAGCAGCTTCATGTGTGTTTTACCTAACTAGCACGTTAACTAATGAGGTCTGTGTTCTGACAGCTTATTTATACAGTAAGTGTGCGAGTCTGTTCTTCTGACTGACAAACTTGTCAATTACTCTGTCGTTGAGGTTTCGAATATCACTGATTTCCTCCTTGTGAATGGAACAAACAGCCTGTGAGTTCAGCCCTTCCTGACTCATACTGTTCCTGGGGAAGGCTTGGATTCTTTTTAAGGTGCTGAAATTGCTCTCTACCGCGGCGGAGCGGCCGAGTGCATTGGGGCGCTATGCTACGATGCGCGAGGCCGTTCCCCGTCGGGCATGCCCCGTCGGGGCATGAATGTTTGTGCCGTCTTTAGTATAAGCTAGTTCATAATGGTTGGTAAGTTTAGGGACTGACGACCCCGTAGTTCAGTCCCATAAGCAAGGCAGACCCAGACTCAATTGCATTCAGTCACTTCCTCTGTCACCTATCAGCGGACTCTAAGCACCAACTTCTCGTCTTGGTGAATCGTCTAAGGGTTCAGGATTTTTTCCCGTCCCATTGGCTGGACAGTATCATCCCAGTGATGCCTGCGGCAGATCCGCAGGTGGCTGATAGTTACCGACCGATCAGCCTCACGAACGTTCCATGCAAGCTCGTCGAACGCATGGTTAGTCGGAGGCTCATGTGGATCCTCCAGGAGGACTCTGGACCCCCAACAAGGGGCGGGGGGGGTGGGGGGGGGGGTTCCAACAGGGCCGCTCCGCTATCGACAATCCCGTGTAGCTGGAGTCTGCCATCCGTACAGCCTTTACTCGCCGCGAACACCTGGTCGCTGTCACCTTTGATCTCAGGAAGTCACCACCACATACTGTCTTCGCTGTACGACTAGAGCTTATGGGGCCCACTTCCGATTTTTATACACAACTTCCTTTCTCACCGCTCTTTTCGGGTGAGGCTTCATGCCTCTGTTAGCACACTCCATGTTCAGGAGAACAGTGTCCCATAGGGCTCCGTTCTCAATGTACCATTATTTTTAGTAGCTATAAATGGTCTAGCTGCGGCTGTAGGGTCATCGGTTTCCACCTCCTTGTATGCCGATATGAGTTATGCATGTACTTCAGCTCCACTAGCATCTATGTTGCTGGACGGCGGTTGCAGATAACTATTCGTAAGGTGCAGTCGTGGGCGTTTGCACATGGTTTTCTGTTTTCTGCCTCGCTAAACCCGGATTTTGCATTTCTGTCGACGTCGGGCGGTACACCCAGAACCAAAACTGTATATGGATAATCACCTGCTACGTTCTCGCAAAGACGCATCGTTTTTTTTTTTTTTTTTTTTTTGGGCATGCTGTTTGATGACCGTCTCACTTGGATACCACATCTCCGGCAGATCAAACAGAAGTGCTGGCGACATCTAAACGTCCTATGTTGTGTTGTCCACACTGCTTGGGGAGCTGCACGCCCAAGGCTCTTGCAGCTCTAAAAGGCCCACATTCAGTCACGCCTTAACTGTGGATGCATAGTTTGATTCGGCCGCGCTTTCAGCATTGGAAGCATTGGACCCAATTTTACATTGTGGTGTCCGTTTGGCGACGGGGGCTTTTCGCAGGAGCTCTGTAACAAGTCTTCTAGTTGAAGCTGGGGTCCTCCGCCTGCGGTTCCCCCTGCAACACCTGCTTGCTTCTTAAGTTGACAAAGTTCAGGCCTCGCCACAGCACCCGAACCGCCTTCTTTTTCCATACGCCGCACTACCTATCCCTCCCCGACGGCCCAAGTCGGGTTACCTGACTGCAGTCAGAGTACGTTCCCTTCTTTCGACCCTCGAATCCCATCCACTGCCAGCCACTTTCCACTTCATATCAAACCCCCTCGTTGGTCCATTTCTCGTTTGCAGCTTTATCTGAATCTCTCCTGTGCCTCGAAGGACTCAGTTTCCCCAACAAATCTCCGTCGATAGTTCCTGCAAATCCTCGATTCATTCCATGGCGCCAAAGCCATTAACACTGATGGTTCCCTAGCAGATGGTTGTGCTGGGTACGCGTATCTTCATGACGACCGTGTTGAACAGCATTCTTTGCCGCGTGAGTGTAGCGTCTTTACCGTAGAGCCGGTCGCAATTCCAAGGGCTCTGGAACACCTTAAAGCCTGCCTCAGGGGGTGATTTGATATCTGTAGTAACGACCTGAGTGGCTTGCAGGCAATCGAGCAGTCTCTCTCGCCACCCATTAGTGCGGCGATCCAGGACATTGTTCACTCTCTCGGCAGATCTGGCCGTTCTGTGGCCTTGTGTGGATCCCGGGTCACATCGGCATACTGGGGAATGAAGACATCGATCAGCTGCCCAAGCAGGCCACTAAAGCACCACCGCTAGAGATAGGCGTCACGGAAGCGGATCTCAAGTTGGCTTCACACCGGAAGGTAAGTGAGGTTTGGAACACTGAATGGGCTACCACGGATTCTCATACTAAGCTTCGCGCTGTCAAGCCATCAATGGCTCTGTGGAAATCACCATTGCGGCCCATACGTCGAGAATCAGTTGTCCACTGCCGCCTCCACATAAGACACACATGGCTGACCCACGGCTATCTCCTTCGCCGTGAGACCCCGCCTGTGTGTCGCTGTGGAGCAGCGCTTAGTCCATCCTCCGATGGACTGTCCACTTTACCTCCCTAGCAGCAGTCTTTTAAGATACCAGACGCGCTAATCTTAGTTTTAGGCGACGATACCTCCGTGGCTAACTCAGTTTTAAGTTTCATTCGCGCTGCCGGTTTTTACAATTCCATCTAGTAGTGGGTGCTATCGCCTGATATCTCAGGTCCCCACTTACCTAGCGCTTTTACAGACTTTTTAAGTATCTTACGTAAAATGCCTAGGGGTTTACGGGTTTTTAGTGTGTGCAACGTGGCTGGCACATCCTGTATTATCTTTGATCAGCCAGCCATGGTATTCTGCTGTCCAGTTTTAGCTTAGTTCCTGACTTGGTTTTTTACCTGTGCGTCTCACTTTTGTGTTAACGAACTGTTCAGTGTCAGTCTGTTCTTTTTATGAGTTTCCAATCTCAATGTTTATTTTTTAGCTTCTGACACTGAACTCTTAGCTAGAAACGGGCGACTGATGACCTAGATGTTTAGTCCCCTCAAACTAACAAAAACAAGAAGTCACGTTGTTGTTGCATTTCACTAATTGGTCACTTCTTTATCTGAACCCAATTGCTGGCGCAATTCGTTTGGTAAACAAAAGTCAACACCAACCTCCCTCTGCATCAGCTTTGTGTCAGTACCACTATATCGGTTGCCGTAATGTTGTTGTCTCCATTCACAGAACACGTTTTTTTCGACGCGTGTTGCGCGAAGTTAATTTAATCGCACCGCGTGACACTCAGGCCGACCTTGCAGCTGTCATGTTTTGCTGTGTGTCGTCACAATTAGCGGGGTCACGGCAGCGCGATGGCCCCTGGGAAGCTGCCGTCGTATTTGCAGGTGTAACAGCGATCTCTCCTCCGCGGTGTTACGAAAGGCTTGCACATCGTGCGTTTCTAAATGACTATCCTTTCATTCTCAAGTGGCAGAAAATTCCATAATTTCTTATGTGGAACGTGGTTTAATCTGTGTTGACTCCATGAGCAGTCTGCAGGCAGTTGATCGATGTTTTCCCTCCCATCCTTTGGTTATTTCCATCCATGATCTCCTTGCTGACCTCCATCGTGCTGCCTGCTCCGTTACCTTTCTCTGGGTGCCAAGCCATGTTGGTATTACAGGGAATGAACAGGCTGACCGGTTGGCTCGATCGGCAATTACTCGCTGCTCACCTCCCTTTCTAATTCCGGGTGCGGATCTGCGGGTGCAGATCAGATCTTTGCTTCACTCCTCATGGGATAGCAGCTGGAAAGCTACTGCCCATTCCAATAAATCCCGCACCGTCAAAGATACGACTGCAGCTTGGAGTTCATCTTTACGCCCTTCCTGGAGAGAATCGACTGTCCTCTGTCGCCTCCGTATTGGACATTCCAGGCTGCCCCGTGGATTTCTTTTACGCAATGACAATCCACCACATTGTGATTGTGGAGCCGTACAATCCGTGGCTCATATTCTGGTTGAATGTCCTCTCCATTTGACACTTCGTGGCGACAATGACCTACCGCCTTCGTTGCCTGTAGTTTTGGCGGATGACCCACGGATGATTGATCGTGTCCTTGCCTTCTTCCGTGAAGGTGGGTTTATTCTCAGCTCTAGGACTCGCTTGGTCGGGGTGAGTGGGTTTGTGACTCTTCGCTGTTTGCAGGGTTTAGAGCCTTCTACCCCCCCCCTTTTGATGTGTTTTGCACTCTGCAATATCTGACTATTAAATTCCATAATGCCAAGATATAGAGGTAACTCTAAACTTAAACGCGAGAAATTATCCACAGACTGTTTCTTTTGGTTTGCGTGATTTCGTTAGCGGCTCAAGTAACACGCGCATGAAGCAGCTAGGTGGGGCAACTTCCCCCTCCACCTGCACGCGCAGACCGCGCCGGTCATCCGTCACTGGGAGCGGATGAACTAAAAGAACGAACTAGTTAGTGGCAGAGCCGCGAACTAAAGTGAGCGCTCCCGATCGCGAACTATTATGCGCAAGTCTAATGCAAGGTGACAGTAGCGTGTGCGAGCGGCGGTCGTCAGTAGAAAGCGATAGTGACAGTGACAGGTGGCAAAGTGATGGGGAAGCCCGGGCAGCTGCCACGCGCAATCCCCGCAGCCGCGCCTATCTGAAGGAAGCCGCGCAGAGCGGCCAGCTCAAGGGCCGGCCCGCACTTGACTTGAGCTGACCCGCCGCCGACACCCTACTCGAGGCTCCGCGTCCCGGGCGCCACTAACGAGCTACAGCCCGCGGGGCTCCGTACCTGCACTACGTCACATACCATCACAAACGGGCTACGCCGTTCTAAACTCAGACGGCCGTTTCAACACCGTTCTGCTTTGCAGCACACATGCCCGCTGCAAGAGCGTTCTTTAAAGCTGCGATGGAATGGCCGAGCGCTCTATGGCGCCTTCATGCGGAGCGCGCAGTTGCTCCGCGGAGGAGGCTCAAATCCTCCCTGGAGCATGGCTGTCTGTGTTGTCCTTAGGTTAATTTATGTTGTTGTTGTTGTTGTCTTCTGTCCGCAGACTGGTTTCATGCAGCTCTCCACGCTACCTTGTCCTGTGCAAGTCTCTTAATCTGAGAATATGTTCAGCAATCTACATCCTTTTGAATCTGCTTACTATATTCGTCCCTCGGTCTCCCTCTACGATTTTTAACACACACGCTTCCTTCTAATGTTAAGTTGACAATTCCTTGATGTCTCAGAATGTGTCCTACCGCCGGCCGCGGTGGCCTAGGGGACTAAGGCGCTCCAGTCACGGTCTGCACGGCCACTGCGGTCGGGGGTTCGAATCCCCCCTCGGGCATGGATATTTGTGCTGTCCTTAGCCTTTGTAGGCTTAGGGACTGATGACCCCGTAGTTAAGTCCCATAAGTTCTACAAACATTTGAACATTTTTTTTTATGTCCTACCGATCTATCCCTTCTCTTGGTCAGGATATGCCACAAACTCCTTTTCTCCCCGATTCGGTTAAGCACCTCATTCGTTACGTGATCTACCCATGTACGAGGGTAAGTCAATTATTATGCGTAATTTAGTTATATTTTTGTTTATGTTGGTAGTAGTGTCATTTTACGTTGGTGACGCATGCTTTATTTGTTGTTATATCTTTGCAATTTTCAAGCTGCTACGTTAGTTTCGTTGTCGCTGCCGTGCTGTTAATCATGTCTGCTCCGCTGTCTATTTGCACCAAAGAAGAGCAACGTTGAGTGATACGTTTTTTGTGGGCGCAAGGGGCCGAAATTCATACAAGACTTTCAGTACAGTACGGGAGCAGTGTTCTGCCACAACGAAGTGTGTACGAGTGGATTGAAAAATTCCGAAATGGTCGCACAAGTGTTAAGCACGACGAAGGAGCCGGACGACCGTTTACCACCACGAATGAAGAAACTATTCAGCGATCACGTGAAATGATTCTCTTAGACGATTAACTATTGATGAAGTGGCTCATCGTCTTCAAATTAGTCATGGTTCTGCCTACGAAATTATTAACAACACACTTGGGTTTCGTAAAGTATGTGCAAGATGGATCCCAAAACAACTCACACAGTTGCATAAGCAAACGCGCCTCGACATCTGCAAAAAACCTTTGGGTCGTTATGGTAACGAAGGGGACAACTTCATAGACAGAATCATTACTGGTGACGAAACATGGATCCATAATTACGAGCCGGAGAGTAAACGGAAGAGTATGGAATGGAAACATCCAAATTCGCCGTGCAAGAAAAAGGTCAAGGCCCAACTGTCCGCAGGAAAACTGATGCTTACGGTTTTTTTGGGATGCACGAGGTCCTGTACTGGAACATTATGGTGAAAGGGGCACAGCAATAAACTGTGTACGTTACAGTGAGATGCTTACTGACAGGCTAAAGCCTGCAATTCGAAGCAAACGCCGAGGATTGCTGTCAGAAGGTGTTGAGTTTTGTTGCACGACAACGCCCGTCCGCATACTGCTGTCCACACTGCTGAAACGCTCCAGAAACTCAAATTAGAAGTACTGGATCATCCTCCATATAGTCCCGATCTTGCCTCTTCCGACTATAACTTGTTTGGTCCACTCAAACAGGCATTAATGGGCCGTCGATTTGACTCGGACGAAGCAGTGAAGGAAGCGGTGCATTCCTGGCTAGCAGCTCAACCGAAAACCTTCTTTTATGAGGGCATAAGGAAGCTTGAAGAGCAATGGAAGAAGTGGATTGACAAGCAAGGAGACTGTCGAAAAATGATGTTCTTGTAAGTTTCGTATTTTATTACAATAAAATTTTATAACTACTTTGCGGATAATAATTGACTTACCCTCGTAATTTTCATCATTCGTCTGTAACACCACATTCCAAAAGCTATCATCTTTTTGTCTGAACTCCTTATCGTCCATGTTTCACTCCCATACAGTGCTACACTCAAGACAAATGCTTTCAGAAAGGACTTCATAACATTTAAATTAATTTTGGATGTTAACAAGTTTCACTTCTTTAGAAACGCTTTTCTTCCCATAGCCATTCTGCATTTTATATCTTCTTTACTTCGACCATCAGAAGTTATCTTGCTACCCAAATAACGAAATTCATCTACTGCTTTTATTGTCTCATTATCTAATCTAATTCCTTCAGAATCGCCTGATTTTCGGACATTGCATTCCATTACCTTCGTTTTCCTATTGTTAATGTTCATCTTACATCTTCCTTTCAAGACACTGTCCATTCCATTCAATTGCTCTTCCAGATCCATTCAATTGCTCTTCCAGATCCTTTGAGGTCTCTGACAGAATTAATGTCATCGGCAAACCGCAATGTTTTTATTTCTTCTGCCTGCACTTTAATGCCCTTTCCAAACTTCTCCTTCAATTCCATTAATTTATGTGATAGGGAATACAAATGTATTCCAAGCCACAGTTGATTAAAAAAAATTATTTTAATGCTTCACATGTAATGCCCACCTAGTTTCGACGTACTATGCCGTCATTCTTAAGTGCCACACAGAAATGAAAATGTATAAAAATACAAAGACAAAAATGTAAAAAAATACCTTAAATTTTTGGAAATAGTAAGAATAACGTTATAAAATACGATCTTATAGGTATCACTGAGGCCAACAGTTCTTTCAGGACCAAGTTGTACAGCAGCCTGTGCTTAAGAGTGGTCAGTCCTATTCAACCTTGTTGTAACATTGTTCCAATCTAGGAAAATAGTCAAGCAACTTAAGTCGATACGATAGTGCTTCCTCTGTTTAAGAAGCTCCATATGCCTGTATGGCCAAGCTGAAAATCAAAACTAATCGTAACTCTGAGTAAAAATACGCTTTAATTCACAGGCAACACCATTTCCAAAATTGTAAGGTATTTTATTTTATATTTTTGTCTTAACTTTGTATTTTCATACATTTTCCTTACTGCTTAGCACTTGACAATGACGACATAGTAAGTCGAAACTGGTTGAGCATAACATTTGAACTACACTCCTGGCTATTAAAATTGCTACACCACGAAGATAACGTGCAACAGTCGCGAAATTTAACCGACTGGAAGAAGATGCTGTGATATGCAAATTATCTTTTCAGAGCATTCACACAAGATTGGCGCCGCAGGCGACACCTACATCTTACTGACATGAGGAAAGTTTCCAAACGATTTCTCATACACAAACAGCAGTTGACCGGCGTTGCCTGGTGAAACGTTGGTGTGATGCCTCGTGTAAGGAGGGGAAGTGCATACCATCAGTTTCCGACTTTGATAAAGGTCGTATTGTAGCCTATCGCGATTTCGGTTTATCGTATCGCGGTATTGCTGCTCGCGTTGGTCGCGATGCAATGTCTGTCAGCAGAATATGGAGTCGGTGGGTTCAGGAGGACAACACTGAACGCCGTGCTGGAGCCCAACGGCCTTGTATCAATAGCAGTCGAGGTGACAGGCAGCTTATCCGCATGGCTGTAACGGATCGTGCAGCCACGTCTAGATCCCTGAGTCAACAGATGGGGACTTTCGCAAGACAACAACCAACTGCAGGAACAGTCCGACGACGATTGCAGCAGCATGAACTATCAGCTCGGAGACAACGGCTGCGTTTACCGTAGACGCTGCTTCACAGACAGGAGCGCCTGCGATGATGAACGCAACTACGAACCTGGGTGCACGAATGGCAAAACGTAATTTCTTCGGATGAATACTGCTTACAGCATCATGATGTTCTCCTCCTCCTCCTCCTCCTCCTCCTCCTCCTCCTATGGCGACATCGTGGTGAACGCACATTGGAAGCGTGTATTCGTCATCGCCATACTAGCGTATCACCCGGCGTGATGGTATGGGGTGCCATTGGTTAAACGTCTGTCACATGTTGTTTGCATCGACTGCACTTTGAACAGTGGCCGTCACTTTTCAGATGGATTACGACCCATGGCTCTACCCTTCATTCGATCCCTGCGAAACTCTACATTTCAGCAGGATAATGCACGACCGCATGTTTCGGGTCCTGTACAAGCCTGAGACAATTAAGTTTCCGATTTTTGTCTCAGGTTTTAAGATTCTTGTACAGATTATCTGATGAGGGCTTGACCCTTGAAACGCGTTATATTTTAGTGTTTTTACACGATTTCTGTGGTTTAGCCTACTTGACAAAATAATTAAAACAGACATCGCTATGTAATGCTGCACCTGTTATAAATTAGATGTTGCCGGTTTTTCAATCAGACAAGATGAACTTAAGTAAATTTGTGTCGGGAGTCGAACCCGGGTATGTTTTAAACTAGGCAGGTGTGCTAACCCTTGCGCCACCCCGACACAAGGGCATGACACACCTGCACACACTCCACAACCACATACCATTTCCGGCCCAAATTTCCTTAGGTCGTCCTACTTCGACTATTGTCTGAAAGGATAGACGCAGCAATTCTTATTTGTGATCCACATTTGATGCTGATTTCAGTGCGGATGTACATGAGGAGCGGACTCATGGCGGAAATACATGGATTAACTGCGTGTCGTGGAGTAAAATGGTCAAAGTAGGACAGACGGGAATATGGGTCGGTTAACGTACGTGCATCAGTAGTGCGTGTGTGTTAGCCGGCGTGCGGTAAGACGAAGTAGAAGCGGGATTGCTAGCGGGGGGGGGGGGGGTTCGTATCCCCCCTCGGGCATGGATATTTCTGCCGTCCTTAGTATTAGCTAGTTCATAAGTAGTTTGTAAGCTTAGGGACTGATGACCCGTAGTTAAGTCCCATAAGTGCTACAAACATTTGAACATTTTGCTAGCAGGGAGTGAAAATGTCCAACTCTTTTGTTTCTGGTACTCATATATAGGGTGTTACAAAAAGGTACGGCCAAACTTTCAGTAAACATTCCTCACACACAAAGAAAGCAAATATGTTATGTGGACATGTGTCCGGGAACGCTTAATTTCCATGTTTATTACTTCTCTTCAAATCACATTAATCATGGAATGGAAACACAGCAACAGAACGTACCAGCGTGACTTCAAACACTTTGTTACAGGAAATGTTCAAAATGTCCTCCGTTGGCGAGGATACATGCATCTACCCTCCGTCGCATGGAATCCCTGATGCGCTGATGCAACCCTGGAGAATGGCGAATTGTATCACAGCCGTCCACAATACGAGCACGAAGAGTCTCTACATTTGGTACCGTGGTTGCTTAGACAAGAGCTTTCAAATGCCCCCCATAAATGAAAGTCCAGAGGGTTGAGGTCAGGAGAGCGTGGAGGCCATGGAATTGGTCCGCCTCTACCAATCCATCGGTCACCGAATCTGTTGTTGAGAAGCGTACGAACACGTCGACTGAAATGTGCAGGAGCTCCATCGTGCATGAACCACGTATTGTGTCGTACTTGTAAAGGCACGTGTTCCAGCAGCACAGGTAGAGTATCCCGTGTGAAATCATGATATTTTTAAAAATTTTATTTATAAATTCACCTACATTGTAGAAGGAGTTATCATTCAGAAATTCCTTTAATTTCTTTTTAAATAGTAGTTGGCTATCTGTCAGACTTTTGATGCTACTTGGTAAGTGACCAAAGACTTTCGTGGCAGCATAATTCACCATTTTCTGAGCCAAAGTTAGATTTAACCTTGAATAGTGAATATCGTCCTTTCTCCTAGTATTGTAGCTATGCACACTGCTATTACTTTTGAATTGGGTCGGATTGTTAATAACAAATTTCATGAGTGAATATATGTATTGTGAAGCTACAGTGAAGATCCCTAGATCCCTAAGTAAATGTCTGCAGGATGATCTTGGGTGGGCTCCAGCAATGAGTACTTTTTTACTCAATGTTGAATTTCCGCAGAATATTATCCCTTAAGAAAGCAATGAATGAAAATAGGCATAGTAAGCTAATTTACTGATACGTATTTCACCAAATTTTGCAGTGACTCTGATAACATAAGTAGCTGAACTCAAACGTTTCAAATCTTAAATATGTTTCAGGAATGCAAATACGTAAAAATTTTGAATATTCTACCTTAGCTACAGATTTATTTAAAGTCTAAATTTTTTAATGATCCCAGACACATAATATTATAGTGAACTTTGCATCATGCAACTGCTACTAGCCTCATAAATACCATCCAGCTTGCCAGTACTTATGGAGTTGGTTTTCGCCATCGACGTTGATCATACTGATAATGCTCGATGCAATTGTGGTGTCGCACAAGTACAAAGTGCGCGCCACTTACTTTCGCCGCGCGCCGCCATGCACGCACGGCGCGGCGTTCTCACGACGACAGCCACGAGCGCCCTCTGCGACAACGCCGCTCGTGGCCACCACTGAAGGACTTCGGACTGAGATAGCAACGAGTTAGGACCTTCGTAATCCGATAGGCACCAGTGAAGACTTTGCTATTGTACAGGCACTAGGCAGGCCTCTAACAACTATGTATCAACATTCTGCAGTACTATGTAAAAGTTAAGTATTGTAACGTTCTGTGCAATATATCTCTTTCTAATTTACTCGAGTGTTTATAGTTTCTGGCTGCTCCCCTCCGTACCTGCACCAGCGTGTCGGACTCATTCCATTCGGCCACCGACACCTACGACGAGGCTGGGACACAAAAGCGGCGACGAAGTCGGGACACAAAAGCAATGATCATAATTTGGCAGTGGGACTGTTACATATCGAACGTACGCTGTATTATACCGAGAAGACTACGCAGTAGTTATCATGAGATGCTGCTTGTGGGATATACTGATCGCAGCCCACATCACTAATGGCTGACCTGCGGGAAAAACAACACCGCCACAGTGCGTGGCGCACTAAACTGCTGTTCAGCATTGCAAGCATCAGTCGGAGAGTGTCTACGCTGTTGGTAGGGCCGGAGTCAACGCAAGGGAAATCGCAACTTCGTGCAAGGCTGCAGCGGCGGGAGAAGCACAACGTTATGCTGCTTCAGCTGGTAGTCCTGCATATACTGCAATATAGGCTACGCTGACGGAGGTGTGACTGCAGTAGTGGCTACTGCGGAAGTATGCTTGTAAACCGCGGAATATAAATTTATCTTTAATTCCAAAAAGTTGAGAGACGTCTACAGGACCGAGCGAGGTGGAGCAGTGGTAACACACTGCACTCGCATACAGAAGGACGGTGGTTCAAATCCACCTCCGGCCATCCAGATTTAGGATTTCCGTGATTTCCCTAAATCACTCCAGGCATAAGCCGGGATGGTTCCTTTCAAAGGGCACGGCCGATTTCCTCTCCCATCCTTCCCCGAAAATCCGAGCGTTAGCTCCGTCTCTAATGACTACACTGTCGACCGGACTTAAAACCAAAAGCTTCCTTCCTTCCTACGTCTACAGGTTCCAAATGTTTCATACCGACACTTTGCGCCACTTCCTCTCGGTGCTGCCACCATGTGTAGTGCCGAAGGTGGAAATTATCTTACGGTACGGGAGTGGTTTCCGTAGTCGGGATGTGTCCACGTACTGTGTTTAAGAAAGCTCTAAACGAACACACGTTGCTGCTTTGTCTACTGCGCATGATTTAGATACAGTTCGTACACCGTGATATCAGTATGACAATGTATCCTGTTATAAAGCTGCTGAGTCGATGGTTTATTGAAAGTAACATCCTTGTAATGGTCTGGATTGTCCACAGTCCCGACTGAACTCTATGGAATCATTATGGCAGCCGTTAGACTTCGTTCCACAACCCAGCTTCCGACATCGGCAATAATCTGTTTTCAGCCCTTGAAGAGGAATACCTCTCCAGTCCCTCAGACATTTAGACACTTCATTGAAAGTGTTGCCCCATCGTACAGTGGCGGACTAAGGCTGTTGGAGGCCATGGGCGGTAAAACAAGAGAAGGCCCGGTTGCACATCGAACATTGCCGATTCAGCCACCGCCACTTGCTGACGGGTGACCTCGCACCATTGTGTTCCTGTGGTCACCGGCAGGCGGTGCGCCATGTTTTAATGCCCTGTTCTAATTTTAATCAAAATGTTCAAATGTTTGTTAAGCTTAAGGGATTTAACTGCAGGGGTCATCAGTCCCTAAACTTACAAACTACTTATGAATTACCTTATACTAAAGACGACACAAACATCCATGCCCGAGAGGGGATTCCAACCCCCGACCGTAGCGGCCGTGCAGAAGGTGACTGGCGCGCCGCAGACCTCTCGGCCACTGCGGCCGGCTAATTTTAATCATCTCTGTTTTACACTTAATGCGCCGTACTCTCCAGAGGAAATTTTAGTCGACGACGCACGAGCAGCTAAGAGAGAGTGGAGCCCCTCTACGCTCGCACTTGCATGGTGACCAACTCAATAGTTCTACTGTCACCTCTGCATGTGTTAATATTTCTAATGTAGGAGTCAAAGGAGCGGATACTGTGATGTGTGCCGTACTTGTGGGTAAGGTTACCCATTAATATGGTCCATCAGGATGATAGAAGTGGTCGAAAGCTTTTGAAACGAGCGGTTTTAAGGGCAGAGGGAAAAAAGTGCCAAGGCAAGTGCCAAGAGAGAGAAACCTACTCGGGTCTTGCGTTTTATACGGATGACAGATTTATCGAAGGACATGTAATTCCTTCTCTTGATATATTTTACCCTGCGTTTTAAGCAATCTCCTGGTATCATCGTCACTGGCTGTTGTCTTCACTCTGAGTCTGTTAGTAAACCCATATTTGGGTTGGGGCGCTAATGTGAGCAGTTGTGCGCCCTTAAAGAAAAAGAAAAGGAAGGAGAACGAAAAACGAAAGTCATGGAACTAAACTGTGTGGAGACATATTTCTGTTTGGAAGGTGCTCCTTTAATAACTCACAAACTACAATTCGGATTTAGACTAAGGTTTGTGCGTGTGATGAAAAGGCGGCTTAAAGGAGAGAGAGACGCTTGCGTTTATGCCAAAAGAATACTCTTTCGCTACTGAGTTATAAACAAGGAGCCGAGCCTTTGATGCGGTCTCCACGCAGCTGTGCGCTGCAGATTGCTATGCCATAACTCACGACCCGTGAAACACGTGGAATCTGCGGGAATAACTCAGATCCATAAATATCGACAGATAAACAATGGCAACTTTTTACGAGCGCCACGATGGCCTTCGGCTTATTTTTCTTCGATACTCATCCCGCTGCTGTCGCTGTCAAAGTTGGGCATTCTGCGCGTGGTTGGAAAGGAGTGCCTTGACACGATACAGCATTTCCCATGGAGAAAAGTCAGTTATCTTCTCTCTCTCTCTCTCTCTCTCTCTCTCTCTCTCTCTCTCTCTCTCTCTCTCTCTCTCTCTCTCTCTCTCTCTCTCTGTGTGTGTGTGTGTGTGTGTGTGTGTGTGTGTGTGTGTGTGTGTGTGTGTCCTAGGCATGAAAAACATTTGAAACGGATCAGCAGCGTAGTCCGAAGTCCAGGTAAGGTTGGATGGTGTCAGCTTGGTTGAGACGCATCAAATACGTCAGATAAACCTCTTGCACTTTTCTTCTACTTCACATCGAGGAATACAAGGAATAGGGCAAGACACGTAGTGGGTGATTCGCACCAAAAGTATTCCCAAAATACTATATCATTCGAGTAACCAGTGGTCTACATGTTCCGAGTGATATTCATCACAAGTGACGTAGCAGGTGATTTATTTTCGAGCTATGGTTTCTAGCTGCGGGATGTCATCTTCGACAAGGTGAGGAAAATATTGTGGCTAACGATTTCCGCATTTCCGATTTTTCCAACATTATAGTGGACAATACGCGACCGCGTGTGCTAGAAGTAATGGTGTTCATCGATTACCATCCCTATCGTCTTTCTGCACGGACACGAGTCATCTACTCATACAGGAGATGAAACCTGTACCCATCGTTCTAATTAAACAACTGCATACAAATGATTTTACGGGAAGCACAAGTGGGCTTCTCTATCGTTTTCAAATAAGTGACTGGTTAACAATATACGACATCTTTCGTACGCTTTCACCATGCCCATTTCTATGTTCATTGCTGGAGTTCAACTGGGAAAGCTTTAAAATTGAATCACTTTGCCTTATCCGTAGACAGCTAGTAGAAGTAGACAACGAATACCATCGATTTGATCACGGCTTATTTTAGCGATGTATATCTCTGGTAAATACGATTTAAACTTCCATACCATTCAACACCAAGAACGACATGTACTTATCCTGTGATACGTAGAACACACACTACTTACTTAATTTCTCTCATAGCAAGCAGATGTTCTCGAGTGGAAATTCCATAAAAGATTCATTCGAAGAACATCCCGTTGACTTCTATGTCTCAGTAACTAAGAAAAGTATATTAGTAGGTGGGTTGTTATTATTTTATGAAGCCCTTTTTAGAGATTCAGTCAGTGTACTTTTTTTAATTTGACTGCTATGGCAGTACTGCTCAACCAAAATAGTGCAGCCACAATAATCTGTTGAAACATGCGGATTGTTAACAATGTAGTGAAGTTTTCTTTCGTTGCAGTGTGCGATTCAGAGTACGAAATAAGTTTTACCGTTTACGGTACAATGACGGGACGAAAGTAGTGTAACAGAATTTCGCTTCAACTAATGTGTGTGACGTTCATCATAGCTAAGCTAATTGAGGCCGAAATTTCGATTATTTCAGTAGTTGACCGCCTCCGTCCGTATCTAACTTGCAGGCACTTCGCATCTGACGGTGACCTAAGGAACATGACCTTGAATTATCAAATTTTCGACGGTGACGTAAGAACAAGAGAGCGAATTAAGAAATTTTTCGCTGTACTGTTAATGGAATTCAATGCTCCAAGGCGTTCTATTATTTTCTGTAAATTTCAATTGGTGGCGCACTACAGACTCACTAATTTAGGTATTCTGGTGTTCTGCGTAGACATGGCCAAGCGCCGCGCTCTCGCAACAGTAAGTACCTGTTTTACATAAGTGTTTTTTAGGGCCCAGGCGAGTTCGTAGGTATTATTTGCGATAAGCTTACATAGTAATTCACTTTTATTTTACTATATGTGTAACAAAGCTCGATGTCTCCGTGATATTTTACTAACATGGCTCCACCAAAAATAAGAAGACTAAAAACATCTGTTAAAGAATGGGAAAAAATAGTACAGAAATGAAGTAAAATGTTTACGTCTGTTAGATGTCATCACAAATATGCCAAATAACGGCTTGAAATAACGAAAGCCGATATGGAATAAATACCACAGGACACCTTAAACCTAAAAGACAGCGAGTACAATGAGTGGGAGAATTCAGTCAGTAAATATGATCTCATAAGTGATCCCTCAAAAGCACTAAAAGGGATCAACTGCGAAATGAAAACTAAACTTAGTCGCATCCGAAGGGCTACACAACATGGAAGGTCGTGCTGAAGACTTCACGGAAGCCACACTTCAGTGTATGAAGTGGATCGAAGGCCTGGACATTGATGTGTAGCCAACATCTAGTCTCGCACGATACATGTCATAATCTTGTGGTTTTTATCATAATTATATTTGTGTACATCCTGCTGCCATATGCCATACGATAAATATACAATCATATTTTATGATTGTTAGAAGAAGGAACTGACTGAGGAAGTGAAAGACAGAAATAACCCAAAAGCAGAAAGAGGAGGAGGAGGAGGAGGAGGAGGAAGAGGAATAAGAAAAAGTAGTTGATGGCATTAGAGATCACGACTAGTTTCAGTTCGGAGATGGAACAAATTGAAAAAAGAAAGCCGGTACGAGCAGGATATCAGTGGAGTAAATTGGACAGTCATCAATCTCGCATACGACAGTATTCTACTTGAGGTTTCACCACCACCACCAATACTGCTGCTACTGCTACTACTACTACATTATCGGGGAGTGAGAACAGATTTTGTGTAAAATAAGCACAAATCTGGCGCTTCTACTAAAACTTTGTCCTGGACGATTTTTCACCACGCTCTCTCAAACGTTGGTTTCAGATTATTCGTGGAGGAGAATTTCTTAGCATTACCAGCACAGAAAGAAAGAAGGGAAAGTGTCTTGTCGGAGTATCCTCGCCATTATTTAAGTAAGCACGGAAAAAAGAAAAGCAGCAACAACAAAAGATGACAGGAAAAATTTTCTAGTCTGCACAATTGGTCAAGTGTTGTTGCAGCCTCAATACGAATTATTTTCTGTAGTGCGACCCATTTTGGGAGATAATGATTTACAGTCTTCTTTACAAGACCCTTCTTGTAATGTGAATCACTGTTTGTGATTACTCATTCTTATCGCGTAATTTTGCTAGCCTGACTTATCCTCTCTCTCTTACGATTACAAGCGAGATAAACCTATTGTTTGTAACCGTCGAGAGACTTTATAACCCTTACCCGTCCTACACCACCGGTTAGTATATGATAATTAGAAAAATGACCCGTGTGCCTAATTATCTAAATTTGTTGGAAAAGCTATCGGTAATGAGGCCGATGATGTAGTGGAGCCTATAACCGGAACGTTGCTGCACCTTTGGTAGACAACAACGATCGATAAGAATAAAGAAAGTGGGAAGTAAAATTTGGAATAAAAAGATTAAAGTTTAAATGATAAAATGCGGAACAAACGGAACACAGGGATTAATTTGGAAAAAGGGAAAAGTTATTGATTTACGGTCGCCAGCTCGTTGTAAGAGCAAATAATTTGGTGGGATGTCAATAATAGCAGAATTAATTAACAAACGTGAAAAATTACGTAAAATTTGGGTGGGCCGTGAATCACAGTATGTGCACCAAATCCGGTACAAAAGACACTGAAAATATACTAATTACTGAGAAATAGTTTACTAACACAGGGATTCAATGTAAGACAGTGAAATGCAAGCCATAGTCGCGCAAATGCAACATGTAGCAAATCATGCAAAACTCTCACCTTAATACTTACTATTTACAGCTTCAAATAATTAAATGTTTATATAAGTACCAGAAATTATTCTACAGCAAGTATACCCTGCGATTTAGCAATAATCAAGTTGTAATGGGCTATTAACTGTACTAATGGCAAGCTCAAAAAAATTAATGACTTGTGATAACACTGAATATTTAAAAAAGAACCATTTAACCTTCTGATTGACTTTTGCTCTATCTTTAACCAGGAATTATTAGCATTCAAGCACTTGTAAACAATTACTATTCTCACTAGTCAGTACTTGCAAGTTAAAACAAACTTTACCTCAAAATAATATACAGTGAAAAACAATCTTTTACACTGTTATTGAAATATCTTTTGAAATTGAAAGTTAATCTAGCAGTTTCGTTCAACTTAGCAAACCTATTGATCAGCAACACTGGCATAAGCTACGTTTAGTAAAACTTTTCTGAACACATTTTTTTTATTAACGACTGTCACATTGTCTTTAATGACTCTGATTTTTAGTTTTCTATAACTTTGAGAATGTCCTCGGAAAAACAATGGCTGAGGAAGGAACCTGTCTGGACAATGACTATGGGTAATGATTTTTAAACACAGGTTCACAAATAAGTGTTCGCTATTGAACAATCATCACTAATACGCTGGTTAGCTGTACATGCTAAGACAAACTGGACAGATCTTACTGAATTTGATGTGCGACGTGGTGCTGCTGATTGAAGACTGTTGGCACTTAACAATTGGAAAACACAGGCTCTTCTTGGCGACGAATGTTAATTACAATTTAGGGCCCATAGCATTCCTCTTGATGCATTTATTAATTATTTAAGCTGTGGCCGTATGAATAAATAATATTGCCTCTTCACCGTCTCCTCCACTAGTGCCAATCCAACATGCATTCTCCTTCACACACTTTTTCCGTACACCATTGAGCATACAATGCATCTGTCCGCCGCTACTTCTCAACGACGACTCTTTCTCGCTGTGCGCCTCTGCGCTACCAACGATAAAAAACTCCCTACTCAAAGATGATTCTATACAATAGCAAAGCCCTTGCTAACTCAGCGTGTCTACTACATTTACAATATTTTTGACATATATGGAAATTAGCAGGACAATGCAAATATATCACAGAAACAAAATATACAAATACATAATAAATTACAAAAAATACAAATAATGAGGAAAAATACATAAAGCATCGTTTTATATATCACCCTGTACGCACACATGACTGGAAAGCACCGTTGGTCACTGTGTTGTTGTGTCACAACTTCTGCCTCAGTCTTTTTCTGTCTTTTTTTTTTTTTTTTTTTTTTTCTGTCTTTTTTTTTTTTTTTTTTTTTTTTTTTTTTTTTTTTTTTTTTTTTTTTTTTGCAGCAGTCAAACAAAAATTTACGTCATACTGTCTTACTGTCTTCAAATTGTAGTCAGTCTTCAGAGGCAAAATTTGTAATACAGTAAACTAAGGTAATGACCTGTACAGTTCTCTATAGCATGGCTTTAAGTACTGCAATGTAGACGCAAAATCAATTTTCCTGGTCAAAGTGGAATCAAGTCTTTGTACAATGTAAAGAACTGTTGTTATTGCTGGTAGAAAGACACGATGGTGTCCCCTTCTCTTCGTGAGAAGAGGATAACAATGCCAAGGTTAAAAACATTGTGACTTTTAAAATTTTCAAATGTTTGTAAACCTATTGGACCAAACTGCTATGGTCAATAGACGCTAGACTTCGGAACTGTCACTAAGAACACACACACACACACACACACACACACACACACACACACAAAAGCGCGCGCGCGGATTCAAATTTCCGACGAGAGCGGCACCAAAGTCCGTGGTCCGGCCGCGGTGGGCGAGGGGACTGAGGCGCTCCAGTCACGGTCTGCACGGCCACTACGGTCGGGGGTTCGAATCCCCCCTCGGGCAAGGAGATTTGTGCCGTCCTTAGTAGTAGCTAGTTCGTAAGTAGTTCGTAAGTTTAGGTACTGATAACCCTGTAGTTAAGTCCCATAAGCTTAACAAACATTTGAATTTTTGAAACGTCCGTGGCATTGTGCCTTAAACCACGTGGCCATTCCGCGCGGCTGTGACTTTCCTCTCACAAAAACTGCTGTTGGCTCATCAGCCACAAATTCTAAAGTTGGTAATTTTTAGATCAAGATCAACCTTAAAATCTGCTTCTAGCGGTGAAAAATCTGCTCGAGCCACCACTTTGAAGAAAAAGGCCTTTGGTCAACGCTTTTGATGTAACGTATTTCCATGTTTAGTTTAATTGCCTTCATGTTGTCGACGGACAGTGCCTCAGCTGCATACCGGGTGATCAAAAAGTCAGTATGAGTCTGAAAAGTTAATAATTCACGGAATAATGTAGATAGAGAGGTAAAAATTGACACACATGCTTAGAATGACATGCGGTTTTATTAGGGGGGAAAAGTACTGCTAGACGCGTGAAAGATCTCTTGCGTGCTTCGTTTGGTGATAATCGTGTGCTCAGCCGCCACTTTCGTCATGCTTGGCCTTCCAGGTCCCCAGACCTCAGTCCGTGCGATTATTGGCTTTGGGGTTACCTGAAGTCGCAAGTGTATCGTGATCGACTGACATCTCTAGGGATGCTAAAAGACAACATCCGACGCCAATGCCTCACCATAACTCCGGACATGCTTTACAGTGCTGTTTACAATATTATTCCTACACTACAGCTATTGCTGAGGAATGATGGTGAACATATTGAGCATTTCCTGTAAAGAACATCATCTTTGCTTTGTCTTAATTTATTATGCTAATTATAGCTTTTCTTATGAGATGAAGCGCCATATGTTGGACATTTTTGAACTTTTTTCGGTTCTAATAAAACCCCATGTCATTCCAAACATGTGCGTCAATTTTTACCTCTTTATCTACATTATTCCGTGATTTATTTAAGTTTTCAAATTTATACTGACTTTCTGATCACCCGTATATCAATAGTATTAAATGCACTAACAGCTGTATGTCAGTTTTTGATTTATTAATGATTGGCAACCAGTTTCGGTGGCCGTGTCATCTTCAGGAGCTATAAGATCGAAAGGTCTACAAGATCGAAATATGTGCCTCTGTTATGAGAATGTGAAATAATCTTCTCAGCTTTCAGCACTGATATAAACATGCAAGCCTCTAAGATCCCCATCGTTGTACAATAATCATGATGCACTTATCTATATTATCACCTTTTGCAACGGTGTATAGTCTTCCAGCATTCCACAGCCTCTTTCTCGCATTCTTGTACTCTTCATCTTGGTTGAATTCGTGTTATTCCCTAGTTCTTCACATTGAAGACAAGAGGAGAAATACTGATGCAACTGACGTCAGCCATCTCATTGCGACATACCTTATTGTAGGGAAGTTTACTTTCCGACATACGTCCCAGCCCACAAATGTCGCAGAACGTTATAGTGGACTAAATTAATTCCAGAAATAATGTTCAACATTACTATGTGTATAACTCAACTTTGCCAAAAGCTGACACACAACCTTGTTCCGGGGAACCATTAGTATGGCTGTTCCCTTCCTACGCGGCCGCTCCGCTGACAGGCGTGTAGCGCGGGTAAGATGCCGGCCCTGCTGCTAGGAGTCCTACACACAAGGAAAGTACATGAGCTCGAACAAGCACATCTGTATTAACGTTTGGTTACAGTATCTCTGGTGGGTGTGCTGGTGGATGTCGTTTTTATGCAAAACTTTGCAATCATGCTCTAGATAGCACTGTAGATGTAATTGTAGACGTCGTACGTAATGCAGATATCTCAACTATAACTTATGCAATAATCGTCGTACATGTTCTCTAGCGTATTGTCATCAAAAGCCGTGATGATAGTTGCAACTTTAACCTTCTTCTCGGAAGACTGTTGTTATTCACTGCCACTGCTTCCGTCGCCTCTTCCCGCACTTACCGTAGCACTACCGCTAGCAATGAGTTTTTCGTCATTATCATGCCTATTATCATCATTATGTGTTAGTGTTACAACAGTATCTAATCATATTTCTGTATCATAAGATACGAGAAAGCATGCAAATGATTCATCTTCTACACTAATACCATCTTCACGAAGAAGGGTTCTTCGTAACTTCAACTCAACCAATGGCAATACTTTAGCAGGATTGATTATCAATCACCGCTCCATCAGATGCTTAAACACACAAATGTCACAAAACGCAACTTCGGAGGCACACTGCACTGACCCTACTGGCGAACCGACAGGTCAAAGTGCAATGCGGCAAGGCACACGCAGAGGCCTCTAACGGACGACTGCAGAGTTTTGCAGATGTGGGAGTCTCACTAGTGCAATAAGGGATCTTTACATTTTCACTCGTACGATATTGATGTATGTGTGTTTGTTCGATCCCAAGTACTTCCCTTGCCAGACAATCAAGGAGACCCTAAATGCTGCATACAATATTTATGACGGGTGGTTCGGACAGAGAATCGAGTGAAATTCGTCAAAGTTGTTTATCCTGAAGGGAATATTTTGAAGAATTGCTCAATGTAGGTGAAACGTTCAATGATGTCAGATTTTCAGGTAGAATGGGATAGGAACGACGATGGAAACAGGATCTCATTTGATGAAGTGGAGAAAATGGTCAGTAGATTACAGTGCAATAAAGGGGCTGGGGTGGATGAAATTAAGCCAGAACTCGTCAAATACAGTGAAATATCAGGTCTCAAATGGTTACACAAGATAATTGAGAAGACGTGGGAATCGGGACAGGTTCCGTCTGACTGGACGAAAGCGGTAATCACGCCAATTTTCAAACATGGAAGCAGAAAATATTGTAACAACTATCGAGGTATCTCTTTAATTAGCGTTGTAGGCAAAATATTCTCAGGTATTGTTGAAAGGAGAGAGCGAGTATTAGTTGAGGACAAGTTAGAATAAAATCAGTGTGGGTTTAGGCCTCTAAGATGCTGACAGGACCAGATCTTTAGCTTACGGCAGGTAATGGAAAAGTGCTATGAGTGGAACAGGGAATTTTATCTATGTTTCATAGATGTAGAAAAGGCCTATGACCGTGTCCCTAGGAGGAAGCTACTTCTGTTCTAAAAGATTATGGTATAGGAGGCAAACGTCTGCAGGCAATTACAGGGCTCTACGTAGACTGTCAGGCAGCAGTTAGAGTAGATGGCAAATTAAGCTCATGGTTCAGGGTAGTTTCAGGGGTAAGACAAGGTGTAACCTGTCACCACTGTTGTTCATACTATTCATGGATCATTTTTTGAAAACAGACTGGCAGGGCGAGATTAAAATAGGTGAAAACAAAATAAGCCGTCTCGCATACGCCGATGACTTAGTTGTAATGGCCGATTCAATTGAAAGGTTACAAACTAATATCTCGGAGCTCGTCAAAGGTGCAAGGATTATGATATGAAGATCAGCATCTCCGAAAAAAGAGGATTAATTGCAAACAAAAATATGTTAAACTAATAGAATTTAAATTCTTCAATGAAAGACTTCAAAAGTTCACCTTTAAATCACTAACCTTTGTAAATACAAATGCTCCTACAAATGAGAAAAACAGAGCAGAGAACAAACAAATGTTTTAGCAGAAACTGTTAAACACCTTAGACCAGAGTCCATCCAAAAACTCAATAATATTGCTTGGAGACTATAATACTCATATTAACAAAGAACGGCATCACTGATCCATAGTAGGGAATCTACCAGTACATAAAAGAACTAATGTAAATAAACTGATTAGTTTGTGCAAAGATTATGAGATCTAGATTTTTAAAAAATCCCTACGAAACAAACTATGTGGATTTTCCCGAATCCAGACTGTGGGGAGAAAAAAATTGGCTACGGCGCTATAAGCAGAGATACTCAATGTAAAGTGGAGGCTTAGATTCAGACCACTGTCCTTAAATTCAAAATTAGGCAAATGTTTAGAAGAAAGAGCCAATACGAACATAGACAAAAAAATTAACAAAGGAAAATACTTCAGGACACCTTTGGAAAAGACATTATCTAAAACATGGGAATAACCTCATAAGGACATAGTACAGACAGCAGAAGATACCATTCTCCTTGAAAAAAATGGCTGGTGGAATGATGAGTGTGAAGAGAGAATCATAAGAAGACAGTTTGGAACATCTGGAATGCAAATAAAAATAATAGCAACTACTTAAAAGACCCCGAAAGCGAGCATCAAAAGGCCTCGAAAAGATCAAAGTGCAATATATGAAAGGTATACTAGGGTCAATGGACTGAGAGTTCAAACGGAACAATGCTAGGGACTTCTACAAAACTTTCAAAAGTAGTTCAAATAAACACTTTCTACTAAGTTTATTTTTCAAAGATTCAACAACGCACAACTTTGCATATAACTGCCCATAGAACTGCAGTATACTTGCGACACAATTTGAAGAACTACATAATCGTGATACACGGAAAAAGAAATTCAATTTCGATTACATACGCCGAATATCACCGAATAAAAATCCTCGAATAATACAAGAAATAAGAGAAATCATAAAAATAATAAAGCAACTGTAGAAGATAATATAGTTGCTGAACTACGGATAAACTCTAGTGACAACATATTATGTTCAACAGTAAAATTGAAAGAAATTTGAAAAATACATAGCTTACCATCAAAATGGACATCTGCACTAATACAGCCATTGCATTAAAAACGGAAGAAAACAGGCCGTAACAACTGAAGGGAATCTCCCTGCTACCAGTGACCTACAAAACTGTGTCAAAGACACTTTGTAAAAGTGCAGAAAAAAATACTAGGAGAGGATCAGGCAGGATTAAGAACAAGAAATTCACGCGCAGAACAATTATTAAATCTATAGAACATAAGAAAATCGAGAAAAATCAGGAACTTGAAACATGTAATTACTTTTGTGTATGTTAAAAAAGGGTATAATTCGATTGGCAGAAATGCACTTGTTGATATCACAAAGGAATTAGGACTCAGTACTAAAACAATTTAAATAATTAAAGCAACTTTAACAACTACAACATCCAAAGTAAAATATAGGAGGAAATTCTGAAAATCGGTTGAAATAGTCAGGTGTACGACACGGAGAGGGTTTGTCACCTCTGCTTTTCAATCGTGTGTTAGAGGTAGTAGTTGAAGAAAAGAGGAAGGCAGTCAGTACTAAAGGTATACCGCTAAGAAGGAATTCAAACAAGATCATTATTGGCTGTTTATTTTTTTGCAGATGAAAGTGCGTTAATTACGGAAACCCTAGAAAATGCCAAAGACCAAAGCAGAGAATTACAAATATAAGCAGCCAAACTAGGACTACAAATATCATTTGAGGGGAAAAAAAGTAGTTCATGTTAATCATATGTGATGCTCGTAAAAATATCACTGGTCACAACACAGTACACGAAACAAATTGCTTTAAATGCCTAGGAGAAATATACTTAAAGTGCATAAAATGGTAATGGTATTTCATATGGTAAAAAAATGTTTATACGAAAAAATCCATGTCATGGAACACTAAGAGAGAAACACTTTAACTAACAATAAATGGATATCTCGAGAAACGGAGGAGATCGAAAGGAAAATAGGAGCTAAAAGAAACAATGGTGCTGAATATAGGTTAAGAACATAGTTATACTTGAAAATTGAAAAAGTTATCCGCAAGAAACGCCTGTAGTTCCAGCCAGTTAGGCGACGTGTAATGAAGAATGGTCCCAAAATACGGTCTTCAGTTACCTCGGCCCATACTTTCGGGCTGCAACGATGGTGATGATTCTGTCACCATCGATGGGAGTTCTGTATGTTATGCAACAGATGAGTCATGCTTGTTGAAGATACCAATCCGCCTACAGCTGGCATCATCTCTGATTAGGGTGGATGACATAAATCCCGAAATCGTGATTCCCTGTGACAAAACTGCTTCCGACGTGGGAAGTCTCTAGCTAGGATGCCCTGCACATGCTATACGTGGTAAGGATAGTAACAAGGAATATTTCACTCGCTCGTCTGGCTTGTTCAAATGTTTGTAGATATTATTGGACTTAACTACGGGGTCATCAGTCTCTAAACTTACAAACTACTAATGAATTAGCTAATACTAAGGACGGCACAAATATCCATGCCCGTTGGGGGATTCGAACCCCCGACCGTAGTGGCCGCGCAGACCGTGACTGACGCGCCGCAGAACGCTCGGCCACCGCGGCCGGCCGGTCTGGCTTGCCCTGTAATGGTGGGCTAACTAGCCAGGTACTGACACGGCTATCGCCTTCCAATCTTAGTTACATTAGCTCCAAGTCTGAACATTTCGGGTACGTCCTTGATGATTTCCTGCTTCCTTTCCGCGAAACATTGATGTATATATTAAATGCTGTGATTGATATCCGTGGGGGATAGGGCTCCCGGTACTATCTTGCTGCCGTCCGCCCTTTGCCATTTGCTAAATGTTCAAATGTTTGTAAATCTGTCGGACTCAACTAATGAGTTATTAGTCCATAACTTACAAACTACTTGAACTAAGTGAAACTAAGAACAATACAAACACCCATGCCCGACGGACTCGAACCCCGATGGCGAAGGCCGCGCGCACCGCAGCACGGCGCCCCAGTGAGCACGACTAATCTGCCACGGCTTGCCATTTGTCTTTCCCCAAGTAACAACCATATTGGCAAGATCTCGATTCGCATACATCCACTAGAAAGTAAGTCAACAATGGAACTGAATCGGACACACTCCCGATTACTAATGGCACGAGAAGGCGGTAGAGCACCACGTGAGAGACACAGTACCACCCTGTAGAAAGAAATCACTGCTGTGGCTGCGTAGTACAGCGCGTGTTGGACTGTAGACGGTTAACAATGTATGATTGAATAAATGGTCTCTAGCAGACTTTCAATTTGGCCATTGTGCTCCCTATAATTCTGGATGACAGTGCTTCCACTGCCGAGTGTTTTAGGTTTTACCCGCGCAGGTTTTTTATCATTCCTCTTCGTAATGATCTCTCAGGATGTCACCCCTCCAATAATTTTAAGATGTTCACCACGGTTGTCTATCTGGCTGCAGGTTTTCAGTGTGTGAAGAGTAGCTGGATTATCGTACTTTATACTTGTTCTTAATTGATGAAAGGAGAAAATATAAAAATGCAGTAAATGAAACAGGAAAAATGGAGTACAGACGACTAAGAAATGAGATTGCCAGGAAGTCCAAATTGGCTAAGCTGGAGTGGCTAGAAGCCAAATGCAAATCTGTTGAAGAATGTATAAATAGGGGGAAAATAGATACAGCCTACAGGAAAATAAAAGAAACATTTGGAGATAAGAAAAACAGCTCTATGAATATCAAGGACTCTGATGGAAAACCAGTTCTCAGCAAAGAAGGGAAAGCTGAAAGGTGGAAGGAGTACATAGAGCAGCTATACAAAGGAAATGAACTTCGAGACAATATTGTAGGAAGGGAAGAGGAGGTCGATCAAGATGACATAGGAGATACTATACTGAGAGATGAATTTGACAGAGCCCTGAAAGACCTAGGTCGGAACAAGGCCCCAGGAGTAGATGACATACCCTCAGAGCTACTAAAGTCTCTGGGAGAGCCAGCCATGACAAAACTATTTGAACTGGTGTGTAGGATGTATGAGACAGGCGAAATACCCTCAGACTTTAAGAAAAATGTAATAATCCGCATTCCAAAGAAATCAGGCGCAGACAGGTGTGAAAATTACAGAACCATCAGTTTAATAAGTCATGGCAGCAAAATTTTAACACGAATTATCTACAGGAGAATGGAAAAGCTGGTAGAAGCTGACCTCGGGGAAGATCAATTTGGATTCAGGAGGAACGTAGGAACCCGGCAGGCAATACTCACTTTACGTCTTATCTTAGAAGATAGATTAAGGAAAGACAAACCTACATTTTTAGCTTTTGTAGATTTGGAGAAAGCATTTGACAATGTTGACAGGAATACACTCTTTCAAATTCTGAAGTCAGCAGGGGTAAAATACAGGGAGAGTTATTTACAACTTGTACAAAGGCCAGACCGCAGTTACTAGACGCGAAGGGCATGAAAGGAAAGCATCTGTTGGGAAGGGAGTAAGACAGGGTTGTAGCCTTTCTCCGATGCTATTCAATTTGTACATTGAGCAGGCGGTGAAGGAAAGCAAGGAAAAATTTGGAATAGGGATTCAAGTTCAGGGGGAAGAAATAAAAACATTGCGTTTTGCAGACGACATATTAATTCTATCAGAGACAGCAAAGTACCTGGAAGAGCAGTTGAAGGGAATGGAGAGTGTGTTGAAGAGAGCGTATAAAATGAACATTAACAAGAGCAAAACAAAAATAATGGAATGCGGTCTTAGAAAATCAGGCGATGCTGAAGGAATTAGATTAGGTAACGAAACAATGAAGGTGGTAGTTGAGCTTTGTTACTTGGGTAGTAAAATAACATGCGATGGTCGCAGTACAGAGGATATAAAGTGCAGAATGGCAATGGGAAGAAAAGCATTTTTGAAAAAGAGAAATTTGCTAACATCAAATATTAATTTAAGGGTAAGGAAGTCTTTTCTGAAGGCATTTGTGTGGAGTGTTGCCTTGTATGGGAGTGAAACATGGACGATAAGCAGTGTAGACAGGAAGAGGATAGAGGCTTTTGAAATGTGGTGTTACAGAAGAATTCTGAAGATTAGGTGGGTAGATCGCATAACTACTGAAGAGGTACTGAACATCATTGGTGAGAAAAGGAATCTTTGGCATACCCTGACTAAAAGAAGGGATCGCTTGGTATGACACATTCTTAGACATCGAGGAATCGTAAATTTAGCATTGGAGGGAAGTGTGTGGGGTAAAAATCTCAGAGGGAGACCAAGAGACGCGTATAGTAAGCAGATTCAAGTGGATGTGGGTTGTCGTTCTTATGAGATGAAAAGGCTTGCTCAGAATAGAGTAGGGTGGAGAGCTGCATCAAACCAGTCTCCGGACAGAAGACCATAACAACAACAAGAACAACAACAACATACTTGTTCTCAGCCAGCCACGGTATCTTGCTGTAATGTTTAAGTTACCCATCTGCTCTATTCCTTCTGTATAGTGACTGTGGCGTTCGTTGCCACCCTGTACACCGTGGGGGTTTCCCCCTCTGCGTGCAAAGCGTTACGTTTTTACTGTATTCAGTCTTTTTCTGTTAAGTTTCAGTAACAGGGGACTGATGACCCTGATGTTTATTCCCCTTAAAAATCCCAAAACAAAACGTTAGTAATAGGAGGAAGTTAGTGGTACTCAAAATACCCTCCGCCACACACTGAGGTGGCTTGCGAAGTGCAGACGCAAATGTACTGTAAAGGGTTTCCATCATGGTCAGAGATAATCACTGCTACATATTTAGCAAAAGTAATGAAACTAATTTTTCAAATTTTATCTAATAATACTTGAAAATTGGTTTGAATACTTCGAATATTTACACTCCTGGCCATTAAGATTGGTACATCACGAAGATGAAGCGCTACAGACGCGAAATTTAACCGACAGGAAGAAGATGCTGTGATATGCAAATGATTAGTTTTTCAGAGCATTCACACAAGGTTGATGCCGGTGGCGACACCTACAACGTGCTGACATGAGGGAAGTTTTCAACCGATTTCTCATACACAAACAGCAGTTGACCGGCGTTGCCTGGTAAAACGTTGTTGTGATGCGTCGTGTAAGGAGGAGAAATGCGTACCGTCACGTTTCCGACTTTAATAAAGGTCGGATTGTAGCATATCGCGATTGCGGTTTATCGTATCGCGACATTGCTGCACGCGTTAGTCGCGATCCAATGACTGTTAGCAGAATCGGTAGATTCAGGAGGGCAATATGGAACGCCGTGCTGGATGCCAACGGCCTCGTTTCACTAGCAGTCGAGATGACAGGCATCTTATCCGCATGGCTATAACGGAACGTGCAGTCACGTCTCGATCCCTGAGTCAACAGATGTGGACATTTGCAAGACAACAACCATCTGCACGAACAGTTAGACGACGTTTGCAGCAGCATGGACTATTAGCTCGGAGACCATAGCTGCGTTTACCGTAGACGCTGCATCACAGACAGAAGCGCCTGCGAGGGTGTACGCAACGACGAACCTGAGTGCTCGAATGGCAAAACGTAATGTTTTCGGATGACTCCAGGTTCTGTTTACACCATCATGATTGTCGCATCCGTGTTTGGCGACATCGCGACGAACGCACATTGGAAGCGTGTATTCGTTATCGCCATACTGGCGTATCACCCGGCGTGATGGTATGGGATGCCATTGGTTACATGTCTCGGTCACCTCTTGTTCGCATCGATGGCACTTTGAATAGTGGCCGTTACATGTCAGATGTGTTACGACCCGTGGCTCTACCCTTCATTCGATCCCTACGAAACCCTACATTTCAGCAGGATAATGCACGACCGCACGTTGCAGGTCCTGTACGGTCCTGTCTTTGTACTGAAAATGTTCGACTGCTGCCCTGGCCAGCACATTCTCCATATCTCTCACCAATTGAAAACGTCTGGTCAACGGTGGCTGAGCAACTGGCTCGTCACAATACGCGAGTCACTACTCTTGATGAATGTTCAAATGTTTCTATAGTCTATGTGACTTAACTACGGAGTCATCAGTCCCTAAACTTACAAACTACTTATGAACTACTTACGAACTAGGACGGCACAAAAATCCATGCCCGAGGGGGGGATTCTAACCCCCGACCGTAGTGGCCGTGCAGACCGTGACTGGAGCGCCTTAGTCCCCTCTGCCACCGCGGCCGGCACTCTTGATGAACTGTGGTATCGTGTTGAAGCTGCATGGGCATCTGTACCTGTACACGCCATCCAAGCTCTGTTTGACTCAATGCCAAGGCGTATCAAGACCGTTATTACGGCCAGAGGTGTTTGTTCTGGGTACTGATTTCTCAGGACCTACGCACCCAAATTGCGTGAAAATGTAATCACATGTCAGTTCTAGTATAATATATTTGTCCAATGAATACCCGTTTATCATCTGCACTTCTTCTTGGTGTAGCAATTTTAATGACCAGTAGTGTATTTTCCAGCTAAAAAAAAAGTTTTATTAATATGGATTTGGATGAAGATATCTTTTGATACAAGAGCTCTAACGTATCATTGGCTTTATTAGTGCGTAGAGATGGATTGTCTGGTATCAGACATTCTTCTTGCCGTCACGCGTATGACTAACAACTTGAAAGGATGAACCTAGAAGTGAAAGGGGAGCCGCAGAACTCTCGTGACGTGAACGCCACTCCTGTGTGGCTGTGTGGTGACTCATCGCAGTCTCTCCCAGAGTGGCAGATGCCGCCACCGCCTCGTCTGCGCTGCATCTGCGGCTCCTTGTTAGTCTCCGAGATGAGCCGATGAATATTTAATGCCCTCGCTGGCTTTGCAGTTCACACGCAAAACTCAAAGTGCGTCCCTGTGCGCTCACTGTACATAACATCCCGGACGTGTACGTTAGTTCTAACAGCTTTGTGATTTGTTACAACGCAGCACTTTCTCGCATGAATAATCCCCCCAGGGGGCCCACAGCTCTTTTGTGGGTACGTGTGTGGCGCGCACGGGGCCCCGAGCCGAAGCGACGTTTCTTCCGTCCCAGCCCGCTTCCCTCTTTCCCCCCCGGTTTGTGCCTTCGCCCGGAGACGGGCGTTTTTCATCAGTCAAAGGTTTCTTTTTCGCTTCCTGTCTTCTCTTCTTTGTCCTCTTCCTTTCTTGTTCTTCAGCCTTCTCCCATTTTTCCTTTCTCCTTGTTCTTGACTCACCCTTTAATCTCCGCCTCGGCGTTTGAGATTCTCCCTCCTTCATCCCTTTCTCTCCTTCCTCCTTTCTTTCCTCCCTGTGCGTGTCTGAAGGTCGACCCACGCTCTGCGTAGCCGGTGACGGGGTAAGGCGTAACTCCCCGCCCCGGGTAGACATGTAGGGCACGTACGTACCCCCCGGTAAAGGCCGGGCCCAGGGAGGGGTGATTACCCGAGCTGATACCTTCCGAACATGCCAATTGGTCCCTCCGTCCGTTCGGAGGTGTGACCTGAGGTGCGAACAGTCACCTAAGGCGGGTGCGCCCTCAGTGAGGGCCCCCACAAGGAAGGAGCGCGCCATCGGAGACGCCGGTAATCATGGCGGACACCTCCGCTATGAAACCTTCCACATCATCTATAACCTTGACCCATAAGCGGAAACATGATTCTCAGCCACAGAAAGCATTGCCAAACATTCCTAGGTTCCTGGTGGTATCACGTACCGACGATAAGGATTTTTCTGCAGTAAATCCGTTCATTATTCAGATGGGTGTCGATGCGATCGCTGGTCCCTTGAAGACCTGCTCTCGGCAGCGCAACGGGACCTTGTTGCCCGAAATAGCAAATGCATTCCAGGCGCAGAAGTTACTTCGAGCTACCCTTGTACATACTTTCCCTGTGAAAGTGGAGGCTCACCGCACCCTCAACTCTTCGCGGGGGGTAGTGTTTTCTAGATCACTGGATGGGTTATCGGACGAGGAGATATTGAACTATATGTCCGATCAGGGAGTCACGGATGTTCATCGCGTGATGAAAACGATTAACAATGAACTCGTGCCAACCCGTACTGTCTTCTTGACTTTTGACAAGGTTGACCTGCCATCGAAAGTGAAAGCGGGCTACGAGGTCATTTCCGTCCGCCCGTACATACCAAATCCTACACGCTGCTTCCATTGCCAAAGGTACAATCATACCAGTAAATCTTGTCCAAATGCAGCCAAGTGCGCCACCTGTGGCAGGGACGCTCATGAGGGTGAATGTCTACCTCCATCCCCTCGCTGCATTAATTGTATGGGTGACCATGCTGCTTCTTCACGGGACTGCCCCGTTTATAAAGAAGAGCGGGTCATCCAAGAGATTCGCGTGAAGGAGAAGGTCTCGACCTATGCCGCTCGGAAGTTATTAGCTAGTAGGAAGCCCGCAGTACTCCCATCAGGTACTTTCAGCCAGGTCCTCGCCTCCCCTCGACCAACTAAGGAGGTGGGCATTCAGACTTGCGATTTAACGTTCAGTGACACTGGGTCAGATCGGCTAGCCCGAAAATTGCTCGTTCCACCTCTCCGATGCCTTCTACCCGTTCTACACTGAATTCGTCGACCAGTTCACACACATCCCGGGCACCCAAATCTGCTGCCCGGAGTTCAAAGAGGGAACCCGTCCGCGAAGATTTTCTCAAGACTCCGACTTCTCACTCGTCAACCGCTTCTTCAACCCGTCATGCTTCTAAGAAGGCTTCCAAAAAAGAACAGCCCCCACCTTCCCCGCCGCGGCGTGACTCGTCGGTCGCGCCATCCAACAGTTGCCGGACTCGGCCGTCTTCTGTTTCACCGGGACGCTCCGTTTGCCGGGCACCCGGCCGTCTACCGGCGGTGGAAGCTGCCCCTCCTGATCAACTCCGGGAGGTGGCAGACGCGTCGATCGAACCAATGGAACATGACCCTTTGCCACTAGATGGCGATAGCAGTGCTCCCTCGAAATCCGGTCCTCAAGGGCCGTCGAGGTGACCCCGCTTGCTAGTTGGTTTTTATCCTTATTTCTTATTTCATTTTTATCATGGCACTCCTTCAATGGAACATTCGCGGCATTCGTTCCAATCAGGAGGAGTTAAAACTACTCCTTCGGTTGCACTGCCCGCTTATCGTCTGTCTTCAAGAAACTAAGTTGCGTCCACGTGATCGTGCAGACTTTCCACACTACACCTCTGTGCGGTTCGACCTGACACCCGTGGAAGGTGTCCCAGCCCATGGAGGGGTTCTGATGCTCCTTCGAGACGATGTCTATTTCCATCCCATTTCCTTGCACACTCACCTACAGGCAGTTGCCGTCCGCATCACCTTATCCACATTTACCTTCTCCCTCTGTAATATATATTCGCCATCGTCATCTGCCCTTACTAGGGCAGATGTGCTAAACCTTGTTGACCAGCTCCCTTCACCTTTCGTGTTGGTAGGCGACTTTAATGCCCACCACCCCCTATGGGGCTCTCCGGCACCTTGTCCGAGAGGCTCCCTTTTGGTGGACATTCTCCACCACCTCGATCTTGTCTGCCTCAACACCGGTGCACCGACCTTCCTTTCTGACACAACACACACTTATTCCCATATAGACCTCGCAATATGCACTCCTCAGCTTGCCGGTCGGTTTGAGTGGTATGCACTTTCTGACACGTACTCGAGTGACCATTTCCCTTGTATCATCCACTTCCTACATCATTCCCCATCTCCACGTCCCACCAGTTGGAACATTTCTAAAGCCGACTGGGGGCTTTATTCTTCCATGGCTGTTTTTCACAATCAGAATTTTCCCAACTGTGACAGTCAGGTCGAATACCTCACAGAGGTTATTCTCACTGCTGCTGAACGTTCCATACCTCGTACATCCTCTTCTCCACGTCGTGTCCAGGTCCATTGGTGGACTGCAGCCTGCCGCGACGCGCTTCGAGCCCGGCGCCGTGCTTTACGCACCTTCCGCCGCCACCCAACTTTGGAGAATTGCATCAATTACAAACGTATGAGAGCGCAGTGCCGTCGTATCATAAACGACAGCAAGAAAGCTTGCTGGACTGCTTTTACTAGTTCTTTTAACCGTTTTACTCCCTCCACGGTTGTCTGGGGTGGCCTACGCCGTTTGTCCGGCATCAAGGTCCACTCCCCGATTCCTGGCCTGACCGTGGAGAACGCAGTCCTCGTGGACCCAGCTGATGTTTCAAACGCATTGGGTCGTTTCTTTGCGGAGGTTTCGAGCTCTGCCCATTACCACCCTGCCTTTCTCCCTCGCAAACAGGTAGAGGAGGCACGGCCGCCTTCTTTCCGCTCTTTTAATCGTGAAAATTATAACGTCGCCTTCACCATGCAGGAGCTAGATCGTGCTCTCGCCCTGTCCCGGTCTTCTGCTCCCGGGCCCGATTCCATTCATATTGAGATGCTGAAGAACCTCTCTCCTGCGGGCAAGTGCTTTCTTCTTAGTACCTACAATCGCATATGGACTGAAGGTCATGTTCCCACAAGTTGGCGTGAAGCCATTGTTGTCCCCATCCCCAAACCAGGGAAGGACAAACACCTTCCTTCCAGTTATCGCCCCATTTCTCTGACCAGCTGCGTCTGTAAGGTGATGGAACGCATGATTAACGCTCGGTTGGTCTGGCTCCTCGAATCTCGCCGCCTCCTGACTAATATCCAATGCGGTTTTCGTCGACACCGCTCTGCTGCTGACCACCTCGTTACGTTGTCGACCTTCATTATGAACAACTTTCTAAAGAAGCGTCAAACAGTAGCAGTGTTCTTCGACTTGGAGAAGGCATACGATACCTGTTGGAGAGCGGGCATTCTCCGCACATTGCACACATGGGGCCTTCGGGGCCGCCTTCCTCTTTTCATTCAAGCGTTTTTGGCGGATCGCAAGTTCCGGGTACGGGTGGGCTCTGTTTTGTCAGATACCTTTTGCCAGGAGAATGGGGTACCACAGGGCTCCGTCTTGAGTGTGGCGCTCTTTGCCATTGCGATCAATCCGATCGTAGATTGCCTTTCAGCCGACGTCTCCGGATCTCTCTTTGTTGACGATTTCGCAATTTATTGTAGCGCCCAGCGGACGTGTCTCTTGGAGCGTTCTCTCCAACGCTGTCTTGACCGTCTATATTCCTGGAGCATCGCAAACGGCTTCCGATTCTCCACTGAGAAAACTGTGTGTATCAATTTCTGGAGATACAAGGAATTTCTTCCACCTTCTCTACGTCTCGGCCCTGTTGCTCTCCCTTTCGTGGAGACTACAAAATTCTTGGGACTCATGTTGGATCGGAAACTTTGCTGGTCCACACATGTGTCCTACCTGGCTGCCCGTTGTGCCCGATCCCTTAACGTTCTTCGTGTCCTCAGTGGCACGTCATGGGGAGCGGATCGTACCGTCCTGCTTCACCTTTACCAGGCCATTGTTCAGTCGAAGCTCGACTATGGAAGCCTTGTATACTCTTCAGCACGGCCGTCGATTCTCCGCCGTCTCAACTCTATCCACCATCGTGGATTACGTCTGGCGACCGGTGCATTTTATACCAGCCCTGTTGAAAGTCTGTATGCCGAGGCTGCTGTATTACCCTTGACCAATCGACGTGACATACTCTTGTGTCGGTATGCATGCCGCCTACGGTCGATGCCCAACCATCTATCTCACAGATTATTTTTTGACGACTCACTCGATCGCCAATATCAGTTGTCTGCGATTGCCTTGCTTCCACCGGGAGTTCGGTTTCGCCGCCTGCTACAGCGGCTCGATTTTACCCTTCCTTCCACCCTTCGGTTGAGCGAAAGCCCATTGCCACCGTGGCATCAGGCCCAGGTTCACACACACCTCGAACTTAGATCGCTCCCCAAGGAGAGCACTCCGGATTTGGTATTCCGCTCGAGGCTTGTCGAACTCCGTTCGCGGTTCGATAATGCCGTATTTATTTACACTGATGGTTCCAAGAGCACTGCCGGTGTCGGATCTGCCTTCGTCGTCGGGGACAACCGTTTCCAATACAAGCTCCCTGACCGGTGCTCGAACTTCACGGCTGAGCTTTTCGCCCTCCACCAGCCCGTTTTGTATACCTGCCGCCACCGCCAACCTTTCTATGCCATATGTTCGGACTCCCTTAGTGCCCTGCAGAGTCTTAAGGACCGTCTCTCGAACCATCCTCTCGTATATCAGATCCAACGCTCCCTCCGGTTGTTAGCAAATGACAGCTGTCATGTTTCCTTCCTGTGGGTCCCTGGCCATGTGGGTGTGCCCGGGAATGAGGCCGCCGACATAGCAGCCAAGGCAGCGGCTCTTTTGCCTCGCATGGCTACCTTTTGCGTCCCATCGGACGATGTTCAACGGGCTCTTCGCCGGAGTATCGTGTCGCAATGGCACAGTGTGTGGCTTTCACTATACAACAATAAATTGCGAAATGTCAAACCGATCCCGACCGCTTGGAGGACCTCCTCACGCCCCTCTCGGCGGGAGGAGGTCATTCTGGCCCGGTTACGGATCGGTCACTGCCGTTTCAGCCACCGTCATTTGCTAACCGCCGATCCTGCACCGCTGTGCTCCTACGGTGAACTGCTGACAGTGCGACATGTTTTACTGACTTGTGTTAATTTTAATCATCTCCGTGTAGCCCTTCACTTTCCGTCTACTCTGGAGGAAATTTTAGCTGATGTCACACGAGCAGCTGCTCGTGTTTTGCGTTTTATCAAATTGGCCAACTTATCCAAGGATATTTAACCCTTTTAATTGTCTTTTATCTTTCGTTTTTAGCCTTTCCTTGATTTTGTTAGTCACCAAATTTTTTGAGATCTAGTGAATCTAAGTTCTTGTCTGGGCGCTAATGACCATAGAAGTTGTGCGCCCTAAAACCACAAAAAAAAAAAAAAAAAAAAATCGCATGAATAATGCATTACTTTTTACCACTGTTAAACAACTTCATGGGGTTCCTAAGGTAGCTGCAAGAAGCTGGGAACTTCTTGAAACGAGTGGGGAAATACATCTGCTTGCGTGTCGTCTCCAGTGAACTTCCTGTAGTTTTTCCTCCTCCTCCATGCGGAAGGTGAAATATGTATTTAGATTGTGGCAAGTAAAAAATCGCACTGACGTGTTTATGGCCCACTTTAGATTTGTAGTTTTATAAGTTTTGCAAACATTTTGGACCAAAGTAATAATCTAAATAATAAAAAAAAAATAGTGTCAGAAACCCTTTTAGGAAAAAAAAAAATAAAAAAAATTAGGTAGTGGCGGGCTCCGAACCACTGCCCACTACGCTACGCCTGACAATTAGAAGTTGCGCCCTTTAATATCATACTATTGATGGCCGATGTTAACTGATGGTAATACGGCATTTGTAGACATTATGATTTATTGTGAGAAGAACGATATGTTTTTTGTTAATTCTTCAATGCGTCATTGCTTTCAAATGACAACGTGTAAGTTATAATAAGAAAATCGGCAAATACGCAACGCAAGATTGCGTATGCCAGAAAGAGTTCTGGGATAGGAATGTCACGTGTCTCCGAACGACTGGTTTTCGTTAATTCAATGGAGGCTGTCAAATCTCAGTTATTTTTGCAAATATCTCTCAAACGATACGAGATAAGAAGAAAAAAAGAACATAAGGGAACAAAGTTGTAGAGAATTTTCTCCTCTACAAATTCGGTTATTCAGTTTTTGTGTTAGATGAATGCTTAACCCAAGCCATTATTTTCATTTAAATTTCGAGCTGTAAAAAAACTATTGCAAAGGCTCACTTTTAGTGTTACTACCGTAACCTAAAGTGGGCAAAAAAATCTACATTTTACGATAATTAACGCTGTATCTGGATGGTCTAGAGAGAACTAATTAGTATATCGGAGCGCAAACCACAAACTTTTTTCTCTATCGGGGATTTATTTTCGAACTACCCTAATTTGGTAGCGTTTATCCAAGTCCATAAAGCGTACGACAATACAAAATGGTGCAAGGTGTTAGAGAAATTATTTGTAAAATAGGTGATAGCTACAGATCGGTAATGCATACTGTCATTAAAAGATATTTACCAACTTCGATGATTTGTAGAGGGGAGGGAGTACATAATATTTCGAACAGGAACACATGTCTGGAAATGCCATCCACGATGCCATAAGCACCTCTTTCATCTTCGATACTGAGAGACAGATCTCTTCTACTGTAAGTCATTTGCTTTCCTTTTTTTTTGAGATGTGATATAAAACAAAACAAATTTAGTCTGATAAAAAGGGACTCTAAAATCCATAACTTATGAGCTATGAGCGCTTGTTCCACAGTGCTCATTACACTTACGGTATTCATTTTAGAAACCATGTTTACTGGACATTTCTTTCTTGTTTTAGTTCTGACTCTCTCTTCCCAAAATACGGAAGGCAAAGAGTTTGCAGGGGAAACAATTCGTTTCACGTCATCGAAGAACAAATAATACTAAAGAGGGGAAAATATGTAGACGAAGAAAGATTTGCTTACGGTTGTTGTGTTCAATCTTTGTATCAAAGAAGCAATGGCAGAAATAAAAGTTAAAGGGTAGAACCAAAATTGAAGGTGAAAGGATATAAAAGATTTGAAATACTATTGCCATTTCCTAGCTGCTTTGGAAGTGCAGAATAATTACACACGCCGTTGCGGAGTGGCCGAGCGCAATGAGCGGTATGCTCCGATGCGCGAGGCCGTTTCCCGTTAGGGATTCGAATCCTCCCTCGGGCATGGATGTGTGTGTTGTCTTTAGCATAAGTTTGTTTATAAGTAGTTGGTAACTTTAGGGACTGATGACCCCGCAACAAAGCCCCATAAGCTTACCAAACATTTTTGAATAATTAAACGACATTTTCAATTGAATGAACAATCTAATGAGTGCAGAATATGGTTTGAGAGTAAACCAAAGAAAGTCTACAGCAACGAGTAGTTGTAATGCGATATACTTAGACTTTGGAATTACGAAGTATATGAATACTGCAGTTTTGGACATTTTGATCTCTACTGCCTCGTTTCTTACGCAGTTAAGAGGCAGTATAGATCAAAATTTCTGAAAACACACTCAATAAAGACGGCGGCTTGCTGCTCAATACGGCATGGGATCCTGTAATTGCGGAGTTAAAGCGGGTGCGGCATATCCGCGATCAAAACATTGCCGTTATGGTCAAGGAACTGGGCACGAGGCCAACCAGAAAGACTTTCTCGTTCGCCTCGACTGGGCACCAGTGACGTCACTGGCGGCGGCGCGGATATATAAGCACGGCAGCGGCCACGAAATGACAGTCATCCACTTGACAATGGCAGAAGAGATCTCCGCGGAAAGCTCGTGAGCAGTAAACCACATGACGCGGCTTGTAACCTGAGATGATTTTATTAATGGATATCGCCGCGAAAGCATGCACTCCTACAAACTTTTGTAGTTTTTTCTTTTGTCAATAACTCATATTTTATGACGTCACAAATTTTGTCAAGTACTTCCACCACAAGGAAAAAAACAAAATAAAGAAGCAGAAGATTGAATTTCAAAACGAGACGTAAATTTTAGAAGGTGCTTTTTAGCTATTTCGCTAGCTACGAGTGCAGTGGCTAGCACACTGAACTCTCATTCGGACGAACGGTGGTTCTAACCGATCTCCAGCCATCCAGATTTATCTTTTCCGCGATTTACGAAAATCGCCCCAGGCAAATGTTCAGACAGTTCCTTTGAAATGGAACTGCGAACGCGTCTCAGCATGTAGTGGTGGCAACTTGTTAGATGATATATTTTACTGCAAGGTTCTCGTGTTTTGTCCACCTTTGAATTACAGCGTTTATGGAATAAATTATTCTCGCTAATAGAAGTAAACGGGGGGAAATAGATCACAGTCTAACATTATACAGTCGTGACATTCACTGCTGTGAAAGTTGTTACCAACTGACAGTTGCAACGACACTAACGCCCCTAGTGGCGAGCGAGCCGCCGAAAGAGTGATGATCGTTTATGATTAACGAAATAACTAGTATAATTTTTGCGTTACAAGCATTACCAAAATATGAAAACACATAGATAATCGGGAAATCAACGTTAAACCAGCTGAACTTACCAGATTCAATGGTGTAATTAACAACTTCGTCATGAACCAATACTTACGAATATATTTGCAGCTTATTCTGCTGAAAGTAAATGTAAAGATAAGAGAAACATAAATGTCTATTATGGTTTGTTCTTACTATGATAGTTTTAAGACACACATCAATTCGGTATGGAGTCTAATGATTCCACTCGTCTTTCTTATACGCGCTTATTCTTTTGAGTGTGATTACCTTAGCTCAAGAAGACAATGTCTTAAAGATTCTTGTCGTTTGTGGTTCAGCTGTTGCAATAACTGTGGAATTGGGTGGTTCTTTGTTGAAAACAATTTGATTGCTTTTTCTGTTTTCTTGACACATCTGTGACGTTTTTCCTTCAGATACAGTTGTAATGACTGGTTTGGTATGTTAAATAATGTAGTTTTGCAGTCTATATTCGTTTCCTACGTTCCACCCTCGCCGATTTTACTGCAATTGTAGTGAAGAAACGTTAACGTTTTAGAGTAGAAAACCGATGTGTTTCTGCCAAAGGGCAGGTCTTCTGGTGTTTCCTAGCAATTTTTCTAGTTTTAGTAGGAAATATAATAGATTCAGTTAAAGTCTTTAGATTAGAAAATAATTGTAAATAAACTGTGCTGCAATGTACCGTTTCATACCTTGTCAGGGATCTTAATAAACGTAAGAAAGACAAATGTGGAGATATTTTTAAGTTATTACCTTCTTCTAATGCATTACATATGTTCTCTAATGTAAAATGTATGTTCGTTCACATCTATATAGATACTCTGCGAATCACATTTAAGTGCCTGGCAGAGGGTTTATTAACCACCTTCAAAACCTTTCTCTACCGTTCCATTCTCTAAAAGCGCGGGAAGAAAGAACACCTAAATCTTTCCATTTTCGATCTGACTTCCCTTATTTTATTGGGATTGTCATGTCTCCCTATGTAGGTGGGTGCTAGCAAAATATTTTCACATTCAGAACTAAAAGTCGGTGATTGAAATTTCGCAAATAGATCTCGTCGCAACGAATAACGTCGTTCTTTTAATGATTTCCACCTCAAATCATGCAACATTCCTGTGACTCTTTCCCTCTTGTAATGTGATAAAACAAAACTAGCTGCCCTCGCCTGATTCTTCTCAATGTTTTACCTGGTGAGGGTCCCACAGTGGGCAACAGTACTCCAGGAGAGGACGCACAAGTGTGATGTAGGCAGTCTCTTTGGTGGAGCTTGTTGCATCTTCGAAGCGTTCTGCCGATGAAACGTTATCTTTGGTGCGCCTTTGCCACAATATTTGTGTGTTCTCCCCAGTCTAAGTTGTTCGTAATTTTAACTCCTAGGTATTTGGTAGAATTTACGACCTTAAGGTTTGAGTGTTTTGTCGTGTAACTTAAGTTTAGCGGATTTCTTTTAGTGGTCATGTGTATTACTTCACACTTTTATTTATTTAGTGTTAATTGCCAATTTTCGCACCATGTATAAATTTTGTCTAAATCGCTTTGCAGTTGCTTTTGATCCTCTGTTGACTTCACTGGCTGATAAACGACAGCATCATTCGCGATCATTGTCTCCTAAATCGTTTATAAACACATTGAAGAAAGAGTAGGGGACCTATAACGCTTCCCTGTGGAACGCCAGATACCACTTCTGTTTTACTCGATGACTTACCGTCAATTATGACGACGAACTGTGTCCTTTCTAATAGGAAATCGCGAATCCTATCTCACAATTTGGGCGATATTCCATAAGCACGCAGTTTCATTAGTAGCCGCTTGTGAGGTACAGTGTCCGCCTCCGTAGCTCAGCGGTAGCGTCGCTGACTACAACGCAGGTTCGATTCCCGGCAGGGGACTGGGTGTTGTATTGTCCTAATCATCATAATCTCATCGTCATTGGCACGTAAGTCGCCCACGCGGCGTCAAATAAAAATACTTACACTAAGGCGGCCTAACAATCCCGCAAGGGATCTCCCGGCCAAGAAAGTCATACGCTCATTTCCATTTTTTTCAATGTCAAAATCAATGTAAACGATACTATTCCCACTCATTTAATATGGTATTGAGAAATGTAGCTCGCCGTCCGCTTGGAGCGCTGTTGTCGCAGTGTATAAAAAAAAAAAAAAAAAAAAAAAAATCACGGATTGTCGTGACTGTTCTAGTGCAACTAGACGGTTCTTTGAATTTCCCGTAAACACGTTCTCCGTGGCGGACAGTGCAGTAAGCAGCAGCAGCAGCAGCGGCGGCAGCAGTGTGGGCTGCATGAATGTTTTGCTGGTGCACTTGGTGTCGAGTGCTCGGCAGCGCCTCGCCTGCTGCCACAGTTTGCAGCGCTGGTAAACACGTTGGCTGGCGTGAGTCAGCGCACGCGGCCGTGGCACGGCGCCTGGAATGCGCGCCTCTGATCTGCTGTTTACTGCCCCACAGTCCACAGCGCGGCGCCCCCACTGCACACTGCCACATCCTGCTCCATTCCGGCTGCGCTGTTCCGCAAAGCCGCTACCACGCCGAAGCGGCGAATCGAGTCAACTGTCCTCATATTGAAGGTCGCTATTTGCAGGGACGAGTACTGCCCGCGCAAACTCAGGGCGCGTCCTTTAATTACGTGAGGTACCCAAGCCAACGCCCTAACCAAAGCCATTCACCCGCACTGCTGCATCCTTCTATCATCCGCGAATCCCGCCGCTTCTACCGTTCCTGTTCACTCGTGAACGGGTTACTCCTCCGCCACCGGCAAATACAACTCATCAGAAATCGCACTAAAGTTTCCGTACCAGTTATCACAATGTAAAAATGTCCGAATGACATGTTTCGGGCTTACATTAGCCTATTCTCAAGTTCTTGAATTCTAAAACATATCTGCCCTAAGGCAACGTCAATCGTAAAATGTTTGCGGCATATGCGCAATGTCAACAGATAAACATTCCTCACCGTGAAACATGTTTCTATTTGGAGGCACAGTTGTGGCATATTCTCAGTGTCAACAGGTAAACACTGCTCACCGTAAAACATGTTCATCTGTTGACATTGCGCATATGCCGCAAACATTTTACGATTGACGTTGCCTTAGGGCAGATATGTTTTAGAATTCAAGAACTTGAGAATAGGCTAATGTAAGCCCGAAACATGTCATTCGGACATTTTTACATTGTGATAACTGGTACGGAAACTTTAGTGCGATAGTTCATACAGTTGTGAGATGGCACCCAAGCAAACGACCATCAGAAATGTCTTGACCGCGAAGAAACGCCGGGACTGGCGCCAGACGTGTATCCACCTTAACGCCTCTCTCCCGTTAATTCCTCCAGGTACTGGCAGGACTTCTGTCGTCTTACTGGCAGCCTCTCAACCCCACAACTACCTCTTCTTCACAATGACCATCCTTCCTGGACAACGCCAGTAAGGTTGAACACTTCGCCTCTTATGTCTCCAGTGTCCTCTCCGGCCCCTATAACGGGTCCTGCGAGGCGCGGCTGTTTTCCGTGCTGCTACACGTATAAAATGTCAGTTAAGGGATGCCATGTACGTGAAATAAGAGACGTAGAACTCTGTAAATGCTTCGTTCCGTTACACGCGGACACACACCTCACAAAATTCATTGTTCCTATCAGTGTTCAGATTAACCAGGCGTGTGCCCTTTTCAAAATAAAGTCTAAGAGGAGTTCTTACTGTAGTACAACTGTAATGTCCCGTTGGAAATTCTTCTCCTCAGGCCGCAGATTCTAACGCTTCCCAAATTGCAGTGCGTCTGTCAAGAATAATGAGCATAGAGGAAGTTGCTTTAACTACTTAAAATAAGTTGAAAATGTTCCTGTACTGATTTTTATTTTTCTATCAGTGTGGCAGTCAAGTATGAAGCCAGATGCACAATAAATTGTCTTAAATCGTGGCAAAGAAATTCTGTGAGCTGAGCACATAAAAAAAACCTCTCCACTAACTTCAGAACTCTCAAAATTATAGTAATTCACGCAGCCAGAGGCAACTACTGTGCGCATTAACATATGCTGCCAAACAACTCAATAAATGCTTTGTTCCGTACCGGACACCACACACCAAACTTTACTGTCTGCACGCCTGTAGTGCGATCGAAACAATGACTCCACACGGGAACGTTACACACCAACGATAAACACTGTGATATCCACCGACTTTCTACACACTTAGCTATCCTAGCGCACTATCGGCGCACACACAATACTTGGTTCCACACCGGATACAACGCGCCGACTGCCTAGTGTCCACCTCCAAGTCCTGGCACGAGAATCCATCACACTATCACGCCATTGAGTGACACTTACTGTCCAATAACATCATCCGTTCTACATTCAACTTACTCTTAATAATACGAAACTTTAAGACACTATTAAATAAACAAAATATTAATCAGCTATAGCTGTATCCTGGAGAAAAAGTTGGAGCTCAAAACAAGAACCCTACAAAGTTAATAAAACGTATTTCACGAAGCCGATTGCCGGCATTCGCAGTGACGGTAGAGCCCCGCGCTATACGCCGTACCCGCAAGCTCACGCGCCCACGGTGCGAGCGACCATCTGTCGCTTGCTAGCTCGGATCGACCCGCGCTAAGTGTACCGTATCTGCTATGGCCTGCCACGGCTGGCCGTACGGAAGAATAAAATTTGGAAAATAAATCGAAGTAATAAAATGAAAGGCGCGAAATGTGAGCTAACGTCATACCCCGACAACCCCGATTCGTCTATTCCCTATCCATGAGCGCACCGACACCACAGACCCCCTACTCGCCCTTGCCTTTCAGTACCTGGACCACATCCTCCCCCTCAGAATTTAACACATCCGTCACCACCCTTGACATTAAATCTATGCACACAACCCAATATCAGTCCCAGTCAAGACTGCCTGTCCTCTTTCCATACACTCCATGATTCATGTTATGTTATCCTCTTCATTCTTCCCCATCCTGTGCAAAACGTCCCACATCCTGATGTTCCTCAAGCCCAACACACCACTCTCGAAACCTCACCCTACCGTCCCATCAGTCTTGTGTTCATTAAGGTCCATTCTGTCTCGAATTATCCAACAGAATCTCTGTCAACATCAACTCCTACTCCTCTTCCAATTTCGCTTCCGATTTCTTTCTCCGCCGATGGCTAGCTCCTCCACCTCACACACCACCTCTCTGTCCAACTCCCATCGTATAACCATCTTTGTCTACCTCGACATTGAAAAAGCATACCACCGTGTGTGGCATTCCGGTCTCCTTTTCAAACTCCAAACTTCCGCTTTAATTATGTCTGCTTCATTGCTTTTTTTCTCTCCCGTCGCACACTGACATTGACAACGGATCTTAGAAATTCGTACAACCTCGAACACCGCGCCATTCGGTTCACAGAGCGGACGTAAGGTATATAAAACAAAGTTCCGGAGCGTTTTCTTGCCCATGTCTGGCTATTTGGACGTATCGCTGGACCATTTTAACACTACAGGGTAGTGCTTCAAACACGCGCCGCCCCATCCCCGAATTTCATTTCTCAACCCTGGCACATCGTTAGTATCTGAGAATCGTCAATGATCACTTATTTGGGGATTTCACTTCCATTCTCATAACGCGCACAAACCATCTGTTCAAGTAATTGTAAATCTGCTTCCAGCAGATAAATCTTGTTTAAATAAAAATTACTCAACTGTATTATCCGACGTTGCCTACTTCATTTGCAGACGTTAGAATAAAACCTCTCTTATCAATCATTATCTATAATTCATATACAATTACAATTTCACTAATGTTAAGCCTATGCATAGTGTTTGATTGCAGGATCACAGGTGCAAGGTATCAATTGCATCTATTGTAGTTCTGGGCGTCAAAGCAGATTTGCTCGGCTTGGCCCCTAGACTGCATGGAGCAATGTTTCATTTACAGAGCATAGCATAGCCCAATACGTGAATATTGTGTTCGACCGATACAACTTGGTGTGGTCAAAACGAGAAGGCCCGTAAAGTGTCGCTAAGACTGAGGGACAATTGTTCGTATCCACCCATAAATACGAACACTGCACATCGTACACTAGAGTCTCGATTATCCGACCTAAACCGGGCGCGGCAAGGTCGGATAAGCGGAAAGGTAGGATAACACGAAAAATAATGCAAAAAATAGTTGGAAAATTTTATTTTACATACAGAACTTATTAAATATGTGAACGAGAACTGAATATAACGCTCAAATACATTAGGCGGCAATCAAAGAAAAGTGATTAGATAGTACGTTACACAAAAATTAATCTAATATTGATCAAATGAGTTAAAAATTTAATACAGTACACATCAAATTAGACTGAATAGATATTTACTTATGGTCAGTAGTTCACTGTTGTGTTTGTGAAAGACTTCATTGAACTACAAAAACATATTTAAATCTGTGTAAAGACGTTAGTAAGTTTCTTTTGTTTGCCTGCTGTTCGTGATTTTTGTCGCTAAATCACGTAGTCTATTAAGAAGTAAAACCTCGGTGGACGATGTTTCCTCTAGGTGCTGTACATCTGCTTCATGGTCGTCTCCTTTTTCGTACCGTGTTGACTATATCTTCATCTGTCACTTAAAGTTCTTCACCTTTGATAATCAATTCATTTACTTCATCCTCTCTGGCGTCAACACGTCCAGGAACTTTTCGTAACAATGAAAGCAGGGTTCCTTCTGCTGCTATAGATTTTCATAATCCGGAGAACTTTCTTGATTTTCCTGTAGCAAAATTTTCCAGGAGTGTGCAGTTGTATTTGCCCCAACACTCTCCCACGGCTAGGATACTTAATAGGCTACGTTTTTCAAATGAATTCGGCGCAACTGATCTACCATGTTTTCTCCCTCGTTCATAGCATTAATTAAAGATGAAAGCAAGTTTGTGCGGTAGTTTATCATCAGTATCTCTAAGGTCCCTTGGTCCATAGGCTGACATAAGGATGTGACATTTGGAAGCAAGAATATGGCCTATATACGAGGCGCGTCCAGAAAGTAAGTTCCGTTTGGTTATATAAAACGAACGGGTAGAGATACAGAAAAAATATTGATTGTACAAAAATCTAAAACTGTCAAACTACTTTTCTACATAGCTTCCGAAATTTTTTAGGCAATTGTCATAGCATAGCACAAGGTTTTCTGTGCCTTTTTCATAGAATGTTTCCGCCTGTGTATTCAACCATGTGGTAACATGTTCTTTCAGCTCGTCTTCATCGTTGAAGTATTGTCCACCAAGGACAGATTTTAGGTGTAAGAAGAGGATTACTGTCAAAATATTTTTTGTTTTCGAGATAATGCCTGACCTCACACACCGAATGTGACCAAACAATAGGACCTGTTTGATCATCCTCCATACAGCTCGGACCTCTCTCCTAGCGACTTGCATCTCTTGTTACACTTAAAATCTGTCCTTTGGTGGTGAACACTTCAACGATGATAAAGAGCTGTTACCACATGGTTGAATACACAGGCGGCAACCTTCTGTGAAGGATCCATGCAAAAACTTGTGACACGCTATGACAAGTGCCTACAAAATTTCGGCAGTTATGTGGAAAAGTAGTTTCAGAGTTGTAGAATTTTGTGCAATGAAAATTTCTTCTGTATCTGTGTACAATTTCATTTTATTATCAAACGGAACTTAGTTTCTGGACGCGCCTCGTATCTTGCTCCTGAAGTGCATCCTCATTAGGATGACAATTGGCATCGTCTACAAGCAACAGTGCTTTGGGAGAAAAGTCGTTGGCTTTAGAGAAAAATTTCAGTTTGTGGCGCGAAGTCGTTAGAAAAACAATCTTTAAAAAGTCTGAGTTCATCCAAGCAATATTTTGCGTACAGTCTCGGCGCGGTGAAAAGATCGGATAACACGGAAGGTCGGGTAACCGAAGATGGGATAATCGAGACTCCCCTGTAATTGACTCATATTTGTCCTAGAAAAAAAGGCCGAAACTTGATTCGTTCATTCCGTTGTGAAGAGTAGCTATACAACAATGAACTGGATATTTACTAATTTCGATGCAAATCATGCGTGCACGCGTGCTACAGATGGTAGCAGAGGCCTGCGCCAGAAACTGTGGAGCCGGCGGTGGATCCAATCCGCGGTGGCAGTCGATCTTGTGCAGTGCAGTACGACTTGTATACGACGTTGGCAGTCGTCCAGAACCGATACAGGTCGTTATCCGAAAATACCTCACGTTATATATTTGGCAGAGGACACAATTTTCCGGCCAGTGATGTCGCATAGGATGACGTAAATCTTGCTGGGTTCGATAGCGAGGCCGCAAGCAGACGAAATATTGTAACAGCCAACGGGCGTTTCCTTGCGGGTTACGTTCAGCAGTTGCTTAAATATTTTACCTGTGTATCACTTTTACATACCTTCCGTTCTCTGAAAAACAAAAGCGTCCCTTTGTACTCTGTGGCGGTGATTCTTCCGCTGTTACCACTTCCGTGTTATTCATCTTGCAGATAAGGATTGTTACCCTTCTTTTGCAACTGAATGTTTATTACGGTTTCGGATAAAAGCTGAATTTTGAGTTTAGAAGTGCTTACTCGACATTTACACGTGAAGCATAAAAGTTGTAAATCACAATCCCCGACTCGTAAATCATATGAATAAAAAAGTAACCTAGAAGTGTTGCCACGAAACAGGTCGTAATAAACTAAAGAAGTAAAAAATGAAGATAAATATATTCGAAGCATCATCTCGATTATTGCTATGTACGTGACTGAATATATCTCTCATAGTGTGATGAATAATATTTAGATATAATGAATAGCAAAACTTTAGCTAAAAAGAGAACAGTAAAATACTAGCTTAACCCGCGGCTCCGCTCGCGTGTTTGTTGATTATGATAGATACACAATCTTTCCGTAGTGTGCTGTGAGACTGCTTTTGAAGGATGAAATGAAATACAATACCTTCTTTAGAACATTTTTAATCAACATTATCAGGAAAGTAAGTAGTGTAGATCAAATCACACGTAAAAATGCACTTGTTTCGAAGAATCCAATCACGAAATTCAACAATAATGATGGTAATATCACAGATCGATCACTTGATGTAATGCGCGAAAACGTCAAATCGATTTTTTAAAGATATGTAGTCAAAGAAATTTCTTTTTTACTGCTTTATTTATTAATTCTTATATGTCCTTATTCGTATGCTTATCCTTACAGAGAAAAATCAGAAGACATTGTAGCACGCATACACCAAAGATATGGTCTGTGGCATCACATTTCGCTGTATGTAACCCCTTGCTATAGAGTCGCAAACGTCATCGCTGGCCTTCAGTCCAAATTTTTTAAAATAATTTAATGACTTTCAACCACCATATTTTCCACCTCCTTATAGCTATCGCCATGGAACTGCTATGGTGTACAACGGGAGACTTCGGACAACAATTACTCACAGACCATTCGTTTGCGTTCTGTAGTTTTCGCTGCAGAGCGAAATATTCACAAACACACACACACACACACACACACACACACACACACACACACGCGCACGCACGCACGTAGAATTTTATATACACTTTCCACTCCAATATACTCCACCCTTCTATCATTATCAACGCTCAAGCAACAATGCAACCAATAAAACCATTTTCAAAGAGTAATTATTGTTCCGCATTTCGCGTTATATTTTTCAAATTACTAAATATCTATCAGGTCGCTATAAAACCGCGCCTAAAACCTTCCTCGGGTAAAAATTAGTAACTGTACAAATATTTAAGTCTCTGCGTCTTGTCGTTTGGACGTGATAAGCGTACACCGAACACACATTCAAATTTATAGATATAGATAATGGTTGTTTATTATTTTCGTCTGCGTAACAAGTGAGGCTGTTACATAGTATCTCAGCTTCTTCTAGAATGCTTACAGAAGTTCTCGTGTACAAAGTTACAAAAATTACTGACATTTTGAATGAGATTACAAACGATGTCCAAGTGTACTGTAATATGTTACATGATCTGATCAAGAAATGAATTTTTATTTCCATTTCAGTACATAAAAGCATATTACTCATCAGTAGGAGATTATTTTCCGTAGATCATAGTCGACAGGAGCATATTGAATTGCAGTTACTGGTCACTAGTATCCATGTTGGGAACATCGCGACATAACCCCCTCTAAACGTTTATAAAACTATTATTATTTATTCAATAGTCAGATATATGATACAATGTCATTAGTCTCCTAATTTCGCAATATAATTGACCATCTGACATCCCGTCACAATATTGGAGTATTTTTCAGAGTCTTCGATGCTCCCAGTTTATAATGGTGTTTTTGTTCTTTTGCATGTAACACAATTCGATGAGGGGAAGATTTGCAATTCTGTGCAGGTTTTTCTCAAGGCAGTCATGGCCAGTAACTTTCCGAAACAATGTCATCGTTTCCATTCGCGGATGTTCAGGAAGCGCGCGCTTATGCTCTAACGGTATAAGCCATGTTACACCTTTCCTTGTGTCCTTAAGTGTTTTTTGTAAAGCGTATGTGATGTTATCCAACGAAAAGCTATTTCAGTTTCGTATTAAGTGACAAATTGGAAGTTTAATTGATGGTGTTTGGAAGGATGCTATCGCATGTACTGCAAAAACAAAATCACGAAATACTAAAACCTTTTTGTGATCTTCAGAGCTGGATAAAGTTGCTTTGGCACCAGGTTTATTGCCTCCAACTCTTCATCTGAATGAGTATACTGTCCCACAGACCGGTAAAAACACTATATACTTCAGTTCCACCGACTCCATCGATTATAGTCAAGGATCCATCTGTACATATATCATGCAACCATTCTGTTTGTTTGTACTCACAAGGGTAACCTTTGAGGACCAAGACTCGGAACCGCGCGAAACCATGCTTGGAAACAGAACAGCGGTGTGCTTCATTTCCATGCAAAAAGTTGCAATGTACCTAAAGCAACATTTTAACAGAGAAACAAGATATCAATACCATAGGAAGTAAACTGTATGTAATTTAACGGTGTCAGTGCATCATTACAAATTCAATCAGCTGCGCCAAATTTCTCTGCTTAAAGTACTTATAATAGCGCCAAACATCCAACAGTACCAGACACCTTAAAGTGCTTATATTAGTCCTGAAAGTGCAGCTGCGAGATTACGATGAAGTGGTTAAAACAAAGTAGGAGAGAACAACGTGTACCCACCTCCATAGAGCCACGTTATCACATTCCAAATCACTTGCGCATTCAGCAGTTCAATATCAAAACGTCTCTGGAGATGAATGTCGTGTACTGCTTGAAGAGCCACCTTCATGTTGAGGTTCCTCCTGTCCTTCGAAGCCGGCCGCGGTGGCCGAGGGGACTAAGGCGCTCCAGTCACGGTCTGCACGGCCACTACGGTCGGGGGGGGGGTTCGAATCCCCCCTCGGGCATGGATATTTGTGCCGTCCTATTTCGTAAGTAGTTCATAAGTAGTTTGTAAGTTTAGGGACTGATGACCCCGTAGTTAAGTCCCATAAAAAAAAAAAAAAATTACAAATACGTACTGCATCTGTACCACTCAGGCAACTGGATATCTGGTTAGTGCAGCTACACTATACCACCGTCTAGTGGCGCTAGCAGACAACTGCGGCGTATTGCATGGAAATGACGCACACCACAGTTTTATGATTTCTAGTTATTCCAAGCATGGTTTCGTGCGGTTTCGAGCGATCGAAGTCAAAGGTGTCCCGTGTTATGTTTACCATTTCTAAAGGTATAAGCACAAGGAATTCTTTATTCACTTCTGATTTCAAAACCCTTTCGTTGAGTTGAATAATGAATTTGTCTGAGAATAATATGAGGACACTGTTGGGGCACCGCGGCAGAATAGCTGTGCGCACTAAGGCGCCCTGCTGCGGGGCGCGCGGTCGTTCGCCGTCGGCGGTTAGTCCTTCCACGGGCATGGGTTTGTTGTTGTCAGCATAAGTTACTTTGTCAGTGTAAGTAGTTTGTAAACCTAGGGACTGATAACCAACGAAGTCCCTTAGATTAAAAAAAATAATACTGGTGGGGGCGAAATCCGCTCATTGATAGACAGTAATACCACAGTCTTAACATATACAGTCACGACACTCACTGCTGTAAAAGTTGTTACCAACTGACAGTTGCAGCGAGACTAGCGCTCCTAGCGGTGGGCAAGCCACCGTAGTAGTGATTTTTTATTTACAATTATTTTTGTACGTAATTAACGAAATAGTTAGAACAGTTTTTGCGTTACAAGCATTAGTAAAATATCAAGAGACGTACATAACAGAAAAGCAGCCGAATTTTACTGATTCAGTGGTATAAAGAACACCATAGTCTTGAACAAATATGTGTGTGTTTCAAGCTTATTACGCTGAAAGTAACTACTATAAACATAAGAGAATAATAAATTTCTATTATGATCAATTCTTACTATGACAGGCAGTTTTTGACTTGTATCAATTCGGTGTGGAGTCTAATGATTCGCACATTTTTACACCTTATACGTCTTTCTTAAACTTACATATTATATTCAGTGTAGTTAATTTAGCTTAAAAAGGCAAAGTTTTGATGATTCTTGCCATTTGTGGTTCAGCTGTAGCAACAATTGTGGAATTGGCTTCGTCTCTGTTGGAAAAGAAAATCATTGCTTTTGCCGTTTTATTGCCACGTTTGTCATGTTTTTCCTTCAGATACAACAGTTTTAGCTTATTTGGTACGTTAAATATTGTAGTTATTGCATTCTATATATGTTTTCTACGTTCAAACTCACTGATTATACTGGAATTGTAGTGAAGAAATCTTAACGTACCTGAGTAGAAAAGCGACATCTCCCTGCCAAAGGAAAGGTCTTCTGGTATTTCCTAGCCATTTTTTATTTTTAATTTCTATGAAATTATGTAGCAGAAGCCTGTAGGTTACAAGATAGCTGTAAATAAAATGTCCTGTAATTTTCCGTTTCGTACCTTGCCAGGGGGCCTTAGGAAACTTAAGAGAAATGTGGAGCTATTTTTAAGTTATTACATATTTTAAGGCATTACATACGTTTCATAATGTAAAAAGTATGTTTAGATCAATATAAACGATACTATTCGCACTCATCCAATATAGTCTTCAGAAATGTAGCTTTCTGCTCGCTTGGAGCGCTGCTGTCGCAGTGTATAACAAAATTCAGCGGGAATGTCGTGACTGTATATGTTGGACTGTGGTAATACGTCGATGCATCGGTTAAAAGATTTTTGTTATTTCAGCAGGCTAGCATGACGCTGGTAATTATTCCAATATGTCTCACTGAGTATATATACTCATCTATATATACTTACCTATACGTACTTGTGGTGGCCCAGTCCCACAGTTGCAGAGCGCCAGACTATGAATACAAAAGTCGTGGGGTCGATCCTCACTAGGTCCTTGGATTTTTGTCATTTTTCACTTCTTTCATCTCTGGGAATGTTGTTGATGCGAAAAATATCGAGTAGCACCGTGGTTCAGAATTCACGTTAAACTGCAAGTTCCCTCTATCACTGGCTGAATAAGTCCGTTAGAAAGTCGGAGGAAGGCAACGGAATACAGCCTCCAAACAGGACTATGCCTAGTAAAGCACTGTGGTATTCAAACCAATCTTCGGACTGTTGACTGCTTACATACTTGTCCATCGAAACTGCAGGCACTGCAATTAATTTTGCAATCGAGGACAGCTATCAGCAGAGCCGAATATTATATTTCTTGGATTGACCATCTAAGTGTGTATCAGTGCTGCGTTAGCGTAACTGTTGTAGCATATTAATTTTGTGACCACTTCAAAATATAGCGTGCAGTGCGAGTGTTTAGTGATTTGTGCTATGCGGCGAGTACAGCTCTGAGGAATACAACAAAAGTAGTCGCACTTGGGAATATGATTACGCATCAGGCGTACAATCTGTTGGTGACTCATGAACCTTTGCGCTGGACCCTGATTTTCGCGACTGGTCGCCTTAATCGTTTGGCTAGATTTGTACACCGAACCCTCTACAAGGCACATACAATCTGCCATTGCTGTCATTCCGCACAGTAAGACACCTTCTGTTTGAAGGACACGGCTTTCGTTAAATCGTTAAAACACACTACGCACTGTATGTGTTTCAAGCCAAATTATGGCTTGCGACAGTAAATTGTTAATACATTTCTTGTGTACTTGATATGGTTCCATAAGTTACCGCCCTGTTCAGAACCAATTGTTTGTTCCGATGGACCTTCAGGACCGTTATAATCTGAACACAGCTGGATATTTGACAAGCGCTTACTTGTATCTGATGCGTCCTTTTTACTGGTTAAATGTAGCGCGGTTGACAGATGAATATTTGATAGATATTTGAATACGCCTTTAAATCTCATTCAAATTGGGAGGCAAACACGAAGGTAAATTTAAATGCAATGTAAATTTTCAGTGTCTACATATGACTTCATAAATAACAAATGAGATTCACCGCATACAGTCAATAAATTCAATATGGCGCACAACGCTCTCATAGTAAGCACCGTCTCATCAGTTTGTGAACTGCATTTTCTTGTCGATTTGTCAAGGGACAGATATCTAGATCCTCTCAGATATAAAACTAATTTCTAATCATAAACTTTAGATTCCTTTCACATGTACCAATGTGTTAAAACTGCGTAAAAGTGTTAACGAAGTCCAGAATAAAACTTTCACCCTGGAGCGGAGTGTGCGCAGATTAAAATTGTGTGCAGGAACTGGGACTCGAATCTGGGGCCTTCCTTTCGCGAGGAAGCGCTCACCACCGAGCTATCCCGACATGGCTCACGGTCCGTCCTCACATCTTCAATTCTGTCAGTACCTCGTTTCCTACTTTCCAAACTTCACAAAGTTAACGAAGTCCTTTATAAGAAGAAAATTCTGGTCGATAATTTTGTAAACAGCACAAGTGCTAAGGGAAAATTAAGAATTAGTTTCTCCGTTTTTCGCTCTACTATAAGAAAGTAGGACCGTCATAAATTCATCTTAGGGACTTAACTGCGGGGTCATGTCCCCAAACTTACAAACTACTTATGAACTACCTAATACTAAAGACGACACAAATATCCATGCCGTAGGGGGGTTTCGAAACCCCAATCGTAGAAGCCGTGCAGACTGTGACTGACGCGCCGCAGATCGCTCGGCCACCGCGGCCGGCACGCGAAATATCTATGTGCAAGAGCCGGCCGCAGTGGCCGAGCGGTCTGCGGCGCGCCAGTCAAGTTCTGCACGACCACAACGGTCAGGGTTCGAATCCCCTCTCGGGCATGGATATTTTTGCCGTCCTCAGTATGAGCTAGTTCATAAGTGGTTTGTGGGTTTAGAGACTGATGACCCCGTAGTTAAGTCCCGTAAGTTCTACAAACAATTTTTCACTCTGCAAGAATTGCTCGTTCAAATATATGTAAACCGTATAAAGAACGTGTGTGTGTGTGTGTTGCACTGCATCTAGAGCAAATTAGAGGTTCCGGTTTTCTTCCGTCATACTTTGATTCCTTTGTTTTAATCGGGCGTATTGGCAGCTGCGTATTCGCTGCGTTTCATTTGTCATCAGTAATTCGCGAATAATAGATAACGGTTCGCGATCTACGTTCCGAGCATCCTTCGCTCTCAGGCATCACCGACCTAGACTGCTCTGGCTTTCGTAATCATTCGGCCCGATTCGGCAGTTGCTTTCGTGGCATGAATCGTAGCTTGCAATCGTCACGAAACATTATTTTGAACGATTAATTCTGGTATGTTGTTTGGTGGGATATAGGTAAGGCTGTTCTATTGATTGGAAAAACAGGGTCGCTACAAGGATTTGGCAATAATGAGCCAGCTAAAGGAGGTCAGTTTCAAAAGCTACTCATTCAAAACTAATCTGGTGTTAAATGCTGCATAAATAATTATCAGCTGGTAGTTAACACTCACAATAACGAACTTTCCAATTAAGCTGATTAAAAATTGAACACAATTTTTTATTCATTAACACTATAATTCTTTATGTCCCTAATAATAATACATGCGCAGTTGATTAGGAAACAGTGGGTTTAAACTGATTGAAAGCGCAACGGATATTTTGAACACAGCAAGTACAATACGTAGTCTCCATAAGGCTCACTGATTACAATATAAATTTGACTGCGAGGGAAATCTGGAAAAACACAAACCACTTTCTAATAATGCAACTGCAAGAATTCATTTCGCTGACTGACTGATTGCAGAAACCTCGTATCTTGTTCATCTGTGTATTATTGCAGAACACTATTGTTATTAAACTTCACACCAATAAAGAAATATGCTAATCAAACTCAGCTTAGTCAATATTATTCTTCGATTTCAATAGCCAATAACTTTCAATGAAAGGAAGGGGGTTAGCTTTCTAAGTACAAAAGTGAAATGGGTAAAGAGGTTCAATTTTCTCAACTATTATTATCAATAATAATTACATTACATAATGATTGAAGAGCAACAAAATCTTCTCAGACTGATACATATATAAATGATACATAATGTTAAAGACTGAACTGTGTCTGTGAAAATCAGATTTGATAATCATTCCATCCGCTCGTACAAAAGCAGCTAACCACAGCACGTGCGATCGATCAATACCACAGCTACACACCGACTCTCTCTTTCTGTTCAACTACTACTCACATACATAGTCTTTGACAGAGATGTTACACAACAGAGTAAACCAAAGACGTAGTTCCTCAAAGAAGTTCATATAACATTTTACATACAAATGTCGATACAAGGCAGGCTATCGATACAAGACAGGCGAAAAAATATTATTGAATTTGTACAGCCATGTTTCACGATGATTCGTCCGCATCACGAATCGATTCTCGCGATTCTTTATTTGTATTCGTTCATATTAACGAACCATTCAAGAATCGCTGTAACTATGCAACCTCCATGATGTTTTCCCGGACGTGGCAGACACCGCGGAGTAAGGAGACAGTTTGGAAGAGACTGCGGTGCCGTTGGCACCTGGCTGGTGACGCAGGTAGAGCTACACCAGAGGGCGGACAGGAGCCCCTTACCCGACGCCAGTGACGTCAATGCGCCAGTAGCGCGCACGCACGTACGTACGCACGCTTTCCTTCTCGGTACTCGTTATCGTCACACTCGTTGAATCTTTGACTTCCCGATAAAAAGCTCTTTGACATGAAGGCACACTCCTTTGTTATTCCTCTGCTGAACAAGCAATTAATACCTAGCTGTGTATGGGAGACCGGGGCACGTTTTCCACCATTTTACATTTTTTATTTTTGTACTTCTTATTTTTATTGATTTTGCGGTAAACAGCGGATCATTATATTTCCTACACCTTTATTTACAGTCTCGTACAGATATTTTTGAAAATAGTAAATATCATTCTTGGTAGCAAATGGTTTTGTCTGACCATGTTGCGTTGGAAAATTTGCCCTTTATGCGAGGCAAGTTTTCCAGCTTACTTAAAATGTACAGGGGCAAATATTCCAATTACACTTTCAATGTTAAAACTGAGATAATTATCTTGATTTCACTGCATACGTATTTTATCATGAATTTACAATACATTACAAAAGAGGATAGTAAAAATAGCCACATTAAATATAAACAAGTGCTATTTAATGATTTTACAAAATATGTGACTTAAATATTTTACAAATACAGACATTTTTAACAATACTTATACTGATTGTGTGAATCACAATGTAAGCAAACAAAAAATGTAAAATTCCCTTTCGTACTGTCTCCATGCGCCCATTACGTGCACTTTACACACTTTTCATTTGCTTTAGACTTGGCGTAAGACTCAAAGAAGGAATATGTGCCCCATATGCACTCGGAAAATGTGCCCCGTCGCCATATTCGGAACTATAACACTACGTCCATGAGTAACAGTGTAAGCTATTTACAAAACAAATGCTCAGTTACGTGAAGAAAGAAACCCACTTTTAGTGTGTGCAATGTCAAAATAATAAGTTTAACGCTAGAATGTTTAAGTTTCAATAAAAACGTGAAAGTTTACTCACATTTGCAAAAATGACGAAAACAGCCCTGCCGACGTTGTGACTGCTGGTACAACACTGAAACTTTCGTAAATGGAGCGTGCTTTGTTGCTACTTCCTAGAGTATCGCCGGTGGTAACATCTAGCGGTTTGTTTCGAAAATAAAAGGATTTGAAAAACTTGCCCCTATGGAAAATGTGCCTCGGTCTCCCCTAACCACATTACACTAAATTTGTCAGTCTTCTCTTTTCCCTTCTCTCTCTCTTTCCACCTAGTCATTTCCCCCCACTCTCTAACTGCTCTGACACCTTGTCTACCCGCTCCTTCGACTCTGTCTACCTGCTCCTTCAAACCGCCTCCTTTCCTTTCTATCACCATTTGCTCCTTCGATTCCCTCCATCTTCCTCCCCCCTGTTTTCTCCACTTTATGACCATTACTCAGAGATCGTTGCTAGTTCTTACCCGCATAGTTTATCACATGGTAAAATGCGCACGATGTTAGGTTGAATTCATTCCAGGGATAATACATTCCCTTGAGACAATATTGTCTCGTTATACCAAAGGTATTAAACATAAGGAGAGGCAATGAATTAAAATTGGTTCTGTGGCCGGCATTCGAACCCGGGACCTCCTACTTACTAGGTATGCGCTTTAGACCACTCACCTAACACAGCGTAGCAGCCAAAGGGTCTATATGGACTGTGTTAAAGCAGAATTAAAGTATGCGATGTGGAGGGAGACGTGTTTTAAGACAGTCCCTGTAGTCGGTTTGGCTGCAACGCCATTAGCTGAATGGTCTAAAACGCCTTCCTAGTAAGTAGGAGGTCCGGGGTTCGAATCCCCGCTACAGCACAAATTTTAATTCATTGCCTCTCCTTATGTTTAATATCATTCCAGGGAGTTTGGGAGCAACTATTTATACACTGTTTTGTTCACATATGCATATGTCACACATTTTTTCACGTATACTTGTATACACACGCCGTGAGTTAGGTTTAAACATCTATAGAAGTAAATTGTCCTCTCACCCCCCCTCCCCCCACAGTGGTTCTTTTTTGCGGTGCATGCAGTGTGTCTAAGTTTGGTTGAAATCGATCTGGTGAATTGGGAGGACAGGTGGAATCTCGTACATGCATGCATGCATGCATGCATGCATACATACAGTGATCTCTATACTACCTGGATATTGAACTAAAGATTTCTTAGCGTGCCAACCAAAGATGTTCATATTCTGTTTCTTGACTAACTACAACATAGCTGCTACGTAGTATTACAAGAAAACGAAAAGCAAATATGTTTAGATTCTGTACTGAAGCGAGTCTATTACTTAGCATATTGACATAAATTTCAAATCCAGTGGTCATCTAGCTATTATTTGTCACATACTGATGGAAATTCGTTTGACTAATTACAACATGGACAAAGCAAATTCGTGTGCAAAACATATGAATGTGCAGGCACGCTGTGGTTCTATGATCACACACCAGAGTTGTACATCCAGGTTATATAGAGATCACTGGTACATACATACATACATACGAATGGTACTCAAATGGAAAGGTACGAAACGACATTGTGGATATAATTGAATACTTTATTTAAAACTAATCACCAGAGACCTGAACTATGCCAATGTTCGAGCCGAAGGATTCCCTGTTCCCAGAATTCCTGTGGCTGTGAAAAGGCCCAGTCCCCTACTGTCTTCTTCAGTTCGTCGTACAAGCTGGAGCGCTTCCCTTTGAAATGTGTTTTTAGTGGACCACAGAAGTCACAGGGCAACATGTCCGGGCTGCAGGACGTTTTCTCAAGCTGCTCCTACTTTCAATGACCCGAAGACGCGTACACGCGCGTTAGCATGCAGCAGAATCAGTCTGTCGGTAGCCCAGGCCGTATGCTCTTGATGTACTTGCCTAGGATTCGGAGTCTCACAATTTTTCCGTGCTCACAATGGTCAAATGTTAACAGGGTTATGAGACTTAAATGCGGGGGCATCAGTCCCTAAGCTTACAAACTACTTATAAACTAACATAAACTAAAGACAATACAAACATCCATGCCCGAGGGAGGATTCGAACCTCCGACAGGGAACGGCCTGGCGTTTCGGAGCATAGCGCCCGAATGCGCTCGGCCACTCCGCCGCGCTTTTCCGTGCTCGAGAAATTTGACGAGTATCGGACTGCCTGCTGAGGGCACAACCTTGCATTTTTTACGGGGAGGTGACGACACATGCTTCGCGTCCGTAGATGTCGCCCTACGCGTTATCCCAAAGCGGCATATTCGTATTTCAGCCGGTTTCGTTGTTAAGACGTTTCGTACGTTTTCATTCGAACACCCTTCATACATTTATAATTGATAGAGTTTCATTTTCGCGATAATTGAGTGCGGCTCCGTAGCACAGTGGTAGAGTGCCAGACTACAAATCCGAAGATCACGGGTTCGATCCTCGCCAGACCCTAAGACTTTTATGTCACTTCCCACTTCTTTCATCTTTAGCAGTGTTGCTGATGTGAAAAATACCGAGTAGCACCGTGGTTCGAAACCCACGTTAAACTGTAGGGTCCCCCACCTATAACTGGTTGGGAAAGTCAGTTCGAAGCCGGGCGCGGTGACCGAGGGGACTGAGGCGCTCCAGTCACGGTCTGCACGGCCACTACGGTCGGGGGTTCGAATCCCCTCTCGGGCATGGATATTTGTGCCGTCCTTAGTGGTAGTTACGTCATAAGTAGTTTGTAAGTTTAGGGACTGATGACCCCATTGTTCTCATAAGCTATACAAACATTAGAACCGTGTAGCACCGTGGTTCGGAACCCACTTTTAACTGTAGGTCCCCCTATAACCGGCTGGGTAAGTCAGTTAGAAGGTCGGAGGAAGGCAACGGCATACCACCTCCAAACAGGACCATGACTAATAAAGCACTGTGCTGTTCAGTTCAAACCAATCTTCTGATTGTTGACTGCTTTACCTTTTTTTACACTGATGAAGTAAGCTTATATATTGCCGTTTCCTACGTCCAAGTTACCTGTGAAAATTCGCCCAATAGTTTTGTGTCTAGCATATTAGCATTTCCAGGCAAACGACTGTTCTACAGTTTTATTATTAGCTTAGGTTTGGTCCGTTTCTATGCTGTGATAACCGATGCTGGCAGCAAGCCCTTCTGTTGGTAAGTGCTCAAATGTTTTTCATCGTTATTGTGCAATCTTGTCGGAACACTTTCATACAGTTCTGTAAAATGTATAGTTGGTTTAAGTGCTGTATGCGCTTAACATCTTTCAAGCGAGGGAGCCGCGGCGGATTAGCCGTACGTACTGGGGCGCCGAGCTGCGGTGCGCGTGGCCGTTCGTCGTCGGCGGTTCGAGTCCCCCCTAGGGCATGGGTGTTTTTGTCCTTAGGTTAGTTAAAGTAATTTGTAAGCCACCGACTAATAACATAGCAGTTGAGTCCGATAGATTTACAAACATCTGAACAATCGAGGGAGCGATCTAAATTATTTGCTAAGAATATATATGCCAAGATCGCTTTTTGTATATTTTGAGATGACCGGTTTCGTCTTTGTCATCTTCATATCTGCAACTCTAAAGTTTCAAAAAATAGCTCCCTACGTGACTTGCTGCATGTCTAACAAGGAAAGTACTTGGTCTCGAACAAACATATCTGTATGAACGTTTGGTTACAGTATCTCTACGTGCACCTCAATGTGCTTGTGGGTGTCGATTTTATGCAAAACTTTGCAATCATGCTCTCGATAGCACTGTAGATGTTATTGTAGCCGTCATACGTAATGCAGATATCTTAACTATAACTTATGTAATAATCATTGTACATGTTCTCTAGCGAATTGTCATCAAAAGTCGTGATGATAGTTGCAACTTTAACCTTCTTCTCGGAAGACTGTTGGTATTCACTGCCACTGCTTCCATCCTTTCTTCCCGCACTTACCGTAGCACTACCGCTTGCAATGAGTTGTTCGTCATTACCATCCCTATTATCATCCCTATTATGATCATTGTGTGTGTTAGTGTTACAACAGTATCTAACATATGCTTCTGTACCATAACAGATACGAGAAAGCATGCGAATGATTCATCTTCTACACTAATACCATCTTCACGAAGAAGGGTTCTTCGTAACTTCATATTAACCAATTTCAATACATTAGCAGGATTGATTGCCAATCGCCGCCCCATGTGACGCTTCACCATACAAATAACGTCATAAAACGCGACTTAGGAGGCACACTGCACCGGCCCCGCTGGCGAACCGACAGGTCAATTTGCAATTTGGCAAGGCATACGCAGAGGCCTCCAACGGACGACTTCAGAGTTTTGCAGATGTGGGAGTATCACTAGTGCAATAACAGATCTTTACATGATCTCTCATACGATTTTGTTGTACATGTGTTTGTTCGAGCCCAAGTACTTTCCTTGTAAGTTAAAAAAGTCACGTACATATTTTATAAGTACTGAGTACACAACAACTAGATACGTCAAATGTAGCACTAATTACAATGCCGCGACTAATGAAGGTAGTGAGCAGGGCACTCATTACATTTCTCTCATTAATTTGACCCATTAAATTACGTTACCAGTCTGCACTGATGGTCTGGAGATAAGACAATGTTTCCCTTGTACCAAAATACTCGGAAAACAGTCGTGCACATCCCCTGAAGTTGGTGGAGTGCGTTACGAGAGAGAGAGAGAGAGAGAGAGAGAGAGAGAGAGAGAGAGAGAGAGAGAGAGAGAGAGAGAGATGCCGCAGACTATATGATATGCTGTTTGCATTTGCGCAGCATTCGCGGTCTTGTCGCAGCGAATTCCGCAGTGCGAGCCTGCGGAGGCGTGCAAATGTAAAGCACTAGCCGCTGGATGAACATTCAGGGACGGCTCCGCCTCCCACCAGTGTGTGTGTGTGTGTGTGTGTGTGTGTGTGTGTGTGTGTGTGTGTGTGTGTGTGTGTGTGTGTGCGTGTGTGTGTGTGTGTGTGTGCGTGTGTGTGCAGTGCCGGGGATGGCTACCAAACGAGCAACAAGCAACAGCAGCGCGCGCGCGCGCGCGCGCGCGCGCTGTTGTTGCTTGTTGCTCGTTTGGTAGCCATCCCCGGCACTGCATGCAGCAATCACGCTTGTTCAATTTCAGCAGCAGACTCACAAAGGCATATATGGACGTCGTTTCCATTCGCAGATCCCTCGGAACACCGTGATTGACGTGTGGTGGATTAAAAATTTAATTTCAGTGCGTCGCTATAGTGGAGAACTACTACGCCAATTCCAGGATCGGCATATTCTCGGATTATAACGTAGCCTCACCCCCAAAAAGCCGTTATATAAGAAATACTGTCCCTTGGAGGGAATGACGGCGCGCGGAGTTATTTTATTCTTTAAAATACGTGTCGGATACAGTTTTACGCCCTTAATGGCAAATTGGTTCAAAATCGTTTAAATGTTTATCTTAAACTTAACTGCGTGGTCATCAGTCCGTTAACTTACAACTACTTATCAACTACCTTATACTAAAGACGCTACAAACGTCCATGCCCGAGGGGAGATTCGAACTCCCAACCGTAGCGGCCGTGTAGACTGTGACTGGCGCGCCGCAGACCACTCGGCCACCGCGGACGGCTGGCAAATTGGTGTACCGACTGTTTATATAGACGGAGGTTCTACAGCCAAGACAATAGATTGCTCAAGAAAGAAAGTTGGGCAACAAATTTAAACCTTAATATTCATAGAATATATGACATCAACTGCGACTGGGCAAAGCTGAAAATGTGTACCCAGCCGGGAATTGGTATCTGACGGGAGGCGTGCCTAGGTAGTCCTTGCAGGTGCTGTGATCGCTGTGTCCCCAGTGGTGTAGGGGTCAGCGCAACTGCCTAGAAAGCAGGAGACCCGGGTTCGAATCCCGGCTGGGTACACATTTTCAGCTTTGCCCAGTCGCAGTTGATGTCATATATTCTATGAATATTAAATAATAACAACTGCAGGATCAGAAGTGACGTCTGTTCTCTCGGAACAGACGCCACATGCATATAAATTTAAACCTGTTGCGTCTTAGCATGTATTTGCGACGTAACTACTCTGGTAAGGTGAGTTTTTTTCCCGATATCACGACGGTAATGTATGAAAACACCTGATTCATTCACATGAGAAGTGTAAATCCTTAATCCTCGTCAAGGTAATCTCCAGTTGGACTATTACACTTTATTATTTCAAAACATAAAAAAAAGAAAAAGAAAAAAAATGCTTCAATTATCTTTTTCATGTCTCATACCGTCTCGGTGTGCAGAAACACTTTCCTTTCGTCTCTCTCCTCATTATATGTCACGCGGAATGGCCACGCAGTTCAAGGCTTATTACTACAGATTTCGCTGTCGCTCCCTATCAGAGATTAGAGTCCTCCCTCTCGTGCGTGTTTGTGCATGTGTGTTGTTGGCATAAGTTAGTTCAGTTTAAGTAGTTCGAAACTGTAGGTACCGATAACGTCAGAAGTTTCAACCCACCAGGATATGTTTATATGGCGCAGACCATATGTAATTATGTATTGCAACTGTTAACTGGGACCAATCCACTGCAAAGCTGCTTATGTGCTATCTTCATTTATGTTAACATATGGTAGGAGGATTTTAGTTAAAATACCTATTATTTAATTTATGACTAAGATGTTCATCGCCGTGCATTTTTACGATTGAATGTGATCGCGCTGTACGTTAGTGTTCTGATGATACGCCGTAAGAGCTAAACGCGTTAAATAAACATTATAATTCAGCAACAGAGATCGTTATTTATCACAAAAATGGATTCACTGTTGTTGCTGCGCCACGCCGACGGAGAGTGGAGTAGGATATATTTGAACGTCTGATCTTCATTATAGGAAACAAAGAAGTCACAATTTCGGATGAGCATGGGAATGATGAACAGTGGTCATCGCCTTTTCGGTCAAGAATGGTCGTTCATACCTGGATCTGAGAGTTACGCCATTGTCCTGATGGAAAAAGCAGTCACCCGAACTGTCACAATGCGGGCGCCGTCCACGTACACATTGAAATATCACGTATTTTGACTGATTTCATCTGCCGAGCTTTCTTGGGGCAATGTGAAATTGATATCTTGCCACTGGTTTGATCTCTTTTTATAAATCCAAGGCTTAAGCAAGATAACAACTTGCGTCACGTCATAATTTCTGAGAGAAAACTGAAGATCATTTCGGGGCTCTTCTTCAAAGTAAAGACTTCATTTTTATTCAACAATCATCAGTCGTGGCATGAATTTTATAGCCACCATTTTCATTTGCAGATAGTGTCAAAATTCGTTGCGCTGCATTCAGTCGTTACCGACAGCTGCACATTGTCTTCAGTGGTCAGTTGTCGATCTTTGTTGACGACTGCACAAATGTTTTCAATCCGTTCATTTGTTCTGGCCGTGGAAGAACGACCACAACGATGGTTGTCATTAATGGACTTTTCACTGTTTACGAAACGTGGAAAACCACTCACACTTATTTTCCCCTTCTGACATCAATCTTGACAACATTTTTAACATAATAGTTCTTTTCAGCTTTCTCCCAGAGCAAACCATTCCGAAAATCACTCACACAAAACATTTCCCAGTATAAAATCCGAAAAAACTAGTCATGATATTCTGCTGAGACAGTATTGACTCGACTTACTGACTCAGCAGTATATACCTCATCCGCCCATAGGAGAAAACGCGGCACTACAAACCTCTGCCAACCAAAAAATTAGTTTTCCCTTCGAATGTAAGAGAATGTAATTGCAGAAATTATGTGCTATGCAGATTACCAAATACGAAGTATTACCTTTTAAGCAGACATCGTTTGTTTGTGGGAGACTATGTGTAATAAAGTTTGATTTTCGTTATGTAACTAAAATAAACTCCCACGATATTGAGACAGATACATTACTGACAAAGTCAAAGAATGGTGATTCAGTTTGGTGTTCATTACTTGAAGTCTTACAATAAATCAAAGAAATCACAGTATCAAAAAGGAACAACTTCCTGATGTTCTGCAAAACTTACTTATTCGTCGCAAACCGGCTTTCGGCTTTTTATGCCATCATCAGGTGACAACTGACTGTAGTATGCATGTTTTCAAAGGTGTTACAAACATGAAACTTCCTGGCAGATTAAAATCGTGTGCCGGAACCGGGACTCGAACCTGGTAGCGTGAGTCGTGTTGGGATAGCTCAGTCGGTAGAGCGCTTGCCCGCGAAAGGCAAAGGTCCCAGATTCAAGTCCCGGTTCCGGCACACACTTTTAATCTGTCAGGAAGTTTAATAACAGCGCACACTACGCTGTAGAGTGAAAAGTTTCATTATGTTACAAACATTTTATGTTTTACAAAGATGTTATCACAGAAAATACACTGCACAGGAAAGTTAATTACAAGTACATATTTATAAAAGTTAATAACATTTATATAAAGACATAAGTATGTGTAAAGGATCAAAAGTGACATGAGTTGGTTCCCAATTTGCTACAAAACGTCACCCACTCTTCGCAGAACGTTGTTATCGCACTGCTCCGACAAACTTCCGCAGCACAGTCGGAGAGGCCGACGCCTGCAGATAACGAGAAACTGCCCAGCGTCCGCCCCATTGTTTTGCCTCGTGCACAGTTCCCTCTGCAGACAATTATTCTCGCGATTGTAGTTAACGGTTGCGCCAATCTTGTCTGCGAACAGTTCTGTCTTAGAACAGTGGTAGCAGACGCTACCATAGCGTAATAGGTGGAGTAACGCACACTGGCAGAAAGTTGTAGCAAGAGGGTAACAGGGAAAAGTAAGTTCAGGCTTGCTATTAAATCTGAAAATGCTTGTAGAACTCTGAACCATTATAGAAACACTAAATTCCTGCTCACGAAAATAGCTTAACATACAATACACACATTCGATACACAAAGTATTTTTCATGGTTAGCTGCATGTGAACATTAAAATAAATTATTAAGGGAAAGCTAAAATTTGAGCCCAGTGAGTATACGATCAGGGATCTCCTGTTTACTACCCTACCACGGTTGCCGCGAGACGTAAATTCTGAGCCTGCCACACGCTGCTGACGTAGTGTCAGTAATGGCCCAAAACGAAAATTGTCTCCTTGTAAGTGAAAAAGTATATCGCTCCAGCTAATTAAAAAAAATTAAATGAGGTAAAGAAAATTAATTGCTGCGATGTGGAAATACCAGCGATGTCTGCTAATCTTAGCCATGATGATATTTTGTTACAGAGTTGCATATAAACTGATCAAAACGATTACGGGTCAGTAGATATATCTAGATTTTGAAATATTGTCATCGGCAGGATGAATTAAAATGGTTCCACGAATTTGTATCGATTCTATGGAGTGGAAACATCACGGCAACCAAGTTAGCGGTAATAACAGGAAGTCACTGCAAGGGGGATTGTTTTATGTTTACCAAACGAATTAGTCGTGCAGTTGGGTACAGATATATTGATTATGTGGTGCGATGCAGCAGGAACGTGACTTACTCGAAGCTATTGTATGGAGAGTCACAGTAAGGTTGAAAGCGAGGCACACAGAGACATGTGGCTGCAGCTATTGAACTGTCGCAAAGTGTTCTAGCACTGATGATGGCCAATCAGTGACCGAAATCGACTTGCATAAATAAAAGCAATAAAGATTTCATGCGACTAAAACTGTTCCCTGCAGGAATCAAGATTTTTATTCGCGTGGTCGCTCTCCATCTGGTTTCTGATAATGTCATCTGTATGTATTGCAATGTTTGTGCCATCAGCAAATAAAACAAACTTAACATCCGGTGATGCTGATGAAAGGACATTGACATATAGAAGAAAAAGCCGGGGCCATAAGATGTAACCTTGAGGGACCCCACAAGGTTATTAGTGGGCCCCCTCAAGGTTCCATCTTAGTGCCCACTACTGGCCATTAAAATAGCTACACTAAGAAAAAATGTAGGCGATAAACGGGTATTCATTGGACAAATATATCATACTAGAGCTGACACGTGATGACATTTTCATGCAATTTGGGTACAAAGATCCTGAGAAATCAGTAACCAGAACAGCCACATCTGGCCGTAATAACGGCCTTCGTATGCCTGGGCATTGAGTCAGACAGAGCTTGGATTGCGTATACAGGTACAGATACCCATGCAACTTCAACACAATACCACAGTTCAACAGGAGTAGTGATTGGCTTATTGTGACGAGTCAGTTGCTCGGCCACCATTGACCAGACATTTTCAATTGTGAGACATCTGCAGAATTTGCTGGCCGGGGCAGCAGCAGAACATTTTCCGTATCCAGAAAGGCCCGTATAGGACCTGCAACAATTGGTCGTGCAATATCCTGCGGAAATGTAGGGTTTCGCAGGGATTGAATGCAGGGTAGAGCCACGGGTCGTAACTCATCTGAAATGTAACGGCCGCTGTTCAAACTGCCGTCGATGCGAACAAGAGGTGACAGAAACGTGTAACCAATGGCACCCCATACTATCACGCCGAGTGATACGCCAGTATGGCGATGACGAATACACGCTTCCAATGTGCGTTCACAGCGATGACGCCAAACACGGATGCGACCATCATGTTGCTGTAAACAGAACCTGGATTCATCCGAAAAAATGACGTTTTGACATTCGTGAACCCAGCTTCGTCGTTGCTCCTGTATGTGATGCAGTGTCAAGGGTAACCGCAGCCATGGTCTCAGAGCTGATAGTCCATGGTGCTGCAAACGTCGTCTAACTGTGCAGATGATTGTTGTCTTGTAAACGTCCCCATCTGTTGACTCAGGGATCGAGACGTGGCTGCACGATCCGTTACAGCCATGCGGATAAGATGCCTGTCATCTCGACTGCTAGTGATACGAGGCCGTTGGGATCCAGCACGGCGTTCCGTATTGCCCTCCTGAACCCACCGATTCCATATTTTGCTAACAGTCAGTGGATCGCGACCAACGCGGGCAGCGATACGATAAACCACAATCGCGATATGCTACAATCCGACCTTTATCAAAGCCGGAAACGTGATGGTACGCATTTCTCCAACATACACGAAGGTCGCGGTGGTGTAGCCGTGCGGTCTAAGGCGCCTCGCTGCGGAGCGCGCGGTTGCCCGCCGTCGGAGGTTCGAGTATTCCCTGGTGTGTGTGTGTGTGTGTGTGTGTGTGTGTGTGTGTGTGTGTGTGTGTGTGTGTGTGTTATCCTTAGGTTAGTTATCCTTAGGTTAGTTATCCTTAGGTTAGTTATCCTTAGGTTAGTTATCCTTAGGTTAGTTATCCTTAGGTTAGTTATCCTTAGGTTAGTTATCCTTAGGTTAGTTATCCTTAGGTTAGTTATCCTTAGGTTAGTTATCCTTAGGTTAGTTATCCTTAGGTTAGTTTACCTTAGTTTAAGTAGTTTGTAAGCTACGGACTGATGACCACGCAGTTTGATCCGATAGATTTACAAACATTTGAACTTACACGAGGCATCACAGCAACATTTCACCACGCAAAGCCGATCAACTGCTGTTTGTGTATGAGAAATCTGTTGGAAACTTTCCTTATGTCAGCACATTGCAGGTGTCGCCAACCTTGTGTGAATGCTCTGAAAAGATAATCATTTGCATATCACAGTATCTTCTTCATGTCGGTTAAATATTGGGTCTATATCACTTCATCTTCGTGGTGTAGCCAATTTTAATGGCCAGGAGTGTATATCAATGACCTTTCATCAGCAACATTACCGGATGGCAAGTTATTGCAGCTGATGCCGGATTTATCATTTCGATACGGACACGACGGATCGTAAAATCCCTTCTTTCCTTTCATAAATTTTCCCATAATCAGATAAGAAAGCCAGCTTTATTACTTTCCAGTATCCTTACGATAATGTCAACATTTCACCAGGGCCAATTTTTTATTTTGACCTAAGTATCGGTTTCCGTATCTTTTTCCTAGTTCGTGGCTGGAGTTAATTAGCACGATAGCTAACTGGGTATCGAGAGAGCGTCTTTTTGGGTGTGAGTGTGGGAAATGAATTGGCACTTGGCCTAATTGCGCCTAGGCCACAGTGCCGGCATAAAACGATACCGTGCTGTAATTAATGGCGGCCAGCGAGGCGCGACACGCTCCTCGCGTGTTGCTGGCTGCCGCCTAGGGATCCGTCTGTATACTTAACTGTGCTACTGAAAAGCCTCCAGCCAGCACCCCCTATAGAAGAACGCCTGTGCACGACGTCACAACATGGCGTCGGTGAGAGGCTTAGGGTCCTCTGAAAGATTGTAAACATTAGCAGTGCACGTTGTTTATAGTGCATTCTTTCGTTCAGGAGTGTATTTATTACGTAAACTGGTGTTGTGTACGGTGTGATCGCTGCGTTGGACGATTTGTGTGTGTGAGAACAACGTGTGATCTCTTTTTTACTGACAAAATGCCGTTTCGCTGTTCTGTGCCGAAATGTAGAGGAAATTAAGACTGTGGCCCAGAAGTTACCGTCTTGAAACGTCCGGAAAATAGGAATTGGATATCAAGAATTCCTAGGATAACTTGGCTCCTTCAAGTTAATGAGTAAGTTTTTCTTTTTGTTTAACCTTAAAACAGGACAAAAGGACAAAAGGAACTAAAAATCTTACAAAAGAGTTTTAAGTCATGACTGTTTACTGTTGGATATTGCGATTCATTTTATTTACGAAACCACCCCTATTAGCTTATTCTTCTCCGGACGTTTAAAGACAAACTTTTGGGCCACAGACGTAATTTTCTGTAGATATCGGCACAGAACGAAACGGCATTATGTCAGTAAAAAGAGATCACACGTTGTACACACACACACACACACACACACACACACACACACACAAATCGTCCAGCGTAGCGATCACACCGTACACAACACCAGTTTACGTAATAAATACACTCCTGAATGAAAGAATGCACTATAAAGTGTGCACTGCTAATTTTTACAAGCTTTCAGAGGACACTAAGCCTCTCACCGACGCCATGTTGTGACATCATGCGCAGGCTTTGTTCTATAGGGGGTGCTGCTCCAGCTCATGAAGTAATACTGCGTCTCACTCCCATAATTATTTACAGAAGTATGGAGAAGCTGGTAGAAGCCGACCTCCAGGAAGATCAGTTTAGGTTCAGGAGAAATGCAGCAACACGGGAGGCAATACTCACTTTACGGCTTATCCCAGAAGATAAAGAAAAGGCAAACCTACATATCTAGCTTTTGTAGATTTGGAGAAGGCTTTTTTGACAATGTTGATTGGAATAAATTCTTTAAAGTTCTGAAGCAAGCAGGAGTAAAATGTAGGGAGCGTAAGGTTATTTCCAATTTGTACAAAAACCAGACAGCGGTTGTCAGAGTTGAAGGACATGAAAGGGATGCAGTGGTTGGGAAGGGAGTAAGACAAGGTTGTAGCCTTTCGCCAATTTATTCAGTTTGTACATTGAGCAGGCTATAAAGGTAAGCAAGGAGAAATTTGGAGAAGGAATTAAAGTTCAGGGGGAAGAATTAAAAACATTGCGTTTTGCTATCCGCATAGTAATTCTGTCAGAGACAGTAAAGGACATGGAAGAGCAGTTGAACGGAATGGACAGTGTGCTGAAAGGTGCATGTAAGATGAGTCTTAAAAAAAGAGCAAAACTAGGGTAATAGAGTGCAGTCGAAGAAAATCAGGTGATGCTGAAGGAATTAGATTAGGCAACGAAACAATAAAGGTGGTAAATGAGTTTTGTTACTTGGGCAGTAAAATAACAAATGATGGTAGCATTATAGAGGATATAAAATGCAGGATGGCAATGGGCAGAAAGGCATTCTTGAAAAAGAGAAATTTGTTAACATCGAATATTGATTTAGGCCTAAGGAAGTCCTTTCTGAAGGCATTTGTGTGGAGTTAACTTGTTTGGGAGTGAAACATAGACGATAAACAGTGCGGACAGGAAGAGGATAGAGGCTTTTGAAATGTGGTGCTACAGAAGAATACTGAAGATAAGGTGGGTGGATCGTGTAACTAATGAGGTACTGAACAGAATTGGTGAGAAAATGAATTTCTGGCATACCTTGACTAAAAGAAGGGATAGATTGGTAGGACACATTCTTAGACATCAAGGAATTGTGAATTTAGCGTTGGAGGGAAGTGTGTGTGGTAAAAACCGCAGAGGAAGACAGAGAGAAGGATACAGTAAGCAGATTGAGACAGACGTAGGTTGCCGTTCTTATGTGGAGTTGAAGAGGCTTGCTCATGATAGGGTATTGTGGAGAGCTGCATCAAACCAGTCACCGGACTGAAGACCACAACAACAAACAATACTCACGCCACAAATAGCCTCGTTGGCAGTGTCCAGCCTCGTCTTCACCTGAGCCCAACATCAGCTAAAGCAGACATACACTTCACGCAGAGTTCAAATTTCAGCTTTAGTCAAGGAAAGGATAATATCCTAGGAATGAGGAGGGTTTGGCGCCGATTACGTCAGTACTGTGCAAATCACATTGAAGTGCATGCGAGAGGGTTCATCGAACCGCTTTTATGAAATTTCTCTACCATTCCATACTCTAATAGCGAGTGCAAAAAAAACGAACACTTGAATGTTTGTCATTTTATTATTATGATCATGTCTTTCTATGTAGGTGCGTGCTAACAAAATATGTTCACATACAGAAGAGAAAGTTGGTGAAAGAAATTTCGGAATAAATCTCCCCGCAAGGAATAACACCATTTTTTTAATGATTCCACTCCAACTCGTGCATCATTTCCGTGATACTCTGTCCCCTATATCGCGATAATGCAAAACGAGCCGCCCTTCTCTGTACTTTCTCTAAATCGTCTGTCAGTCCGACCTGGTGTGGTTCCCACAGTTTGCGGCAACATTTCAAAATAGGACGCACAAGTGTAATGCGACAATTTCTTTAGTGAAGCTGTTGCATTTTCTGTGGCTTTCAAATGAAACGTAGCGTTTATTTAGCCTTCCATACGATATTTTGTTTGTGTACTCTCCAATTAGTTGTTCATAATTGTAATACCTAGGTACTTGATTCAATTTACGGCCGTTTGATTCGATTGATTTATCTTGTAAATAAAGTTTAACGGATTTCTTTTAATGGTCATGGATGACTTCACACTTACAATTATGAATGGTGAATTGCCAATTTTTGCACCGTGCAGATTGATTATCTACCTCGTTTCGCAGTTTTTGATCTCCTGCTGACTTTACTAACCGATAAACGACAGCATCATCCACGAACAGAGAGCTGCTCACATTGTCTCCAACGCCAGATATCACTTCTGTTTTACACGACGACTAGCCATCAATTACAACGTACTGTATCCTTTCTGACAGGAAATCACGAATCCAGTCGCACAACTGTGGCGATATACCACAAGCAAACAATTTCGTTACAAGACGCTTGTGAGGTACAGTGTCAAAAGACTTACGGAAATCCAGAAATAAGTAATCGATTTGTGATCCTTATCGATAGAACTCTGTACGTCACGAGATTAAAGAGCTAGCTGTTTTTCACGAGATCGCTACCATCTGAACCCGCGTTCACAAAGGATCAATAGGTCGTTCTCTTCGAAGTAGCTTTTTGTGTGTGTGTGTGTGTGTGTGTGTGTGTGTGTGTGTGTGTGTGGAAAGTATATGTTCTAAAATCCTGTTGTAAACCTATGCCGTTGTTTTTGTGAAAGCCTTTTGTTCTAGTATCTTTACAGAGCCATACCGGTGTAATTTCTATAAGATAACGACTGTTTTACTGCATAGCAATCATTTCACTATGTAATGACTTGCTTTACAAATATCCCCCCCCCAGATTGTGAACATATAAGCAAGAGCACTTATATTAACATCCTTAATCAACTTTCATTAAAATCAGCAGGCAACATTTTTATAGCCATATTTCAGCTACAGTACTGAACAAGTATTTGATTAATACTGGTTCGATAAAAACAGTACTGCCTGAGCATAACACTTATGGAAAGGCAGCTCTTGGTAAACCATTATGGCAGCCAACACACAGCTGCGGAGGAAGTGCTGCCACCATCAGGAAACGTGATGATGGGAAGTATGTGGTATGGTTCGATAAATGGTCTACGTTGCTTCCTACAAACAACGGGTTTATGAAGCGAAAATGCAAGCAGCAGCTTGCCATACGGAACGCCTGCTTTAACGAGGGGTGGTGGCTTCATGATTTGAGTGACTCGATCGTGGTATTCAACCGTTACCATAGTTACCCTCAGGTAACAGTGAATGAGGATCGCGCCGTCCTCGACAAGAAACTGCGTACTATGGCTAGTGTAAGGGACCTTTTAGACGGGGGTGGCAGGAATATCGGATTGAGCAGGTTACTAGTAACGTATCACGTGACTCACCACAACCGGAAGTGACTTGCCGAAGTAGGTTTTATTTACAATTGACCTCAGTGCTTTTGATGCGTACTTTTTCTCAAACTTAAATAAATAAATAAACCAAAAAAGTGAAGAATGGGCTCAAAGAAAACATTGGAAGACTAAGGAAATTCTGAAAACATAAAAGATTAACAAATTTTCCAAGTTCAATGTGCATCACAAACCAAAAATATTTTAGATGTTAAGTGTACCTTAACTATTGGACCGTATCAATGCTATATACTGTTTCGTTTAGTGCACTATTGGGAAATGTTTCTTATTGTCAGTGTGAGTTAAGTCCAGGGAGGTTAGTCCCTGTTTGAGCGAGTTGGAAAATTGTTTTCCATTTTGTAGGGAATTCGGTTTGCTATCTAAGAATGAAGTGACAAATTGCATAGCATGTGGCGAGAAACAATGTGAGAGACTTGTGCGGAAACGAAGAGTTGTGATTAACCCTTCGAGTTGGCATGTTGCAAGTGCAGGAAGAGAAGCTTAATTTACTGGTCGGACAAGGTTATACACAAGAACCTGTCAACCATAGTGCAAGAACAGCGTTAATTATTTACTTCATGTTTAGCACATAAATGTATTCCCGTCCTATAAGATTCGGTTTTCAAATAATTTTAGCTGCATCCTATTGAATCACAGGAATACTTTTTGGTGCTGACCATGGAGTAAATATTTAATGATGCTACTGCTCCATGTTTGACAGGTTCTTGTATATATCCTTGGTCGCTCAGTAGCTAGCAAAGAGAATTCTCAACAAAACGGCAAACAATTTTCCAACTCAAGCAGATAATTAACTGGCGCCAGGTAAGAGTGCATCTACGCCGGAAATGACGGGAAAATACAAGGCACTACACCGTCTCTTATTCAAACACATGACAACGATGTTCTATCAATATCTGTTTCGCGGAAATGAGCTGAACATATAGAGCTGTATTTAGACGCCTGCAGGTTGTCTCCCTATATTGTACCCTCCTTCGCATGAACGCCGACGCTTCCATTCAGCAATATGCAGTTAAATTCCGTTTTCGATGTGTCACGTGATACATTTGCACCCTCCTCAATCCGATATTCCTGCGACCTTACACGCTAGAATGCGAGCCGGCTGCAGTGAGCCGAGTTGGCTTCCGTTACACAGAGTCAAATGAGAGCTTCTACACGGGAGAGCGTGAGCGAGTGCTTCGGCTCTCTGCAGCTGACACGGCGGCTGTCAAGCTAATCGCCTTCTACTTGCGTTACACGGAGTCAAATGGGCGCTTGCAGACGAGCGCGCCTCAGAGTCGACTCAATGCTTCGGCACACGAAACATCTGCCGTGCTGCAGAGTCGTGCGCCGCGCTGCTGTCCCTGATTCACGTGAACCGCGACAGCTGCAGGGCGCCGTAGTGAGTCGACTCACTGCTTCGGCACTCAAAACACTTGACGTGCCACAGCCCTGCGTCCTGCTACCTCCGCTGATTCATGTGAGCCGAGAAAGCTGCAGTTGGGTGATACAGCAAATACGAAACATCTATGGAATATCGACATGGTTTTAATACGTTATTCACTAGACTTAATTGAACGGCACAAGATTTGTTTGCTGCTACGATTTTACAATCGTGTTAAAGCGTAAACGTTTCCTAAGTTACTCGTATTTTCATACAAACAAATATTGTAGCAAAGGAAGCACAAAATAGTAATGTTCAAATTCCAAATTCATGAAACTTTTTCCAACTTTCAAAGTTCCATAATAAAGTTTAAATAAAACCAGAAACATCATGGTTCAAATGTCTTCGTGCATCCAGAAATGAATAACTTTTCTAACCAATAAATATAAACAAAATATTTAAGATTTGTTCCTAAGACATATTTAATGCAATCAACAGATATTACTACATGTATTAACACAAGGAAACACATTTCACAATTTTTCTGACTAAACCACGAAACTGAACTAAAATTTTTCAATGTCTAGATAGGTATTCTAATAATCAGATTCATCTTCAGTCAGTCAAAAGAGAATCAGTTACAGTTTCTTTAAATTGAAATTTAAAAAAAAAAAAAGTTATTTTTGACATCTTACTGAGAATGCGGTTTCGTCCCACAGAAATTAATTGCCCTTGCTTCGAAAAGATACGTTCACCTGGCACAGATGTAGCAACAATGCATAACAATGCTTAGTTCACGCGAAACTACCTCAAAACACCGAAGGACTTCACTACTCAAATGTTAAAATGTTTGTAAAGCTTATGGGACTTAACTACGGGGTCATCAGTCCCTAAACTTACAAACTACTTATGAACTACTTACGAACTAGGACGGCACAAATATCCATGACCGAGGGGGGATTCGAACCCCCGACCGTAGAGGCCGTGCCGGCCGCGGTGGCCGAGGTGACTGAGGCGCTCCAGTCACGGTCTGCACGGCCACTACGGTCGGGGATTCGAATCCCCCCTCGCGCATGGATATTTGTGCCGTCCTAGTTCGTAAGTAGTTCATAAGTAGTTTGTAAGTTTAGGGACTGATGACCCCGTAGTTAAGTCCCATAAGCTTAACAAACATTTGAACATTCCGTAGAGGCCGTGCAGACCGTGACTGAAGCGCCTCAGTCTCCTCGGCCATCTTCACTACTTTTCTCGGTGGTATCCCAGTTTCCAAACCTCAGTTGAAGGGTACCGGTAGCATTATCCAAAACCTCGCGTGGCGCGTTACGGGAACAAGTTGATACCCATTGCACACCTGGGCGCTGTGTCGGACGCTAGACACAGTTAACAAGAGTTTTGCTGTCCGTCTGCCTGGGTGTGTTCGATACATGAATCGCAAAATTCGTTGTTTCGGAACAGTGCCAATTTAAGTTTCGACTTAGTCGAACAGTTCGCTGACTCGATTCACTGAATCGAAACATCAACTCAGTAGTCAACTCTATTGCAGAGTGTAGTGGCGCAGAAGTGGAGAAACTGGTTACTGTGGTTCATGTGAATCAATTTATAAGTGAAAATCGCACACGAACAGCAGTATGGGATTCCTCCAAAGCAGATTATTTTAATAAAAATAAGAACGCTGAGGCATGGAAGGAAGTATGCCGAGCGTACAACCCTAACTATGACGTGCTGCCCCAGGAAGAGCAGAAAATGATAGGTAAGAGTTTCATTTGCGACACCGTTCTCCTTCCTATGTCATTTGCTCTGACACCTTGAGCGCCATCCAGACTCTGGGAGACCCCTTTTCGGCCCATCCTGTTGTGTACCGTATCAACCGCTCCCTTCAATTATTAGATGCCGACGGCCGTCGCGTTCACCTCCTGTGGGTACCTGGCCACGCAGGCGTGCCTGGTAACGAGGCTGCTGATGCCGTTGCCAAGGCTGCAACACTCCTACCACGGACAGCTATGTACTGTGTCCCATCGAATGATATTCGAGGGGCTCTTTCCCGTCGCCTTATATCGTCGTGCCATAATGCGTGGTCCTCGCTTACAAATAATAAGCTTCGAACCATTAAACCGCTCCCGGTGGCTTGGAGGACCCCCTTACGCCGCTCGCGACGAGATCATCTTGGCCCGGTTGCGAAATCGGACATTGCCGGTTCAGCCACCGCCACTTGCTAACTGGTGACCCCCGCACCGTTATGTTCCTGTGGTCACCCGCTGACGGTACGCCATGTTTTATTGTCCAAATTTTACTCCTTTTCGAATTGCACTGAATCTACCGTATACACTGGAAGAGATTTTAGCTGATGACGCAAGAGCTGCTGCTCGACTCTTGAATTTTATCAACTTGACCACATTGTCAAAGGACATTTACCTCTTCCTTTTGTTGTATTTTACCCTACGTTCTTAGCTGTTTTAATATAGGTTATTATACTTCGGTTTATTTCAGTTTTGATTCGGGCGCTAATGACCTCAGCAGTTGTGCGCCCTAAAAGAAAAGAAAAGAAGAAGAAGAAGAAGAAGAAGAAAAGATTCATTTGCGTAGCTTATATCATTTGTTTAAAATAGGATTGCAGTATCTTATATGCAGATGTGTCAGTATTTTATAAATAAAACACACACACACACACACACACACACACACACACACACACACACTTTGTGACTTTTATTTACACTTTTTGTGTTTTAATTTACAATGCATAAAATACTCTGCCATGGAACAGACAGTTTGATGCTTTCTTCCACTTTCTTGGTAGAACAACTTCATATGAGTGTGTTTTATTTCACAATAGGTAAAACAGTGCTGTGCAGGGCTTAATTTCGGCCGGAACAAGCAGGAAATGCTTTTCGGCACTTCTAGCGATATTTTTATTCATTACATTAAATTAATGGAAGCAGTCAGCACCTGAGATTTAAAGCATTATTCGTCTTTTGAATCGCAACGTAACTATAATTCACTGCTGCGCCGGTACCAATGAACGTATTTAAAAAGCGATACTCAGTTTTTATAAGTGAAAGTGGCATGAGGAGTGAGATTCAAGGAGTGCGTTCTGGCATCTAAAATTGAAGAAATTAAGGAGTGGTGCGAAGTGTAACTGACATACATTTTAACACGAATTATCTGCAGGAGAATGGAAAAGTTGGTAGAAGCTGATCTCGGGGAAGATCAGTTTGGATTCAGGAGGAACGTAGGAACCCGGGAGGCAATACTCACTTTACGTCTTATCTTGGAAGATAGATTAAGGAAAGGCAAACCTACATTTTTAGCTTTTGTAGATTTGGAGAAAGCTTTTGACAATGTTGACTGGCATACAATTTCAAATTCCAAAGTCAGCAGGGGTAAAATACAGGGAAAGGAGAGTTATTTACAATTTGTACAAAAGCCAGACCGCAGTCATTAGACTCGAAGGGCATGAAAGGGAAGCATTAGTTGGGCAGGGAGTAAGAGAGGGTTGTAGCCTTTCTCCGATATTGTTCAATTTGTACATCGAGCAGGAAAGCAAGGAAAAATTTGGAATAGTGATTAAAGGCAGGATGAAGACATTGCGTTTTGCCGATGACATTGTAATTCTGCTGTCTCTGAAAAAGGACCTGGAAGAATAGTTGAACGGAATGGGCAGTGTGTTGAAGAGAGCGTATAAAATGAACATTCACAAGAGCAAAACAAAGATAGTGGAATGCCGTCTTAGAAAATCAGGTGACGCTGAAGGAGTTAGATTGGGTAACGAAACAATGAAGGTGGTAGATGAGTTTTGTTACTTGGGTGATAAAATAACACATGACGGTCGCAGTACAGAAAATATAAAATGCAGAATGCCAATGGGAAGAACAGCATTTTTGAAAAAGAGAAATTTGCTAACATCGAATATTAATTTCAGTGTGGAGTGTTGCCTTGTACGGGAATGAGACATGGACGATAAACAGTGCGGACAGGAAGAGAATAGAGGCTTTTGAAATGTGGTGCTACAGAATAATGCTGAAGATTAGGTGGGTGGCTCGCATAACTAATGAAGAGGTACTGAACAGAATTGGTGAGAAAAGCAATTTTTGGCATACCCTGACTAAAAGAAGGGATCGCTTGGTAGGACACATTCTTAGACATCGAGGAATCGTAAATTTAGCATTGGAGGGAAGTGTGTGGGGTAAAAATCGCAGAGGGAGACAAAGAGACGCGTATAGTAAGCAGACTCAAGTGGATGTGGGTTGCCGTTCTTATGAGGAGATTAAAAGGCTTGATCTGGATACAGTAGGGTGGAAAGCTGCATCAAACCAGTCTCCAGACTGAAGACCATAACACAACGATAGAAATTGAAACACTTTTGTGAATTTTTCCGAAGGTCGTCATGCAAACATGAAAATGCGCCCAATTCTAATTTGGTGTTGGTAATAGAGTGGCACCATAACTTTCTCCTCGATCTCCTCTTCCTCTTTCTCAATATCGCCAGAGCTGCGACAGCGACAAATTCTTCTGTTTCCAGCATACTGCGAGAATTACTGACCGGAAAACAAGTGTGTGTGAAGTGAGGGCAGCAGGCTGGCTTGAGTTCACAGCTGGTGTCTGGCTACAGAGAGCCGAACCTCGGCTGTCGTGAGCGGCTCACTGTAGCGGCTTTGTCTCCCGTGTAAGAGCGCCCTAATGCTAACAGACACTGCCGTATTCCAAAATAATGCCCCCATACACAGAGCCAAAACTTTGTTTACGAGATAAATCAATCAAAAGTGAAGGCCGTAAACTCCACAAAATACTTCGGAATTACTATTACTTCAGACTGAAATAGGAAAGAACACGTAGATAATGTCGTGGGGAAGGCGAACCTGATACTGCGTTTTATTGGCAGAACCCTTAAAACATCCAACAGAACTATAAAAGAAACTTCATACACTACGCTTGTCCATCCATTTTTGGAGTATTGTTGCCCAGTGTGGCATCCTTATCAGGTGGGTTTGACGGAGGACATAGAGAGTGTCCAAAGAAGGGCAGCTCGTTTCGTATTGTCACGATACAGGGGAGACAGCGTTACCGAAATGATACAGGATTTGGGATGGGAATCATTACAACAACGGCGCTTATCGCTGCGGCGTGGGCTGCTTACGAAACTCCAATCGCCAACATTCTCCTCCGAATGCGAAAATATATTGTTGACTCCCACTTACATAGGTAGAAATGATCATTCAAATAAAATACGAGAAATCAGAGCTCGAACGGAGAGATTCGGGTGTTCTTTCTTCCCGCGCGCTATCGAGAAATTATTGGGAGATAAATAGTAAAAAGGCGGTTTGATGGACCCTCTGCCAGGCACTTAAATGTGAGTTGCAGAGTATCCCATGTAGATGATGCGTGGTTCGTGGAGCTTCAGAAAATTGATATCTCCCCTGGACTGCAAATCGCCGTGCCTCATCATAGTTGAACCGTTATGGGGAATTTTAGGACCATATTTACAATTTTCAATTGACGGATGTTTTTGTACAAGAATGGATAACATTCTGTTGATACATTCCTCAAATTGTTGTAGCTGTTATCAAAGCCAACTGATAACTAATGAATATTGTTTATGTTAGGTGTTCATTTTACTGATGTTTTGTCCACCACCTGTAGTAGCCTTCAATACATGGTATATTAGAAAGTAATACTTAAGTTACTGTAAAAGTAAGATAATAGGTAAATCCTAGAATTAACTGGCCAGACCTAAGGTTTACCATCGTGGTGTGATAATTTCGCTCCAGCTTTTACCAGTTTGCATTAGTAAATCCTAAGAATTACCATCGTCTCTTAGTAAAAGTTCGAATTCAGTGCATGTAATGAGAAATTTCGGACTTCTATCACACCGCGGTGGTAAATCTTAAGTTTGACCGGTTAATTCTAGTATTAATCAATTGTTACATTTTTAGTAACTGTTACATTTTTAGTAACTGTTACATTTTCAGTAACTGTTACATTTTTAGTAACTGTTACATTTTCAGTAACTGTTACATTTTTAGTAACTGTTACATTTTTAGTAACTGTTACATTTTTAGTAACTGTTACATTTTTAGTAACTGTTACATTTTTAGTAACTGTTACATTTTCAGTAACTGTTACATTCTACATATTCCTGCTACACACAAATACATCCAAGACTTACATAGACAGTTGACAATGATTTAAACTTAAAAATAAATCACTATGCGTTCAGCTGCCAGAAACCGGATATGTGTGTATACCATGAGATATCATGCGCTGTGATTAGTGTCTTCACACTAGTAGAAATCTGATAACCTCTTTGTACCTATCACTGCAGTAAACCGGTTGTCGCGTGATATCGCAGTGAGTAGCTGGAAATGTGGTCGACGTCTTGTACTCTGCCACAATCACGTAGGGGCGAGTCAGACATAGCCTCCCGTTGTCGAAGCAGAGGCGGAACATGGTGACCGAAACTTTCCCTTGGAGTACCATGGGCAAGCAGGGATCCGCGGTGATAGAGCGGCATAATTCCTGTTTGTTGGCTCGATAGGCGCCACTTATTGTTCCACAAAGTTCTGTCTTGCAGAGGGTTTGTAATTAGGTAGCTGTCATATAATCTCGGAGAAGTCGATGTTCGCTGGAACACTTGCACGAGGTCAAGAGCAAAGTCACGGCCCCAGAGCCCCTCCTTGCCGTCGCGTCGGCTGGTTCTCTCAGCAATAAGGAGATTGGCGGTTTCCCACGCTAACTACTTCCTTTCTCCCATTCCTCAGAAGACGCTCTACCAGCAAATTAGTTGCGTAGCAGTCAAAGACCCGCTTCTGAAAATCCTACACGTACGACACGCGTACAGTAAGTACAGCAACAAATTTTTTCTCGGTTAATTTAGATTGAAGGTGGTCGGAATTTCTTTGATCTCTCCTAGAATTTTCCCGCTAGTTTCATTTAATCTCGATAAGATGGCAGAGCTTTAACCAGCCCTCAAACTGTCATATGTGACCGAGGCGCATTGCGAACACAGGACAAGGTTTCTTTTCACGGAAAGAGGAGCAGCACAGATTTTTATAGACCCCCTTCAGAATGACTAGGAAGACATGGGAAGTGGGCAAAAGCACAGCCAATTGCGGATCGAGCCGTCTGTCATTATAACGAAGTCAGCAATGCTGTCTGCTCACCAAAAGGAGAAAAAACTCCATTGGACTGTTCTTCCCCATGGAACAACTCTGTTGGCCTGTTCTTCTCCTTACAGACCAGCGCACACACACTTTAAAAACTTAATATTAACGTATCTTCTGGTGTGAACTGTACGACTTAGGCTGGTCGAAGCATTGAAGCATTTGTTAGCGCAAGTTGTCGGTGATACCAAGTGCAGAAGTTCCAACAGACACCAATGACAAAAGGTCCCTCATACGAATAATGTGGAATGGTGTGCTCCAACGTAACGTTAGGTGGGACCTAACAATGGCGAAACTATTAACGGGTTATGGTGGAAAGGCTGAGCCCTATAAGGAAGTACCATAAATTAAAAAAAAAATGTTCAAATGTCTGTAATTGTATGGGATGTAACTGCTTGGTTATTAGTCCCTAGTTTACAAACTACTTTAAAGTTAAACTAACCTAAGGACAGCACACACATCCATGCCCGAGGGAGGATTCGAACCTCACGCGAGAGGCCTCGCGATCCGCAATGTGGCGCTCCAGACCGCTCGACTACTCCCGCGCGACAAATTTACAAATATTAGAACATTTTTTGAAACTGGCAGCATTGTAATATTAAATCTTGAAGAAACAGTCGTTCTCTCTCTCTCTCTCTCTCTCTCTCTCTCTCTCTCTCTCTCTGTGTGTGTGTGTGTGTGTGTGTGTGTGTGTGTGTGTGTGTGTGTGTGTGTTTGTTTGTTTGTTTGTTGTTGTTATGGTCTTCAGTCCAGAGACTGGTTTGATGCAGCTCTCCACCCAACTCTATCCTGAGCAAGCCTTTTCATCTCCTGATAAGAACGGCAACCCACATCCATTTGAATCTGCTTACTATACGCGTCTCGTGGTCTCCCTCTGCGATTTTTACCCCACACGCTTCCCTCCAATGCTAAATTTACGATACCTCGATGTCTAAGAATGTGTCCTACCAAGCGATCCCTTCTTTTGGTCAGGGTATGCCAAAAATTCCTTTTCTCACCAATTCTGTTCAGTACCTCTTCATTAGTTATGCGATCTACCCACTTAATCTTCAGCATTCTTCTGTAGCACCACATTTCAAAGGCCTCTATTCTCTTCCTGTCCACACTGCTTATCGTCCATGTTTCACTCCCGTACAAGGCAACACTCCACACAAATGCCTTCAGAAAAGATTTCCTTACACTTAAATTAATATTCGATGTCAGCAAATTTCTCTTTTTCAAAAATGCTTTTCTTCCCATTGCCATTCTGCATTTTATATCCTCTGTACTGCGACCATCGCATGTTATTTTACTACCCAAGTAACAAAACTCATCTACCACCTTCATTGTTTCGTTACCTAATCTAATTCCTTCAGCATCGCCCGACTTTCTAAGACCGCATTCCATTATTTTTGTTTTGCTCTTGTTAATGTTCATTTTATACGCTCTTTTCAACACGCTGTCCATTCCATTCAACTGCTCTTCCAGGTCCTTTGCTGTCTCTGACAGAATTACAATGTCATCAGCAATAAGCAATGTTTTTATTTCTTCCCCCTGAACTTTAATCCCTATTCCAAATTTTTCCTTGCTTTCCTTCACCGCCTGCTCGATGTACAAATTGAATAACATTGGAGAAAGGCTACAACCCTGTCTTACTCCCTTCCCAACTGATGCTTCCCTTTCATGCCCTTCGAGTCTAATTACTGCGGTCTGGCTTTTGTACAAGTTGTAAATAAGTCTCCTTTCCCTATATTTTACCCCTGCTGACTTCAGAATTTGAAAGAGTGTATTCCAGTCAACATTGTCAAATGCTTTCTCCAAATCTACAAAAGCTAGAAATGTAGGTTTGCCTTTCCTTAATCTATCTTCTAAGATAAGACGTAAAGTGAGTATTGCCTCCCGGGTTCCTATGTTCCTCCTGAATCCAAACTGATCTTCCCCGAGGTCAGCTTCTACCAGCTTTTCCATTCTCCTGTAGATAATTCGTGTTAAAATTTTGCTACCATGACTTATTAAACTGATGGTTCTGTAGTTTTCACACCTGTCTGCACCCGCTTTCTTTGGAATGGGGATTATAACATTTTTCTTAAAGTCTGAGGGCATTTCGCCTGTCTCATACATCCTACACACCAGTTCAAATAGTCTTGTCATGGCTGGCTCTCCCAGAGACTTTAGTAACTCTGAGGGTATGTCATCTACTCCTGGGGCCTTATTCCGACCTAGGTCTTTCAAGGCTCTGTCAAATTCATCTCTCAGTATGGTATCCCCTATTTCATCTTGATCCACTTCCTCTTCCCTTCCTACAACATCGTCCCTAAGTTCATTTCCTTTGTAGAGCTGCTCTATGTATTCTTTCCACCTTTCAGCTTTCCCTTCTTTGCTGAGAACTGGCTTCCCATCTGAGTTCTTGATATTCGTAGAGTTGCATTTCTTGTCCCCAAATGTCTCTCTTATTTTCCTGTAGGCGGTATCTACTTTTCCCCTTCTTATACATTCTTCTACAGATTTGCATTTGCCTTCTAGCCACTCCTGCTTAGCCATTTTGCACTTCCTGTCGATCTCATTTTTTAGTCGTCTGTACTCCATTTTGCCTGTTTCATTTACTGCATTTTTATATTTTCTCCTTTCATCAATTAAGTTTAGTATTTCCTGTGTTATCCAAGGATTTTTTGTAGGTCTTGCCTTTCTACCTATTTTGTCCTCTGCTGCCTTCACTATTTCATCTATCAATGCTACCCATTCCTCTTCTACTGTTTTATTTCTCCCTGTTTCTGTCAATTGTTGCCTAAATCTCCCTCTGAAATTCTCCAGAACCTCACTTTCCTTCAATTTATCTAAGTCCCATCTCCTCATTTTCCTACCTTTCTGCAGTTTTTTCAGTTTCAGCCTACAGTTCATGACTAACAAGTTATGGTCAGAGTCTATATCTGCCCCTGGGTATGTCTTGCAGTTTAGAACCTGGTTCCGGAATCTATGTTTTACCATTATAAAGTCTATCTGATACCTTCCGGTGTCTCCTGGTCTCTTCCACGTATACAACCTTCTTTTGTGATTCTTAAACCACGTGTTTGTTACGATTAAATCATGTTCCGTGCAAAATTCTACCAGGCGACTTCCTCTTTCATTCCTCCTGCCCAATCCATATTCACCTACTATTTTTCCTTCTCTTCCTTTTCCTACTACCGAATTCCAGTCTCCCATCACAATTAAGTTTTCCTCTCCCTTAACTGTCTGAATAATTTCCTTTAGCTCCTCATATATTTCTTCGATCTCCTCCTCATCTGCAGAGCTAGTTGGCATATAAACCTGTACTACTGTTGTCGGTGTTGGCTTCGTATCTATCTTGACGATGATAATGCGATCACTGTGCTGCTCATAGTAGTTTACCCGAATTCCTATTTTCTTATTCATTATTAGTCCTACTCCTGTGATACCCCCAACTGATTTTGTATTTATAATCCTGTACTCACCTGACCAGAAATCCTGTTCATCCTGCCACCGAACTTCACTAATCCCCACTATATCTAACTTCAACCTATCCATTTCCCTTTTTAAATTTTCTAATTTTCCTACCCTATTAAGGGATCTAACATTCCACGCTCCGATCCGTAGAATGCCAGTATTGTCTTTCCTGATGACAACATCCTCCTGAGTAGTCCCCGCCCGGAGATCCGAATGGGGGACTATTTTACCTCCGGAATATTTTACCCGAGAGGATGCCATCATCATATTTCCATACAGTAGAGCTGCATGTCCTCGGGAAAAGTAACGGCTGTAGTTTCCCCTTGCTTTCAGCCGTTCGCAGTAGCTGTGTGGCAAAGCCACATTAGCTGATGTTACAAGGCCAGCTCAGTCAATCATCCAGACTGTTGCCCCTGTAACTACTGAAAAGGCTGCTGCCCCTCTTCAGGAACCACACGTTTGTCTGGCCTCTCCACAGATACCCCTCCGCTGTGGTTGCACCTACGGTACGGCTATCTGCATCGTTGAGGCACGCAAGCCACCCCACCTCGGCAATGTCTGTGGTTCATGGGGGTGGTGTGTTTGTTTACGATACTTTAAACAGTTGTTCAGAGAACGTTAATTCAAACTGTACTTACGAAATATTATGCGCGTCGGTAGATGGACAAAAACGTTCTTTAAAGGCAAGCTGTAAAGCCCTGTCATACTGCACACAGCATGTTCCTACTGCCAATGCAAGAAAATAGTGTAACGACAAACAAAGAAGACCCAGTTGTTGTTACTTGAACTTTACGCGCCAACGGAACAGAAATTGAGACGCTCGTATATGATAAATAACAGGTTATAAGCAACGAGAGTCTATTGAACAGGCGGCTTGAGGAACAGTCCCTAGGCAATAACGTAGAGGTACTCATCATTCAGCCCTCAATTCTTACCGTCATGTAGGGTATGTAAAGGTACAGCAAGCCAAATTATTTTTGAATTCGTATTAAAAGAAATCTGCGAGCTAAATACACTATGGAGGAAAATCGGACGAAGAAAGCTCACATGCGATTGTGCAATTACGACTACATTATTCGCTACCGCGCCCATTAATAATTTTCTATTGTTTATATGTAACTTCCTAATATGTGCAAAAGACGTAAAATACTGGAAGTGAAGACGTAGGTATATAAACAGCTATGCCTTTTTGTTTCGTCATAGTAATGAAATCAGCATCAACAGCGACATAATAGACTGATTAACCCTTTCAGCTTTGTCTGGTGCATAGTCGTCCTATTAAAAATGCGTCCAGGATATCCTAATCAATGTTAACATTGAATTTGAAGTAAAAAGCTAATACCAGACGATGCGTCATTCTTCACCTAATCCAAATGCTTTCTCCTTGGTCTACTTCGACTCCTCTTAACCTCTATTACTGAACCCACGAGTCTTTTAGGTAACATTGCTTCTCCCATGCGTATAACTTGATCCCAACATCTCTGCCTGTTGGCTCTAACTGCTTCAGCTGTGATGTTCATTCCCAGGTTTTCTTTGATTTCTTCATTATGGGCACCGTCCTACCATTGTTCCCCTCTTTTACTGCCTGCAATCATCCTTGCTACTTACCTATCTGTGACCTCAAACTTATTAATAAGGTAATCTGTATACACACCCAGCTTTCACTTCTATACAACAAAGTTGGTCGAACGATAGAGCGGTGCACTGTTAACTTAGTCTTTTTACTGACTTCCTTTTTACAGAAGAGTGTATCGTAGCTGAGCACTCACAGCATTAGCTTTGCTGCATTTAGATGACAGTTTTTCACTATGTTTCCATTTTGTGAGAAAATACATTGTACTTACTTGAAACTGTCCACCAGTTCTGTCTTTGTTCCTTCTATTTGGCACTAAATCTGTTTAAATTTCTTTCCCAAAGGCATTGCTCCACCCATAGAAATTCTCCATTATCTGCCATAAGCTATCTGGTATTGACAACCTCTAAGAGGCCTAAAACCACACTGATTTTTATCCAGTTTGTCTTCCACTAATACTCGCACTCTCCTTTCAACAGTATCGGAAAACTCTCTGCCCAGAATGCTATTTAAATAGATACCTCTGTATTTGTTAAAATCTTTCCTGTTTCCATGCTTGAAAATTGGCGTTATTACTGCTTTCGTCCAGTCAGACGGACCTGTACCGACTCACACGCCATTACAATAATCCTGCCGCTTTATGGTGCTCTGCAATCTAGTGACCATTCTCTCCACTTCCTGAAATGTGTACCTATTTCTATCATAATACCTATCCCATTGTACCTCAAAATCGAAAACATCGCTGAACGATTCACCTATATCTCTAATGTCGGTCAGTTGTAGAATTTTCGAACACGTATTATGTTAGAGTATGGAGACCAGAAATCTGCTCTGTAGGAATCAGCATGGGTTTCGAAAAAGGCGATCGTGTGAAGCCCAGCTCGCGCTATTCGTCCACGAGACTAAGAGGGCCATAGACACGGGTTCTCAGATGCCGTGTTGGCCTTTGGCAAGGCCTTTGATACAGTTCCCCATAGTCGTTTAATAAACAAAGTAATAGCATATGGTCTTTCAGACCAATTGTGTGATGGGACTGAGGAGTTCCTAGATAACAGAACACAACATGTCATCCTCAATGGAGAGAAGTCTTCCGAAGTGAGAGTGATGTCTCGTGTGCCACAGGGGAGTGTCGTTAGACCGTTGCTATTTACAATATATATGTATAAATGACCTTGTGGATAACATCGGAAATTTGCTGAGGCTTTTTGCGGATGATGCTATAGTACATAGAGAGGTTGTAACAATGGAAAATTGTATTGAAATGTAGGAGGATCTGCAACGAATTGACGCAGGAAATGGCAATTGAATCTCAATGTAGACAAGTGTAATGTGCTGCGAATACATAGAAAGATCCTATGTCATTTAGCTACACTATAGCAGGTCAGCAACTGGAAGCAGTTAATTCCATATATTATCTGGGAGAGGCATTAGGAGTGATTTAAAATGAAACAACCATATAAAATTAATCGTCGGTAAAGCAGATGCCAGACTACGATTCATTGGAAGAATCCTAAGGAAATGCAGTCTGAAAAGAAAGGAAGTATGTTACTGTACATTTTTTCGCCCACTGCTTGAATGCTGCTCACCGGTGTGGGATCTGTACCAGATGGGGTTGATAGAAAAGGTAGAGAAGATCCAACGGAGAGCAGCGCGTTTCGTTACAGGATCATTTAGTAATCGTGAAAGCGTTACGGAGATGATCGATAAACACAGGTGGAAGACTCTGCAAGAGAGACGCTCTGTCGCTCGGTATGGGCTTTTGTCGAAGTTTCGAGAACATACCTTGGATTCTGCGAGTATTTATTTATTTGGTTTTGTTTCATCCTTCAACATAACTTTCTCTGTCTGCCTGAGTTCTGATATGCAGCCATTTTTGAAACACCTTCGTTTTCCTTTTGCAGTCGGCGTTGACTGTGTCATTACACCACTACACTACTGTTCCAAAACGTTCACTAGTCACTTCTAGTCACGTGTTCCTGTACTGTGTCCGTCTCTCTCCTCTTCCAGTAACTGTAAATGTCTACATTCAGGTAACTGGTACCTTTCTGAGGTGACTGTATTTATTTGTTCCTTATTTTCTTGCCTCGAAGTTTCCCCCTCTTATCTTGCTACATAATTTAGGGACCTTACTTTCTGCACTTTGGTCTTACAAAACCAATGTCACTGTAGATTAAATAATCAGTGTCATTAAAGAGCCCTGTGAAAACACTTGCGTCCTTGACTACTTTCCTGAATTCCTAACCTATTATTATATAGTCAATTAAAGAATTATATAATTACCGATCCCCTGCTTTATCAAGTATACCGATGAATGTTCTTATGTTAGAAAAAGTTTGGGATAATTAACCCCATACTGACACAGAAATCCATGATCTGTTTTCCGTTTCTGTTGGCCTCCATATCTTCTCCAAACGTACCCATAACCTTTTCATACCCTTCACCTTCAGTAAGAATGTCACTAACAGCTAAAACATGTAACCCCATCTTATCTTCCAGATCGTTTTCAAAGTTGTCTGCGGAGTCTCTGGTCTGTTAGTTGGAGGTGGGTCTCAATCACCTCCGAAGGTCCGATGCATTTTTCCCTGATTGTTGCCACTATAAGATAGAAGTTGCTTGCCCAGGGTCCTACTGGGTTTTACTCCTAACGATTTAGGGACTAATAGGTGGATTTCTTAGTCTTTGGCTTCTGAGAACAAGAGCGACCACGACTCGAAATATGTCCGAGATGCCGTAACTTATATCGAAGTAACTGATATCCTGTCAGGACCACGTAGTTGACCACTCATTGGTTGCCCTTGGTTCATTAATTACGACATAACTACAGAAACCCACACCCTCAAACATGGTAATGGAATCCACCGATAATTAGAAATAGGTTACATACCCTATAAATAGGACCAATAAATACCAAAGGAAGAAACGTTAAGCGGTAGATAAAGTACAGGGAGAAAAATATCCGTATACAATGGCATTATGAATCTTTATTCTACGCTCTTATTTCCTCCATAAAGTTTTCCTTGACTGGACATACTACCACATTCAGACATTAGATTAAACCTGCTACGTAAGAATTCGTTAATGAAAACAGTGAACTGCTGTATAAAGTTTAGCTGGAGTATATTTGTATCAGCTGCTGGTAGGTGTAGTAATCAAACCACAAAAATTATGAAAATTTGTGCCGGGACTGGGACTCGAACCCGGGCCACTTGCTTACTACGCAGTTGTGTTATCCCTTTCATCAACCAGGCACATGGTTTCACACTACTGCATGGAATGCTCAAGCAAATAACGTCTGATTAAAATTCCCGTGTCGTCCTACTTTGACCACTGTACTCAATGTCCATAAATGTGCCTGTCTTTCCGCCAGGAGTTCGGTTCTTCAGCTCATCCGCACTGAAATAAGCATGGCTTACAATGGTCAAAGTAGGACAACATAAAGGAATTTGGTCGAACACGGTACGCGCTAGAGTGCATTGTAAATAAAGAACTGGAGAAAAGTGTGCCGACAAAGTAGATTAAGGATGGGAAAGACGCACCGTGGTATAATAGTAATATTCAAAAAATGCTGAGAGAGCAAAGGCAGTTGTAGTGTCGGTTCAAAAAAGACCAAACATACCACATCAGACAAAAGTTAGTAGAGATTCGCGTGTCTATAAAAAAGCAATGCGCGAGGCATTTAATAACTACCACCGAAATACCTTAGCAAAAGATGAATGTAGGGCTTGAAGTTTGTGTATGTGTTATCCTAGATCATAAAAGCAATGAAATTCTTGGTATTTTATTGTTTCTATGCATTTAATAACAATGAAATGTTGTTTGTGATGTCAAAATGGTGTCTGTTTCCTGCGTTTTGATTGAGACACATGTTTGGTCGATATCTTAAAAATTATTCATTTCATATTTGTATTCCTTTGGAATCTGCCTAAACCTATATTGGACTGAGAACTTCGGAAATGTATGTCCTGTTTGAAGTAAGGCAAATGTGAAGATTTGGGCAATGAACTACTACATGTCGAAAGCAAAATGTAGGTAGTATGATAGCCTCTAACTTCAGTTGTTCTGAAATATTGTCGCGTTGAAATGGGAGCAGGCTTGACTTCGAAGGCAACTGAACACAGCACTTATACTCAAAGCAAGTTTATTACGAATTCAACATACACGCAGCACTGACTGCCTCTCAGGCAGAGTGCTCTATTTACACACAGACAGAATTTACCAGAAATTAGAAGAACAGTTAACATAAGAAACGAGTAGAATTTACAAGTGAACATAAGAAAGATGTAGAACATTCTGGAATTGTTAATTACAAAGAAATAAATTTTTGTCGGTGGGTGGGATTGAACCGGCGACCTTCGGCACCTCAGTCCGTGACGCTATCCCCTGCGCCACGCCGGCAGACAGTGTTCGTGGTCTCTCGCGGCAATATAGTAAAAGTTTCTAGCCCTTCCACATCTTGATATTAATGGAAACAGTAAATTTAGTTCTGAAAGTAGGGAAATGTTTAGTCGGACGCCTTTCAAAATGCGTGTCCGTTCTGCACAATTAGAGTACTTTCGACCACATCGTCGGTCGGAGACTTCGGGAAACACTTTCCTTCCTTTCTCACAGTTGCTCTCTCTTACAACACTACTTTGGGTTTACCTCAGTAATTCTGATGTAGTTGATAATTTGTGTATCTCAAAAAGTGAACAAAATTTGTCAAGTATTTGCATAATGCAAACACTTCAACAAATTCTAATGAAATAAAACTGACAAAAAAACCAAACTAGGCATTATCTTGCAGGTATTGAAATCCATCATCCTCTTCGCTAATGGGTACTATTGAAACCTAGCCGATCATCTCGCCGTCTGTTCCGACCTGGTCGTTTACCTTCTTGGGGTATCATCTAGGAAGAGAATGGTTTTTGGGTGTGGCCAGTAACTTTCTGAATATTGCTACTGACGCGCGCTTTCTGATGCACCAGTATCTGCAAAGTATCCGATGCGGAGAGGTGTACTTATTCGCGTGACTGGACTTCCTAGCTACTCTTGCATGCGTGTTCAGACAGACAGCTGTGCGCTGAGCGACACTTAAGCGGAGACGAAACGTGTTGACATTTGCACACTCATACACGCTTGCTCGTTGTTTGCTTTGGCATTAGAGGGCTTCCCCAACTCACAAACAGACTACCTGCTAACAGCTGCATATCCCAGCAAGAGATCTAGGCTACTCAGAAATGATCCACCATAAAAGCCTCACTCCGCACATAACCCTCTGGCATGCTGGGTGCACGCCCTTCAAAATTTCGTCTCTGTAGTTCCAGGCTCATAGCAGGCCTTTGTACAGATTAATGGTTTCATATCCAGCAAAAGCTATTGGTCTGTACTTTTCTTGCTGAGAATGAGGTTTTGTAGGCTCATTGCCATCCATCCACATCCATTTCCAATAAAGATGAAATTCTTATGAGTGAATTTCTGAATCATTCCTCCAGTAACACCACGATTTTCCTCCACGACCCTTCTTACTTCATATGTAATAGTAGCCGCTAAAATAAATTTAAACATTTCCTTTTTTCCTTTCATTCTTTCTTTACTTTCTTCCTTCCTCTTTTAATTTCGTTCCCTTTCTCATCCCTTTCTGTTTCCCTCCCCCTTACTTTTCTTTTCCCCTTCCATTTCCTTTCCTTTCGTTTCCTTTACTTTCCTTTCTTGCCTTCCCTTCCATTTCCTTTCCTTTACTTTCTTGCCTTCCCTTCCATTTTCTTTCCTTTCCTGCCTTCCATTTTATTTCCTTTCCTTTCCTGCCTTTCTTTCGCCCCACCATTCCTACCTTCCTTAACTTTTTTCAATACCTTTTCCAGGAGAAATTTAATAGACTTATTTAATAGAACAGTTTATGTTTCTTGTGCAGTCAGAAGCCAACGTGTATTATATGCTTAGGGTTGGTAAGACGTTGAAAGTTAATACTGGGTTCTGGAAGGCTGGTATTGATGCATAAAGGTGGCTCACTCTGTTACTTCGGCTATTCCATACTATTGCAACTCTATCTCTTTCTGCCGAAAGTTGACGTTTAGGCTTTCACTGAATTGTCTTCTTTTTTACTACCCATCCCCTCTCTGCCAATATAATTAGATTAACACTATCCTCCACCAGTTTCCATTGGGCCCACAGTAAAGTTCCGCCACAAATAGCCTGCATTTCATGCGGCACTGAGAAAGGTGTCCCAAAAGCAGCCACTTAACTTGATGCATATCCAGAGAGCTATCGCCATTTCCAGTTTATGACTTGGTCCTTCCCCGCCCTTTCCTCTCCGCTTTACTCCAGAGGTGCTTCCTTAGACCCTATGTAGCAAGTTTCTGCCGTTAGCGAGGCACGAAAATCGGTGGGCATAATATGAGGGTCCTTACCTCCACGTCTTTCATCGTTCCATATAGGCGAACTGCTGCGTTTTGGGTATGCCTACGGCAGTGGGTATGGAGTGTTGGATCGCCATTTACAGACTCTCCCTAAAATAGGCATGAAATTAAGAGCTGCCTTCAATAAATTTCTTCTTTAACAATCTGTGTTAAGCAAATGGTATTCTGCTGTTGTCGGTACATTTATAAGATGGTAGCTGATTCTGTTAGAATATTATGGGGCTAAAAACACCCTGTTGTGCTCTACCTATCCAACATTAGTACATGACAGGCGAAAACAAAATATAACAGCAACATCACAGTGTGACCTGATCCATCACAAGACGTGCTTGGCCAAGCACAACAATATTCTCGCCCTCTATCCGATCGAATATTAGCGTAAAATGTTCTAAGTTGTACAGTACATACTGCAGATTTTTAAATGCTGAAATTTCCAACAGCGAGGTAACATGGGTAGGACAAAAGATATCAACTCCATGCAGTAAACTGCATGTCGGCGTCACTAGGTATGTTGCAATACAGACTCAAATGCAGTACGCGTTCGATGTAGGAAGACTTGTATGTTATCTTGCAGTATATTACGCGTTTTGTTCTGAGACGGTGAACACGTGATCAGTGAAACGCGTGATATCTCGGAATTACAAAGAGGCGAACCCAGTGGTGCGAAGTTAATGGGATCATCTGTGACTTAAAGGACTGCACAGTTGCTAGTTTCACTAGCGACAGTGTCGTCAGTAATTTCTTCCTACAAACAATTAGGTTCATGTATCGAAAACCCCAAAACGATATTATGATATGGCGTGTCAATCAAGCAGGAGGATCTGTTAAGAATCGACCATCTATATAGTTGTATTCAATTGTTTCTATCATTACCCACTCTGATCGGGTAACCGCGAAAAAATGTCTCACTATCGTCGACAGCAAACTGCTTACTATGATTAAAATATTGCTAATAAAAACTGTCACATCCCACAATGATAATGGGCCACACACACAGCTAAAACATTTGAAATGTCCTGTACAGCCGGCCGCAGTGGCCGAGCGATCTGCGGCGCGCCAGTAACAGTCTGCACGGCCGCTACGGTCAGGGGGTTCGAATCCTCCTTAGGGCATGGATATTTGTGCCGTCTGCCTCGGTTGCACAGTGGTAGAGTGCAAGACTACAAATCCAAAGGTCGCGGGTTCGATCCCCGCCAGGTCCTAGGATTTTTATGTCACTTTCCACTTCTTTCACCTCTGGCAGTATTGCTCATGTGAAAAATACCGAGTAGCACCGTGGTTCGGAACCCACGTTAAACTGTAGGTCCCCCTATAACTGGCTGTGTAAGTCAGTTCGAAGGTCGGAAGAAGGCAACGGCATACCACCTCCAAACAGGACCATGCCTAGTAAAGCACTGTGGTGTTCAAACCAATCTTCGGATTGTTGACTTCTTTACCTTACCTTTACCATAAGTAGTTTGTAAGTTTAGGGACTGATGACCCCGCAGTTAAGTCCCTTAAGCTTCACAAACATTTGAACATTTTGTCCTGTACATCATCAAAAAATTATAAAACGTCTCCGGTAGACAGCATAATCGCTATATCTCAATATAATTGAACTGATATGGGAGATTCAGAGCAGAAAGTGAGGATCAAAATTACAGCTGCAACATCTTTGAAATAATTAAGATGTTTTGGTACCATAATGGTTAACGTTTTGTTATAAACTATAAATACACTTAACAAATCTGTTCACTGATCGGTTGCAGCTGTCAAAGCGAATGGTTGGTCAACTCATTATTATTAAGCAAATATTGTGTTAATATCATTTCATATTTTTGCACCCTCTGTACGCTCTACAGCGTTCTTACGTAGACTACTGTCTGATTTTAATACATAACTTGCATTAAAACAGGATAAAAGTGGAAACATGCAAAAATATTGGCGGTAGTTACATTGTGAGTCCGTTCTCCCACCTAATTGTAAGTTATCTCATATACATAACCATTTGTGTTTTTTTTTTTTTTTTTTTTCAGTCAGGTCATACCCGTCATGATTTTTATCGTATATTCAAGTTTAGCCCTAAAAAATCGGCTAATGCCGAAATATAAATAGTGTAATAAAAGAACAGTCAAATGGCAGAAAAATGTTTTAAAAATTTGACTGTGGCTCTACAGGAAGCACAACGTAATTACTCTGCAAATCACATTGGAGTGCATGGCAGGGGTTCATCAAACTACTTTTATGATATTTCTCTATAGTTACATTCTCTAATAGCGCGCGGGAAATAGGAACAGCCGCGGCGGATTAGCCATGAGCACTGGGGCGCGGCCGTTCGCCGTCGGGGGTTCAAGTCCCACCCCCTCGGGTAAGTGTGTGTGTATTATCCGTAGGTTAGTTCACCTTAGTTTAAGTAGTTCATAAGCTACGGACTAATGACCAAGCATTTGAGTCCGATAGATTTACAAACATTTGAACATTTGAAACATCGTGTAAATGAAGTTCAACTGATTTGTTTGTGTTCATATGGATGACTTCAGTTTTATTCAGTGCCAGTGGCCAATTTTCGCATCATGCAGGTATCTAAATCGTTTTTCAGTTGATTAAGATCTTCTAGTGACTTTACTAACTGATAAATGACAGTATCATCCGAAATTGTAGAGGTACTATAACACTTCATTGGGGAACGCCAAATGTCTTTTGGGTTTTACTGCTACGAACTAAGTCGTTTCTGACAGGAGATTACGAATCCAATCACACTACTGTGGCAATTTGATTAGAAGCTGCTTATAAGGTACAGTGTCAAAATCCTTTCAGAAATGTAGAAACAAGGAATCTATTTGGCATTCCTTGTAGATAGCACTCATCACATGTGGGTTGTTTCACAAAAACAACTGTTTCAGAATCCGTGTTGACCTATGGGTCAATAGGTCGGTCACTTGAGGTAGTTCATTATGTTTGAGGAAAAAAACTTCAGCTACAAACCTAAGGCCTGTAATTTTGCGCAGGCCGCGGTGGCCGAGGGGACTGAGGCGCTTCAGTCACGGTCTGCACGGCCTTTACGGTTGGGGGTTCGAATCCCCCCTCGGGCATGGATATTTGTGCCGTCCTTAGTATTAGCTAGTTCATAAGTAGTTTGTAAGTTTAGGGACTGATGACCCCGTAGTTAAGTCCCTTAAGCTTAACAAACATTTGAATTTTTTGTAATTTTGCGTATCACTAATATTGCCTTTCTTGAGTATTGGAGTGACCCGTGCAACTTCCTTATCTTTGGGTACGGAACGTTCGCTGAGCGAGCGGTTGTATATGATAGCTTTGTAAGCAGCTATTACATCAGCATACTCTGAAAGGAACCTAATTCGTATACAATCTAGACTGAGCCCTTTCGTTACATGATTTAAGTTGCTTTAATAGTCTAGGAATATGTACGAAATTACGCATGCTGGCAGCTGTTCTTTATTCGAATCATGCATTTTAATAACAAAACATTGTTCTGATAGTTTCTCATTGTAGTTCCTTTCTCACATGTGTAGTGTTTCTGAACCAAGTACATTGTAAGGGATACATACGTCCGTATTTTGAGACATGATTTACAGGCATTTGTCATTGGCGCGATATTAAATGAACAAATATGGTATATTTTAAAGGATGTGATTAGGCAGGAACCTAAGAGTAAAGCCTAAACTGCTACGAGTGAAACGAGCAGCATTTGCACTTTTATAGCTGACAACTATTACGGAGTGTTCGTTGTTGTTACGGATTTATTACATTATTTACGGAGTTACGTGAAGTTCTTTAAAAAAATTACGGGAATTAGAAATTTTTCGATCTGATGCTTTCAAAAATTGTGAAAAGTCATTGTTTACGTTTCGCTGATCATAATGGTATTAAAAGTTTTATAAACTGTAATGATTGCCTTGCTGAGTAAGTGGCAAAGCTGAAGGAAACGTTAACGATAGTATTTTCACAGAAAAAAGTTCCACCTATTCATCCCTTACTACACCAACCAAATGACCGCTCGCCCGACAAGAGCTACGTGAGTTCTTTGTTTTACGAGTACATGGTCTTCGCTTCCAGCTTAACAGTCCACCTGTATTACCGCACGGCGAAAGTTAGCCAGTTGTGTAGAGAATAGCTTTAACTGCGTTCTTTTTTCGAATGTACTTACTTTTATAGGAGTGTTCAGCAATTTGAACGAAATAAGAGTCGTTAAATTTTAGCGACTTGGGACTTGTGCTTGTAAATGTATCGGACCAAAGTGCGTAGTCATCAGTCCGTAGCTTACAAACTACTTAAACCTAGGTAAACTAACCTCAGGACAAACACACACACTCATGCCCCAGGGAGGACTCGAACCTCCACGGCGAGCAACCGCGCGCTCCGCAGCGAGACGTTTTAGACAGCTCGGCTGCTCCAACGCGGCATAGCTTGGATTTGAGGGGTATTTCTAAATTGAGTTTGACATAGGATAAATAGTTTATAAATTATAAATAAAAATGATTGCGTTTTGGCGCGTGACCGCCAGTGCTACAGCCAATCGGCGTCCAGTGCCTGCCGCTCGGGGACTTCCCTAGAATTCGGGGAAACTTGCCGGTGCTCTAACCCATGAAAACCCGACCTATTGTACCACCTGTCGTGGTTCTCACCAGCTTTTAACATCTGTCGCCTAATGGTCCTAACCGGCTGCACTGAAGCAATACTTCGATCTTATTATGATCGCTTTAAGCCAGAATTATAACTTGAAGTGGCCCCATCCGCTCCTTGAATCGGTTTATGGACGTGTCCGACTGCCGAGCTGTCGGATTATAGAGACTCTAATGTATTTTGGCCTACTTTAGGTTACGGTAGTAACAGTAAAAGTGGGCCTTTGCGACCGCCTTTTGACAGCTCGGAATTTAAATGGAGAGAGAGAGAGAGAGAGAGAGAGAGAGAGAGAGAGAGAGAGAGAGAGAGAGAGAGAGAGAGAGAGAGAGAGGGGGGGGGGGGGGGCAGGCTTAACCGTTCATATGACACGTATATTGAATACAGGAATTTGTACAGGAGAAAATTCTCTACAACTTCCCTCTGTTATGATTTTGCATATCTCGCATCGTTTCAGAGATATTTGCAAAAATTTTACGATGTCTGTCTGTTCGTCTGTCTGTCCGTAACGTGTTCCCACTTTTTAAGTCGAACCGTTCAACTGATCAGCACCAAATTTTACAGACATAATTTTCAAATATTTCGGACAAAAAATGTTAGTGACACTAAAAAAAGCCGTTTTTAATTTAATTTAATTGTAATTGCAAACAAACCGAGCACCTGACACGAAAGTTGAATAACCGAGTTTGTAGAAGATAAAATTCTCTAGAACTTTTCTCTCTTATGTTTGTCGTAACTCTTGCCGTTACAGAGCTATTTGCAAAAATAACGGCGATTTAACACCGCCTCTTGATTTTATGTCAGCCACGCGTTAGGAATTGTCGCTTAACATTCCTCGCCCAGAACTCTCTTTGGCATACGCCATTTTGGTTCCTGTATTTTATGCTTTTCTTATTATAACTTACGCGTTGTCATTTCAAAGCAATGGCGCACTGAAGAATTAACAAAACACGTCGTGCTTCGTACGGTAAATGATAATCTGGTAACTAAAAATGCCATATTAGTATCAGTTAACAATTGTCATCAATAGTAAGAGAAATAAGGAACTGTTTGTTTGCCGTAGTGTAGTGGGCAGCACGTTAGACTGTAAATACAATGCACGTGCTTGGTGCTTCGAAACCAGCCACTACCAAAATTATACGTGTTGAGTGCATATTAGCGTTGGAGGGAAGTGTGTGGGGTAAAAACCGCAGAGGAAGACCAATAGATGGATATAGTAAGCAGATTCAGACAGATGTAGGTTGCCGTTCTTATGTGGAGATGAAGAGGCTTGCTTAGGATAGGGTATTGTGGAGAGCTGCATCAAACCAGTCTCCGGACTGAAGACGACAACAACGAGTGCATATATATTGAAACAAATGTTTGTAAATCTATCGGACCAAACTGCGTGGTCATCAGTCCGTAGCTTACAAACTACTTAAACCTAGGTAAACTAACCTCAGGACAACACACACCCCCGTGCCCCAAGGAGGACTCGAACCTCCACGGCGAACAACCGCGCGCTCCGCAGCGAGACGCTTTAGACCGCTCGGCTACTCCATCGCGGCGCATAGATATTATCACAATAGGAGAGTCCTGATCCTATCGCCCTTAATTTTTTATTATTTACATTTTTATTATTTTGTGCAAAATGTTTCCAAAACTCATAAAACTACAAGCAAATCTAAAGTGGACCGTAAAACACATCAGTGCGATTTTTTTTTTTTTTAACTATAGGCGGTTGTCGCACTTCGATCAAGGTCTTTAAGTAGCTTACTCGATATACCCACTCTTGCGGTTGATATGGCTTGTTTACGTCAGCATTACGTCACGACGACGAAACGCTCGCCCCCGTGAAAAGGTTAGCCATAAATAACGGCACATGGCGGGAAGGCGACGGCGTGTGCGAAACGAGCGATGGGAAGGGACTGCGCGGGGCGCGGCGATTGGATAAACACAAGGCGGCATTAGCGGTGATTCACGCCTTCCTGCGGCCCCGTGGGAGCGCCGAGCACTCTGTCAGCTGGTCGTATGTGCGGGCGCGAAGGCCGGGAGCCGTGTGCGCGTGATCCCATCTTGGCGCAGTGCAAATCGGCAGCCGCTGCTTGCTATTATCGCAACCGTAGGCGTCGTTAGTGCTGGCTCTACCCCATCACAAGGTATCACCGCCTGTTCAGTTCCCAAGCTTTCCAATGTGTACAGGCGAATTTGCTGCACATAAATGCAGTGAACCGTCACTTACAGATAGTTTGTTTCCGGTACAAATATACTGGTCAAAACCATTAGGGGATCAATTAAGGGGAAACGGAAGGCAATTTTTATCCCTATTCTGCCAATGCTATTTTACCCTTTCAATAGGTACACTTTTCAAAGGAACTATAAGGATAAAGAATTTTTTTACTGCATATGTCTCAATTTACAAGTAAAATGAACATAGTAACTCTAATGGTTTTGAAGAAAAAAAATTATTCTTTCACCAGTAAAATTTAACTTTATTATAAAGCAGTTGATTGTTTTGTAGTTCTCAATTTACTTGTAATGATTTATTACCATCTTCGGTACAAAAAGACCCAATATCATCTTTCTAACCCCATTAGTTTACCAAGTAATGGCATCTGAAAGTAAAAAAAAAAAAAAATGTAGTTTTGAAAAAAATCAATTAAGTTTAATGTTGCAAGTCTAGTACAGTTATTGATGAGAATTAATTACCACTAATATTTTCCTGCAACATATTGAGCATCATCTGAATCATACTGATTTTCTTTTCTTCTCTTGGTCCCTCTTATTTTCTGTCTAGCTTCTTTTGTGCATTTTAAATGAGCAATATCGGCTTTGCGGATTCAAAAATGTTCAAATGTTTGTTAAGCTTATGGGACTTAACTACGGGGTCATCAGTCCCTAAACTTACAAACTACTTATGAACTACTTACTAACTAGGACGGCACAAATATCCATGCCCGAGGGGGGATTCGAACCCCCGACCGTAGTGGCCGTGCTGACCGTGACTGGAGCGCCTCAGTCACCTCGGCCACCGCGGCCGGCTTTGCGGATTCTCTCTTTATCTCTTTGCACCAAGAATTTTGCAGCATTTCTACTAGATTGTATGCCCAATAATTCCAAAACATTTAATTTTCTAGTTACACCATCATTGAAGCATTTGAGGGTTGTGATCTGAATAAATAGTTTTTGGTAACCGGGTCCAAATGACAGAATTTACACATTCATTTAAATTTTGGGTTTTCCCATGAAGACATTTCTTCAACAAGGTACTTCACAAAAGTCTAAATATAGGTTTAATTTCATTCATTACTGCTGCAGATAAAGAATGTTTGTGGTCATATGTGACACTTCTCCTGTACTTGCACCAAATGTCAGGACTATTTGGGCAAAGAGTACACAGAATTTTAGTTTGTGGATAGCTTATGGAAATAGATAGCCCATACAACTTTTTTAATGTTTTCTAAATTCTCTACATTTCTTCTTATGGCCATGCCATAATAATTCTGTAATCTATCTCAACATTTCTCAGGCGACCTTTGCCAGCTATCTTCTTCCCATCTTCCAATACTATTTTTGACATTTTCTTTAATAATCTTCTTACCCTTGACCCCATTCTCTTCTGGACATGCCCAATGCACTCTAATTTAGAAATAGTGACATGAGGACCATAGGGTTGTTCTGCACATACCCGGTCATAAGCCTTGCTGTCAACATCTCCTAAATACTGTGTGTATCTGACACCTCTGTTTGCCACTGAACGATTAAAAATCTTGAGAACTCTTGCTACTTCTATGCCACCACTTGGACCAGTATAATTCATTTGACAGTAATGTTCATCCCATTTCTCAGTTCCACTGCCACAAATCTGACAGTACTTGCTTAGAATCTCTACGAGTACATCAATTACCTTGCCGGTATCAAATGATGTAGCTGTCACGACACCATTTAGTGAATTGTGGACACGTTTCTGCCAGCTGCCATCGAAACATGCGCAAATATCACTACTTTCACTGTCATCACTTTCCTTGGAGTGGTTCTTTAGCTGCTTCCTTCATTGAATTGTTACAAACTTCAGCAACAGCAGTTCCAATAACAACAGTTTGCCTGCCTCCATCCCTTTACCAATAGATCTCAGACCATAAACTAGCCTGATGCTGTCCTCATACAATTTATTATTTACCATTTTTGATGTCATTGCTGTAGCGACTGCACCACATTTTGTACAACTCAACGTCAGGTTTGACACCATCGCTTTACGAAGACACTGATTTTCACCTAAAGATACGTCACCTCCACATATTCTGCAGACAGTATTGTTAGAAATTAAATCACAGAGCATGCTAAGATTCACCACAATATTTCCAAATGAATGTCCATTTCCACAAGCTGACTTGGAGGAAATGCCTTGAAGACACTACAGTTTATTTCTTGATGTGCTGATTTTCTTTATGTCTAAAATTCTCGGTTCCTTTGACCCACTAACCTCATTTATCTTTATGCAGTGGCGTAACTATGGGGGGGGGTGAGGGGGATAGAACCTCCCCCCCCCCCCCCGCAGAACCCGAAAAGGAGGAGGAAAAAAATCGTATAACAGCAATATGGTAAAGGTACAGATTGGAAACTTGTGGTGTTTTACCATAAGCTTTCATTGGATGTGAGTGAATTAGTTTCTTCCACAGGAGTGGTAGATGGGAACTGACTAAAATTTTGCTCGTCAAGCAGATCTATCCCCCCCCCCTCCCAAAGCCAAGTCCTAGTTACGCCATTGTCTTTATGTGTTTATTTCCTCTGAAATTTTAATTTAGGCGAGAATTTCTTTATTCGCGGCATTTTTATGAAAACACGTGGTACCAACGAAAATACAAATCAAGACGTACTTCACACACAACAAACTTCACAAAGTTCAACCAATAACGTTCGAAAACAATAACAAACACGATCGGAACAAAAATTATCGATAGTAGATACAGGGTAGGAAACATTGAAGCGATAAAAACAAAAGCAACATGAAATAATATACAAGGAGTAAAAGAATGCTGTGTGCATTTTCTCCGCATGGCGCAAAACGGAAGTCTTGGCCATATTGCACAGAGCGTTAGAAAAACCATAACTCACGAAAAAATTGTCGGATTTATATAAAAACTGTTTCACGCAGGAAATACCAGGCATTTAAACTACACTAAAATCTAAAAATCGAATTTTTGAGCCCAGTTGCCTACCGTCTCGCCTTAAGATACCTAGGTTACCGTCTCCCCTTAAGATACCTAGGTTGTTAAGTATTGTCATCGGCAGAATGAACTAAAGTAGTGCAACGTCTGCCAGTTTTTCGGAGTGAAGAAAACATTACGCCAACCGATATAGTAGTAACAGAAAGTAGCTGTAGAGGGGGTTGCTGTTTACTAAACGAATTACACAAACAGTTGGGTTCAGATAGCGTAGAGAACAGGTAGTACAATACATACGACGACGTCACTTATCCGAAGCTATGGCATGGAGAGCCGTAGGAAGCTTAGAAGCAGAACAGACACAGACGGAGGTGACTGAAACTATTGGTGTGTACCAAAATGTAATTTCCAGGACGTGGACTCCATTTCAGCAAATAGGAACGTTAAATGAAGACATAAACAACGTCGTCCACGGGGAACATCAACAAAAGATGACACTTAACAGCTCGGAGAGACAGGAGGCTGAATGTAACTCAGCTGCAAGGCACTCAAAAGGCAGCAACAGGAAGCAGAATATCAACACACAGTTAGAAAACATGTACGCACCAAGGCTTATGGTATGTGTGTTCCATTAAAACCACGATACCGTTTAGCCCAGGAAAACTGGGCGGAGGGTCATCAGGATTGGAGTCGAAACGAACGGCGGCGGGTTCTATTCAGACGAGTCGAGATTTTGTGTTCAGCCGGACAGTTGTCGTCCCGTCATCTGCAGAGTGTTTAATACTCTCAAAAATCCTACTTACGTACAGGAAAAATAGTCATATCATGGTGGTGGACGAATGGCGTGAGCAGGAATAGGTAGTGGCGAACGTCCAAGCTGCAGAGGGAAAATTTCTTAAATGAAATGATAGTAAACCTAAAGGGTATATTACACGGAGCGTATTTGGTCGTTAGTCGCTGGCGAATTTGGACACAGCTGCTAAATTCGCTCCGTGTTCGCAAGGACAGCGAACAAAGTCGCTGTTCCGAAACGCGAATGTCTAAAGTTGAAGAGTGGGCGACTTTAGACGCTGGTCGCTGGCGTTTTTGGTCGCTCGCAAGTGTTGGTCGCCCCGTGTCATATACAGGAGCGTATTAAGTAGCCACCAGTCGATTCAAAATATCGAAGGAAGTAATAAATGCTGGCATTGTTTTCTCCCAAGAGTCCTAAAAGAACAATCTACCAAAATCAAAACGGAATAGTTGGAAAAAATAAAAGATAATGGATTTGGGAGAAGGGATAAATATAGTGCTGCTGGAAATCTTTTGAGAGAATTACCGTGTGGAGATCCTTCTGCCAACAGAAATATAATGAAGATATTTTATTGTTTTGATTTTCATTTTCAGGTGTTTGGTATCCAAAGCCCCTAGACATCTTCTTTCTTCGTCCTTCGTCAAACAGTTCGTTAAATAGAGTTTAATATTTAAATAATCATTTTAATGGCCTATAATAGTGGAAAACTTTGATAAATTTCCAGAAGTTTGATTACAATTCCACTTCATATTTTGTTTGGCGGGAAACAGAACTGTTTGGTATCACCTAACCTCCAAAATAATGTCATATGCTACGTTTCATTTGTTTTTACGAATACGCTGGCGTCTGAAGTCACTGTGTGGCATTGCGTCAGCGTATTCTCGCTATTCACCTATACGCCGAGCGACAATAGATGCCAGCGACTAGCGACCAATTACGTTCCGCGTAATATACCCTTAAGGAAACAAACTGCTTAGTTCATTTAACCGCGACGGAAGCGACCGCGAAAACTGTTGCGAGATGTCTTAGACCGCATGGCGGGATTTTTTTTTTTTTTCATCCATGAACCGTTTTCCCCCTTTGTACCATGCAGTCCCCCCCCCCCCCCCCGCACCCAAAAAAAAAAAAAAAAAAAGGGAATTCTTCACCAAATTGGAAACGCTGGACTGCGAAATACGGTGGCGCATTATCCTACCGGATTATGGCCGTCGACGATCTCCGAAAGTATGGTAGAATAAAAGGCAACAATACTTAACACATGAAAGGCTAGTTGGTTACTGCACCGCGAGAGAGTACTCGGGGAGGGGGTGCGGGGAGTTGAATCAAACTACACACCAATCTGTCATCAGTTTCCATTGTGGAGATGTAGGAAGAATCGCTATTCGTTGGTAGAAACAACCGTCCTAACCCTATTTTTCCTGAACCACCCCAATGCTCGGATTGGAGTCTGGAGACAACTTGGTGACTGTTGAGCAGTTGCCCTATGTCTCGCCAGACTGCTGTATATTATCGTTTTCGATCGTGTTGGATGCCACTCCCACGCCCCCATTCCTTCCCCCCCCCCCTCACTTCCGCTACAGTAAGCAGCCAGCGTTGCACCTGTGAATCGCTAGAGCCTTCTCTCATCCTTCACCAGTGGTGTATGCCGACGGCCACACGTGTTCAGCAGTGTTAAAGATTTCGATGTCACCTATCAGATTATTTTACTGAATTTGGCTCCCTATTCGCCCGATTTCTCGCTTTCCATAAATCCAAGGTGTATCTCTTAGTGATATTACTACGTGGAATGAAAACTGAGATATTTTATCGTTCCTTTAGATCTGCGATCTTCTACAAATAAATGATCTGACGAACAGTGAGCTGTAAACTGCGACAGTTGGCTGATGTTGCTGTGGTGTACAGAAAGGTGTTGTCATTCAGTATCTATAGTAGGACGCGGGATGACATGGACCAAATTTCTGGGCGGTGTGAGGAATGCCAGCAAGCTCTAAATGTACAAAAATGTAAGGTGACACAGATGAGTAGGAGAAACAATCCTGTAATGTTCGAATACAGCAGTAGTAGTGTGCAGCTTGAAAGAATCGCGTCAATTAAATACACCATGTGATCAAAACTCTCGGGACACCTGTCTGAAAATGACTTAGAACATCGTGGCGCCCTCCTTCGGTAATGCTGGAATTCAGTATGGTGTTGGCCCACACTTAACCTTGAAGAAAGCTTCCACACTCGCAGGCATACGTTTAGTCTGGTGCTGGAAGGTTACTTAGGGAACGGTAGCTCATTTTTCAAGGAGTGCTGCCCTGAGCAGAGGTCCCTTTATAGGTAGGTGAAGCGTAGCGCGAAGTCGGCGTTCCAAAATATCCCAAAGATGTTCTATTTGACTGAAGTCAGCCGGCCGCGGTGGCCGAGGTGACTGAGGCGCTCCAGTCTCGGTCAGCACGGCCACTACGGTCGGGGGTTCGAATACCCCCTCGGGCATGGATATTTGTGCCGTCCTAGTTCGTAAGTAGTTCATAAGTAGTTTGTAAGTTTAGGGACTGATGATCCCGTAGTTAAGTCCCATAAGCTTAACAAACATTTGTACACTGAAGTCAGGACTGTGCAGGCCAGTCCGTTACACAGTTGTTGTTGTTGTTGTTGAACAACTCCGCCACAGGTCGTGCATTATGAGCAGGTGCTCGATCGTGTCGAAATATGCAAACGGGATCCCTGAATTGCTCTTGAACAGTGGGAAGCAAGAAAGTGCTTAAAACATGAATATAGGCTTGTGCTGTGATACTGCCACGGAAAACAAGGGGTTCCAGGCCCCTTAATAAATAAAACGACCACACGATAACACCACGGCCTCCGAATTTTACTGCTAGCAGTACGCACACAGGCAGATGAGGTTCACCGGGCATTCGCCATACCCCTGCCATTGGATCGCCACATTGTATACCGTGTTTCGCAATCCACAGAACGATTTTCTACTGATGAATCGTCCATTGTTTACGCTCTTTGCATCAAGCGAGGCGTAGTTTGACACTGACCTGCGTGATGTGTGGCATATGGACAGCCGCTCGACCATGAAATCAAAGTTTTCTCACCTCGTACCTGTCATAGTACTTGGAGTTGATCGTAATGCTGTTTGAAATTCCTGTGTAGTGCGCTGGTTACATGCCTCTATTACACTGTGCGACGCTCTTCAATTATGAACGGTCTCTGTCTGTCAACATATGAGGTCGGCCGGTACGCTTTCGTGCTGTATCTCTTCACATCTCCACTTAGCTATGGAATGTTTCCGACTGTGTTAAACTCGCGTACAGATTTGTATACAAGTGACACCCAATCACCTGATCATGTTCCAAGTCAGTGAGTTCCGCGGAGATCCCTTTTTAGGCCAGTCGTCGTAGACAAAAAAATGGCCTTAGGTCCAAAAAAATTGCAGGAAGCTGAATTTTTGGAATGTTGTTAGGACATGTTAGAGTAGTATTAAACCAATTTTGCAGCTTCGAAATCCTTTTGCGTAACTTTTAAGAGCCAAAAAACCTCGAAATTTTCGAACTTTTTTCTGGTTTTGGCTTGTAACTCGTGAAGGGTGGTTTTTGACGAAAAGTCACTCACACCTCTATTAATCTAGATAAAATATTCTAAAAATTTAAGCCCAGCCGCAGCTCTGTAAGTCCAATAGTTCTCGAGATATTGGACTTCAAAAATTGACTTATTTCTCCAGAAAGTTCAAATTTTCGATTTTAGTCATCTTTCGGCTAGAATATTGGCTCTAATGATCATCCCACGGGGAATGTCATATAGAACAAAGTTGTAAAGCAGTTATTTAACTTTAATCTAAGTACTGAACGATGTCCATAGGCCCAATAGATTTCTAGTTATCGTTAAAAACGAAAACTTGGAAAAATTGGAGTAGTCAATAAATTGACCCAGACGAACTGCAGTCATCTTCTCCTGTGTATGTTAAAGAAAAAGGAAGAATTACTCATTGACTATGATTATTAACGCATCGTATATAAAAAGGATTTTTTCAACACTGTTTTCCGCAAATATTCAACAGAGAAGTTCCTTGAGTGATTTCCTGCCATTATGGCACCGACAGCTCCCATGAATAACATAAGGTGGTGAAAACCTCTAAGTCTCACCCCTATGCTGTCAAGCTGAGGCTGCTGGTGGCTCTCCACAATGTCTCGGGCTTTCAAGTACAGTGGTTGATCGTAGGTCACAAAACATGTTTCCTGACCGTAAATGCTTGTTCTTTAACTGGCTTCTAAAAGTGATGTTAAAACAGTGTCGTAGTCGGTTGGGGGAGCATGGATAAAAGGGAGATATACTATCTTTGAACGTTTGTAAGGAAGATCTTCTGTCACTTGATCCATGAATCCATTCCATCCTGGGATGCCTGGCATGTTAGTTGCTTTTCCAAACAACCACAGCAGGTCTGGGGATTTTGGCAAAATGACTTCAGCGATTTTCACTTCGTTAATTGAAATGGTTGACAAGCCAAATTTCTTTATAATAGAAGAATGTTTAATGTGTGTGGCAGTGTGTGAACCTGATTGTATGTGCCGAGTCTGTCTTCAAACGTGGTTTGTTTATGTCTGGGTGAACGGATGAGTGAGGGGTCATGATCATTGTACCATTCATTTCATGGAACGTATTTTCTCCATCAATTGTGTTAACGTTCACATCTGCATTGTCGAAGACAAAATGCACAAAAGCTCCTTTGTCGACTGGTTGGGACACTTCTCCACGGAGGATAGCGGAACTTTCAAAATACATAGCCTCCGTATATGTACAAGAAATTCCCATACAGTGGCAAAGTTCAACAAGGTGCTTTGATTCAAATTTTCTATACAAATAGGTTCCAAAGCTTATTTGAATTGAGGATAGGAAAGATTTGGGCATCGTTGCAGCCATGATTGCATGAGCAAATCCTATGCACTTCTTTTTCCACTGTTCAAGAGGAGGATGCCTCTGCGTCTTTTAAAAAAGCATCTGACGGCGGATATTGAGTAGTGTCAAATGTTTAGGAACGAATGTCTTGCAGGATAATCGTTGCTGTAGCTTTGACAACTCTAAGCCGCTCTTCAGCAGGATCGCTAAGTCTTTGATTGTACCACTTTTCATAAAGGATGTTTTGTCCAATGTCTATGAACATCAAGACTGGGCTGTGATACGGAGCAACCAGCGCAAAAATAATTTTTCCGCCATATCGCTTTTTTAGATGAGCTTGAACACTTGCAGCTGCTGCTTTGTAATCACATGTGAAGGTCTCTGCAAACAAGTCACTTATGGAAAATTGGTTTTCCTGTCTTGTTTCTGCAGGGTATGCATATATACGCTCCATACCTTCGATAAGGAAGGGATGTTGAGAACGGCCTTGTTTACCTCCTGCACTAGTAGATGGCGACGAGGAGTACAATTTTACGTAGCAATGTTTGTGGTACTTACCCTCGGTAGCAACAAGTTCACTTATACATGAAAGACGCCGAAGAATGTGTTGCTCCCATTCATTAGCTTGTCTAGCTTTTTCCACAATCGATTCTTTCACTTCCAGTGTTTCCCTTTGATGAAGTTCATCCTGTAGATATTTGGGCAATTTTATCTGCTTCTCGAAATATTCCTTGGAGAGTTTTTCACCACAAAGGAAACAATAATATCCAATGATGTGACGCCTTGAATCCGACGCACTTTTCAGCCTTTCCCCACACGAAGACGATGGTTGAGCAAATCAAACATCTCCTCCTCGCTGGACAAATGCTTACACATTACTTTCCACAGTGTACCTCATCTTGCATGCGTCATGTACGGTCACTTAATTTTGAACTGCACAAAAAAAACCTCATGTTCCTTTCAAGCCCACGTTTCTGACTCATTTTTATCAGATTCTAAATTCCGCGTTTTTTCACTGTCACTGCTCCCTCTGCAAGCACTTACCGACGACCCCGAAACAAATATGTGACGGTGGAAGCTCCGACATATTGTAAAACAGAAAGTACTTAAAACGCCACCAAGATCAAGATTTAGACGATTTTTGTTTGAAACGTTCTTCACGGATCCGAATACGGTTGTTTCTAAGGGCAGATTGGGTGTAGTGGGGAAGGCCTCGGAGGTAAGAAGTTTGGGAGGGAGGACACAACACCCGCTAACTCACGACTCTGAGTAAGGGGGACGGGAGGGGGATTGATACCTTCGCACAACAAAAGGCCTCGCTACGAACGAAAGATCCAATCCCTTAATGGCTGACCAATACCCAAAAGCGGAGAGGCTTTCGTCTTTTTTTAAATTTTTTTTTTTTACAGTAATACCTACTTTCACAAATATATTTGTGTGCACTAACACATAATTAAACTTATTTATATACAGTATGTTAATAATCATCATCAATGAGTAATTCTTCCTTTTTCTTTAACATACACAGGAGAAAAGGACTGCAATTCGTCTGGGTCAATTTATTGAATACTCCGATTTTTCCAAGTTTTCGTTTTTTAACGATAACTAGAAATCTATTGGGCCTATAGACATCGTTCAGTACTTAGATTAAAGTTAAATAACTGCTCTATAACTTTGTTCTATATGACATTCCCCGTGGGATGATCATTAGAGCCAATATTCTAGCCGAAAGATGACTAAAACCGAAAATTTGAACTTTTTGGAGAAATAAGTCAATTTTTGAAGTCCAATATCTCGGGAACTATTTGACTTAAAGAGCTACGGTTGGGCTTAAATTTTAGAATATTTCATCTACATTAATAGAGGTGAGAGTGACTTTTCGTCAAAAAACCACCCTTCAGGAGTTATAAGCCAAAACCAGAAAAAAGTCCGAAAATTTCGAGGTTTTTTGGCTCTTAAAAGTTACGCAAAAGGATTTCGAAGCTGCAAAATTGGTTTAATACTACTCTAACATGTCCTAACAACATACCAAAAATTCAGCTTCCTGCAATTTTTTTTGGACCTAAACATACCTGACGACTGGCCTATTTCTACTTGTTAAGCTTAAGGGAGTTAACTCCGGGGTCATCAGTCCCTTTTATACTCTCACGATGTATGACTACTGAGGACGGTGGTACCAAGTGCCTGTCAGTAGGTGGCAGAACAATGTACCTAATACGAAAAACGTATGTCATGGTGGGTTGTTTGGGTACTTTTGATGACATAGTGTATCTAGGCGTAACACTTAGCAGCTATATGAAATGGAACAGACATTTTAAGGACAGTTGTGAGGAAGGCGGATGATCGACTTCGGGTTATTGGGACAATTTTGGGAAGATGTGATTCGTATCCGCATATAAAACTTTTGTGCGCACTGTCTCGAATATTGCTAAAGTGTTCAGGATCTCCATCAGGTCTATTTAAAAGGGAGACATAGAAGTATTTCTGAGGATGACTGAAAGGTTTGTTACTGGTGGTTCGATGAATGCACAAGTGGTACTGAGATGGTTCGGACATTCAAGTGGGACTCGCTGGTCCGAAGGCGACTTTAATTTCGAGAAACACTGTTCAAGAAAGGGCCGGAATTTGAAGCGGAGTGCAGAATGATTTTACTGCCACCAACTTCCATTTTACGTAAAGGTCACAAAGATCAGAGATTAGGGGCTCGTACTGATGCATACAAGCAGGGGCGCCGACTCCATGGGTGCTCTGGGGCTCGTGCACCCCCAAGAATTTTTTGGGTGTGCTGAGCACCCACATAAAATAGTATAAATTTTTAAAAAATCGGGAAAAATAAAAAACTGCCTTATGACTCAAGAGGCAATGCGAAACATGATCATGGCAAGAGATGATATTCCACACGTCCCCAAGCGAGTAGTAATGAGTGTCCGTGTTTTACCCATTATGCTATCTTTATTCATCCTCAAGCACGTCGGTCTTTTTAACCTGTCAGGTGTACGTATTTATGAACATTCAATTGGGTTCTTTCAGGAATTTAGCTTGAAGAATCTGATACTGATGGTAAATTTAATCGTTATTCATTGATCTTTGTCACTTCCCTTGTTATTAAAATTATAGATTCAGTTGAAATTTGTAATGCTTTTCTCTCAGGCTTAAAAAAAAAACCTGGACTATATTAATACTGTCAGAGATGTCATGAAGTTATCTCGAAGTGATAAAAGTTTCGATGAAGTATACAGCTCGCCGGCCGCGGTGGCCGAGGAGACTGAGGCGCTCCAGTCACGGTCTGCACGGCCACTACGGTCGGGGGTTCGAATCCCCCCCCTCGGGGATGGATATTTGTGACGTCTTTAGTATAAGGTAGTTGATAAGTAGCTTGTAAGTTTGGGGACTGATGACCCCGTAGTTAAGTCCCATAAGCTTAACAAACATTTGAACATTTATACAGCTCTTGCTTGGAACTGACCATAAAAATTTGATGTCGGACTTCAAAATCTCAAAATATTTAAAAGATTTGTTTAAACCTTAGTGACGGTGTTCTACCAAACGCTTTTTGTCAGAAAGAATACATTCGCACAAAAAGTGTTAGATTAATGTACAGTGAATAATTATTTCATTGGTCGTGTACAAGTTTTAGGGTGTTACTTATATCGAAATATCCACTTCGGCCAATTAGATCGCTTTATTGTAGTGTCCTAATGCGGCCATGCTTTCCTTTTCTCCCTCCTCTTCCTTTCTTCTATCTTTAAAAGGCCAGATAACTTCCTATTATTTTTATCAAGTATTGTTCACTCAAAAATGCATGAACTTGATTTTCAGGAGGGTTGCTTTCGAACATTTGTGAACCGTGATATAAAGCACCCACACTGATTTTCAAAAGTCGGCGCATCTGCATACAAGCTTTCATTTTTCCTCGTTTTTTATGCGAGTGGAACAGGAAAGCAACTAGCTAGTTGTGGTAGGTACCGTATGCCGCGAACCTATGCGTGGAATGCGGCGTATGTAAGTAGATGTCACAGAAATCAGGAGAGACTGATGGCATAGTAGTTTGGTATCTTTAATCACTAAAACAACCTTAATTCTCAGTTTTCCTTCTATCCCACGGGCGCGCGTGCGTGCGTACCTCTGATACCCATTTGGTGTAGGTTTTAGACTGAGAGTTGTGTTGGAGACGTTCCGTTGGCAAGTGCAGCAGAGCGCGTGTTGTTGTGCCGTGTGATGCGCGGCCGCCTGCCTGCTGTGTTGCAGCGCGGCTGCTCAGCCGGTCTCTGGTAATTACGGCGGCGCTGCTCATTAAGCCGCGCTGGGCGCTAATGGCCGCGCTGTTTTATGGATTCAGCCTCTGCGGGTGTCGGCTGCAGCCCAAGCCACTGCCTGCCTGCCTGACACCGCCGCGCCGACTACTACAAAAGGCATGCCCGCCATTCTCGCCTACACCAGTCTTCCACTACCCTGCTGTCCTCACAAACCTCAACTATTCCTCCCAAATCACCAGTCGCCATTCCAGAACTGTCTTCCCCATCAATCCCGCGTGTGCAGGTCTCTCTCTCTCTCTCTCTCTCTCTCTCTCTCTCTCTCTCTCTCTCTCTCTCTCTCTCTCTCCCCACTACTCTCCCCCCCTTTCCACTACTCTCCCCCCCTTTCCACTACTCTCCCCCCTTTCCACTACTCTCCCCCCTTTCCACTACTCTCCCCCCCTTTCCACTACTCTCCCCCCCTTTCCACTACTCTCCCCCCCTTTCCACTACTCTCCCCCCCTTTCCACTACTCTCCCCCCCTTTCCACTACTCTCCCCCCCTTTCCACTACTCTCCCCCCCTTTCCACTACTCTCCCCCCCTTTCCACTACTCTCCCCCCCCTTTCCACTACTCTCCCCCCCTTTCCACTACTCTCCCCCCCCTTTCCACTACTCTCCCCCCCCTTTCCACTACTCTCCCCCCCCTTTCCACTACTCTCCCCCCCCTTTCCACTACTCTCCCCCCCCTTTCCACTACTCTCCCCCCCCTTTCCACTACTCTCCCCCCCCTTTCCACTACTCTCCCCCCCCCTTTCCACTACTCTCCCCCCCCCCTTTCCACTACTCTCCCCCCCCCCCCTTTCCACTACTCTCCCCCCCCCCCCTTTCCACTACTCTCCCCCCCCCCTTTCCACTACTCTCCCCCCCCTTTCCACTACTCTCCCCCCCCCTTTCCACTACTCTCCCCCCCCCTTTCCACTACTCTCCCCCCCCCTTTCCACTACTCTCCCCCTCCCCCCCCCTTTCCACTACTCTCCCCCTCCCCCCCCCTTTCCACTACTCTCCCCCTCCCCCCCCTTTCCACTACTCTCCCCCTCCCCCCCCTTTCCACTACTCTCCCCCTCCCCCCCCTTTCCACTACTCTCCCCCTCCCCCCCCTTTCCACTACTCTCTCTGTCTCTCCCTGCAGGAAAGAACATTTAGATAATTAGTCTAATTCAAGGTTCAAAACTGACGTGACTTGTGCATCAGATCGTGACCGTAACTCGAACTGACAGGTTCTGCCTCTGATAACTGACTAAACACCACCCTGACTGATGCCGTCAGTGCATCATATTTATATTATCCAAACAATGTGACAGAAAACTTCTTATTGTTAATTGAATTCATTACATTAATAATAATGGAAAAGTAAAGTTACATCAACTGGCTATAGTAAAATATATCTTAAATAATACTGATTAAATTAATATCTAAATCTCGGTTAAATGAATAGTATTTCATTTGCAAATATGAATAGGTTTTCGTACAACTAATTCGTAATAAACGGTAATTATACAGAATCTAATCAGGGCAAAAGTTACCTAACATTACTTGTGAAACATAGTAATTTCTTTAATATTTTGAGAAAGAACTTACTTAGATTTAATAAGAATAATAATTATCATACCTTCTGATTAAACAATATACTTCTGGCAAAAATTAATTAATATTGACTAATTGAACAAATGCACCCGGTATCAAATAATAGAAAAAGACTTCAGCTAACTACTTAACAACAAATAATAACAGTACTCTTGGAAAAGAAAATAAGAATAATTACACTCATACCTTACAATTATAAAACAGTGGTATCGGGAGGTTCAGTAATGAAAGATGTGAATAAATCCCAGCATGCTTCGTTACAAACAGAAAAGGTTTTTGTAGGCCACGTTTAAATATTGTTTTCCGGCTCGATGTTGCCTGAATATAAAACCAACAACTAACTACAGAATAATCAAGAATCTGAATATTCCATGAGACATAAATCACGGAAATCAGAACCATATTCACGGAAATATACAAAATTGTGTAGATGGGTCAAAGTTTCCGATTGGAAAAAAGAGGAACCAATGTTAACACCCACATTAAAGAAGGCTGAAATGTTTGTATATCTGTGGTACGTCTGCATTTATCACTTCCTACGCTTACAAACTAAGGACAACAGACACCCATGCCCAAGGGACCCAGTTTAATGAACCATTACAAAGGCGACAAGAAACCATCCGTTTTTGCTATACGCAGGGCCGTATTTAGGGTGTGCGACGCCAATGTGCAGTAATTATTTTACCGCCCCCCCCCCCTGCATCAGAGATCCAAACTGATTCCTATAAAAAAAAAAAAATAAATAAATAAATAAAAAACCTCTCTGGATACGTTACTGCTATCAACACAACCAGAATTCAAAAATTTAATTATGTAATCGAAACTCTGAATAATGATGATTCAATTAACATTAAGATAATATTAAAATGTTCAATGGCAAAATTTTGTCGCCCTATGCTGCTGCACATGTATTATAAAATCGTAAAACCGTCATTCACTACTACTGTAACAAAAACAATTATGCAGCCGTAAAGTAGATAGTTATGGGTTTTACTCGATTTTTCATTGTTTAAGAACTTCCTGTGGTAGGTTTTTATAAAGATTTTCTATAAAGATCTTTGTAACAACCGTATGAAACTGTCGTGACACCAAAACACGAAAAAAGTATTTCAGACTTTTTTTATGGAAATTACAAGCAGTCATATTTACAATAGGGATGAACTAATTCACTAGTTAAAACAATTAGAGGACCAGTTGAGATATCTAGGGTCTGAAGTGTTACAATCGGTAGAATGAACTAAAATGGTTAGACATCTTTCTGCCGGTTCTATGGATTGAGACAACCGTCTTTCTGCCGGTTTTACGGAGTGGGGACAACATTACGCAACCAAGATAGTGGTACATCTACATAGGATACTCTGCAAATCGCATTTAAATACCTGGCAGAGGGTTCATCGAACCACCGTTATGCTATTTTATCTCCCATTCCATTCTCGAATAACGCGCGGGAAGAAAGAACACCTGAATCTCTTCGGTCCAGCTCTGGTTTCTCGTATTTTATTCTGATGGTCATTTGTACCTATGTAAGGGGAGTCAACAATACATTTTCGCATTTGGAGGAGAATGTTGGTGGTTGGAGTTTCGTAAGTAGCCCACGCCGCAGCGATAAGCGCCGTTGTAGTAATGATTCCCATCCCAGATCCTGTATCATTTCTGTAACGCTGTCTCCCCTGTACCGTGGCAATACTAAACGAGCTGCCCTTTTTTGGACTCTTTCGATGTCCTTCGTCAAACCTACCTGATAAGGATCCCACACTGGGCAGCAATACTCCAAAAAAGGACAAGCGTAGTATATTCAGTTTCTTTAGTAGTTCTGTTGCATCTTTTAAGGGCTCTGCCAATAAAAAAAAGGGGAGAGAGAGAGAGAGAGAGAGAGAGAGAGAAATCCCGAGAGATTTCTTTCCTGCCAGAAACAAGGAAGCTGGTTCTGCAATGTATGCATTTACACACAATCTGTCTTGTTTCATTTGTGTCATGAAAATTCAGAGCCGTGATTTTTATTTCGTCTATATATCATGGCGAATACAAAGACGGAGTAACAGGTAAACCAGAAATAATTTCTTCCTGTAATTGAACTAAAGGTGGTATTGATATCCTAGATGAGAAGTGTGCCAAGTATTCAACTAGTCGACGTAGCCAGCGATGGCCAATGGCTTTGTTTTTCCTATTTTTGCCATGAGTTGGGTGAACGCATTTGTTGTCCACAGCTCTTACAAAGACAGTGCTGAAATCAGCCGCTTCAACTTTTTTGAAGAGGTTGACAAACTCACTGGTAACACTACAGATAGAAAAGCGAGTGAAAAATCATCACATTCCACGTGAACTTCGTGCATCCATTCGCCGTGTGTTGCGAGTCGCAGAAACAGGACAAAGAGTAGTTGAAGAGCGATGGGATATCGTAGAACATGCTCCACCTTGACCCAAAAAAGAAGTGAAAGACGTGTTATGTTTGCCATTGTTGCAAGGAGCCCATCTGCCATGAATGTTCTTCCAAAATTCAAATGCAGAGAAAATATTTGAAAAGACAAAACGTTACCGACAAAAGCAGTAGTGAAATTTTTATTTTTGTGAATTTTTTTGGAGAGTTAAGATACGTTTTTAATAAGTACGAGGGGCGTTTCAAAAGTCCGTGTGAAGTCCGAGAAATGGCATGACCGGCGCGTATCGAGGTCATGTTTAGTTAGTAGCATCTCTCAAAAGAACGCACACAAAGTTTCAGCCATATCGGGCTAATTATTTGTGTTTGGCATTCGTGTGAATCAAGGAAGTCGCGTGATTGTCAGAGAATTGAGAAAAAAGGATTTCGTGTGGTGATTAAACATTAATTAATGAAAACCGCGTCAGGAGAGAAAAGAGAAGCTCAGTAAACATTATGCTGACTTTGCAACTTCGATTAGAACAGTTTATAAGTGGTTTCAAAATTTCCGAGGTGGCGATAGGGGCAAAGTGACGCTGAACGTTCTGGACGCCCTGTGGAGGTTACGACTCCAGAAATCATTTATAAAATCCATGATGGATGACAGAAGGCTTGAGGTGCATGAGATGGCTGGTGCTGTGACGGTTGGAATGAATGGGTACATAACATTTTGCATAAGCATTTGGACATGAGAAAGCTATTCTGTAAGATATGTGCCCGATTGCTTACGCTTGACCAAAAACGGAATCGTGTGAAGTGTCGCAAGGAAGTTTTGCAGCTGTTCAGGAAGAATTCGCAGGACTTCAAGCGTCGTTTCGCCACTGTGGATGGTTATGGTGACGGTCTTTTGGGATTCGCAAGGAATAATTCTCATCGACTATCTGGATCAGGGTAAAACTATTACAGGTGCATATTATTCAATTTGTATAGGTTATGGGACCGTCTTATGCAACTGTAAATTAGTCTACTGTAAACCAGACGAGTTTCGCTTTATTCTGAAGTATCTTCAGTGGTCAGTTGTACAAGAAATGGTTTGTATTACCTTTTTTTACCAAATTCGATCGGTAACAGTTCTCGTGCAATTGTAATGTTTTGCGTCTGAATAAATTGGACTACTAATATTACTCACGAATTTTTAAGTTTTCCTCTTCATTTGTAGCACATTGCCACTTGTTGTCACTGCTTATATTTACTCTATTTATACTTTTTACAGTAACAATTCTTACAAAAGTTTTTGAAAAATAGCCCTTTCTGTGGCCAGGCAGGCTCTGTATGTCGTTTCTTTTGTTTCTGTTTATTGTCTGAGAGAGAGAGAGAGATATTCTGATTTTCTGCAGGTGTGTATGTGTGGGTAGGGATTTGTTGTTTTATGAGGTCGTATTATGAAGTGGTTTTGAGGGTTGGGGAGGTTTGTCTTTGTCTACTATGTGTTTTATTAGTTCAAATAATGTTTGGTTCCTGATGTTTACTTGGTCATTTAATATGTGTTTTTCTATTAATGCTTTTTGAATTTGGAAATTCTCTTGGAGGGTCATGAGGTGTTTCTTACTGATAAATCTATTTGCATGTCGGTTTCTTTGGTGGTGGGATAGTTGTTTTCTTGCCTAAGGTGTTCTGCAAATGTTGAATGGCTGTTGTATAACTGCAACTGCGGAAAAGGAGGCCAAAAACACGAAGAAATATGCATATTATTCATCGTTATTGGACCATTTGAAAACAGAGTTGCAAGAAAAACGCCGGCGAGTGGCACATACAAAGTCCTTCTCCATCACCATAAACATCAGCAGTTATGGTCACAAAAGTAATGGAAATAGGATTCCAACTTGTTTCAGATCCCTCCCCTCCCCTATTCTCCAGATTAGGCTCCCTCGTACTACTTTGTTGCCCAATTAGAAGAAATGGCTGGCGGGACGAAGATGGCATTTAAACGAGGAGGTGATTTCAGAAACTAATAGCTACTTTGCAGGCTTGGACAATTCCTATTGTTCGGAAGGGATCAACAAATTAGAACAGCGTTGGACGAAGTGTATAAAAATGGTTTTTCCCAAAGACGTCAGTAGTTTTTATTTTTGCACGGACTTTTCAAACGCTCCTATTCTCCATTCACCGAAACGAGAGACGTACTGTAAACACAGCAAGGCGCGTGACCACAGCGCTGCCGTCGAGGGGTGGACAAGGCAGGGGCGCGCAGTCAGCGTGGCCGTCTCCGTTGCAGTGCGTGTTGTACAGCGGGATCATACCTGGAGTAACGTCTGGGAAGATGACACCGTAAAGTCCTCAAAACAAGCGTTTCTGTCCGGATTATTGTTATTGTTCTTGATACGCGCTGTACCATTCTCGTAGAAAAGAAAAAGTTCTCAGTGCTAATTCCAATAAGCATGAAATATCGATTTTGAAGACAGTATGTTGTAGTAGTTTTATATAAATTTAAAAATCACAGAACAGCACACAACGAATACGCGATAGGTGAAATGGCGAGGAATGCAGGGGAAACGTTTCTTAGAATTCCCTAGTTTACCTAGGTTTAAGCAGTTTGTAAGGTACGGACTGATGACGACGCAGTTTGGTGCGTAGATTTACAAACATTTGAACATTTGAATTATGTTGCAGCGAAAACAAAACATACAAAATGCTGGAAGTTTAAGAACTGCTAGAAGAAGCAGTAAGAAGCGATACTTCAGAAGATTGGAACAAGTGCTTCCTCCATGTGGTAGAAAAAGTTGAAATTCAAATGAGGAAATTGGACTGCATTATAGAGGAGAGGGAGGAGCGGTTTGTTATAAACTTCAATGAAAACAGTTAAAGTTCGACAGAGTGAACCGCGTTTCGTTGTACATTAACATTATTATTACTACTGATATTGTTATTAAAAATTGATTTTGGTTGAATGGAGCGTTTTGTTAGCAACCTGAATGAAAATCTACTTCATCAGAAAGAACTCAGTTACATCGTACGTTTATTGAATCTTCAGTGCCGTCTGTGGTTTTTCTTTTCGCTTTATTTCGTTATATTGTTGCCCAGCTTTCTCACGGTCCTCTGTGACGTCAGCTCAGCAGCCAGCCGACGCCGTCAGCTGCAAAGCGTGCCCCAAGGATTTTGCACACTGCTATTTGAACACCGAATGTTTTCGCTGGAAACGAGAGTAGTCGCTCACGTGACACTTCATTTCCTCCCAGCTCTCGGTGAATAGACTATAGTGACGGATATGCATCTTTTCGTTACTCTCACATCTCCTGTAGAGGAGTTGCAGTGCCCGGTGTGTCGGCGCGTGCAGCGGCGCGCAGCTGCAGCAAACATCGCAGGCGGGCAGGCAGCGGTGCCCCGCTATTGATCGCGGCTGGGATTCGCACCACTGGCCGCGGCCGCCCTGTGTTTACGCCGCTCTCTGCCGGCCAAGGACGCGCCGCACCTGACACCCACAACACACACACACAAGCAGCCGTGCGCGCAGTAACGGTCCAACATGCACAACAAGCACCACTTCCATCACAACGTGGCATTCTGCCGCTAGTCACATCGTAATCTGTTGTTGTTGTTGTCTTCAGTCCGTAGACTCGTTTGATGCAGCTCTCCACGCTACCCGGTCCTGTGCAAGTCTCTTCATCTGAGAATACGTTCGGCAACCTACATCCTTTTGAATCTGCTTACTGTATTCCTCCCTCGGTCTCCCTCTACGAGTCTTACCACACACACTTCCTTCTAATGCTAAGTTGACAATTCCTTGATGTCTCAGAATGAGTCGAACCAACCTACTCCTGCTTTTAGTCAGGATATGCCAGAAACTCCTTTTCTCTCCTTTAGTTACGTGATCCACCCATCTAATCATCATCATTCGTGTGTAGCACCACATTTCAAAAGCTTCTATCATCTTTTTATGCCGGCCACGATGGCCGAGGGGACTGAGGCGCTTCAGTCACGGTATGCACGGCCACTAAGGTCGGGGGTTCGAATCCTTCCTCGGGCATGGATATTTGTGCCGTCCTAGTTCGTAAGTAGTTCATAAGTAGTTTGTAAGTTTAGGGACTGATGACCCCGTAGTTAAGTCCCATAAGCTTTACAAACATTTGAACATTTGAACATCTTTTTATCTGAACTCCTTATCGTCCACGTTTCACTCCCATACAATGCTACACTCCAGTCAAATGCTTTCAGAAAGGACTTCCTAACGTTTAAATTAATATTGGATGTTAATAAGTTTCGCTTCCTTAGAAACGCTTTTCTCCCCATAGCCATTCTGCATTTTATATCTTCTTTACTTCGGCCATCAGAAGTAATCTTGCTACCCAAATAACAAAATTCATCTACTACTTTTATTCTCTCATTATCTAATCTACTCCCTTCAGCATCGCCTGATTTTCTGACGTTGCATTCCATTACCTTCGTTTTACTCTTGTTGAATATTCATCTTATATCTTCAAGACACTGTCCATTCCATTCAATTGCTCTTCCAGATCGTCTGCGGTCTCTCACAGTATTACTATGTCATCGACAAACCGCAATGTTTTTATTTCTCCTTCCATTCCTTCACTGCCTGCTCAATGTACTACTTATGAACTACCTTATACTAAATACGACACAAACATCCAAGTCCGAGGGGGGATTCGAAACCCGACAGTAGCGGCCGTGCAGACTGTGACTGGCGCGCCGCAGAACGCCCGGCCACTGCGGCCATCCGTAAATCTAGAAACAAGGAATCTATTTGACATCCCTTGTCTATAGCACGCATCACATCATGTGAGTAAAGACTATGACTATGGGCCAACGGGTCGTTCTCTTCGAGGCAAGAACGAAAGTAACAATCCCACAAGAGAGAAATTGTAATAATTCCTTCATCTCCTTATAAGAACAGCAACCTACATCCTTTAGAAGTTTCTTACTGTACTTCCTGCCTCGTTCTCCCTCTACCATTTTTACCCCACACACATCCGTAATGTAATGTTTTACACGTAATGTTTGTATAGTCTATGGGACTTAACTATGGGGTCATCAGTCCCTAAACTTACAAACTACTTATGAACTAGGACGGCTCAAATATCCATGCCCGAGGGGGGATTCGAACTCCCGACCGTTGTGGCCGTGCAGACCGTGACTGGAGCGCCCTAGTCCCCTCGGCCACCGCGGCTGGCCCACACACATCCCTCCATTGCTAAATCGTCGATTCCCTGAAGTCTCAAAGTATGTCCCAGAAACCGATCCCATCTCTTACAAGGAGATCTCATAGGTATCGTATTTAAAATTTCTTTATATTTATACTACGTGAAGTTCAGGACTTAAATAGCAATCAGCCATAGCCATTCGACACAAGTATCTAAAATTCTCGAGAAAATCGATTTTAAAGTTTCTCAAGTACACGTAAGTACCCGTAATTAAAACTATTGCAGCATTTGTCGGTGTAGCTTAGGTGGTAACGTTCTGGACTCAAAACTTAAAGTCGTAGCTTCGAATCCCACTGTGAGAATTACTTTTTTCGTTGTTTTCGAATTCAGTCATACAAAACCTTTGTAGATTTCTAATTCTACATGTTGTCAGTCTTTATGTGTATGTAGACGAGCTGAACACCTTGTCACTTAAATGCAGCTTAGAAAGCCATTAGTAGTTATGGAGATGAGTTACCAAAATCAGCGTCGTAGCTCTTCACAAACTGAACAAAGATTACAATCGTTAACTAATAGTGAAACTAATACTGTAAAAAAATGTAACTTAGGTTTTTTATTGAAACCATTATTATTAACTGCCTCTTATAAATTATAGAAAGGAATAAACAACAATACGAGAATTTTCGGTGAAAATTACCATTGGATATTAAAATTGCTTAAGTATTAGAAGACAGCGGAAAAAATTGTCACTGCAGCACTTGAACCATCGAACCTTTGGTTGTAAAGCTAGAACGCTACTACCTGAGCTAAATCGACTAGTGCTGCAACTGTTTAAATTGTTAGTACTTCCGTGTACTTGCAAAACTTGAAAGTAGATTTTCTATAGAAGTTTTGAGTTACGTCGAATAGCTCTGGCTGATTGTTATTTGTGTTCTGTTCTTCACGTCCGATAAATATAAAATAAAAAAATCTAGTCCGATAAATGTAAAATAAAAAAATCTAATATCCGATACCTATGTGGTCTCCTTGCCAGTCAAGATGTGCCAGACATTTTCTCCCCAATTCCGTCCAGAACCTCATCTACCCACCTAATCGTCAGAATGTCTGTAGCACATAATTTCAAAAGCTTATATCATGTTTCTGTCTGAACTCATTGTACACGTTTTAGTGCCGCATAATGCTACACTCCAGGTTGATGCTTTCATAAAGGACTCAACATTTAAGCTAATACCTGTTTCACTCTAAGACAAATTTGGTCGAATATAGAGCGGCGCACTGCTAACTCAGCCTTGGCATTGACTTCTTGCAGAAGAGAATAGATCACCAAGTCCACTAGCTTTGCTACACCTTCATTCCAGTCCTTTCACTATGTCGCCATCCTGTGAGAAAATTCATCCTCTGTCACGGAAGTGATACGCACAATGCGGTGGGAATTACTATAACGATAAAGTTTTTCGTTGCCGTGAAATTTACTTACCGGATTTGCGTCACCAATATTTTCTCCTCCGGATGCTAAATACGTTTCCGCCTCTCCTCTTTATATGAAGTAATGATCCTCAAAATAGAACGAGAGAAATCGGAGCTCGAAAGGAGTGATTAGGGGCTTTTTCCTACACGCTGCTATTAGAGAATAGAGTGCTAGATAAAAAGTATGAAAGTGGTTGCATAAAACTTCTGTCAGGAACTCAGCATACCGATGCATATGTAGTTTACCTCGCCCTCAAACAATAATCTTCTAGCACCATTAGTAAAGAAGGAACGTGTGTGTAGGTGTGGATATTGGCGATCTACAGGCTGGTAACCACTGCAGGCTTCTATGGTTTTTATATCGGCCTTAGTAGATGAAGTTTCGAACAGGACTCTGTTCCCAGAAATGTACCATTTCGGTGTAAAGTTCGAAGGTCGGTTCCATTTCAAATCTCCCTTTGACGGTATGCACGTAGCGGAACAGTGAACTGTGACCTATGTGTTCTACATGTGTTAATGGCGTGTGTAATCCTTTTGAATAACTGTCTTCGACTGTTTCCTGCGTGACGTAGGACGTCCGAAGTCGATAATGCTCTTTCTTTGTGGAGCACCACAGCCAATTCAACTGAAAACGTAGTAGTTTTTCTCGTAGCCTTTGATGTAGTTCGCCGAAAATGGTAAGTGATGCCATAATTATCACAGGAATTGCGCACGGCACCCTCATCTCAGTTAGTGTACGCGTCGCGAGACGGGACATACGATAGTAATTCCGAATTTAAAATTTATTGTATCTTAACCTCCAGGGACTTTACTGCTTGAATTATATAGGAAAAAAATTTCTCTTGCAGTGAATATAGTGGATTCATAAAACTTTTCAGAATTCATGATTTTTCATGAGTGTCCCTTACAGTGGTTTCTGGGTTTTGTGACGTAAAAACAACGATCACAAAGAAAGTAAAGATGTAAAAGGCCGACTTTATTAGTCGGTTACTACAGAAAATAGGTCTTCTTGAGCAGATATCATTGGCATCATAATTTTTTTTCTTTTCTAATCTTAGGTTGACACAATTTCATTTCCGATTGGAATGTCACAAACGTTGCTCTACGATGTGATAGGAAATCTGGACGGTCTTGGCACTTCATTTTGGTTTTCTTTGTGCAGTCAGTATTCTTACACCGTTTGATGATTTTCACTTCTGGCAAATGGGCTACAGTAGCTAAGCGTGATTGTAATTGTGAAGGCAATAGTCCTGTTCTGTTTTAAGGGATCATCCCTCAGCTTCTTCGCAAATATATATTGTACACTAAAAGTATGTCATTTTAAAATACCGTTGTTATGTTGCGATAAATTTAAATGCCTCAGTGCTAAATATGTATGTCACCAGATGACTAAGCATGAAACATGTTGTGTATTTAAAATAATGTACTTTCAACAAATAAGAGATTATTCCAGCACCCTATAACCAGTTATAGAATCATTAGAAAAAATTCTAGCGTGACGGTTGCTACCTGTACCAAGACTTGGTCTAAAATAACCCTTAATAAGCGCTGTGTAATGCTGAAAAATTGACCTCACCGTGTAATCAAATACTACAGGATTGTCTATCTTTGTTCTGTGCATTATGTTACATTTATACATATTTAAATAGCCGTGCCATTCGTTATACCGAGTGTAAATTCGTTTTGAGCCGTTTTGCAGTTCCCTATGATAATCCAACCCCGATATTTGCATCCACACAACAGCACTGTTAGTAAACAATCTTAAAAGTGTTTCGTATCATGTCAGGGAAAGGCAGGAAAATACACACTCGTTTTTACTACATTTTTAAACTATATTGTACACAAATCGACATGATGGAGAATAATCTCGATAGTTGTACATACCTACTCCCCTTTCCCCTCAAGTTTGGCACGCGATCTTGCATTTTGCATTTTTCGTTGCATGTTGTGCGTGCTTGTTAATGCTCTTAGTTGGTATAGCTGGGGTTGTAAACGCGACAGCGGGCGCTAGGTTATTCGTGTTCAGCTTGACTTGTAATGGATTAGGGATTTATTAATCGCGCAATCTTTTTCAGAAAAACACGTAAAGTTTTTCGAAGGGCAGCTATTCCTGTAACGGAGCGACGCCGGCCGCAGTGGCAGGGCGGTATGCGGCGCGCCACTCACGTTCTGCACGGCCACTACGGTCGGGGGACCGTGTTTTTAAAGTGCGTGTTGGTTCGGTTTTATCGAGCACTTTTAATCAGGAGAACGGAGTCCCCCAGGGCTCGGTCCTGAGCGTTGTTTTATTTGCAGTGGCAATCAATTCTATAGCCGATCACCTTCCACTGGGAGTGTCGGCGTCCCTATTTGTTGACGACTTCGCGATCTACAGCAGCTCTGAGCAAACGGGTCTCCTGGAGCGGCGCCTCCAGCGGTGCCTAGACAATCTCCACGCGTGGAGTATGGACACTGGCTTTCGATTCTCAGCTGACAAGACAGTCTGCATGAACTTCTGGCGGCGGAAGGAGTTCCTTCCCCCGTCCCTTCGTCTGGGCCCCATAGTACTTCCATTTGTGGATACCACGACGTTCTTGGGACTTGTTCTCGACAGGAAGTTAAGTTGGTCTCCCCACATATCCCGTTTGGCAGCTCGCTGTACCCGCTCTCTCAATGTGCTGCGGGTGTTAAGTGGCACCTCGTGGGGAGCTGACAGGTCTACTCTCCTCCATCTGTATCGCACCATAGTTCGGTCCAAACTGGACTATGGTAGCATCGTTTATTCTTCGGCTCGACCATCCATACTGCGCCGCCTTAATACAATCCACCACCAAGGTCTCCGTCTGGTGACAGGAGCGTTTTATACTAGCCCCGTTGAGAGCCTCTATGCCGAGGCCGCCGAACTACCCCTTTCTTACCGTCGGGAACTCCTGCTTAGCTGTTACGCTAGTCGTTTGTCGTCCATGCGAGGACACCCGACGTACGCAGTTTTTTTTAACGACTCACTTGACAGTCTCTTCGCTCTGCGCCCGTCTGCTCTGCTACCACCGGGAGTACGCTTGCGTTCGCTACTCGGCCAGCTTGGCGTTACAATGCCTGCTATCTTCTCGGCTGGAGAGAGCACCTCTCCACCGTGGCGAAGCCCCGAAGTCCGTGTTAACTTTGATCTTCATTCTCTTCCAAAGGACTCCACACCTCGTTTCGTCTACCAGAGAGAATTTCACGCACTCCGGTTTAAATTTGATGACAATTTGTTCATTTACACTGATGGCTCAAAGACAGACCAGGGTGTTGGGTGTGCTTTTGTACTTGGCAACGTCTCTTTTAAATATCGTCTTCCTGAGTGGAGTTCCATTTTTACAGCTGAGCTGTATGCATTATACCAAGCCACACAATACGTCCGGCGACACTCGCTCAGTAAGACTGTCATTTGCTCGGACTCTATGAGTGCTTTGTTGAGCCTTCGCATGCTATATCCGGCCCATCCCCTGGTACAAAGCATCCGCAATTGCCTTACTTCTCTTTCAACGAGCGGAACTACGGTAACGTTTCTGTGGGTCCCTGGCCATGTGGGAGTGTTGGGGAATGAGGCTGCGGATACGGCTGCCAAGGAAGCAGTTCTCCTTCCTCGGCTATCTACCTTTTCCACCAGCTCTGATGACCTTCGCGCTGGTATCTCCCAGCGTATTATCTCCCGTTGGTATCTACATTGGTCATCCCTGTCAGGGAACAAATTGCGAGCCATTAAACCTGTGCCTGATCTCTGGTCAACGTCATCTCGACCCTCCCGCCGAGAGGAGATTGTTCTGGCCCGGCTTCGTATTGGCCACTGCCGTTTTAGCCACCAGCATTTATTACGTGGTGGTCCTGCTCCCTTATGTGAGCACTGTGATGCACCTTTTACTGTGAACCATCTTTTAGTGCAATGTCCATTTTTTAACCGTCTCCGTCATGATCTGTGTTTCCCATTTGAATTGGCTGACATTTTAGCTGATGACCTGCAATCGGTTAACAGAGTTTTACTTTTTATACATCGTGCAAATATGGCGAAAGCCATTTAATTTCTAACCCCGGTTCTTTTTTACTATGGGCAGTGTTGGGCGCTAATGACCACAGCAGTTGTGCGCCCTAAAACGACAAAAAAAAAAAACTACGGTCGGGGGTTATAATCCCCCTCGGGCATGGATATTTGTGCCGTCTTCCGTATAAGCTAGTTCATAAGTAATTTGTAAGTTCAGGGACTGATGCCCCGTAGTGAAGTCTCATAAGCTCTACAAACAGTTGAACATTTGAACGGAGCTACAAAGCGTACGATAGTGTTCACCTAATAATTCATGTATTTACTATATTTATTTAGACACCATGCAGCAAATATGTTTACTTTTGAAAGCTGTGCAGGGTATTTTCTAAAGGGGGGGGGGGTGCAAATTGGAGGAAGCGATCACTGAGATGATAAAGCGCAATATGTGTCAAACCTCAAAATGTTTTGCAAGGGGTTTATCACTTAAAGTTGAAGGTAATAGATCTGAAATATATAGTTTCAGCGGTTGTTCGCACACTTTCAAAAATTACAGTGTCACAAACCTTTTGAATCCAAATTCAAATGTGTTCATCCCTTGAAAAGCATTTCCGACCATACACCCATGTGTCCGTGTTTATTGCTCCTTACAGTCTCAACAACCGTTGCCTGAAATCTGTCCCATTAACATACATGACCGGTATGAAACGAATAAATATGGGAGAACTTTCATGAAAAGCAGATATTACGTAACGTAGCGTTGGCAAATTTTTTAAAATACCGTTCCACGAGTGACGATATGGAAGAAACGTACTGGGATCCTACGTCACACACCGTCTCAGAGGCCATATCACTAAGTGATGGAAATGGCTGCTGATAACGACCATTTCTACTCATATCACAAGTGCGATCATATAGATTTCTGGATAGCGAGGGCGCAGAAAGTTAGCTTGGATGAAGAATCATCGATGGACATAGTGTTAACTTAGTGTGAGCCTCATGGAACCACCTTGCGAAGTTTGTTGTTAATGGTGAATATCAACAACCTTACAGAAAATATTAAATGCCAAAATCCAGGGTCTCAGTTTTTCATTTAAGAAGTCTCTTAAAATTTGATTAAAAGTTGATTCGTTTCGCATTTACGGCCGTCGTAGTTGTGTTCGGCTTGCCTAGTGCCAGACTTTTTAGCTGACGCCACTTAGGTGACCTTCGTGTCAATGATTATGAAATTACGATAACGACACAACACCCATTCCCCGAGCGGTGAAAATGTCCGGTCCGACGGGGACTCGAACTCAGTCCCCTTGCGTAGCAACCTACCACACTGTCCACATGACTACGTAGGCGGACAATTAAAAGTAGATTTGAAAAAATTATTTTCAAAACCCTTAAAAATAACATTGAAAAATAGTTTCCAACATAAACCCCTTGTAAATAGGATCGGAAAGACACTCAACAAAATTAGAGAAACAAATCAGTCGAAATGTGTTCTGTTTCCTAAAACGTTATTTTCCCATGAGGTTCTAGGTGGTGGGTGCGCTCTTTTGCGAACCCGATAATTCTGTTATAGGATGTTCCTGTGTGCTTGGTTTCTGTAAAGATTTGTGGCATCTAAGAAAAACGCCTATTCGCTTTTTTCAGCAAATTTGTCTTTAAGAGGGTGCGCAACGTTATTTCTTCTGCCACTTTAGACGGCCATTCAGCTTGAGTCATTCGAGTAGGAAGTCTCTCTTTAAAATATCACTACGAGCAGACCCAGAGAATGAAAGGAAAAATCTTTCTTCAAAATTGTAGATCTCTTTCGGCCATTTTCTCAGGTCTTGTTCGGGTATCCATTCTAAAGACTAGTTTCATGCAGCTCTCCATAGCACTCTCTCTAAACAAACCTTTTAATGTCTGACTGAGAATAGCGACATATATCGCCTTGAATCTACTTACTGAATTAGTATCTCGGTCTCTTCATGCGATTTTTATAGACCACATTTCATTCCAATTCTAAACTGACGATTCCTTCATGTCTCAGAATGTGGTCTCCCCAATCGAATCCCTTTTTAAGTGAAGCTATGTCAGAAATATAGTTTCTTCCCTGTTCTGGTCAGTACCGACTCATTAGTTAGCTGATATACCTAATTTTCAGCATTCTCGTTTAGCACATCATCTCAAAAGATTCTCTCTCGTCGTTCGAATACCTTATTGTCCACGTTTCTCTATCTTATAATGCTACACTGTAGTAAATGCCTTCAGAAAAGACTTCTGGTTGGTATACAATTTGGCGCGGAAAATTTTTGTTTAGTGACTTAAGTTGTTTTACTACTCCAGGAACATTTAATTTTGCATGCTGGCAGCTGTTCTTGGTTCGAATTCTGGAGTGTTCACTTCGTCTTCTTTGTGTAGGAAAGCTTTGTTTACCAATTCTGGTTTAGCAGTAATGTCATCGGTTTTATTACCATTGCTATCGCGTAGTGAAGGTATTGTTTGTGTTTTGCCGCTAATGTACTTCCCATATGACCAGAATTTCTTTGGATTTTCTGCAAGATTACGCGACAGGATTTCGTAGTGGAAAATAAAAGCTTCTCGCATTGAAGTCCGCGCTAGATTGCGAGTTTCTGTAAAAGATTGCCAGTCTTGGGGATTCTGTGTCGGTTTAAATTTTACATGCGTTTTTCTTTGCTTCTGCAGCAGTGATCTGACATGGTTTGTGTACCATGGGGGTCAGCCCCCCTCTTTTACTAATTTGGTATAAATCTCTCGTTTGCTACTGATATGTCTTTAAAAGTAAGCCACAACTTATCTACACTCGGACTTTTAGTTTTGAAAGACTGGAGACTATAACTCAGGAAAGCCTGAAGCGAGTTTTTATCTGTTATTTTGAATAGATATATTTTTCGTTTATTTTTGGTGCATTTGGGAATTTCGCTACTACTACTCTACGTTCGCTAATCCCTGTATATGGTTTGATGCTCTTTACTAGCTCAGGATTATTTGTTGCTAGGAGATAAAGGGTATTTTCACAACCATTTGGGTTCATGAACTAACTGTTGGATGTAGTTTTCAGAAGAAGCATTCAGAACTAGCTCGGAAGATGTTTTATATTTGTAGGTGTAAATAGCCTTCTCGATACTGGAACTGTTCTGTGCAATATGTTATTTGTGGTCATCAATGGGATGCACGTTTACCGATACGGGAAACAAATACACGATATGGGACCACTCCTTGTATATACATAACTTTTATTGTCAGCCAGTGAGTTTATTACAGTGCTTCTGCGATGGTGAATTGTTACAGTAAAAATGAAAGGTGCAGGCGGGAAGATTGAAGCAAGAGGTCTTGGCGTGATGACTAAAGTCAATGAAGTTAGAATGTACTTAATTCATTAGATAATGAATTGCAAGCAGCGGGTATTTTCGGTGATTTGTCAAGGCATTTGATTGTGTGAACCATAACATCATTTTTAAGTAAATTAGAATTCTGTGCTGTTACGGGAAATGCTGCAAAATGGTTAAAGTCGTACCTCACTAACAGGAAACAAAAGGTGTCAGTGCTAGTGACCAGTGAATTAAGCCAACAGCCTTCATCGGATTGGGAAGAAATTATATGTGGTGTCCCACAAAGATCCATCTTAGGGCCATTGCTTTTTCTTGTGTACATGGTCTCATCAGTTACACTACCAGAAGCAGAGTTCGTTTTGTTTGCAGATGGTAAAAGTGTTACAATAAAAAGAACGTCAAGCATAGTTATAGGTAGGTCTGCTAAGGATTTTTCATGAACATTAATAAATGGTTTAAAGCCAACTCATTGTCATTAAACTTTGAAAAGACTCACTACATGCATTTCAGAATATGTAAGAGTTTTCCCACCAGCTTATGCATTAAGTATGGAGAAGAGCATATAGAAGAGTTTGACAGTATTAAATTCCTGGGATTACAGCTTAATAATAAATGCAGTTGGGAGGAGCACACCACAGAACTGAAGAAACGACACAACAAATCTGTATTTTCAATACGATTGTTATCAGACATACGAGACATAAAAATAAAAAAGCTTGCATACTTTGCTTACTTTCATTCCATAATGTCATATGGTATAATATTTTGGGGTAACTCTTCAAGTCAGTCAAGTCTTCAGAGTCCAAAAACGTATCATACGTATTATTTGTGCAGTAAATTCACGGACGTCCTGTAGAAGCCTCTTCAAAGAACTGGATATATTAACTATTGCCTGTCAGTATATTTATTCCTGAATGAAATTTGTCACAAATAATATATCCCTTTTCCCAACAAACAGCTCAGTTCATACATACTAGGGACAAAAATGATCTACACTAGGATTTAAAAGCGCTTACTTTAGTTTAAAAAGGGGTGCAATACGCAGGAACACACATTTTCAATAATTTACCATCAAGTATAAAAATTTTTTAGCTAGAAATAAAGATCAGTTTAAGAGGAGCCTAAGACTTTCTAGTGGGCAACTCCTTCTACTCCATTAGTGAATTTCTAAATTGTACCAAATGATGCATGTGTAGGTAGTCATACTATATTAGTATTATATTATTAGCTCAAACATTAAAAAAAAAATATATATATATATATATATATATATATATATATATATGTATATATGTATATATGTGTATATGTATATGTATATGTATATGTATATGTATCTGTATTTACATTACTAGCTGAAAACCCAGCGTTGCCCGGGTATTTATTTATTTATTTATTTCTGCCATTTTTCCAATCATATATTCATTTGTATAAGGACTGTACATCTGTAAAATCTCTTGGAATACAATTAGTAGTAATGAAGTAATAGATTAAAACTTGGTGCGTGATGGGCCGGTTTTCCATTAACGTTACTGTTTGTGTTCATCTCATGAACTACGTGTCGTATGATACAATTTATAAGGTACATTCAACTATATATGTGTATAATGTCTGTAAAATTTCCTGTCGCTACAATTTGTAGTGTTCAAATTATAAATTGTAACGTCATACCGAGAGCCGTAGTTTTACTCCATAAACAGCGGAAAAGTAGTAAGGGAGAAACGTTTTTTCCTTTAATCATTTTACTATGGTTGCCAGCGAGAAAAAGTTTATTAAAGGATTGAAATTATGTTCAAAGTTTGTTGCAAGTCGCTAAGTACTGTCACTCTCATACAGTGTATATCGAAAGTCTCGCCGCAATATATGGCATTTTTTTTTGCGGTTTCTATTGGTTATGACGTAATATCTTTTGAACCATGTGCCGTATGTGATTCTTAACCATGCAGCAATTATTACCTCGCGGTAAGGAATGTGTGTACAAAATTTGGTTGAAATCGGTCCAAGGGTTTAGGAGAAAATGAGCAGCATTGACGCAAAATGCAGCAGTTTTTCGCGCATCTCATTGTTTATGACGTCATATCTGGTGAACTATATATCGTATGTGATTCTTACACTTACGGCGATCGTCCTCAAATGTACAAGTGTACAAAATTTCATAAAGATTGGAAGAAAACTGTAGATTTGTATGCAACACGTAAAAATATACTGACACTGCTTTATATATAGTTTAGTATTATCTATTATTCAGCTTGTAAATTTTGTTTCTTGACATGTTCCACGTCCACGAGGATCTCAACATGGACCTACGGAACAAAAAAATTAATCTGTAATGGGGTGGGCTGAGCAGTGGGGGAGCGCAGAGAGCGGCTGAGAATGACGCGGCGCGTGGTGTGTTGCAGCTGAAGAGCGTGGGCCCGAAGCTGGTGCCGTTCTTCAAGACGGTGGCCATCTACTTCGTGCTGTTCATCCCGGTGGAGCGGCCCTCGTGGGCGGCCTCGCTGGTCAAGTGCCTGCCCATCGTCTGCCTCATCGGCTTCGTGCTGCTCCACGGCATCAGCCTCGGCGACGAGTGAGTACAGCTGCCAGCTCCACGTACACGCGTGGCCAAGAAGCTGCCGTGACTACCTGTAGCTTAATCTTGTGCAAACATTCAGACTGTTCAATAGACTTGCGCATAATAGTTTGCGATCGGGAGCGCTCACTTTATTTCGCGGCTCTGCCGCGAACTAGTTAGTTCTTTTAGTCCGTCCGCTCCCAGTGACGGCTGAGCGGCGTGGTCTGCGCATGCAGGTGGAGGGAGAAGTTCCCCCACGTAGCTGCTTCATGCGCTTGCTGCTTGAGCCGCTAACGATACCACGCAAACCAAAAGAATCAGTTTGTGGATAATTTCTCACGTTTAAGTTCAGAGTTATCTTTATATCTTGGCATTATGGAATTTATTAGTCAGATATTGCAGAGTGCAAAATACTTCAAAGCAGAAATTTTGTAACACTTAGCTATGTAATCTAGCAGGCAGACGCTCACCTAGAAACGGCTCTCATCAGCAGCTCTTTTTAGTTCGTCCGCTCTTTTTAGTTCGTCCGCTCTTTTTAGTTCGTCCGCTCTTTTTAGTTCGTCCGCTCTTTTTAGTTCGTCCGCTCTTTTTAGTTCGTCCGCTCTTTTTAGTTCGTCCGCTCTTTTTAGTTCGTCCGCTCTTTTTAGTTCGTCCGCTCTTTTTAGTTCGTCCGCTCTTTTTAGTTCGTCCGCTCTTTTTAGTTCGTCCGCTCTTTTTAGTTCGTCCGCTCTTTTTAGTTCGTCCGCTCTTTTTAGTTCGTCCGCTCTTTTTAGTTCGTCCGCTCTTTTTAGTTCGTCCGCTCTTTTTAGTTCGTTCGCTCTTTTTAGTTCGTCCGCTCTTTTTAGTTCGTCCTGGCTTTTGCTACCGCTACTCAAAGAGCTCTTTTCTTTTGTTGTGACAGATTTTTTACATAATGCTCAGTGTTGCCCAAGCGTGTGCTATTACCCGTATTTTTGGGCTATTAGACATCAAATACTTAAAAAAATAAACCTGTTATTCATACCAATGGGTGATACAATGGTATTCAACCACTGTGCATACAGATTACTCGTAGTAAATATTATTTAGATACTGCTGAATACCTTAGAAAAGGAAATTTGTGGCAATGAACTATGAAACTACTGCAGTGGTGCATCTCAGCTCGAAATGACGGTAACTGGCAGAAGGGAATCACGCGATTCTGCGCTTTCTCGCGTCATCTCGCTGTTCCCCGTCAGTCTTCGGAAAAGGAGCGGACGAACTAAGAGGCGAAGGAGCTGCGTACTAGTTCACGTAGTTCGCCTTTGGGAGCGCTCTTCCGAACTAGTTCGTTCCCGAACTACACGAGACTACTGTTCAAACTGCGTAACACTTCCATAATGTACTTCGTTATGCGACTTTGTGCTGACTTATGCAAACAAATGTCTTCGTAAATACGTCACTCCTAGACAACCGATAAAGTTTATTCGACTCCATGGAAGCCAGCCTTGGTTCTGGAACATACAATCGAAAGGTAACCACGTAAATGATGTTCCGTATTCTATACGTTAAACAGCAAATGACTATCTCCCACAGACAGATTATATCCCAGAACCAACTACGAGACCGAAGATAGGCATTTATTCTCCTGGTACATGGATACATGAAATAACTGCATTGGTACTTATGCAAAGCCTTGGTGATTTCTTCAGCACGCAAAAATATTGTACTGTGGATTCTCATTATAGTACCCAGCTCCTTTAATAAAGTACTTAAAATGTGTTAAGCTTTCAAACGTTTCTCCGTTGATCGTAAAACTTAACCAAACTGTAATACAGTGAAAAATCTTCGTATCAAACCGCAAATAAAATGCTATTATAACTTGCCCAGAGTCAAAGATGTAAAAGAGCAGAAATTCTCGACTTAACTGGCATCTTCAAAACCTGTTATTTCGGTCTTCAGTCCTGATACTGCTTTGATGCAGCTCTCCACCCCACTCTACCCTGAGCAAGCCTTCAATCTCCAAATGAGAACGGCAACCTACATCCATTTCAATCTGCTTACTGTATTCCTCTCTCTCTCTCTCTCTCTCTGCGATTTTTACCCCCACACACTTCCCTCCAATGGTAAATTCGTGATTATTTTATGTTTAAGAATGTGTTCTACCAATCGATCTCTTCTTCTAGTCACGGTATGCCAGAATTCCTTTTCTCCCCAACGCCCTTCAGTACCTACTCATTAGTTGTGCGATCTACACGCTTAATCTTCAGCATTCTTCTGTAGCACCACATTTCATAAGCCTCTATCCTCTTCCTGTCTGAACTATTTATCCTCCATATTTCACTCCTGTACAAGGCAGCATCCCCACACAAATGCCTTCCGCAAAGACGACCTGTACTTAATATGCGATGTTAACAAATTTCTATTTTTCAAAACCGCTTTTCTGTCCATTGCCATTCTGCATTTTATGTTCTCTGTACTGCGACCATCTTATTTTACTTTCCAAGCAAGTAAACTCATCTACCACTTCTACTATTTCGTTACCTAATCAACTTCCTTCAGCGTGGCCTGACTTTCTTAGCCTGCATTCAATTACCCGTGTTTTGCTCTTAGTAATGTTCATTTTATATGCTTCTTTCAACACGCTATTCCGTTCAGTTGCTCTTACAGGTCTTTTGTTGTCTTTGACAGAATTACAATGTAATCAGCAGAATGCTACGTTCTTATTCCTTCTCCAAATTTTTCCGTGCTCTCCTTCACAGCTTGGCCAATGAACTAATTTAAAGGCATTGGAGAAATACTACAACCCTCTCTTACTCCCTTCCCAACCAGTGCTTTCCTTTCATGCCTTTCGACTATAACGATTGCTGTCTAGTTTTTTTAAAAGTTGTAAATAACCTTCCGTGCCCTATATTTTACCCCTATTGTTCTCGGAATTTTAAATAGTGTATTTCAATCAACATTATTGATTCATATACTGGTATCGTTTTATGAGATAATCCTAATGCAATTTGGTCTCGAGAGGACGGAAATGGGCATCTATATCTGAGGTATAAACCAGGCAGTTGAAGGAGTGTGTTCGTTGCAGTCGACAGAAGTATTTTCTTCTGAAGTAGCAGTCGAGTGTGCCAGTGAAATTATCTGGCACATATAACAGGTCTGGGAGAAATCGAGTGCGGAGATACGTGGACAATACAGTATTAATTGGAGTGACTTTAATACACCGAGCATAGACAAGGGTGTGTATGGTTTCATTTACGGTGGTACAAACAAGAAATCTTGTGAATTACTATTGAACAGTATTCCGGTAACTGTCTTGAGTAGCTAAATCAACAGATATCTTAGACCTTACAGCTGCAAACAGCGTGACCTTGCCAATGATGCCGCTATGGAGACGATGGATAGTGATCATGTTGTCATGACGACTAGGGTTAGAAAAGTTAAGAAATAAGAAGTGTAGTAGAATTTTCATCTAAGAAAAAGCTGAAAAGTATTTGTTAGCGTCCCAATTGGATAATTAATTAATATCATTTAGTTACGGTAAAATGGGTGTAGAGGAATTATGGGGGAAATTTAAATGAATTGTAAATAAAGCGCTGGAGGAATACGTGCCTAGCGATATGAAATGAACGAGCATGTCAGAATTGTCGTGGAGAAACTGGATGCTTTTTTTTCGGTTTATTGGGAAAATTTTTGTGAGATTTGTTTCATCTGTAAAGGAGTCCTTGCATAGACCGCTTGTGCAACCCAGCCTTAAGTATTGCTCAAGTGTTTGGCATCCCCTTCATATCGGTTTAAAGGAAGACGTAGAAGCATTGCAGAGGCGGGCTGCTAAGTTTGTTACTGGTAGTTTCGATCAATGCGCGCTTGTTGCAGAGGTGCTTCGAAGACTCAAATGGAAATCGCTAAAAGGAACATACTTCAAGAAATTTAGAGGACTAGTCTTTCAATCGGAATGCAGAACAATTCTCCTGCTGCCAACTTTCATTATATATAAAGACAACAAAGTTAAAAGAAATTAGGACTCGTGCAGAGGCATACAGGCATTTGTTTTTACCTCATTCTGTGTGGGAGTGGAACAGAAAAGGGATTGAGAAGTAGTGGTACGTCTTGGTGGATTGCGGAGTTAGGTAGGTTGTGGAGCGTAGTGTTTTATGTAGCTCAGTAATATACTTCTTCCTTCTCAAGGCCTGATTAAAATTTACAACAGAAAATTCGTGGAACTCTACACAATTTACTGATTCCTGTTCATGTGATACGTCAGTTGGTATGACTGTTGTACAAAACTGAATGTAATGTGTTTTCTGACTCCGTAGTCAGATAAGCACGTAGCGCTTCTTCGAAAAGTGCCAAGAGTTTCTACTGTTGCTTTCTCAAAGGGGATTGGTTATAACACCATTATCAATTGAAATGTTAAAATCCTACTTGATGAATGTCCATTGAACGGTCAATCACATACATAAGAGATACAGCAGTGATCCAAAAATGAAGAAATAGGGTATGCCTCGAGTCGTTAAAATTTTCACTACTTCCAAACGTGCTTAAATTATTCAACACAGCCGCTTGCATTCTCTTAAAGTAAGATTCACACCAGTGTAAGAGACTGCAAGTAATGATATGATCCTCACGAAGGCACTGGTAAACAACCAAATTTGAATGTCCAGCACCCTGACACAGGTTTTGATCTCTAACCAACACACATTATGGAACTATGGAAATATATCTAGAAGATGTAATCGCTTTTAAGGTCGAGATTGTAGTAGTAGTAGTAGTAGTAGTAGTAGTAGTAGTTGTTGTTGTTGTTGTTGTTGTTGTTGTTTTTACATCATTTATCCTGTCACTAGATGGGTGTTCAAATAGGCGAGCAATGTCGGAAAAGACAAATGGAGGATTTAAGTTACTTATTCCTCATAGTCAGTCAAAAAAACGTACGTCGGCCTTAGCGGCTTTGTGGAATTGTCGCATTGAAAGTAATCAGCACACGCGCTAAGAGATTTATTCCACTTGGAGACAAAACGATCGATTCTTGGTAGGCCAGTAAAAATATCTACAAAAAGCAGATTAACTTTAAAAAATTTGTGAAAATCTGCAAACTGTTTAAATCACTTAAGTAGGCCTCTGAAAGGAGGCCGCGGCCGAGCGCATTGAGGCTCTGTGCTACGATGCGCGAGGCCGTTCGCCATCGGGAGTTCGAATCCCCCCTCGGGCATGGATGTTTGTTTAGGGACTGTTGACCCCGTAGTTAAGTCCCATAAGCTCTACAAACATTTGACCATTTGATTTTTTTATGTGAGAAAAACCACCCAAAATTTGGACTTTTTCTAGTTTTTCTTTTTTTTTTCTTTTTTAAATTCCTCAAACTAACAGATCACAAAAATTTAAGGAATGAAATTCGTCATCGATTGAGCGCCGAAACTGTGCAATTTGTTAGATTTTTTTAAAGGAAAAATCCAACGTCAGAAAACGGCAATATTTCAAATATTTCGAGAAACCCTCGCTTCGTTGGTATAAAACGTACAGCAGCTGAGAATTTCCCAGTTTGGCGCAAAATTTATGAGAGAATAGGTAGAGCTCATCAAATTAAAGTAAGTGGGTAAAAATCTTGCTGGTCAGTAAATATCGCCATTATTTAGTTAATATGAAACATGTGGTAACAATCAACATCCTTTTTGTTTCTATCAGTCGAATGATTCCTTACCATTTTCAGTCTTGTTCCCTTAATTACCGATGAAAGATTTATTGCATTGAGTGACATGGAAGGCAACAGAAGAATTTTCTCCCATACTTAGAGATAGATAGATACCTCAAGTGTTCGTATGGCAGGAAGGTAAAGATTGTATTTAATGGAAGGCTGATGTTACAAGCGACTTGAGTACGAAATCAGCTGAGCGGCTGCGCAGAGCCACTAAAAAACTTCAACTGTTATGCTTAAAAAATTCAAATGTTCAAATGTTTGTAAAGCTTATGGGACTTAACTACGGCGTCATCAGTCCCTAAACTTACAAATTACTTATGAACTAGGTAATACTAAGGAAGGCACAAATATCCATGCCCGAGGAGGGATTAGAACCCCCGACCGTAGTGGCCGTGCAGAACGTGACTGGCGCGCCACATACCGCTCGGCCACTGCGGCCGGCTATTATGTTTAATGAAACGACTTCAGTCCCCATGTCGAACGAACGGAATATACAGCGGCTCATATCTGTACTAACTCCACAACTTCAGAGTGAGAGCTTCAATATAAAGCAAGATGCTGAGGACGCCGATTCTCTGATTGTAGCTACAGCTGTTGACATTGTAAAGCACACTGGCCGTGCTGTTGTCGTTGGCGAGGACATCGACCTTCCTGTGAATCTGGCACCGTTAGTCCCATTGTCCCCCAAACTGTTTTCTGCTGAAGCCAGACAAAGGCAGAAAAAAAAGACATAATATACGGCCCCATAGATTTCAAGCTTTCTCAAGTGCTGAAAGACGACAATTTGTTTCTCTGTGTCTTCATTGTTTGCGATTGGACTTCATAGATTTTGGGCAAATGAAAATTGAAACTTCTCAAGAGACTGGAGCTGAAAAACATGCTCCAGAAAGCAGCAGAGCTACTCAGCTATTCCAGTCAGTGCTACTGTCGACGAGGTTGATGCTGGACAGAAGTTTATTGCGGTTGAAAAACAGCCTTCTGCTTTGCTCTTTGCCTCCTAGAGAGGCAGCTGTTCGACAGCATTCCTTGAGGACTTAATTTCAGGTGCAAGCTTCGTAAAAACAACCCGCTGACTTCACTACAATAGGGGTACAAGGCTTCAGAAGTTGGTCTCTTGCCAGTTACTACTACAAAGGAATTGATGAAAACCATTTACTGTATATGCGGCACAGGATGCCATAGAGGTTTTCCCTGCAGGAAAAACAGCGTTAACTGTACCCCCGTCTGTAAAGTGTGCACGTTTCAATCCTGCACCAATCTTCCAATTGACATCCCTGTAATTGACATTGATGACAAGTAACACACACTATTTCGAAAGAAGAGGAGATGGGATTTCGATAAATTGAGGGAACCTGACGTTCTTAAGAATTTTAGAGGGAGCTTTAGACAACAATTGACAGACACGGGGGGAAATAAAACATTAGAAGAGGAATGGGTAGCATTGAGAGATGAAATATTGAAGGCAGCAGAAGACAAAATACGTAGACAAGCAAGACCCACAAAATAATCCTTGGATATCACAGGATATATTAAATTTAATGGATGAAAGGAGAAAACATAAAAATTCAGTAAATGAGCCAGGCAAAATGGGGTACAGACGACTAAGAAATGAGATTGACAGGAAGTGCAAAATAGCTAAGCAGGAGTGGCTAGAAGTCAAATGCAAGTCAGTAGAAGATGTATAAATAGGGGGAAATAGATACTGCCTACAGGAAAATAAGAGATGTTTGGAGACAAGAAAAGTAGCTGTATGAATATAAAGAACTAAGATGGAAAACCAGTTCTCAGCAAAGAAGGATAAACTGAAATGTGGAAAGAGTATATAGAGGGGCTTTACAAAGGAAATGAACTTACAGACAATATTACAATGAGGGATGAGGAAATAGATGAAGATGAAATAGGAGATACTACACAGAGTGATGAATTTGACAGAGCACTGAAAGACCTAAGTTCGAAACAAAGCTCCTGGAGTAGATGAGATTCCCTCAGAACTACTTAATTCTCTGGGAGAACCAGTCATGATAAACCTATTCCACCTGGTACATAAAATGTATGAGACAGGGGAAATACTCTTAGACTTTAAGAAAATGTAATAAACCCCATTCCAAAGAAATCAGGTGCACACAAGTGTGAAAATTACAGAACCATCAGTTTAATAAGTCATGGTTGCAAAATTTTAACACGAATTATTTACAGAAGGATGGAAAAGCTGGTAGAACTTAACCTCGGGGAAAATCAGTTTGGCTTCAGGAGAAATGTAGGAAAACTGGAGGCAATATTCACTTTACGGCTTATCTTAGAAGACATAGTAAGGAAAGGAAAACCTACATTTTTAGTTTTTGTAGATTTTTCCAAATCTTTCGACAATGTTGATTTGAATACTCTTTCAAATTCTGAAAAATATAGGGAACGGAAGGTTATTTACAACTTGTACAAAAACCAGACAGCAGTTATCAGATTTGAAGGGCATGAAAGGGATGCAGAGGTTGGGAAGAGAGTAAGACAGGGTTTTAGCCTTTCTCCAGTGCTATTCAATTTGTAAATTGAACAAGCTTTGAAGGAAAGCAAGGCGAATTTGGAGAAGGAATAAAAGTTCAGGAGGAAGAAATAAAATTATTGCGTTTTGCCGATGACATTTAATTCTCAGAGACAGCAAAAGATCTGGAAGAGCAGTTGAACGGTATGAACAGCGTGTTGAAAGGTGCGTATAAAATGAACATGAACAAGAGCAAAACGAGGGTAATGCAGTGCAGTCTAAGAAAATAGGGCGATGCTGAAGGAATTAGATTAGGTAACGAAACAAGAAAGGTGGTAGATGAGTTTTGTTACTTGGGCAGTAAAATAACATGCGATGGTCGCAGTACAGAGGATATAAAATGCATGATGGCAATGGGAAGAAAGGCTTTTTTTGAAAAAGAGAAATTTGTTAACATCGAATATTAATTCAAGCATAAGGAAGTCCTTTCTGAAGGCATTGGTGAGGAGTGTGGCTTTGTATGGGAGCGAAACATGGACGATAAACAGTGTGGACAGGAAGAGGATAGAGGCTTTTGAAATGTGGTGTTACAGAAAAATACTGAAAATTCTTCATAACTAATGAAGATACAGAACAAAATTGGGGAGAAAAGGAATTTCTGGTATACCTTGACTAAAGAAATGGGATCGATTAGTAGGACACATTCTTAGATATCAAGGAATCTTAAATTTAGCAATGGAGGGAAGTGTGTTGGGGGAAAAAATCGCAGACGGAGACCAAGAGATGAATACAGTAAGCAGATTCAAATGGATGTAGCTTGCAGGTCTTGTAAGTAGATGAAGAGGATTGGTCAGGATAGAGTAGGGTGGAGAGCTGCATCAGACCAGTCTCCGGACTGAAGACAAGAATAACAATTTTCCTGGCTAGATTACGATATTTTTGGAAGGTGGGCTTACGGTATTATTCCCGCTCCCCCTTCCTCTCCCACCGCTGACGGCTGTGGCCCGTCATGACAGTTTCTTGACAAATGTTCAAATGTTTGTAAAGCTTTTGGACTTGACTGCTATGATTCAGTCCCTAGGCTTACAAACTACTTAAAGTAACTTAAAAACGAACACACCCATGCCCGGCGGAGGACTCGAACCTCCCACGGCGAGCAACCGCGGCAGTTTGTTGACTACAATTCTGATGTGCACATTCAAAGTTACACGCGATGGGTAAGGAAGACATCTCCGTCGGCAATAGGATCGCAGCTTCATGGCACTGTTAAGTTTTACTTTGTTACCTTTGACAGTCATGTTAATAATCGTGTGTTCTCGAGTATGCAGTGTTTGGGAGGGTTGGGTTGTTTGATTGGGATAGACGGACTAAACTACTGAGGTTATCAATCCCCCGGTGGGGAGGAGAGGAGTGATGATAGGAAAGAAGGGGAGGGGAAAAGGAAATGCAGGCTGGGAATTGGAGGGAGGGAGGGAGGGAGGGAGGGAGGGAGGGAGACTGTATTAGATCTGGGCCCTGTGCTCGCCATGCACGTGCTCACGAAAGAACCGTGAGCCCCCTGGGTGGTGGTGGGGTGGGGGGGGGGCAGTGTTTGAGAGAGGAATGCTGACTTACACTTAACAGATGCCTTCTGAAAACTTCAGCTCACGGAAAGTAATGAAGTTCAGGCCTTTTAAATGATATATCGGTCTTCGCTACTGTATTAAATCAAAGACTCTCAATTGTTTGTGGCATGGCTCCAATGCTACAGCCTACATGAACTAATATTTAATGCTGTCATGACAGAGCTGCTGTCAGCAAAGAACTTGTCACCCTGGTTACTCCTGTAGAACGTAGTTGTGTGACGAACGTTTGATGGGCGTGAGATTATATTGGTGATGTAAACAACGAAATTCAGTGTTACTGATGTTTCTAGGAGCAACTGTGTTAATAGTCGTAATCATGTACCTAATAGTATTCCCGTACGCAAGACCGTCTACAAAGATTACGCTCGTATTGTGGGGTAACGTGTGTCTAACAATAGCGTGACTTTGCGGTCCTTTGCAGAAATTCTACAATTCACGCATACGCGCAAAATGAGTGTATATGAGCTGATAATTAGTTGTAATTACCGTCTTCATCACAACGGTTGCTACATCTTGACAAGGAAATCTCTGCACCGGACGCTGACGCATATTTTCCTTAAAGTACAGTTGAATGCACTGAGGAGGGTATTTGGTGATTTAGGAGATACATTGCGAGGGAGTACTCAACCTCTGGCGGGAACGGCCGTCCAGTCCGTAGCATGACGCCTTAAACCACGAGGCCATTCCGCATGGCTGCTTCTATCGTAGTCAAAGGTGTAATATTTACTATTTGGGAAAACAGATGTTCGTTCAGATAGTGTGCGGAACATGGGTAGAATCTGGTGATGTGTCCAAGTTATCTAGCGAGTTCGAGACTTCAGATAATACAGAAACTGTTCAGTACTGACAAATGCTTAGTTTTATTGGGAATGTAAATTACCTCGTTTGGGGCCGTGACTTGAATGCACAATGGAGGACAAAAATATCACCCGGCCCGAATAATGAAATCCAAGTACAGAGCGTTGCGCATGCCCTAGTTCGGAAGTGCGAGTGTTGCCTACTCTAGCGATTTTCGGAGCTTCGGCATGGTGTATACATCGGCAAATACAAACATACAGTATATGTCGAGATTCATAAGAGGTTAACTCACGTATCTTTTATTTTGGAAAACGTTATTCGAGCACGTAGAAGCTCGTTGAGGTATAAGAACTCCACGTGGGTAGATTTACAACAGCTTCGTAAATGTTTCGTCGGCTGAGTGGATAGGCTGACGGTTTACGAATACAAGGGGCGCGAGTTCGAATACCATTGGAGTCAACTTTTTAAGACCTATGCAGGTAATATTTTTAACATTAATTCAATACGAATTGTGCAGTTACAGGATTTTCCAGATTCCACGTTCTCCAACATATTCCATGTCATAATAGCCTAATCTTTAAACAACGAGACAAATTATAGCCACAGTAAAAATGTTGAAAATGAATACATGTATGTGTAATACCTTAGACTACTACATGGTGAATCTATAGTGTTAAGATAAATGTATCAGCTGATAGGCATAACTTTCCCAAGTCGTCACGCGCGGTTTACACGAGAGAGTGGCCGGCCGCGGTGGCCGAGGCGACTGAGGCGCTCCAGTCACGGTCTGCACGGCCACTACGGTCGGGGGTTCGAATCCCCCCTCGGGCATGGATATGTGTGCCGTCCTAGTTCGTAAGTAGTTCATAAGTAGTTTGTAAGCTTAGGGACTGATGACCCCGTAGTTAAGTCCCATAAGCTTAACAAACATTTGAACGAGAGAGTGGATGTGCCTTACATTATCTGTTGTTTCCAGTTTAATATTCATTCTTCAACTCCGGTAGGTCGATTGAACGAGAAAGAACAGGTAGCTCATTGATAGTGTGTCGGCCTTCCTGTTTTAAGTGGTGTGCATCGGATCGGATGCCACCAGAGCCTTTACCTCTTTTCATCTTCGCAGTGCCAATGTTTCTTGCTTTAGTTACTTTTTGCTATTAAATTACATTGGTTTTACTTTTTCAGTATTCTCTTTAACAAATATATTTTGTCAATCTGATATCTAAAAATAAACTTCCTTGGAAGGTAATATTTATTTGACCATCCATAACAAAAATAAACGTCCTTGGAGGGTGTTATTCATCTGACCTCCCATAAAAATATAAGTAATCTTTCGTGGATATTAATATTGGTATGAATATTGGTATGACCTCCCATTAAAAAAATATATAATGTAGGCTACGTATATCTTCAGTGTTTTGTCCACATACCATTGACATCAAGAACAGTCCGGATCCTTGGAGGCATAGAATCTAAAAGTTTGCGGGAAAAGGCCTCATCCATGAAAATCTCTGCCATGAAGAATAAATCAAATCCGCAGTTCTTTGAGGAGAGTCTGGCCAATTATCCCACACATCTCCTTGCGCTTAGCCCATACGTTCTCTATGGGATTGAGATTAGGTGACTTTGGAGAACATGGTGGGCTTTGAACAATAATCTCTCTCCTTTGAAACCACCTCTGAATCGTAACGCTGGTGTGCTATGGATGATTATCATGTTGGCGTATGTCCTTCGGGCGACCAAAGTGGACCTCCAGCGATTACATTTTTAAGGAAACGGTCATAACTTGCTGAATTGAACTTGTATTGGATTCATTCTACGTTTTCTGCACCCATATAAGACATCCAGACCCAACATTTCACACTTACAGACCCGCTTTTAGTGCGTGTAGCCACGAAGCGGGCATCATGTCGGTGCCTATCTATGCGGTACACAAGAACGCAAGAGTGGGACCTCTGCTTGTGCACTCATCGGTGAAGATGACTTTCCTCCAATTGACATTTTCCCAGGAACTCGCAATTGCCAGACTGTCCACGGCTTGATCGTCAGATGATAGTTCTTTAGTTACAGTACGACGGGATCTTTTCCATAGTCGTTTAATCGTTTTCGATGGGCCAGGAAAATGTGCTCTCCCTAGTTCCCGGATGTTTGAGAAAGGAGCCGTCTGGGCCGCTCTGACCAATTCAACATCTTCTCTTAGAGACTTGGGGTCTTCCAAATATCGGACGTCTGCTTACCTCAATTGTTATCTCTGAATCGTCTGATCCGTCTCCTTGCTGTGGAAGCTTCAACATCATTCTGCCTTAGTGGCACTAACACCGCTTTCAAAGAGAGCAATTACGCGCTCGCGAATGTTCACATCGGCCGTTTTGAAGTAGTCCTATGACGTATGCTAATCAACTGATACGTTCCTCTTAGCTGAAAACTACACACACACACACACCACGTGGCGGTCGAAATAATTACAAACAAAATACAACCATTTTCATTATTCCAGAATGAAACTTTCACTCTGCAGCAGAGTGTGCGCTGATATGAAACTTCCTGGCAGATTAAAATTGTTTCATTCTGGAAACATCCCTTAGGCTGTGGCTAAGCCATGTCTCCACCATATCCTTTCTTCCAGGAGTGCTAGTCTTGCATGGTTCGCAGGAGAGCTTCTGTGAAGTTTGGAAAGTAGGAGGCGAGGTACTGGCGGAAGTAAAGTTGTGAGGCGGCATCGTGAGTCGTGTCGGGTCAGCACAGTCGGTAGTGCGCTTGCCCGCGAAAGGCAAAGGTCCCAGGTTCGAGTCCCGGTTCCGGCACACAATATTAATCTGCCAGGAAGTTTCATTTTCATTATTATTACTATGAATACGTGTGTCTGATTAAAGATTATATTATAAAGATAAATCTTCTGAAAACCTATAGAAACCTACAACTGCATAATTTTTAGTGAATTAATATTAAAATATTACCTGCAAGATGTCTAAAAAAATATATAAAAAATTGACTAGTGGGTTTCGAACGTGCGTCGTTGGGTTCATAAACGATCATTATATCCACTCAACCAATGAAACTTACGGGAAAAGCGGTTCGTTGTATTAAATGTACCCGTGTGGAATTCTTACACTTCAACCGTTTCTACGTGTTCAAATCATGTTTGTCGAAATAAATGATACGGGAGTTAAAGTACAATAAATCTCGACATACACCGTATCTTAACTATTGTATGGCTTCTATTTGACGATGTAAACAGCAAGCTCAAGCTGCACAGGCCGCTGGAGGTAGCAACACTCGCGCTTATGAGCTTGGGCATGCGCATTTCACTGTTCTTAGACTTAAAATTATTCGGGGCGGGTAATCTTTTTGTCCCTCCATTGTACAACTCATCTTCCAAATTCAGTTGTTTCCTTTCTGTATTAGCAAGTCTGAGACCTTGCCCTAAAATGGCTGACCATTTAATCGTCACAATTTTCCTTCTACTAACAACCTTCAGTGTTACATTCGCATTCCCTACCGCATCATTCGTAATTCAAACGGTGTGACATGTTCAGATGCTAACGTCTAATGATGTGAGCAGTTTTTGTTGGATTAGTTTTCTTTGTGGCCATTATCTTCATTTATTTAAATGTAGCTCATTAGCTCTGTAGCAAACCAAGTGGTACTCGGTTATGATTTCTGTACGATTACCCAATATTGTTACTATCTCATGTACGTATTGTCTCTTCACTTTTTCTTCAGTATTGCTGGGGTTCAAGGCTGAATATAAATACCATAAGAGGGGTTAATGTGACAAGGATTCTAAGACGAGGAATCATTACTGCAATGCGATTGCCAAGAGCGAGCGGCACTTGAAAGGTTTACCGCGCTGCGGAGTAGCGCTCTGCATATGCCGCAAAATGAACTAAAGCTAACGGCATCCATTCAGAGCTAAGACAGTATCATCAGTGTTTGCAAACGTTCGGTGTAGTAACGCAGTGCTTAAAAATAGCATCAGAACCACGTGGTATTATTTCCCCCAGCTGTTTTCAGTTTTTTCGTAAACTATAAACCATGCTGTTTGCTTAATGCATGCCGTAATCTCTAAAGAGAATGAAATAAGTTATCGAACTTCCCAAACATTTCGTAAATCATGTTTCCGAGCGTCTCAATTTAATTTGCAGTATTCAATGTCGATACCAACTATAAAAGAAAGACTAAGAGGTAGCATTGTACACTGAAATCGACGAGGCTAGCTGAGCAGCGGGAAAGAATGGTTTAGTGGTGCATACAACGTAGGAAAAAGAAATAGAAGTTGCCTTCGTTGCACATAAGCACTCCTGTCAAAAGAACTTTAGAAAATAAACGGGCTGAAAAGAAAGGCAAAGAGAAGAAGAAATAAGAAATAAAAACCAGAATAACAATGACAAAAAGGGGACACGAGGAGGAAAAAACTTGATAAAGAACTCTCTTTGGTAGCGTCTTCAGATTACTCTGTATTAGTCTACTACACTGGAGACAACGATAATGATTTTGTTGGAAAATAACTTTGTAAAATCTAAAATAACTACGACAAGTCAGAGACGATATGATTGTTCTCGCTGTCATGAATGATGAACCCATGCTGCTTTTACCGGGTTCACTGAATCCTTTCTTTAAAATCGAATTATTTTCTGTGAATAACCGCAAGCGAGGGTAAGATGACGAATTTCAAAAGTGAAATTGATCGCCGTAGATGTTACATATAGGAAAACTACTGTATCAGTAGGTGAAACGAAAACTGTAATGGTTACACTACAGTCTGCAATGTTCAGGCAGTCATCGGATCAAAAAAGGAAAAAATATGTATACCCCTCGGGTGGGCTGAGCATTAGTTCGCTCGGTACGGGCTTGGCGAACCCGGGGTCTCTGAACCGGGACTGCGTCGTGCCAACATTCCTCCATACCGTAAAGACTAGTGTACGCGCGACAGTGGAACGTTGTATGTTACAGACCCCCAGGATGTTGAATTAATTGCCCGTGCCTCGAGAACGGCACAAACATCTATAATAATAAATAATAAAAACCTCAATCGTAAGATGTACTGCTTGCCGAGGAGATGCATGGCTGTTGAGGTCGGAACAGTCGCTAGTGAACAACTTTCCGGGAATCTGCAGCACCTCAGATGTATCAGGCCTACCCAGGCAAGCAGGGCTCTGCCTGGGTGGACTTACATAGCTGCTCGTGGGGCCAAGATGAAATGAGCCGAGAACAATGTTGTCGGGCGTACACCTACTGACTCTAAGCGGGGAAAATTTCAGTGCAATGCAATATGACCCCAAGTCGGTTCCTTCCCTTGCCACACCATGGGAAGAACGACGGACAGTAGAGCACACAGATTCTTGATCACCCCAATATCTCATTTGTATGAGGACTGATGGGGAATCCTGTGCTTTCGCTAAGCCCTTGTTTCTCGTGGACAATTTAGAAGTATGGAGAAGTGACAGCACTAGCAAAGATGCAGATTGGCTTAGCCCTTATCAAAACGGCGTGCTCTGCCCAGTCACGAGCTTTACTAGCCTGTGACAAGCTGGGTAATGCGCCTGTCTCGACAACTCCATATAAATTACTTAATAAGGTGACCTTGCAGTCTAATGAGCAGTTACGCGCAAACCTCGAGCGACGGGGTGTCCACTTTTTTCGGCGTGTACATAATGGAGCTAAAGTCAATAGAGTTGTCACTGGTATCTTCAAGTTGGCCTTCGAAGGTGATACATTACCAAAAAAGTCAAGGTGATGGTCTAACGTTGCAACGTAAAGCTGTATGTCCCCCACTGTGATGTTTCCATTGCTGGAAGTTAGGACTCATCGTCGTACTGCACTTCCAGCCACACATGCAGGGATTATGAGCTTCCATCCCGTCCGGATGCCCCTTGCACCTCACCTTGCACCTCACCTTGCACCTCACCTTGCACCTCACCTTGCACCTCACCTTGCACCTCACCTTGCACCTCACCTTGCACCTCACCTTGCACCTCACCTTGCACCTCACCTTGCACCTCACCTTGCACCTCACCTTGCACCTCACCTTGCACCTCACCTTGCACCTCACCTTGCACCTCACCTTGCACCTCACCTTGCACCTCACCTTGCACCTCACCTTGCACCTCACCTTGCACCTCCCCTTGCACCTCCCCTTGCACCTCACCTTGCACCTCACTACATAAAGAGAGGATGACAATGGAATTAAATACCCTCGACAGTCTTACTCAAGCTGATGCTAAAGCCCCTTTTACACGTTGAACATATTTGAGTTGACTACTCGAGAGGAATGTTTACTGCAGCGTCTCTGGCGTGCTATTTCCCTACTGCGTCTTGCCCGTCTCAAGTAGTCGTTTTAGTTTGGATGTGAACACCAAACCTGCAGAGCTGTCTATGTAGTTTCGCAATTGAGTGAAGTGAGATTGAGGGCACTTTAGTGCTTTTTACATAGGCGTAGGGAAACGATAATTGAGTTAATTAATGACGAAAGGGTAATTAATAGTTGATGTTCTCCTCAAATGTCAAGTAGTAAATTTTTTACAGACTATTTATTTTAGTTTAATCTTGTGTTATTCGAAAATCATTTTCTCATCTCATAATTCTGACTCTCCTGTTTATATAATTTTCGGTAAAACACGTGTGTATATAATATATGTGCGCCTCGGTTGCACAGTGGTAGAGTGCCAGACTACAAATCCAAAGGTCGCGGGTTCGATCCCCGCCAGGTCCTAGGATTTTTATGTCACTTTCCACTTCTTTCACCTCTGGCAGTATCGCTCATGTGAAAAATACCGAGTAGCACCGTGGTTCGGAACCCACGTTAAACTGTAGGCCCCCCTATAATTGGCTGGGTAAGTCAGTTCGAAGGTCGGAGGAAGGCAACGGCATACCACCTCCAAACATGACCATGCCTAGTAAAGCACTGTGGTGTTCAAACCAATCTTCGGATTGTTGACTGCTAGTGTGTGTGTGTGTGTGTGTGTGTGTGTGTGTGTGTGTGTGTGTGTTTTATAACGAAAATATTTTTCTGCTTGCAAATATTTCGTCTCATTTGTAGGAGAAACCTAGTAGAAAAAACAATATTAGGCTCTGATAAAACTTTTTCGGTGAGATGAAAACACAACCCAATCAACAGAATAAAACAAGATGCGGAAGCTTTTCTGTAATATGCGCTGGATCAGAATAGGTTAACTTCAGATGTTAGAGACGACACCATTTCTGGTACTTGTTTCGGCGCATGAGCATTCTGCAACACACTCGAAAATTTAGAACTCTGCACTCGGCACAGTCTACAGATAATTGACGTCATAGACGCACTCGCGATGTGCTTTGCTGCTGATTAAATGCAGGTGCGAAAAGTTAACGCACTTAGAGTAGTCAGTTTTCACCAGAAAGTCGAGTGTGTAAAACGGGCTTAGGTACAAGCGACCAAATCCTGTGCTTCTCAGGGCCACAAGCCATCTCCTACTCCCTTGATGGTTGTGGGCTCCGCATCTCTTATTGCTCCCACACCACCACCTTTGGGAACAACCACCTCCTCGCATCGGAGACCTTGTTCCCCACCACTTACACAGAGAAGCGCCAGCGTGGATCCCTTCTTTCCACGATTTCCACCTTTATCGACATCAACTAGTGGCTGGAAGTGCCACTTACTGAGAGTCGAGCTTCTGGGTCCTCCTCATTACATGAAACGGAATCAGAGAAGCCCACCCACTTTGTGGAACCAAAGGATTGGCGAGACTATTCTGGAAAGGAAAAGGAATCTATCTCCGCATCTGAGGCTGACGTGGAGCATCGAGCGTCCAATCAGGACTTAAAACTCTGCGCTGATATATTCGATGGAGATTGACCCGGCTACCCCCCAACCAATGTTAGCAAGTACTGATGAAATATAATTACCTCCTGGGTCCTTGCATGTCTTTCCAGCCCACTAAAAGCGTCACACTTCAATGGAATTGTGGCTGTTTCTTCCACCACCTAGCCCAGTTACAACTACTACTGTGCCATTTCCCTGCCATTTGTCGAACCTTTACAGGAAACCTGGTTTCTTGTCCAGCAGACCCCAGCCCTTAGTGGCTACTGGGGTTATTACAAAAACCGTACAGACTATGACAGTGTGTCTGGTGGAGTCTGCCTCTGTTCTCTCCATTGTCCCCAGTCCACCAGTGTCACTTCACACAACTCTCGTGGCACGGGCTGTCCGAATCTGGGGAGGACTGAGCATTACTAATTGCTCTATATATCGTGGTTCTTGCTGCCTTAGTCGTCCAACTTTCCTCGCCGTTCCTCCTCCTGGGGATTTCAATGCTCGCAATCGGCCGCGGTGGCCGAGGGGACTGAGGCGCTTCAGTCACGGTCTGCACGGCCACTACGGTCGGGGGTTCGAATCCCCCCTCGGGCATGGATATTTGTGCCGTCCTTAGTCGTAGGTAGTTCATAAGTAGTTTGTAAGTTTAAGGACTGATGACCCAGCAGTTAAGTCCCTTAAGCTTAACAGACAGACATCAATGCTCACAACCCCTTGTGGCATGGCACACAGACCTGGGTTGTGGTAGGGACATCGAGGCTCTGTTAGCACAGTTGGACTTCTGCCTTTTCGACACAAGTGTTGCCACACACTCCAGTGTGGCACATGAAACTTACTCGGCTATGAACCTTTCTCTCTGCAGTCCAAGCCTTCTCCTGCATCGCAGCTGGGGGTCTATGACGACCTTTGAAGGTATCGACCACTTTCCCATATGTCGTAGAGTTTCAACCTCCGCACCACCAGCCTAGCTGGTTTCTCTGCTGAACTAATTGGCCGGCTTACACCTCGGCATCTATGGCTCCAGCTTGCTGGAGTCACTGCTGCTAAGGCAATTGTCCATTGTACTGCTGGTTCGCTACAGCATATGTCGGTTCCTCGGTAGACGCTGGAGATTGGTGAGGCCATCCGGGAGCTTTGACAGCACCACCCTTCCATGGAACATTTAATTGCTTTCATACGGCTCTGGGCTCGAGCCCGGGTTGATCTGGCAGAGTAAGCAGGACTGTTGCGAGAATTATGTTGCCACAGTTGGCAGTCGCGCCTCCCCTTCTCAGGTAATGTCGCAAGTCCGGTGCCTTTTCGGCTTCCGCCCACCTGCGGGAATTCCCCGTCTCTCCATCCGGGTACCCTTCGCACCGATCCCACCTCTATCACCAACAATCTGACAGAGCACTATACTCGTAGTTCTGCGACTGCTGCTTACAGCCCAGAGTTTCCTAACTTCAAAGAACGGGTTGTGTGCAAGCAGTTGTCGTTCATCACTTGTGGTAGGGAGAAATAAAATGCTTTGTTTAGTGATTGGGAGTTCCAGAGTGTGGTTGATTCATACCCTAATACTTCTCCAGGCCTAGGTCGTGTACATGGCCAATTCCTTCGTCACCCCTTGGCTGACTTTCACCAACAACCTGCCTTGTTCATCCCGTCCCAATGGTGGGATAGTATCATCCCAGTGTACAAACTCGGCTCAGATCCACTGGCAGTTGATACTTGTCGTCCTATCAATCTTAACAATGTTTTGTGCAAAGTTTCTGAACGTATGATGAGTTGACAGCTTCTATGGGTCCTCGAAGCTCGGTGTCGTCTGACCCCATAACATGAGGGGGAGGGCTTCCGTCAGGGCCGCTCCACTTCTATTTAGTATGCCTGTAGTGGCCATTTGTACTGCCTTCACTCGGCGTGAGCACCTGATCAGTCTTCCTACACCTCCATAAGGCTTTTGGCATTGGCTGCCGCCATCATCACTGCTCGAATGGAGTTTTCACTGTTCACTCCCGCTTTTCATTAAAAACTGCTTGTCACTCATCACAATTCCAGGAGAATTAGAGTCCTGCAGGGCTTTGTTGTTAGTGTTCCCCTCTTTTTGGTTGCCATCAATGGTCTTGCTGCAACAGTTGGGTCATTGGTCATATCCTTCTTGTATGCTGATGACTTCTGTCTGTAGTTCAGCTCCGTTAGCATATGCATTACTGAACAGCGACTGCAGGAAGCCATCACAAAGGCACAGACTTGGATCTTCACTCATAGCTTGGAGTTCTTTGCTGCAGAAACGACGGTTATGCATTTCTGTCGCCATACGGCATTTCATACAGATCCAGAACTCTATTTAGCCCATGAACTCCTTCGCATTGATGAAATGCATCGTTTCTTGGGTTTGCTCCTTGATGCCAGGCCACCTGGTTACCCCACCTCTGTCAGCTTAAACAAAAATCTGGTGGTATCTGCACATCCTTCATTGCCTTAGCCATACTGTTTGGGGAACTGCCCATCCTACGCTTCTGCAGCTGTACAAGGCCTTTATCCCGCCCCTCCTTGACTATGGGAGCCTGGTTCATGATTCGGCAGGACCTTCTGTATTGCAGATACTCGATCCAATCCTAGACAGTGATTTCGAATTGGAGACAGGCGCCTTACACATAGGTCCGGTGATAAGCCTCCTTACTGAAGGTGGATCGTGCCCCTACAATACTACTGGCAACAGCTTCTACTTATTTACTACCTTATACTAAGGACGGCACAAATATCCATGTCCGAGGGGGGGGATTCGAACCCCCTACCGTAGTGGCCGTGCAGACCATGACTGGAGCGCCTCAGTCCCCTCAGCCACCGCGGCCGGCCCTTCTTGATTGTTGATGACTTTTGCCTGCAAACCCTGTCCACCGCATTGGTTTACTCCCGCTTGCAGCTCCCTCTGGAATTGTCCCATTATTCAAAGGCATAAGTTCCATCACTAGTTCTCCATCACAAGTTCCTGGCCATTTTCGACGCGTTCCAAGGTACAAAAGTGTTTTACACTGATGGTTCCTTGGTCGATGGCCGAGTTGGGTATGCCTGTGTTCATGTCGACCACCTTGAATTACGCTCCTTGCCTCCTGGGTGTAGAGTTTTCACAGCTGAGTTGATGGCAATATCATGTGCTTTCGGACACCTCCGAACATGCCCCAGGAAGTAGTTTGATATCTGCAGCGACTCCCTGAGTTGCCTACGAGCCCTCCACCAGTGTTTTTCTTACCATCCTCTGGTGAGATCAATTCATAACTCTGTCTTCATCCTTGGAAAGTCTGGTTGTTCTGTAGACTTTGTTTGGACCCCAGGTCACGTCAGCATCTCTGGCAACGAGTACGTCGACCGACTGGCTAAGCAGGCCAAAACAGGCCACCTCCTCCCAGCCCCTAGGTATTGGTATCCCAGTAAGAGATACCAGATTGGGATTGCACCATAAGATCTTTGCGGTTTGGAAATTAGAATGGTACACCACGGCCTCGCCGAACAAGCTCCATGTGATCAAGCCCTTTGTGGCCTAATGGAAGTCCTCCCTGAGGCCCTGTCGTAGGGAATCGGCCATTCTTTTCGCCTATGTATTGCCCATACATGGCTTATGCAGGGCCATCTTCTCTATCGTGTGGACCTACCCAAGTGTCGCAGTGGCGCTTTCATGACAGTAGTCCACATCCGGCCAGACTGTCGCATTTTAGCCTCTTTGCGGCTGTCTATCTACCTGCTGCGCTCACTTTAATTATTTACGATGATGCCTTATGACTGATAGTACCCTACATTTTATCCAAGCAGCCGGTTTCTATCATACCATCTAGTGGTACGTACTTTAGCCTGACTTTTCAGGCTTACGCTCACTCTGACTCTAATGTGTTTTAGAATTTTCTTCGATCCGTCCAGCTTCTGGCTGGTGTTTTCCCTTCTCTTTTATGTAATCCTTCTTTTATTTTGCCACTGCCGTTTTAGCTTATGATACCTCTCTGTACACCCTGGGGCTTTCCCCCCTCGAGGTTCTGAGACTTAGATTTTACTTTGTTCAGTCCTTAGCTATTAGGGGGCTTGATGACCTGAAAGTTAAGTCCCCTTAAACCCCGCAATAACTCAACCAGACAAATGTGGATAAAAAAAGTTAAAAATAAATTTCTAAAGCTTTCTGCCGACAACTTTTCGTTATTTCCCCCACACTAGTGTATTTTGTAGAAATATAGGCACCTCTGAATAATTAAAGTAACAGACAGCTATTTCAGCCTTTCTCATCTATCAGGCCTTGGTCTCACTCTACAGTTTCTACCTCCCACACTTTCCTACATTGCAAATTCACCATTTTTGTTGCCTCCATGTGTTCTGTGAACCGATCGCTTCTTTTGTCAGCGTTTGCTACAAAAATTGCTTTCCCGCACCATAATTTTATAAATAGTATCTCCTTAGTTCTGCCTGTGTGAACTGCTTATCGTCACCGAACAAGGTGACGTATTTGTAACCACAATGGATTCTCATTCGGGAGGACAAACGTTGGTATCTGCCTCCGGCCATCCAGATGTAGGTTTTCAGTGATTAGCCTAAATCAAGGCAGGCAAATGTCGATATGGTTCCTTCCAAAGAACACGGCTGATTTCCTTCCCCCATCCTTACCAAAACAATGCGAGCTTACGCTAAGTCTCTAATAATCTCCCTGTCGAACGTAATCTTACTTCCTTCTTTTGCTTATCGTCCACGCCTCACTTACGCATAAGTCTACATTCCAGACAAATAGCTTCGGTAAAGACTTATGAACATTTTGTGTATTTTCTGTTAACAAATTTCTATTTAAAAAGGCTTTTGTTGATATTTGTTTATATTATTTAGGCCACGGCCATTTTGAGTTACTTTTCTGTCGAAATAATGGAAATCTGGTTTTAGTGTTTGATTTCCTAATCAAATTATCTCGCCATCTCCTAATGTAATTAGATTTCTGTCAATTACTGTTGTATTACTATTGTTGACCTTCATCTTACTTCTTTTCAAAACTATTTGTTCCATCCAACAGTTTCTGCAAGCCCTTTGCCGTCACCGACAATGTTATCTACCGTGGTGAAATAAAAACAATGAGGTTTGCAAAGTTTAATAACTTTTCCTAATTTATCCGTAGTTTCTGATGGCTCAATATGTAGATTCAGTAACATCGTGGATGGGCTAAAACCCTATCTCACTGCTTTGTCAACTTCTACTCCCTCTTATGTCCTTCAGATCGAGTTAACTGTTTCTACACTGTATTCTGTCAATTGTACGTCACCTTCCACTTAATTAGCCAGCCAAAAGTTCAATTTCAGAAAGTTTTGTCGTGTGTAAACGTCTAAATAGCAACAGAATTGCCATTATATTCGGAAGAAATCGATGTTAGCATTGGCCTTTGTAGGTCGAAGATTGAGTGGACAACAAGACATGTGTGGCGCAACGGGCAGTGGTTGCGGCCTGTGTCGCCATAGTGCCAAGTCCCTGTTAGCACTTAGAGAGGAATGAGCCGCAGTAATCGTGTTGCTATGTGAATGGAGCGGAGTAACAGTATCATTTCGACATTTGCACTACATTCTATTAGAGTTCCCACAGTACATTTAAAACAGAGAACTTGTAAGGTGCTGTTGTAATTGTAGTCTGCACGATTAAAATGCTAAGATTTTGATATTCACATAAAATCTCTTACACGTGTTTACGCTTTGAACCAACACTCATCGTCCTCAATTACCTGTTCTACGTATTCCAACTAGCCAGAATCTTAGCGATACCGGTGGTTCATTTGTTTCAGTTTTCTTCTGTTTCTTCTTGCACGTCTTTCTGACCTTCCCCTCTCTCTTCTCTCATCTTCCACTTACCTATGCAACTCTGTCAATCTCCTCCTACTCTTACCTAATCACCAAACCATCAATTTCCTCCTCCTCCCCGTCTTTCTTCCTTGTTGTAGTCGTAGAAGACAATCAAACGGTTATTCGTTACACGGATGACATCCTCCGACGTATAGTGCGACCATATCGGCAGCATTTCGTCTTAATGGACGACAATTCTCGCGCTCATCGTTCACATATTTTGAAAGCGTTCCTTCGTGATAACGACATCACAACATTGCAATGGCCAATATGTTCTCCAGGCATGAACACTATCGAACGTGCCTAAGTTAACATTGAAAGAGCTGTTTCTGGATTAGTCGTCTCAACAACCAATCTGAGAGATTTACGCCGAATCACCGTCGAGGAGTGCGACAATCAGGAGCAACAATCTTTGTTCGCATCGGCTCTTCGAACATACTAGGAACAAAAATGATCTATACAAGGACTTCTACATCTACATACATACTCCGCAATTCATCGTAAGGTGCGTGGCGGAGGGTACACTGTACCACTACTAGGCATTTCTTTTCCTATTCCACTCCCAAATTGAACGAGGAAAAAAAGAATGCCTATATGCCTCCGTACGAGCCCTAATTTCCCTTATCTTGTCTTTGTGATCTTTACGCGAAATTTAAGTAGGCGGCAGCAAGATCATACTACACTCAGCTTCAAATTCCGGCCCTCTAAATTTACTTAACAGAAATTCACAAAAAGAACGTCGTCTTTCTTCCAGCGATCCCCAATTGAGTTGTCGGAGCATTTCCGTGACACTCGCGCATTGGTCGAACCTACCGGTAACAAATCTAGCTGCTCGCCTCTGACCTGCTTCTATGTCTTCCTTCAAACCAATTTGCTGCGTGTCCCAAACACTTAAGCAATACTCAAGACGCGGTCTCCTTTAAAGGTGAAGTAAAGCTTCCCAAAATTCTCCCAATAAACCGAAGTCGGCTGTCCGCCTTACTCACAACTGTCCTTACATGTTCGTTCCATTTCATATCGCTCTGCAATGTTACGCCTAGATATTTGAACGACGTGACAGCATCAAGAAGCTCACTACTAATACTGTATTCAAACATTATGGGATTGTTTTTCTACTCATGCGCATCACCTTACATTTTTCCACATTGAGAGCTTGCTGCCAATCTTCGCACCAACTAGAAATTTTGTCTAAGTCATCCTGTATGCTATTACAGTCAGTTACAGACGACACCCTCTCATACACTACAGCATCACCAGCAAAAAGCAGCTTATTACAACTTACTCTGTCCATCAGATCATTTATATAGATAGAAAATAATAGCGGTCCTATCACACTCCCCTGGGGCACGCCTGACGATACACTCGTCTCTGATGAACACTCGCCGTCGAGAACAACGTACTGCGTACTTAAAAGCACTTTAGTTCAAAAATGGGTCTACTAGTCAGGAAAACATGTGTCAATAATTTACCATCAAACATAAAAAATTTAGCTACAAATAAAGATCAGTTTAAGATGAGCCTAAAAGACTTTCTTGTGGCCAAACCCTACTCCACTAACGAATTCTTAAATAGAACCAAATGATGCATTTATCTTTATTCATACTATTAGTATTATTATATTATCAGCTTGTAAAAAATGTATGTACGTGTATTAGTATTATATTGTATTATGAACTAGTCAATATTTTTATTTACATGATCCACATTCACGAGGTTCTCCTTATCACGGACCCATGGAACGAACCACCTAGACTAATGTGAAAGCAGTGACGTGGTGTGTGGTGTGGGCAGGTACACGTTCTCGCGGCGCATCCTGACGGGCCTGGCGTTCTCGTGCCTGGGAGACGCTCTGCTGGTGTGGCCGCACTACTTCCTGCACGGCATGGCGGCGTTCGGCGTGGCGCAGCTCATGTATACCGCCGCGTTCGGCTTCAAGCCCCTCAACGTGCAGCTGGGGGCTGCCCTGTACGCTCTGTGCGCAACAGGTAAGGCTGCGCTTAGCAGTTAGCCGCACTCACGAGAGATGCATTTTGGGTGACCAACTTTTGATCTCCGGTTTAACCCTCGGGTGGCACCGCCAATTATTATAACTTCAGCAGCAGCGCTGTGCAAATTTGCTAGCACTGTGTATTCAGAGTTACACACCTACTATACAGGTGTTACAAAAAGGTACGGCCAAACTTTCAGGAAACACTCCTCATACAAAAAGAAAGAAAATATGCGATGTGGTCATGTGTCCGGAAACGCTCAAGTTCCATGTTAGAGCTCATTTTATTACTTCTCTTCAAATCACATTAATCATGGAATGGAAACACTCAGCAACAGAACGTACCAGCGTGACTTCAAATACTTTGTTACAGGAAATGTCCAAAATGTCCTGCGTTAGCTAGGATACATGCATCCACCCTCCGTCGCATGGAATCCCTGGAGAATGGCGTATTGTATCACAGTCGTCCACAATAAGAGCATGAAGAGTCTCTACATTTGGTACTGGGGTTGCGTAGACAAGAACTTTCAAATGCCCCCATAAATGAAACTCAAGAGGGTTCAGGTCCGGAGAGCGTGGAGGCCATGGAATTGGTCCACCTCTACCAATCCATCGGTCACCGAATCTCTTGTTGAGAAACGTACGAACACTTCGACTGAAATGTGCAGGAGCTCCATCGTACATGAATCACGTGTCGTACTTGTAAAGGCACATGTTCTAGCAGCACAGGTAGAGTATCCCGTATGAAATCATGATAACGTGCTCCAGTGAGCGTAGGTGGAAGAACATGAGGCCCAATCAAGACATCACCAACAATTCCTGCCCAAACGGTCACAGAAAATCTGTGTTGATGACGTGAATCGAGGAAGTACAGTACATACTATCGAAACGGTTGGGTATTTTGACACTTGTCTGCACGAATTATTTGAATTTACATTTAAAGAGAAATACTAAAATAACATATTTTCTTTCTTTGTGTGTGAGGAATGTTTCTTGAAGGTTTGGCCGTACCTTTTTGTAACACCCTGTATACGTAGTTTTGGGCAAGTCAAAGTTTAGGCTAAAATCTCGATCAGCGGCATGGAGAGCGCCGCGGTGCGTCCTTAACAGCGTTAGGTTGGCAATGTAGTATATTTCGAGTAGTCAGTGACGTGTAACTTTGATTTTACGAATACGCCATGATTTTAAAGGTTGTGGTTACGCACGAACCTAAGAGTACAGCTTCAATTGTTGTGAGCGAATTTTATGATCTTTACGATTATTTCAGGATTGTAAAAGATGTGGTTAGGCAGGAACCGAAGAGTACAGATTAAAATGTTGCAAGCGTTCTACCAAATTCTTAACATTGAAAAAATGATGGTAATTCGTATCATTTGAGAGGCAGAGACACGTATTTCGATTTACGTAACAACAAAGTGTTACTTATGAACAGAAAAACAGTGCACGTGGAGAAACGTAGTTTTCTAGTGTGAGAATACTGTGATTAATTTCGAAAATAAAATCATTGATACGTGATGTTAACACATTCATTTTCACATCTTGCAAACAATGTGTGCCGCCATTCAACCCTGAATCCACAGCAACTGTTAGACCAACACAGCCGCACAACGTCACGTAAGTACTAGGCCATGCCGCTGATGGAGACTTCTACCGAAAGTTTATGTTGTTGGCTTGTGTAAGGAGGGCCCCCCAAAAATAAATAAAAGTGAAACTATAAAAGCAGTTTAATATATGCTCATCTTGTTTTTGGTGGTCTCGTCTTTGTTGTTGCTCTGTTTAATTTTTCTTTTTACTCTTGGCATTGCGTTTAGAGTTCTGCTTATAGTTCAAAAATACTGTTTATTCTATTTTTTACCTTTTTCACGACGAGCTTTTTTCCTGGGGTTCACTGAACCACGCGTCGCCACTGTTTGCAGGACAGTTTTTTGAAGATCTAAGACTTTTTAATAAATAATTTTCTATTAGGGACCAGAAATGACTAATAAACAAAACAAAATTGCAGAAAGACAACGGTTTTCTATTTAGAAAAGTAGAGATTTTTATTCACTACAATTCCACTCAAATCAGTAACCGCTGTGGCTCAATGGCTTCTGTGTTTTTTTGAATAATCGGATATGCAAGTAGTTTCTCGGGACTGTAACCACAGCCAATACAGTCAGGTTTGGTCTATGCACGACACTTCCTGCCACTGGTGTGAAATTTTTGTTACCGACTGACAGTAGAAACGACACTAGCGCTCCTAGCGGTGGGCAAGGTGCTGTAAGAGTCGTACTCGTTTATAGTTACCTATAAATGTGATTGTCTGTTCGGTGTACGTTTATCACGTCTGAACCACAAGACATAAAGAGCTAAAATTTTGTACATTTACTAATTTATACCTGAAGAATGTTTTAGGCACGGTTTTAAAGCGATATGATAGCTATTTAGTAATTTGAAGAATATAACGCGAAATGCGGAACAATAATTACTCTTCAAAAATGATATTGTCTCTTTGAAAAATGGTTTTATTGGTGGCATTGTTGCTTGAGGGTTGATAATCATAAAAGTGTGGAGTATGTTGGGCTAGAAAGTTATCGGTGTGTGTAAAATTCTACGTGTGTTGTGTGTTAATATTTCGTTCTGCAGCGAAAAGTACAGAACGCAAACGAATGGTCTGTGTGTAATTGTTGTCCGAAGTCTCCCGTTGTACGCCATAGCAGTTACATGCCGATAGCTGTAACGGGGTGGAAGATATGGTGGTTGAAAGTTGTCAAATTATAAAAAAATTCGAACTGAAGGCCAGCGATGACGTTTGAGACTGTATAGCAAGAAGGTTACATACAGCGAAACGTGATGCCACAGACCATATCTTTGGTCTATGCGTGCTGCAATGTCTTCAGCTCTTTTTCTGTAAGGATAAGCATACGAATAATTTTATTTTTTTACTTGAATGATTAAAAATCTTTGTTTCTAAAGAAGGTATTGTATTTCATTTCATCCTTCCAAACCAGTCTCATAGCACACTACTGAAAGATAGCTTATCTGTCATAATCAACCAACACGCGAGCGGAGCCGCTGGTTTAAGCTAGTTCTTCTATGTAATTAAAGAAATAGTCACTATATTTAGCATTAGCAAAATATTAAGAGACATGAATAATCCTTAAATAAATGCAAAAACAGCGGAATTTCATAGATCGTCATTTATAAGCAGCAGCAGCAGCATATTCATGAAGGAATACTTCGAAATATGTTTATATTTGCAGCTTATTCTGCTGAAAGTAAACAAACATGTGGGAAATATAAATTTCTGTCGTGATCTGTTTATACTGAGATAGGCTCTTTAATTTACGCGTGACAGTTCGGTATGGAGTTTGAAGATTCTCACAGTATTATACTTGTCTATTTTATATATGCCTATACTTTTGAATGTTAATGGGTTGTGCTAAAATAAAGAATTTCTTGAAAATCTTCAACTTAGCATTCGAAGGACGCGTGTGGGGTAAAAATGGTAGAGGGAGACCGAGGGACGAATACAGTAAGCAGATTCAAAATGATGTAGGTTACCGAACTTATTCTCAGATGAAGAGACTTGCACAGGACAGGGTAGCGTGGAGAGCTGATCAAACCAGTCTGTGGACTGAATACCACCACAACAATAACAACAACTTGCCATTTATAGGTTACATATAGCAACAATTGTGGAAATGGGGAAAAGTTTTATTGCTTGTAACGTTTTAGTGCCAAGTCTGTGAGGTTTTACCTTCAGCTAGAACTAGGGTCGATAATTTGGAAGATTATGTACTGTAGGTACCGTATCATATTCCACCAAGTTTCCTACGTTCCACATCACCTATTTGAATGGAATTGTAGTGAACAAAACTTAAAAATCCTGAGCAGTAAAATGACGTCTTTATGCTGGAGTTCAACTCAGCCAATGTTTACCAGCCACTTTTTTTTTTTCTTTTTGAAGAACATGAAATTACTCAGTAAATGGCTGCAAGCACAGAGTCTGTGTTGCAGGTTAAAAAAAGAATTGTAAATCTGTCATGTACAATTTCATACTTTGCGACGGATCTTTGGAGACCTAAGAAAGATTAATATGGAATTAATTCTTAGTTACTAGCGTTTTTATGGCACGTACTTTGCCTACTGTTAAAATTACACTAAAATCAATATAAAAAGAAGTGCTACTGTCACAGTGTACCGGTATAACAAAAAACAGTGGGAGTGTCGTGAATGTTAGACTGTACTGAAACTGTATCCGTGAGACCAGGGCAGCGCTGACCATTTGTGGCATTCAAATGAGAGGACAGTTATTTGGCTGTAAGGCAGTGGCGTAGCTATGTCACTAAGGGCCCCGGGGCAAAAATGACATTTGGGCCCTCTTTACACTAATACTGTACAGATGCAAAACTACTTCATCATCAGCTCCTTACCGCCCAATGGAAGACATAATAAGGCAAACCTAAACACTACTTAGTAAATTATTATGAGTCACGCAGCAGGTAATATTTAAGCGTACTCTCTAATATAATTGTGAAAGTTTGTTTGTTATGCTTTAACGCAAAAATTACAGTATTAACGTATTTGTGGAAAATAAACATGCCTGTTTCCTGGCGCAACGCATTTTGTGGAAAATGCGCACTCTCCAGGTCTGTCTGCGCAGTATGTCATCTGTGATTTGTAAGGTGCATTGTGGAAGGGTCGGTATAACTTCGTAAAACACCTTGTAATTTCCTTTTGCGACGTAATGGGGTAGACAGAGTGGGGCCTCGCTTTCTCGCTGTTCGTTTAGCAGGCGCACAAAGAACGGCAATGCCTGACCATTCCAGCGGTCTATCCTTTCCCGCACCTTCTGCCCTCCACACCCCCACCCCTATCCTACTGTGTCACCTGTCACATCCCCACAACATTCTGTTTAACAATAAGTACGTTAACATATTGGCTGCCAAAGGTATACTTGGGTTACCGTCCCCTGGGGACCACTTACTTTTTTTCCATATTCTGTTTAGTTTGCTTGAAGTAAGCGATTGAAGTACAAATAAGTTTAAAATATTGTTTTATTTTTTTGTGAGTTACATATGACTCACATGGCGCCAGAGTAAAGTTCCAGGTGTGTCATTTGCTATGTCGCTAATAATTTTGGGTTGGTACTCCTGTAAGTCTTTCATTCCACAACATTATTTGGGTACAGTTCCATTATTGCTTTTTTGCATTGTTACTGCAGTCTTTATTCAGTGTTCTTTGCTCCGTAACACAGTGATATTGTAGGTGTGTCATTTGCTATGTTGCTAATAATTTTGGGTTGGTACTCCTGTAAGTCCACTCCCATGAACCACACAAGACGTTAAACCTCCTAGGCGCATCTGCTCCAAACGGAAGCGTCGTCATCGCTTACTGATGACGTCAGCAGCGTAGGCGCGCCTGAAATAAAATGTACGGGAAACCGAATTGCTACAGCTGAAGTGCTGTATTTAATAAATACCATTTATAAGCACATACTCTAGTGATTCTTTTTTACGGTGGATGTGTGAAATTAAGTATATCAGCTCCTCAAGTATCGGTTCTTTCCTAAATTCTGAAAAACAATAGCCTGTTAAACTTGCGGTGTAATGTGTCATTAACTGAGTTACACTAACAGTACGGTACTACGGTACGGTAGCGGGGAAAAAAATACTGTAAAAACGACAAAATATTTAAAATGAGAATTCGCTTGTAGTAGTGCAGTGTTACACACTGAGCATAAAGCGAGTGAAATTAGCCATGTTATTGCAACATAATGTCAGGGAAAGATGTCAGCTGAATAAAATGTAGAAGAATATTTCGCTGTCTGTGTCTGAGCTTCCTGAGTCAAAAGCTGGCAGTGTAATTTGTGTGTCCAACATTCGAGATAATTAAGCAAAATCGTGTTTTGGTGCGTCTGATAATCTTCGGGAAGGCGAAGTTCAACAACACGAAATTAACATAAGGATATGGAAACGGTAGTAACTGATTAACTAATGAATTACAAAGACGCGAAAGGTATGTACAATGCACGGAACATAATGAGGTCAGGCAACAAACCCGTGTTGTAAACATTTGTTTCGGCCCGTCTGCAATATAAACAACGCGCAAACGATGACAGTGTCAACTATAGACAGAAGCAATAAATGTTGGCAATGAACTCTGATTTCTCTTCGAAAATCTGTCACACGGAATTAGAGGGAATAATTTATAGTGTCGAACATGAGATACGTAATTAATGCTGTTGCTGCTGTATTGTTGTCAGACTCACTGTGCTTGCCGTCATAAGGCGAAAATTTTGTTGCCAACATTAGAACACTACGCCGCCGATGCTAACTTAATTAAAATTTAACGCTATCGGTAGACATATGACTCTGTAACGATGAACATAAACTAATAAAAGATTCTGCTCTTATTTAAGCTGGTTCGAATAATGTTGCAAAAAGTTAAGTGAAAATTGTTCTCCAACACATTTCAAGGTGTCTGAAAAATACGAATATTTTTGTGGTAGGAATACCACAGGACTTGGTGGAATGGTGTTTAACAAAGAAATTAAGACGTACCAACGAGAAACAAAGCAAAATGGTAAAGAACACAAAGGCCTTATGTTAACAGGAAAGATAAATAACTGATCTCCAAAATAATTCCGAAAAATATTATGAAATATGCTCAGCGCTACTGAAAATTCAAGACAATGAAACTGCAACATACCTACATGTAAGGCCTACACCAAGTGAATCTGTATATTCAAACTTACCAAATACATTGCTATCTAGAACTGAAGAAGTGTTCATATCTAATAGTTCTGTGCAAAGGAAAACTTCAAAGAAAAAACAAACTTCTGCTGAAAGAACACCATCAAAATCAGAAGATATAGATTCAGGGTCAGCAAATACATCAGTAATTACAAAAGGAAAGGTTGTGACCATGTGCACCATCCATAAATCAAGAGAGATGACAAAGGAATATAAGGCAGTAGCAAACCAGACACAAAGAAGTCCACTAAGGAGAAACATACTCAGTGAGCTGCAACAGAAAAAAAAGAACCCCAGCAACAAAGAAGAATAGCAGCCACACCTCACAAGACTGAACCCAGCAACGGCTGACCAACTAGAAAAGCAACCACCTGTGAGAAATCACAATTCTGGTGTGCGAAAAATGGCAGCAGCACAACCTAACAGCCATGCAGGGAATGTAAACATTGTTCCAAAACTAAATGACTTCCACAAAAACAGGAAGAAAGGCAAGGTCCTCACAACATTACAAACTAATATGTGTTGTATTAGAAGTAAGGAACTCAGACACTTCTGTGGTGACGTGATGATGATGATCTGCAAAGGTTAATTGTGGATGTGTGGATGAATCTAAGATCACTTAAAGTATACTGTTCTGAACTTTATCCAACATGCAGAGCTACACAGGAGATGCATATAACGGATACAAGGCAGTACAGCAATTTATAGCTCAAGAGTCTGCACAAACAATACATGGCTTTGTCCCAGTAAATTGAATAACTTCTATATTAGTTAAGGAAACAAACTAAAATTGAAGCAACTGACACATTTGCTATGGAATTGCTTAATTCCTTTAATTGGTATATCATACACACTGAAATTAAAAGAACATTCCCAAAATGATCAAAGTCAAGTAAGGACTGCTACTGACTCTCCAATTACAATGTATAAAACCACAAACTACTGACATTCATACTTAACAAATGTTTACTGTCTGGAGGACAAAGAGCTATCACCCAATTTCAATTGTACATTCTGACAGTTGTCAAATGTGGATTCTGTCAGGGTAAAAATACCACTATAGCTGTTTAGAAATTATTGACCAGACATTAACCATCTTTAAAAAGCGGAATGTGGTACCACTTGTCTTGCATGATTTAAGTAAGGCATTTAATTTCATTCTCTATGATGTCCTGTCAGCAAAACTAGAATGTAATGGTGTATGTAATCCAAGATTATCAGTAGAAGTTTCATATCTTCACAACAAAAGGCAGTTTGTCACAGTTAAAAATAAACACTCCCTGGTAACAATAATTAATACTGGGGGTACTAAAATGCTCGATTCTTGAGACCACCTCCACCATCACAGTAATTGATGTGCCTTGTTACATAAACAGTACAGTTATATGCTATGCTGAAGACATGACTCTTCTTCACTCACACAAGAACGTCGAAGCCTTAAGTAATAGCACACCGGAATCATTCAATTTCATCCTTCACTGGTTATCATGAAGTAAGTTACTGTATAATCCCAAAAAATAAAACAGCTTCTCTTAGGGTTGCCCAGTGCCATCAAAAATACACATTGAAACTTTTAGGACTCTATATTAATCCACAACTCAACTAGGAAGAACATATAGACCAGGTGTGTGAAAAGATATTGAGTCTCCTTTGGAAACTTTTTTAGACTAATGTACTTTGGACTTTTCAGACACATGTAACTTTTGGCCTTCCTGTTTGTAGACATACTCCTTACATTTTGAGAATTCTGAAAATTCAGAACATTACACACAAGGTGTAAAGGAGGCTGCAAGCATAACTGCTGTCCACTGTTTTCCAGGTACAGGCTATTGACTGCTGTGATCATATATATTTGTGTAAAATATGGGAAAAACCAGTGGCATGAAAGGTCTTGTCAGGGTCCTTTTTAATGCTTAAATCATCAGAAAGAGGGTATATTTTCACATACCAAAACAGAGAAGCAAAAACTGGTAATTCACACAAAGTAAATGCTCCAAAGATTTCAACAAACTGTCACTAACACTTCAGGCCATACCAATTTAAATTCTTAAGGAAAGACAGCACATCTGTCTATCTGACAACCAATTCTACTGTTAAGACTTATATTGCCTCAGTAATGTTGAAACCAGAGGTGCCTCCTTCTCTCTTGCCCCCCCCCCCCCCCACCCGAGATATTAGGTCCTGAATTCCTAGTTTATTATGTAATAGATATAGTTTTACCATTTAATATTGAAATGAAATTACTTATATTTCACATTTTGTAAATTCTTTTATAAAGACCCCCCCCCCCCCAAGGCTGGCCAAAAGTACTTATTTTTCAGCCACCCCCCAGAAATTTCAATGACAGTTTACATTATGACACCTCCACCCCTCTTGGGCACCTCTGGTTGAAATTTGTCAGCAACTGTACTAGCTGTGCCTTTTTTTGCACTTACATGGATCTACCATTTAACAAATGTATAATTTTTGTAAGTATAAGGAACAGCAGCTGAATCCACTAATGGCTCACGTTTCCTTCTTGTGTTTGGCATAGCGTCGCAATTTAGGGAATGGCTACTGCATGTGACGCTAGCCAGTCAGGTGATAGTACATGACATGGTTGCGTTTACAGGTCAATAATCGAGTGGGCGAAGAAACACACAAGAACCTGTTAACCTAGAGCAGGCAGAGCATTAGTTATTTACTTCATGATCAGTGAAAAAAGTTAACCCCTCTTTCACATGCATCTTCATGGTAACGAAGTAAGATTGTAGACATGTATGTACCCCAGGAGACTGTTTTTAGCTGTATGAAAATAATAATGTTTATTGTGAAGACAAAACATCTGTTATCGGCTAATATTTGATTGGTTGCCCCATCTGCACTACAATTGGTCAGCCCTGGGCATTGCTACGCTACACGACAAGTAAACTTTTATCCGTCTAACTAATGAATGTTGGTATGCATAATTCATATAAATTTATAAATTCTATTTATTAGTTGTACTTGCTTTTTCAGTATACTTTGTACATACATAATAGTATTAAAAATTAACTATCTTTTAGACAATGTGGCTTCTTCTTATAATTTTGTCATACATACAAATTGCTTCCATAAGAACTATTCATTGCAAATTATGTGAGAAAGTTTTATTCTAATGTGTACTATATTACTGACAAAGCCTATTTCACCTTGACTGATCAATGGTCAATAAGATTACTTGAAACTGCTGCTTGACAATATGCATTTCATTGATGACTATGGCCTCTGTTGATTACCATTAAATTGTGAGATAGAGTTTTCATCTTACAAAATTACCACAAACATGTATGGTACTACAGTATCTGTATCCTACCCAGAAAAATCTGTAGGCAACTTCGATGCAGAAAACCTGCAGAATACAAGTGCTACAGCTCTGGCATATATTACACAACTGCTTATGATATAAAACAACATAACAATTTGAAACTAATGGCCACCAATCACCTCAACACCAATTCTGTGACTATAGAGAAGAGCCCATACAGATGCTTGAATATGTAGTTTGGATTCCATAAAAGGTCCATTCTGAGAAACAAACATGGTTTATATAAGCAAGTTGCTTTCACTGTTTTAACTTAATGCAATTGATCTGGACTGATGTCACATGATTGGCTAAGTGTGGGCAGTTACAGTGGGTGTAATTTGACAGTTGTTACAAGTGAATAAGTAAAAGGCTTCAGATGAGACTACAATATGAACAAAAATTTGTTGTAATGATTGACATGGAAATGTGTATTCACAATTGAACTGGATTACAAATATAAAGATGAAGGAGATAAATAGAGTATGCAAAGAAGAGGAGCCTATATGATGTCTGATAGGAGGGCAATGAATGGGTAATATTGTGTACAAATATTGTTGAAATGAGATAGAATGGCTGGCCAGTACTTACCATTGTGCTGTACCGCCGATAGTAACACAAAATGAAAAAACAGAAAAAAGGGACAAAGGGACAAGCTTTCGGAACAGAGTTCCTTCGTCAGGTGGGAGAGAAGGGAAGAATAAAGGATGGGAATAGAAGGGAAAGGTGGTTCACGACCTAGGTCATGAAGGTGGTGTTTCGGAAGTGTGGGCGTCAGAGATACTGCATGTATGTACTGAGCCAAGCCAGAGAGGATAAATATAACTAAAAAGGAAAGATCAAGTAGTAAAGAGAAGAGAAGAGAGTGAAATTAATGATGCTGAGGGGTGTAGGAGGGGCGGGGGGGGGGGTGTCTAAAACGTTTTTCATAAACAGGGAAATATGGATGGATACACACACACACACACACACACACACACACACACACACACACACACACACACACGGAGAGAGATAGAGAGAATGACAGAGAGAGCGAGAGGGCGGTAGAGAGAGAGGGGGGGGGGGGGGTAAGGAACGGATAATGAATAGGTGAGCTGAGGATGGAGGAAGGGGAGGGGTTAGTGTAGATTTAGGCCAGAGGGGTGGCGGGAGGAGAGGATATGTTGGAGGGCAAGTTCCCACCTCCGTAGCTCTGAGGGACTGGTGTTGGTTGGTACTATCCTAATGGCACGTGTGGTGTAACACGTGCCCAGGTCCCTGGAGTTATGCTGGAGGGCATGTTCTGCCACAGGATATTGGGTGTCCCCCAGGCGAACAGTTCGTCTATGCCCATTCATCCGCTCAGCCAATTTGTTGGTAGTCATACCAACATAAAAGGCTGAACAGTGGACACATGTCAGCTGGTATATGACATGCGTTGTCTCACATGTGGCCCTGCCTTGAATTGGGTAGGTTTTTCCTGTGGTGGGGCTGGAGTATGTGGTAGTGGGAGGATGCATTGGACAGGTTTTCCAGCGGGATCGGTTGCAGGGGTAGGAACCATTAGGTAGGGAGGGTGGTTTTGGGATGTTGTAAGGTTGGACAAGGATGTTGCGGAGGTTGGGAGGACGGCGGAAGGCTACTCTGGGTGGTGTGGGAAGAACAGTTTGGAGTGATGGTCTCATTTCAGGGCATGACTTGAGAAAGTCATAGCCCTGTTTGAGGAATTTGTTGAGGCATTCCAGGCCAGGATGGTACTGGGTGACTAAGGGAGTGCTTCTGGGTGGTCTGGGGTTAGGAACATTGTTTTTGGAGGGAGAGGAATGGACAGCTCGTGAGATCTGTTTGTGGACGAGGTCTGTAGGGTAGTTGCGGGAGAGGAAAGCATTGGATAGATTGTTGTTGTAGCTGGTGAGGGATTCGGAACTGGAACAGATACGTTTCCCACGGATGCCCAGGCTGTAGGGAAGGGATCGTTTAATATGGAAGGGATGGTAGCTGTCAAAGTGGAGGTACTGTTGTTTGTTAGTGGGTTTAATATGGACTGAGGTGTGGATGTGAGACTCAGCAAGGTGAAGGTCAACATCAAGGAAGGTGGTTTGAGTTTTGGAGAAGGACCAGGTGAATTTAAGGCTGGAGAAGGAGTTAAGGTCGTGGAGGAAGTTCAGAAGGGTTTCTTCACCGTGAGTCCAGACCATAAATATATCATCTATGAATCTATACCAAACCAGGGGAGGCAACTTCTGTGTCTTAAGGAATGCCTCTTCCATGCGGCCCATGAAGAGGTTGGCATAGGAAGGGGCCATCCTGGTACCCATAGCTGTCCCCCTGATTTGTTTGTAGGTCTGGCCCTCAAAGGTGAAGTAATTATTGTTGAGTATGAAATTAGCAAGTGTGACAAGGAATGAGGTTTTTGGGAGGCTTTCAGGTGGGCGTTGGGAAAGATAGTGTTCCAGAGCTGATAGACCATGGGTGTAAGGGATGTTGGTGTACAGGGATGTAGCATCAATGGTGACAAGGAAGCTATCACGTGGGAGGGGCATAGGGATGGATTTGAGGCGTTCAAAGATACAAACCACTTTCTGGAACGATCCCTTCCCTACAGCCTGGGCATCCGTGGGAAACGTATCTGTTCCAGTTCCGAATCCCTCACCAGCTACAACAACAATCTATCCAATGCTTTCCTCTTCCGCAACTACCCTACAGACCTCGTCCACAAACAGATCTCACGAGCTGTCCATTCCTCTCCCTCCAAAAACAATGTTCCTAACCCCAGACCACCCAGAAGCACTCCCTTAGTCACCCAGTACCATCCTGGCCTGGAATGCCTCAACAAATTCCTCAAACAGGGCTATGACTTTCTCAAGTCATGCCCTGAAATGAGACCATCACTCCAAACTGTTCTTCCCACACCACCCAGAGTAGCCTTCCGCCGTCCTCCCAACCTCCGCAACATCCTTGTCCAACCTTACAACATCCCAAAACCACCCTCCCTACCTAATGGTTCCTACCCCTGCAACCGATCCCGCTGGAAAACCTGTCCAATGCATCCTCCCACTACCACATACTCCAGCCCCACCACAGGAAAAACCTACCCAATTCAAGGCAGGGCCACATGTGAGACAACGCATGTCATATACCAGCTGACATGTGTCCACTGTTCAGCCTTTTATGTTGGTATGACTACCAACAAATTGGCTGAGCGGATGAATGGGCATAGACGAACTGTTCGCCTGGGGGACACCCAATATCCTGTGGCAGAACATGCCCTCCAGCATAACTCCAGGGACCTGGGCACGTGTTACACCACACGTGCCATTAGGATAGTACCAACCAACACCAGTCCCTCAGAGCTACGGAGGTGGGAACTTGCCCTCCAACATATCCTCTCCTCCCGCCACCCCTCTGGCCTAAATCTACACTAACCCCTCCCCTTCCTCCATCCTCAGCTCACCTATTCATTATCCGTTCCTTACCCCCCCCCCCCTCTCTCTCTACCGCCCTCTCGCTCTCTCTGTCATTCTCTCTATCTCTCTCCGTGTGTGTGTGTGTGTGTGTGTGTGTGTGTGTGTGTGTATCCATCCATATTTCCCTGTTTATGAAAAACGTTTTAGACACCCCCCCCCGCCCCTCCTACACCCCTCAGCATCATTAATTTCATTCTCTTCTCTTCTCTTTACTACTTGATCTTTCCTTTTTAGTTATATTTATCCTCTCTGGCTTGGCTCAGTACATACATGCAGTATCTCTGACGCCCACACTTCCGAAACACCACCTTCATGACCTAGGTCGTGAACCACCTTTCCCTTCTATTCCCATCCTTTATTCTTCCCTTCTCTCCCACCTGACGAAGGAACTCTGTTCCGAAAGCTTGTCCCTTTGTCCCTTTTTTCTGTTTTTTCATTTTGTGTTACTATCGGCGGTACAGCACAATGGTAAGTACTGGCCAGCCATTCTATCTCATTTCAACAATATTTATTATCTCTGAGGAGAATTTTCATCATTAATCTAATATTGTGTACAACTTTGTTTTGGCCTATGAAATTGTAAGTGTTGTAGCTCACATCCTTCAAGTGTTGAGAAAATGCTCCTCATTATTTCACTGAATACCTAATAAGGAAAATTAAAAAGGCATTAATATTATCGAATGTTAATTTAGGTTCTGGATCCAATTATCCAAATTTTTTAGAGAAGTGGAGGGGTGGAGTAGATTCCAATTCTGTCAGTTTATTTTCTATTTATTTATTTGTTTAGGAGCCCTTAATGCACACAAGCAGGAGACCACCACATAGGTTCTACTGTCACTTTTACATACATTAGTAGTCAGTCAAGTAGTTCACAAGATGTGGATCTGATGTTATTTGGAGTACATGTGGGTAAGATTTCACATTCATATAGACCCACTGCAGTATATTGGAGGAAAGGCGATTGAAGGCTACGGACTTTAAGAACAGAAGGAAAAAGTGCAAGGGAAAAGAACCTCTTCAAAAGTGGATATGTAGTAAGGGCAGTAGCAATCTTCCTGTTGAGACAGAACTTAATATGATAAAGTATTGTTAGTTTCAGGTATTGTGTGACACAGAAACACAATGGCAGGATCTTAATTTCTCAACCACTGCTTCTGCAACTGATATCCTTTGTGCATCATTAACTGATGATTAATAGTAATATTCTGAGTGTAACTTCTGTAATTTTAGCTTATTATGGTAGCTGTTTTTTGTGCTAAGTTTGGAAATAATTTGCTAGAGTACACTGCAAAATGGTCAAATAGATGGAGTTTGAAATTTTATGCCCAGTCTGACTTTTGGTACTTGCAAGAGTTGAACATGCTATCCAAGAGGTTTCTGACCTGCACCGAAATACAGAGCATAAGAACCACAGAACAAGTATAAAGAAATTTTTCTTGCTGAAGATTGACAAACCAAGCCCAAATTATGAAAATACAGCACCATTGGTTTCTGCATTTACATATTACCAGGAATTTGCTATGTCATATTTTCAGAATCATGCTATCATTACAAAGGTAAGTTTATTTAGAGAAACAAAAGAACCAAAACTTGAATGGGTGGACTGATGTTTGAGTCTTGGTACACCTAGTTATAAGTCTTGACCCTCTGTTACGTCTACATTTGATGTAAGTGCACAATATTTGTAATAACTGCAACTCTGTGCTAAGAACAAAATGCAACAGAACGATTAAAGAATAGCAAATAAAATATAGTTATGGGACAGGGCTTCACTAGTCTTTATATATACGGTATATAAATCGTTGCTTTCGCTGAAAGATATAAAGAAAATTTTTCTATATTCGTTTGTGGGGTCATCTTCTGCAGCACCCGTTACAATTAATTACAATCGGCTCTTCTGTTTTAAGCCGACAGCAACTAAGAACAATTTTTTACATCATAGGCGTTTCAATTATTTATAGGCATTAACACAAGCTACAGATGATGCTTTGTGTATAAAATATGAAATGCAGATGGTGTAAAGCTGCCTTTAATTTCAGTCTGCTTAAGACAGGAAATACGATTATAATTCAGATATTATTTGCCTGTGTACAAAACTTATAAAATCGAACTTTGACTCAAAATCATGCTGCTGTGAGCATATACTCAGATATATGGATTTTTTTGGAGATTCTCGTTAGTCATAAGCTCACTCACGAAAACATATACCGGTAATGTTACACTTCACTACTCACTACCTAGGTTTATATTGTGTACGGCCGACGTTAAAATTTAATAATGTGCTGCAACTGCTTCACGTATTATCACTTTATTTGCTAATCATTACGGGTATCTTTCCTTTTCTTTAATGCAAACAAAACAAAGCACATTAGGTCTACTGCGTTTTGAAGAATCCTCTACATCCCCATAAGCAAAATATCCACGTTACGAATAATCATTAATAACATTCCACAAGACTGTGTTCATCCGAAAGTAGCTGCAATTTCATTCTTTCGAACTTTTTTTCCCCTAACTTTTGACAACCACGGTTCGGATGACAGCACATGCTAATATCAACAAATCGTTGCAATCCTATTGGCTGTCGCTGAAACCAATGAAGTCGTACTTCTGACGTCACTTCCGTTTGGAGCAGATGCGCCTAGGAGGTTTAACGTCTTGTCATGAACCACAGACATTGCCGAGGTGGGGTGGCTTGCGTGCTTCAACGATACAGATAGCCGTACCGTAGGTGCAACCACAGCGGAGGGGTATCTGTGGAGAGGCCAGACAAACGTGTGGTTCCTGAAGAGGGGCAGCAGCCTTTTCAGTAGTTACAGGGGCAACAGTCTGGATGATTGACTGAGCTGGCCTTGTAATATCAGCTAATGTGGCTTTGCCACACAGCTACTGCGAAAGGCTGAAAGCAAGGGGAAACTACAGCCGTTATTTTTCCCGAGGACATGCAGCTCTACTGTATGAACATATGATGATGGCATCCTCTAGGGTAAAATATTCCGGAGGTAAAATAGTCCCCCATTCGGATCTACGGGCGGGGACTACTCAGGAGGATGTGATCATCAGGAAAGACAATACTGGCATTCTACGGGTCGGAGCGTGGAATGTTAGATCCCTTAATCGAGTAGGAAAATTAGAAAATTTAAAAAGGGAAATGGATAGGTTGAAGTTAGATGTAGTGGGGATTAGTGAAGTTCGGTGGCAGGATGAACAGGATTTCTGGTCAGGTGAGTACAGGATTATAAATACTAAATCAGTTGGGGGTATCACAGGAGTAGGACTGATAATGAATAAGAAAATAGGAATGCGGGTAAACTACTATGACCAGCACAGTGATCGCATTATCATTGTCAAGACAGATACAAAGCCAACACCGACAACAGTAGTACAGGTTTATATGCCAGCTAGCTCTGCCGATGATGAGGAGATCGAAGAAATATATGAGGAGCTAAAGGAAATTATTCAGACAATTAAGGGAGAGGAAAACTTGTTATGGGAGACTGGAATTCGGTAGTAGGACAAGGAAGGGAAGGGAAGATAGTGGGTGAATATGGTCTGGGCAAAAGGAATGAAAGAGGAAGCCGCCTGGTAGAATTTTGCATGGAACATAATTTAGTTATAACAAACACCTGGTTTAAGAATCACAAAAGAAGGTTGTATACGTGGAAGACACCGGGAGATACCAGATAGATTTTATAATGGTAAGACATAGATTTCGGAACCAGGTTTTGAAGTGTAGGACATACCCAGGGGCAGACATAGACTCTAACCATAACTTGTTGGTTATGAACTGTAGGCTGAAACTGAAGAAACTACAGAAAGGTAGGAAAATAAGGAGATGGGACCTAGATAAATTGAAGGAACCTGAAGTTCTTAAGAATTTCAGAGGGAGCTTCAGAAAACAATTGACAGAAACAGGGGAAATTAAAACAGTTGAGGAGGAATGGGTAAAATTGAGAGATGAAATAGTGAAGGCAGCAGAGGACAAAATAGGTAGGAAGGCAAGACCTACAAAGAATCCTTGGATATCACAGGAGATACTAAATTTGATCAATGAAAGGAGAAAGTATAAAAATGCAGTAAATGAAACAGGCAAAATGGACTACTGACGACTAAGAAATGAGATTGACAGGAAGTGCAAAATGGCTAAGCAGGAATGGCTAGAAGGCAAATGCAAGGATGTAGAAGAATGTATAAATAGGGGAAAAATAGATACAGCCTACCGGAAAATAAAAGAAACATTTGGCGATAAGAAAAACAGCTCTATGAATATCAAGGACACTGATGGAAAACCAGTTCTCAGCAAAGAAGGGGAAGCTGAAAGGTGGAAACAGTATATAGAGAGGCTCTACAAAGGAAATGAGCTTCGAGACACTATTGTAGGAAGGGAAGAGGATGTAGATGATGATGAAATAGAAGATACTATACTGAGACATGAATTTGAGAGAGCACTGAAAGATCTAAGTCGAAACAAGGCCCCTGGAGTAGATGATATCCCGTCAGAGCTACTGAAGTCTCTGGGAGAACCAGCCATGACAAAATTGTTTCACATTGTGTGTAAGATGTATGAGACAGGTGAAGTACCCTCAGACTTTAAGAAAAATGTTCTAATCCCCATTCCAAAGAAAGCGGGTGCAGACAGGTGTGAAAACTACAGAACCATCAGTTTAATAAGTCATGGTTGCAAAATATTATCACGAATTATATACAAAAGGATGGAAAAGCTGGTAGAAGCCGACCTCGGGGAAGATCAGTTTGGGTTCAGGAGAAATGTAGGAACACGGGAGGCAATACTCACTTTACGGCTTATCCTAGAAGATAGATTAAGAAAAGGCAAACCAACATTTCTAGCTTTTGTAGATTTGGAGAAGGCTTTTGACAATGTTGACTGGAATAAACTCTTTCAAGTTCTGAAGCAAGCAGGAGTAAAATATAGGGAGCGTAAGGTTATTTACAACTTGTACAAAAACCAGATAGCGGTTGTCAGAGTTGAAGGGCATGAAAGGGATGCAGTGGTTGGAAAGGGAGTAAGACAGGGTTGTAGCCTTTCCCCAATGTTGTTCAATTTGTACATTGAGCAAGCTATAAAGGAAAGCAAGGAGAAATTTGGAGAAGGAATTAAAGTTCAGGGTGAAGAATTAAAAACATTGCGTTTTGCCGACGACATAGTAATTGTCAGATACAGCAAAGGACCTGGAAGAGCAATTGAACGGAATGGACAGTGTGCTGAAAGGTGCATATAAGATAAACATTAACAAGAGTAAAACTAGGGTAATGGAGTGCAGTGTAAGAAAATCAGGTGATGCTGAAGGAATTAGATTAGGTAACGAAACAATAAAGGAGGTAGATGAGTTTTGTTACTTGGGCAGTAAAATAACAAATGATGGCCGCAGTACAGATGATATAAAATGCAGAATGGCAATGGGTAGAAAGGCGTTTTTGAAAAAGAGAAATTTGTTAACTTCGAATATTGATTTAAGCCTAAGGAAGTCCTTTCTGAAGGCATTTGTATGGAGTGTTGCCTTGTATGGGAGTGAAACATGGACGATAAGCAGTGTGGACAGAAAGAGGATAGAGGCTTTTGAAATATGGTGCTACAGAAGAATGCTGAAGATTAGGTGGGTGGATCGCGTAACTAATGAGGAGGTACTGAACCGAATTGGGGAGAAAAGAAATTTCTGGCATACCTTGACTAAAAGAAGGGATAGATTGGTAGGACACATTCTTAGACATCAAGGAATTGTGAATTTAGCGTTGGAGGGAAGTGTGTGGGGTAAAAATCGCAGAGGGAGACCAAGAGACGCGTATAGTAAACAGATTCAAGTGGATGATGGTTGTCGTTCTTATGAGGAGATGAAAAGGCTTGCTCAGGATAGAGTAGGGTGGAGAGCTGCATCAAACCAGTCTCTGGACTGAAGACCACAACAACAGCAACACACATTTAAAAAGTAGTCAATTTTATTTTAACAATTATTTTACAATATCTTCCTGGCTTTGGTTTTTGCAAAATCATCAATAAGGTCTTTTAAATCTAGAATTGAATCAGCCTTGTTTTCGATTGCTATGAGTGCCAAATGTCCGAGTCGAGCTACGGCTGCTGCAGAAGAATAAAACTGTGGTAAATACTTCCGTAACGTCACATTCTAATCATGCATATTTTGTTATAATTTCCTTAGATAATTGGCGAACTGTCCATGTTAGGGTCAATTTCGTAATGAGAAATTAAAAGTCGAAATTCCTTCATTCAACAAAATATTTTATACAGTTCAACGTCTATTATCGGAAGTAATTTGGGGACATGGATATTCGGAAAACCGGTTTATTCGGATATTCTAACTGTACACTTATATTTGCCAATAAAAAGTACTGCACAGTAAATGTAGGGAGGAGCGCGATCCTTCACACTGCACGCCGCAACACTTGGAAGACGCAGCTGTTGCTGTGAGCAGCTCTGATGCTGCCGCTACTTCTGCCGACTGAAGTGTGTGTATTGTTGGACACATGAACTGACAGCTTCGCCTGTCAGCAGCGCCACATAGTGGCGTCTTGTGAAGGCCCAATTAGAAGCATTGTTCCGCCAGCTGGTGGCCCAGTGCAGCTACTGTGGGAAACTTGGTTTGAGGGGAAGGGGATATGATGGACGATAGGATGGGAGGGTAAAAAAAATTTAAAAAAATTTCGACGCTCTACACTTTTTTCGATCGACGCTCACGAAGGCTAAGGGGCCCCTAGAGCTCGGGGGCCCCGGGGCACTGCCCCGCCTAGCCCTATGATACCTACGCCACTGCTGTAAGGGTATATTAAATAATACCACAGTAGTAATGCATGAAAACTGGCATCTGACCTCACAGTATGCAATAGAAGAAATCTGTTGAACAGACTGTGTACCGATTGCTTCAGTTGAGTGGCCTCTGTCAGAGACCTGCTGTTAGGCATCCCCAACATTCCTTCTCACAAGGGAATGTATCCTCAACATGCCACCTGATCGGTACAACAGTGGGCCAATTTTCTTTCCATAGATAAGCCCTGATGTGGTCGAAGCACGATTCTTGACAGCTTTGCATTTTAGGGGATGTGGAACACAATTTTGGGACCTAAACTTTATGGAAATAAATTGATACTGAGGAGGGGCCCATAATAGTTTGGGCAGGGATTATCTGGAGCACTTGGGCAGCCCATCATGGAATTGAACAGGTGAATCAGCGACGCTCTTCCAATTTCAATCCCATGGATAGGCCTGGGAAGTGCTAGGGAGATGGATTGCATCACATCAGCATCCACCACCTACTCTGAAATATTTGTACGAAGCTCTTCAGGAAGTCTGGGTGTTCATACTTCAACATGAGACTGATAATATAATTTGTAGTATGCTCCATTCTTGTGATTCTCTTAATACTGAAACAATGCCTAAAACTGGATGGATGGCATTGGAAATTTGATCCACTAAGCTGATAATGGATTTATCCCAAAGTTGTCTGGTTCACTCTTGTGCCAACAGTACCATGTTGGAAGAACAAGTATTGCTTGGTGCTTCGTTGAGAATGTGCTTTTTCAGCAATTAAAAAGTTAACCGACATCCCTTATTATTATGAATCAAAAGGTAAAACAATCGGTTTGAGCAATACATTGCATGACAAGTGCTTCTTCATTAATAGATAGATCTGTTAGCTCAACAGTGGTAAGGGAACTCAATAGATGATAACTGTCAAATGTATATGGTTGACAATAACTTCTCTAATTAAACAATTTGCAGCTGAGGACGTCAGACAGTGGTGAAATCCAACACTTTTACCGTATTTATGCGAATATAGGCCGCGTCCGAACATAGGCCGCACCTAAACTTTTGAAGAGGTTATAGAAAAAAAAAAAAAAAAAAAAAAAATATATATATATATATATATATATAATCTCGAGTATAGGCCGCAGGTGTTTAAATTTTTATTTTATTTATTTATATTCTTTTGTATAATCTAACTTTTTTCGTAACCAGAAACACAATGTTAACGAAATAATGTTCTCTTTTCAATAAAGTCAAAAAATATGCAAAATTGTAAATCAACGAATAGGTAAAATTTTAAGATGCTTCTCGCCGAGCTCCAGTGCTTATGTTGGCAACAGATAAACTATGAAGTGTAGAATTGCGCTAATATTTTTCGTAAATGTTATTGCTGCTCGTTTCGCTCGCAGTAAAATAAATACTGTACCTGCTCTATGGTTGACAGGTTCTTGTATGTACCCTTGTCCGTTCAGAAAAAAATAATTTTAGTTTTAATTGAATTTGTCATGAAAAAACATTCGTTGGTCATCTCAGTTCAAAAACCTTGCCGTCATTACCATTGGTGCCAACGTAACCATTGTAGCCCCGCGAGAAGCGTCGTACAATTTAACCAAATGAGGGGACGCTGAACCAAGGGGTGTTACCGGGCATTTCAAGTGTTGTATAAAGCGTAGGCGTGTGCTCCGAAAATATAGTATTTTTCGGTGTGTGTGTGTGTGTGTGTGTGTGTGTGTGTGTGTGTGTGTGTGTGTGTGTGTGTGTGACGATGCTTTGGCTTGCAACTTTATAGCGGGAAACGAACGTACGGGTTACACTGCCGAATGTAAGCTTCAGGTTGCCTAGTCACAGTAGCGAACATGGAAAACGAGAAGTTCGACGTAAATTTGACGCTCACGAAAAAACGTTGGACGCTGGTGTGTGAGGATAAACTATTAAAATGTTCGAAGAATCGTCGTGCATTTCAAGGGCTAAAATGTAAATTTACCAATGTTTGCTTGACTTCATAATTCTAAACAGGAACTGTGGTTTTGCCGTTACAACAGAAATGATTCAGCTGCAAGGGTGCAAATTAGCCCCGAGTTCTATGTACATCGTTTCATGGAAATAACCCTTAATGAATGTGAAACCAGTGAATCTGGTCGTAGTAAAGTACGTTATTTTAAAACGTAGCATTGGAACTCAACATCAACATTAGCTAAACAAATCAGTTCTTCCGCTATCTTAACCTCCCATCACCGCTCACGGTAGGCGTTACCGTGACGTTTACGTTGGTACGGTAATATCTCTCGCAACACACACTAAACTTTTATCGCGAAAACTAGCTTCACTGACTACATCAAATTAAAATCATTTGAGTGCTTAGGAAGTGTATATTACGTACTATTTTTTGTTTTAAGGCCGCTCGGAGGTATTAAAAAAAAAAAAAAAAAAAGTCGTCAGCTTTTGTTGGCTGCGGTACAGAATGACACCATTCGGTTTACATCGAAATATCGACTTCCACGAATTCCCGCGCCGTTTCCGTGAACATGTACAAAAACGTATATGTAGTTCTGCAGAACTGTTACTGTAGCATTTTTGAAAATTATCTATTTTATTACGTTTCTCAAACCAACATAAAAGTGAGCGTGCAATTTTTGAAAAAGTGCGGCCTATATTCGAGCAAATACGGTATCTCTTTGACCGAAAACCAGGGTCGAGATAACTGCCGCCATGGCCATTAAGGAATAGGGTTGATTAGAATTCCCATTCCCATAACAAAGAGGAATACCACTGTCGCTTTACAGTGTGAAAGAGGGATTATATATATTCTCAGTCCAAGAAGTCAGAATCAGATCAGGATGTAAGGAGTGAATTCTAGAAGTCATATCACATGAAGGAGGAAGGAAAAAAAAAATGGACTGCCAGAAGATATGAAGATATTCCACACTGAATCTGATTTGATAGCCCACCTGAAGCTCTCCCTGCCTTAAAAGAAAACACTCTCACTCTCAGCCAGTCAATGGGTTTTTGTGTTCTGGGAAAATCTTAGTTGTTTCCTGTGGAAGTTAATGATAGGTAGCAGTGAAGCAAATTTTGCTATGAACATTTTTAAGACAGTACTCAGAAACACATAGGGAAGAGTGGGGCTAGAGTGGACAATTTTTATGTTTCGTGTTTTATCTTGAACATATTTAATGCAGGTTTTTGATATTAACTGTCTTAATATTAAACAGAACGTACCCTAAAAGAATCAGTTAAGTAATTCTTTGTATCTTCATTATTCTGACCACCAAATCAAAAAAACAAGATGTCTGCAATATGTCCACATGTACCCCATGGTGGGGTAAGTGTGACCATTGTTTGAAATTCAATGGGGTTAAAGTGGTCAGTTTCTCTTTTTATATAAAGCCATATCTCCACAAAAAAGTTGTATTTACACCTTAATGAATGTTATACATATCAAAATTAACATAAAGATTTTTTTTGGTTGGTTTTTCTTTAACAAATATTGTACAATTCAAAATGGACATTGAATTGGAACCTCCTTCCTTGTCTTTCGGTCCCAGTTGTTTTTGCAGAAGGCAAGAGACACATAATATAAAGCCATATCTCCACAAAAAAGTTGTATTTACACCTTAATGAATGTTATACATATCAAAATTAACATAAAGATTTTTTTTGGTTGGTTTTTCTTTAACAAATATTGTACAATTCAAAATGGACATTGAATTGGAACCTCCTTCCTTGTCTTTCGGTCCCAGTTGTTTTTGCAGAAGGCAAGAGACACATAATGTCAGACCTCTCCACTACTGACTCGTCTGGGACAACAGGGAACACAAATCTAGATCCTTTTTTCCTCAAAAACGAAACAAACACTTCCGATTTCTCATCTGTAGTCTTAACTTGGCTTACATAATATTTAAGTCGTCTTTGTGGCGAAACAAACCAAAACAAAATCACCAGACCTCAGTTCTTCATCATCTGTTAACTTTTGTAAGATTTGGGCTTCATCATCTTCTGTTTCACAGCATCCTCCAACCTCAGATTCCAGCACACTTGATGGAAGGCTTTCTGATTCAGTGTCTGTAACGTCATAGATTTAATTTTTGGCTGGTATCTTCAGTGCCCTCTTGTCCTGGAAAAGTGTTTTCTTTAAATATTGTCTCATTTTAGCCATTGCTGCGGCTTCCAGCTCATCTTTTACTGGAGTGCTTGTATAAACTGCTGATTTCTTTTGCCTTGAATTTGCTTCTCACCTCGCAGCTTTTGGGAAGGGTCTACATTCTTCAAGAGTTGGTATTTCAGTTAGGGCTGTACCTGAAGTGGAAGGTGAAGCATCACACGTAGTTGCAGGTTCTCCAGGTGAAGGTGTATCACAACTTGATGTAGAGGTTGCTGGCTGCTCAGTTACCTCCGATGGCCTAAAATCTTCTTCGTTGTATGCCAATCTATTAAGTGGCCACAACCCAGCCACTTTGAAGCCAGATGTGATACTTCTTTGGGTAAAGGAAAGTGGAAATACTATTCCAAAAAACATAGCAATCTCAGTTCGTCGAATACTCCCCTTTTTGAAGAGAACTTCTTTTATAGCTCTTTGAACATTTCCTTCAACAATATTAGCTCTGTCGGTTTTGCGTATGTATTTCCTCACCATCTATAGTATAGATAATGCTCTTAAAGTAATTTTAATGGTAAAAATACAAGGCTGGCAAGTGACCTTTGGTCCCACAAATAAGTGGGGTAAGAGTGGACACTGTCCACTTTGACCCCAATTCATCTGTCCATGGTTACCCCAAGGGGCCATTTTGGATATGAAACCAAACTCTAGCGAACATATTTTATTTAAATGAAATATTATACAAGAGAAAGATAGGTCACTTTTGATAGAATCATATACCACAACTTTTAATATTCTCAGTACTAACCTTTTGCAGTTATCTGGAAATTTATCACAAAAATCAAATACAAAAGTACTGAAATCTTATTTTCATTTCTGTTGCCTACAACAATTACCAGACTGGCGCCAAATTTTGTTAAATTGTGTAGTACATTCTGTGGTACTACCAACATAACATGAAAATAAAAAACATCAAAAGATTATATCATTGAAATAATTGTATGTCCACTCTTACCCCGTGTCCACTCTAGACCCACTCTCCCTAAGTAACGTATTGGACAGTTCTACTGCACAGTTATATGATCCTTTCTTCCGATCAGACTGTTTGTGTTCTATCAGTGATGCCAGTATGAATGTGGTGCTTCTTAGCTGTCTGTTGTAAGAAAGACTGTTTTATGCAGTAATCTCTGGTATCAAGTTCATCTTAAAGTCTCCCATAGCCATTTCAGTCACCTTTTTTAATTTTTGTCAAAGAAATTTCTGTTGTATTAATTCTGATTGACTCTGACTTCAATTTTAAAAGTTAAGCATGATTTATGTGCTTAACTCTCACTCTTAAAGGATTTCAAGATAGCACAATAATCAGATCTGTGTTAATTGCATTAGACCCTTAAAGTATTTCAGTCTAATTCATTTCTGTGCTAAGTCCTCAATTAATCAGACTGTGTTATTGTATGGAAGAAGAGGAAGCATTGGTCAAAAGATTATATTGATATGAGATGTTTAGGAGTAAAAAGTTAACAATGAATAATGCACATAGGTACATCAAAAATTAAATTTTAATGTTAGGGAAGTCGTTTCTGAAAGCATTTGTCTGGAATGTAGCTTTGTATGCATCTGAAATGTGGATGATAAGGAGTTCAAACAAAAAGTTGATAGCTTTTGAAATGTGGTGCTACAGACGAATGAAGAAGATAAGATGATAGATCTCATAACTAATGAGGAGGTGCTCAACAGAAAGGGGAGAAATGGAGTTTCTGGCATATCCTGACTAAGACTAGGGATAGGTTGGGGGATAAATTCTGAGGCATCAAGGAATCATTGACTTAGCATTAGAATGAAGTGTTTGGGGTGAAAAATGTAGTGGGAGATAGAGGAACGAAAACAAGTAGCAGATACAAAAGGATGTAGGTTGCCATTTTTATTCTCAGGTGAATAGGTTTGCACAGGACAGGGTAGTGTGGATAGCTGCATCAAACTAGTCTGTGGACTGACTACTACTACTACTACTACTACTACTACTACTTTTAAAATTCAAGACAGAACAAATTCATCAAATGAACTACCAGTGAGCACTGAATTATATCAATGGGGAAAGTTGATATTTTGTGCTGAGCCAGGATTCAATCCCAAGTGTCCTACTTATTAGGACACAGTGATCACAACGACTGCATGGACTACCCACAACACACACATTACCCACACAATTGACATAATTACTCTGCTCATTTTCACTCATCACATGTGATATTTTGCCACTTCCCATAGTGAGTTTGTTATCTATAGTAATTGAATGCAACATTTCAGCAGTTAAATTATTAAATCTGATTGGATGATCAGTTTTTGTTACCAATAGCATTTTAAAGCTCAATAATATTGTCTGTGTTTGAATAGTTGTAGTGACAGCTCCAGCAGCAGCTATTTTTACAATGATTATTTTCATTTTGTCTTCCAGCTGTAGTAATTTTGATGCCTGGTCTGAGTGGTGTCTTGATGATTGGAGTTCCGATATACAGCATTCTTTTGGTGACAATGGCATGGAGAGCCATTGCTAGAGTACAGTTCTTTGAGGTAACTAGAAACGATAATTATTACAATTACTGATACACAAAATAACCTGCATCATGCACCAAACATGGTTTGTGTCATATAATTGTAGATGAAGTATGTTTAACTGAATGAAAAATTATTCACAACATTTGAAATCTCTCACTAAAGCGATTATGTTCCTACCTGTTTACCATTAATTTTATTAACTAAAATATGTCACTGAGAGCCTGAGCCATGGTGGAATAGCCGCACGCTCTAAGGAACCTTGCCTTTGTGTGTGTGTGTGTGTGTGTGTGTGTGTGTGTGTGTGTGTGTGTGTGTGTGTGTGTACGTGCGCGTGTGCGTGTGTGTCGAAATGCTGACTAATCTTTAGTGCCATAAAGACTTGTTTGTAATAGTAGTGTACAGTACTACGTTCACTAGTAATTTATAACATAATATGTTGTTATTTTTATTATTACTACTGTCCTTCTGTTGCTGTTAGTTAATGGAGTTTGCTTATTTTCATATCATTAATTTTCAAACATCAGTGTCACAGTAACAATATGTGTTGGAAACAAAATTATGAAAACACACATATATATATATATATATATATATATATATATATATATATATATATATACACACATTTTTTCATTAAAAAAAACTTTCTGTGGGATGCATCAAGTAGAAAAAATATATTATGCAGGATTAATAAAACTTAAAAGTAAATGATAGAATTTCATGTACTTAAAAATTGATTTTTTTTTTTCATGAGCGCCTAAAAATTATTTTGTTGCAGCATATTTTAAATAACTAAGAAATTAGGTTTTTTTTTTACGTACATGTACACATGTACACATGCTGGAAAAATAGAAAAAAGGAGCACAATTGTATAGGTAACAGTTTTTATCTTCAGGTCTTAATTTAACTGTCGCAATCTTTTATTTTTAAATTTTTTTTAATTTTAAGATTACTAATAATTATTTAACTATTTTACAGGAGCTCTGGACATGGACAAAATTATGTTCATGTGCTGGGGGCATTGTGTTTGCTATTTCTGATGCACTGATAGGATTCCATCACTTTCACCATCCAATTCCACATTCTCAGGTAAATAAAAATGATTCTCTTAAAAGTGCCAATTTTTCTCTGTAATTTAGCTTATTGGAAAATATATATATCACACAGGCACACAACACAGTCATACAACCATCACCTCCGACTGCCACACTTTGAATCAAAGTGTGGCAGTCGGAGGTGATGGTTGTATGACTGTGTTGTGTGCCTGTGTGATTGCGTGAGTGCTCTATTTCTGAAGAAGGCCATGGCCGATAGCTGAATGTGTTGTATGTGTGTGTCTTTTGTATGTGCCTGTCGCAGCTCGTCGCCACGTCTTTGCGGTGAGTAGTAAACTGTCCTCACTATATTATTTATGAAGCTCATATATGCAATATCAGATGTGAGTGATCAGCTCACACATTTCAGAACACGAGAGATATTTACAGCAGAGTCCAAATCGGTGGTGGCAGAGGGTTGGGATGAGCACTGCAAGTATATAATTTTCTGAGAAGTCTGATGCATTAAGGAAGAAGATCTAAGAGGTGACAGTAGTTAAAAAACCAGCTGACATGAATAGGTTAGATAGGTACCAGCTTGTGTCATTCTAACTGCGAGCAGTAAGAGCACTATGGAAAGGTAACATGTTCAGAGCTGCTTAAACAGGCACACAATGCCTGTCCTTGATCAGACATGCCATAGCCTGCACCAGGTAGCAGTAAACCGTGTTATGCAACTACTACCACCTAGTTTACATTTGCCTATTCCCACCAGGGACAAGAAATAATTCAAACAGTAATCAAGAATGTCTACTTCCACCAATGACATGGAAAAAAATGCAAGGCCAATAAAGAATGCCTAACATTCCTCTACTTCCTTCTTGGTACAGTATCATTTCAACAGTTTTGGTTGTTGGGCAAGGAGGAGAGTTTTTCTCGTGAATTAGTCAGCATAACACCCTGAGGAAGGACATATGCAACAGTGGGGGCAAAATTGTGAACATTTTTACACATTGACAGTTTGCAATGTTAGATATTGACAATGTCATTTATTGACAAAACTTTAGTAATTTGACTTGCTGGAAACACTTAGAGATCATAAATACTTTATCAGTGGAATAAAACTTTTATGTTCAGACAATAATGATGGTGTTTCTTCCTCAGCAGTTATGTTTACTGTATTACATGGACAATGAATTTCTGTTTGCTTAAAATTGCATGTATGCAACTTTTCTAAGGAAATTTTACATTGACTCTCCATTTTGTGGTGGTGTAGCTATATTATTATTTTGTGAAACATACAGTTACCACTAGTTGTTCAACCTTCCTTCAAAATTAATGGAATGGTACAAGAGCACAAACAGCTACTGTAGTGTTCATAATTTTCTCGATTTGCAGCTCTTATTCTTGCCATATTTTCAGTAAAATTTCTAGCTATGAGGTCCTCCTGATATTCAAAACATTATTTTATTTTACACACAAACTAGTTTCGGCACCTCTGTGGTATCATCAGTGGGTTTTCCATTTATTTAATGCTGTGAAAACAAAACACATTGATTGTAGTAGTAAAACCAATATATTTTGTTTTCACAACATTAAATAAATGGAAAAACCACTGATGATGCCACAGAAGTGCTGAAACTAGTTTGGGTGGAAAATACAATAGTGTTTTGCATATCAGGTGGACCTAATACCCAGAAAAGCTACTGTAGTCATGTATTTACCTAACATTTTGGATATCCATTTAAACTGTAAATTACTGCAACAAATGGCAGTTTATTCTAATTGCCTCATATTGGAGAGCTTAATCCTCACCACCAGATGGATTTATGAGAATTACTTTAATATAGATTTATTGATTGTATGTATGTTTTGGGTAATCTGCAATCTTTGGATACAAAAAAGCAGTGTTTTAGCACAAAGTTCATATCAAGTCCTGAAATACAGAAATTAGCTCATTTGCACCACTAACAAAAAGAATGGATAGAAAGTACCCACTAGCAGCAACACACCCAGTTTAATGATGCAGTTATTAGTATGCTGTATTTTAGTATGTGCTCATTTGCACCACTAACAAAAAGAATGGATAGAAAGTACCCACTAGCAGCAACACATCCAGTTTAATGATGCAGTTATTAGTATGCTGTATTTCACCTGTGTGAGAGAGAGTGTGTGTGTGTGGGGGGGATGGGGGGGGGGACAGTCTTGAATTATTCCAAATATAAAACTGTGAAAGAAAGCAACCTTGCGGCATCCTAAATAGAAAACTGCAACTTGGCCTTCGAGAAAACATGAGCTAAGAAAGTTCTTTTACTAAAGGTTCATCTGCAGCCATACAATGATTGCAGCCATTGGGATGGTGTTGTAAATGCTCTATTCTTCCTTCAATAAGTATCTAAACTTTTCTGCATTTGTTTTTATGTCTAGTGAATAAACCCATCAAAATCTCACTATAGTGAATTTATAGCTGTTTATGGAATGATGATGATGATGATGATTGTGATGATGATAATGATAGTTGTGGTGATTATATTATTATTATTATTATTATTGATTTTATCTTTGTCTTTCTCTTCTGAACAGGCCTTGATAATGATCACATACTATGCAGCTCAGCTGGGAATAGCACTCAGTGTCGTAGATTCAAAAGACAGCTATGATAAAACCAAGGCTCTTAATTCAAGTGAACCAGCAAATACAAAAATCAGGATAGCAATTCCACAGAGCTCATCCTCACACTGATGGTATGTGAGAGATTGCTTTCAGGTAATAATGTCAATTTAAATGTAGACTTTCTACTAACAAAATTGATGTGAATGATAATTTTCTGAGGTTCCAGTAACCAGAAATCTAACCGAAAAGAAAGGGTAGAATTTCTTTTGCTATAAAATCAAAAGTTCTGTTACATTGCTTCTGTCACTTTCTGTATATTCATTTTCTTCTTTGTTTTCTTTTCTTCTAAAAGACATGTTAAGGTGCACATCAGGTTTGGTTTTGTTGGGTCACAATGTACTGTATGTAATAATTGTTGCTCTCCTGTGCATTGTTGTTATCATCAGAACTTTGTGATTCAGTGGATATTTTTATTTTACTTTTGTCACACCAACTTCAGTTTGAGCTACATATGGTGACACATTCTTTGAACTGCATAAACATGAGTTAAAACACAAGGAAAACAGATGTACTGCTATATTTATTGATCATTGGCAGTGTCTCTGGCTATTAACACTTACTTCTCAAATGGCAAGTTTTCTACTCGTGTTCAAAAAGTGGGATGATTTACTAGTGGTGTTCAAATGAAAAGGTTTGGAACATCATAACAACCTAACAAGTTGAAATTTGAATATGCTGCTTTGCAATAATGTAGTCAGACATCTAGGGACATTAATCATACTTTGTCACCTCCCCATAAAAAAATTTAAGCCTGTGCCCTCAGCAGGTGATGATCAAAGTCTTTTGATATCAAAGGTCAGATACTCATTGAATTCCTAGAGCACAGAAAAATTATTCATAGTGACATTTTACTGTGAGGCACTCCATAACCTACACAAGTCCAGCAATAGCAAACACCCTAGGCTGCTCGTGGAGGGAGTGATTGTGCTCCATGTAACGCATGTCCACACTTTTCCAGGGTCACACAAAGTATACTGGCCATGTTAGTGAAAGCAGCTTGAGTACCCGCCCCGCCACCCAGACATGTTGTCGTGGTATTCCATAAGTTTATTCCGCTAAAAAAAGTCTCAATGGGAAGTGCTTCAATGCAATCCACGAACTGAAGGACACAGTAGAGACTGACTTTTGTCACACCCACAGGAATTCTGGAAGCAGCAAATCCTTTGGCTTGTTAAACAATGGGATAGATCTTCTCAGGCCTTTGGTGATTACTTTCGAATAAAACGGGTCCCCAAGCCACTGCAGCCTTACTTCTTTTCTCCCAGGCTGCTTTTTCTTTCCCTTTCCCTTTACCTGTTCGCCCCTATCCGTCATCCTACCTCCTTTCCACACCACATTCACTCCCCCTCTCTAGGTGCTTCTCTTCACAAAATCTTGGCTATTCCCATGGCTCTGATGGTTTAGCACTTTGGCTTCCTTTGCATGTTCCCAATTTTTGGCCCAATCTGGTCCCCTTTGGGGTTTGACCTCCCGCACCAAATTTTCCGTTGTAGTGTTAATCGGGGAAGAACTCCCAACCTAGCCCCTGCAGCGCAGGTTCCACTCCATTCCTATCCCCCTTCCTTCTCTCACTGTAGCACCCTCCCGGCTAGGTCGCCAGCACGTGTAGCCAGTCCGTGTGGTGGGGCTGTTATGTACCCTTTGGGCTGAGGTGCCTGAACCCACAGGGGTCACACTGCCAATACCTGAGCTGTCACTTCCCCATGCAGGCCTAAGAGTAGATACCTATCCCCCTGGGATATCAGGACTCCGGGCAACGTCCATCAAGCCAGGTGGGTGTTGCTGTGGCTGGGTGGCGATCATGGGGAGACCCTCTGTTCGGAGTGGGTGGTATTGGGGTGGACTGCTCACACATTAAACACCAGCATGTGTCTCACTGCTCGCTGGTGGCCAAATTCTCTAGAGAGAGGAATAGTTGTTCAGTTACTGTTTTGTCTTCCACGGATTTCCCATCCTTGACTACTTCATGGGATGAGGGTCAGGCCCGTCAATTAGGTGAGAAACCATTCCCAAGTTACCTAGTCTGTTCCAGGACAGACGGAGAGATGTTCACTGCTACCAAGCCTCTCTTCTTTGTGGAAAACATAGAAGACAAATGTGGTGAAGTTGAGGCAATAAATAAGATGTGATCAGGCTCTGTCCTCATTCGCACTTCTTCTGCCAGTCAGTCAGCTGCTCTACAAGCTTGCCAGCAATTGGGTACGATTCCTGTGACCATCACACCTCATCAGGCCCTCAATATGACCCAAGGAGTTATTTTCCTTAGGGACCTATTGCTGCAAACTGATGAGGAACTCGGGGCAAACCAGGAACGGCGCGGCATTCATTTCGTTCACCACGTTCTGAGAGGCCCCAAAGATAATTGGGGCCACAGGTGCCTTCATTTTGACATTTGAAGGGGAAACTTCACCTGAAAATGCAAGGGTATTGGTCTATCGATGGGATGTGAAGCCGTATATCCCACCTCCTATGCGCTGCTTCTGTTGGCTCTGTTTTCGTCACATGTCCTCCTGGTGCAGCAGTGACCCTGTGTGTGGGGACTGTGGCCGCCCCCTTCACGCTGGGAACACTTGCATCCCGCCTCCACACTGTGTGAATTGCCGTGGACCGCATTTGCCTCGTTCGCCTGATTGTCCAGTTTTTCGAAAGGAAAAGAATATTGAGGAATTTAAGACCCTCGACCGTCTTTCTTATTCTGAGGCATGCAAAAAAATTCGACCGTTTCAATCCATTGCTGATAACATCCACTTGCCTCCATTGTCACTCCCCCCTCTCCCTCCTCCCTGGCGGTTACCACCATTCCATCTCCTGGTACCTCCCAGCCCCCTGCTGCCATCCCTACTCCCTCCACGTCCTCCCTCCACGTCCTCCCTCCACCTCTGCCCTCTTCCTCCTCCTTCCCCTTCTGTCCTTCCCACTCTCTCTTCCACCTCCCGTTCTCCTCAGATGGAGAAGAAACCTTCTTCTTCAGCACCTGCTGGGGGGCAAGGCTCCATCCCAGAATCCTCCTCCCCTACTACTGCAGGTAGGTCACGGGATCCCCACTGTGGGCCCAAAATCTACAAAGTCCCTCCGGACCTAGATATACCAGAGGCTACCACTTCAAAGGACTCCTCTTATCACACAGATAAGGAACAGAAGAAGAAAAACAAGGAGCGTAAGTCACAGGAAGAAGTCACCATGATATCCCAGGGGGCTTTGCCCTCATTTTCCCCACCTGACCCCCCTATGGAACTCCCTCTCAAGGGGCGATGACCACGAATGCAGCGAAATAACATCTCCAGGCTCTTTCCATCCTTTATGATGATCATCCAGTGGAACATTCACGGCATTTGAGTTAATAGGACAAAACTGCAGCTTCTTCTGCGAACCTACTCTCCGTCCTCTGTTTACAAGAAACAAAATTCAGCCCCCATTTAATTCCATATGTTTTGACCTCCCCCCGGTAGCAGGGATTCCGGCTCATGGGGATGTCATGCTGCTCATGCGGGACAACATCTACAGCCAAATCATCACTATAAACACCCAGATTAAAGCAGTGGCTGTTAGCCTTACACTTCCTGATTTTTTTCTTCTCACTGTGCACTGTCTACACACCCTCTTTTTCAACTGTCACCAGGGCTGATCTATTATGCCTTATAGGTCAGCTCCCTCCTCTGTTTCTGCTTGTTGGCGATTTCAATGCCCACCATCCCCTTTGGGGCTCTCCTTGCCCCTGCCAGAGATGCTCTCTTTTAGTTGACATTTTTAACCATCGCAACCTCATCTGCCTCAATACTGGAAAACCTACATTTCTTTCTGATTCCACCCATACCCTTTACCATTTGGACCTTTTACTCAACTTGCCCGTCAGCTCGAGTGGTCTGCCCTTTCAGATACACACTCCAGTGACCACTTTCCATGTGTGATCCGCATGCTGACATCCACTATGTTCTAGGAAGTGATCCAATTATGATATTGTAAAAAGATATAAAAAAGCCAAGATCACTGATCATAAATTTTTATTTATGATGACCGGTTTTGCTGAACTATGTCAGCATCATCTGGTCAAATAAAATATTTTACAAGGTCATAATCTTGTAACTTATTGACATTACAAGATTATGGCCTTGTAAAATATTTTATTTGACAAGATGATGCTGACATAGTTCAGCAAAACCGTTTGTCGTAAATAAAAATTTATGATCAGCAATCTTGGCTTTTTTTTTAATCTCTCTTTATGACATCTACTACATTGGTACAGCCACCCTCCTGGCAACTCTCCAAAGCTGACTGGCAGCTCTACTCTTCCTTAGCCACCTTCACTGAACATAATTTTTCGAATATTGATGACAAGCACAATTCTCTCAGCCCCCAGAACTTCCCTCCCTTATTCCTCTTTCATACCATGATGCACCCCTGTCCCCTCATGGAATGAGGCATGCCGCGATGCCATCATAGCCCGGAGATGTGCACTTCACGTCTTCAAACATCATCCTACATTAGGGAACTGCATCCACTATAAACGGTTGTGCGGCCAATGCCGCCGCATTATTTGCGATAGTAAATGAGCCAGCTCCTTTAACAGTTTTACCCCCTCTTCAATCATCTGGGGAAACCTCCATTGACTGTCTGGGACTTTGGCCCATTCTCTGATCCCTGGTCTGACAGTTGAAAATGACACTGTTGTGGACCCGATGATATCTAAGACACCTTGGCCCGCTATTTTCCTGATATGTTGAGCTCCGAGCACTACCAACCTGGTTTCCTCCCTTGGAAACGAGCCGCAGTTGCAAAGCCATGTCGTCCTCTCAGAACCGTGAGTGCTACAACACCGAATTTACTCTGAGGCAGCTTCTGTCTTGATCCTCCTCTCCAGAACCAGACAGCATTCACATTCAGATGTTACAACACGTTTCCCCCGAAGGCCTGTTCTTTCTTCTCCAAACATACAACCACATCTGGAGTTACAGAACATTCCTTAGATGCTGGCGTGAAGCCGCCGTCATTCCCGTGCTGAAGCCAGGTAAGGACAAACATCTTCCTTCCAGCTACCGTCCAATCTCCCTCACCAGCAGTGTTTGCAAGGTACTGGAATGTATGATTAATAGTCATTTGGTATGGTGGCTAGAGTCTCGGAATTTGCTCACGCCTGCCCAATGCGGTTTTCGTAAGCACCGCTCTGCTATAGATCATCTTGCCGCCTTATTCACTCATGTGATGAACAATTTTTTACGGAAACGCCAAACAGTAGTGGTGTTCTTTGATCTGGAGAAAGCATATGACAACTGTTGGAAGTCGGGAATCCTCCAGACTTAACATACCTGAGGCATTCATGTTCATCTGACTATTTTTATTCAAAAATTTTTGAAAAACTGTGTTTCTAAGGTGCAGGTGGGTTTGACCCTGTCGAACACTTTTATACAGGAGAACGGTGTACCACAAGGCTCAGTGCTAAGTGCTGCCCTCTTTGCAGTAGCCATTAACCCTCTTATGGACTGGACTGTCTTGCACCAGGTATTTTGGCTTTCCTTTTCATAGATGACTTTGTCATCTATTGCAGCTCACAGGACGTGTCTACTTGAGAGACTTCTTCAGCGGTGCCTAGACCATCTCTATTTGTGGAGCACTAACAAAAGTTTCTTATTTTTGGCAGACAAAATGGTCTGCATGAACTTTTGGTGGCGAACAGTATGTCTCTCCCCCCATCCCTTTACCTAGGTCTGGCTTTCCTTCCTTTCGCTGACACAGGTAAGTTCCTAGGTCTTGTGTTCGACAGGAAACTTTGTTGGTCCTCCCACGTTTATTACTCAGCAGCTCACTCTTACCACTCTCTCATTGTCCTCAAAGTATTAAGCGGCACTTTCTGGGGAGCAGATTGGACCACTCTTCTCCGATTGTACCGTTCTCTAGTTCACTCGAAACTGGACTCTGGATGTATAGTATACTCATCTGCACATTGCCTTAACAAGATCCACCATAAAGGACTCTGTCTAGCGAGCCTCCTATACTAGTTCAGTAGTGTGTCACTACGCTGAAGCTGTCATTACGGGAGCCATTCGCCAGCTATGCGCAACCACCCAGCCTGTGCTCCCTTTTTTGACGCATCTCTTGACCGTCGATTCGTCCATCTTATCTCCTACCTCCCAGAGAGTGCTTCCATTTGCTGCTCGAGCAGCTTGGCTTTACGCTCCCTGACACGTTCTCTGTGGGAGACTTCTTCACCACCATGGCTCCCCCATGAGGTCCAGGTAAACTTTGATTTCCATTCACTCTCTAAAGACACTACCCCTGACCTAGTTTACTGCAATGAGTTTTTTGCTCTCTGCACCCAGTTTGGGGACAGAATCTTCATCTACACAGATGGCTCAAAAACTAACCATGGAGCCTGTTGCGCCTTTGTCGTTGGTGGAAATTCCTCCTGATACCATCTTCCTGACCAGTGTTCAATCTTTACTCCGGAGCTATTTGCTATTTATCACGCCACCCTATACATCAAGTGACATTCTCTCCCTAATAGTGTCATCTGCTCAGATTCCCCGAGTGCTCTCCAGAGCCTCAGTGAGCTATAACCAGTCCACCCCATAGTACAGCAAATCCAGGAATGCCTCTGCTCACTTAATGTCAGTGGAACCGCTATGGCTTTCCTGTGGGTTCCTGGTCACGTCATATCACAGAATTGAGTGTATGGATACTGCTGCCAAGGAAGCAGCTTCCCTACCCCAGCTAGCTGCCTATTTCATTCCTCCAGGTGACCTTCACGCAGAAGTCTCGTGGCGTGTGGTATTGCTCTGTCAAGCACACTGGTCCTCCCTCCACGTGAACAAACTCCATGATATTAAGACTTCCCCCCACTGCTTGGTTGACCACCTCTCGGCTCTCCCGCTGCAAAGAGGTCATTCTGGCCTGGCTGCACATAGGACATTGCTGTTTCACCCACCGTCACTTACTGTGCCATGACCCCACCCCTCTTTGTGGTCACTGTTCACAAACCCTGACCGTCCGCCACTTTCTGGCGCATGTCCACATTTTAACTGTCTCCGTCAAAGTTTGTGTTTTCCATTGGACTTGCCCGACATTTTATCTGATGACAAACACTTAGCTGACCATGTCTTACTTTTTATCCATTGCACAAATATGGTGAGGGAAATTTAACTCTTCCCCCCACCCCCCGCTGCCCTCATGGGAATATAGCTGTCTTCTTTGACACGAGGAAATCTGCCTCAGGGAGTTACCGTTTCTTAAGCGCTCTCATTTCAAAGTTCATTGATTTTAGCGTTTCCTTTCTCCTTTGCTCCTTTTAGCCCAGGTTACTGATAAAATTTGAGTTGGTTGCTTATGAACACAGTAGTTTTGTGCTCTAAAACAACAACAACAACAACAACAACAAAAACAACAAGAAGTTTTGAATAAAAACTTCAGCTATACCCACAGTGTTGTTTCATACATTTTCATCTAAGCCACTGTTAAAAGAGCCGTCGATGCGAACAAAGAGATGACAGAGATGTGTAACCAATGGCACCCCATACCATCACATCAGGTGATACGCCAGTATGGTGGTGATGAATACATGCTTCCAATGTGTGTTCACCTCGATGTCGCCAAACACGGATGTGACTCTCATGATTATGTAAACAGAACCTGGATTCATCCAAAAAAATGATGTTTTGCCATTCATGCAGCCAGGTTTGTCATTGCTTACACCATTGCAGGCACTCCTGTCTGTGATGCAGTGTCAAGGGTAACCGCAGCCATAGTCTCAGAGCTGGTAGTCCATGCTCCTGCAAACGTTGTCAAACTGTTCATGCAGATGGTCTTTGCTTGCAAACGTCCCCATTTGTTGAATCAGGGCTTGAGAGGTGGCTGCACGATCCGTTACAGCCATGCAGATAAGATGCCTGTCATTTCGATCGCTAGGATACGAGGCCATTGGGATCCATAATGGATTTCCATATTGCCCTCCTGAGCCCAACGATTCCCTATTATGCTAACAGTTCTTGGATCGTGACCAACGCGAGCAACAATGTCGCGATACGATAAACTGCAATCGCGAGAGGCTACAATCCGGCCTTTATCAAAGTTGGAAACATGATGGTACGCATTTCTCCTCCTTATACGAGGCATTGCAACAATGTTTCACCAGGCAACACCGGTCAACTACTGTTTGTGTATGAGAAATCGGTTGGAAACTTTCCTCATGTCAGCACATTGTAGGTGTCGACACCAGTGCCAACCTTGTCTGAGTGCTCTGAGAAGCTAATCATTTACATATCACAGCATCTTCTTCCTGTCAGTTAAATTTCGTGTCTGTAGCATGTCATCTTCATGGTGTACCAATTTTATTGGCCAGGAGTGTATATATTCAGTTAGAAAATTTGTTGTTAATAATCCAACCCAGTTCAAAAGTAATAGCAGTTGCACAGCTATAACACCAGGGGAGGGGATGATTTTTCACTACGTAGGGCTAAATCTGAGTTTGGCACAGAAAAGGGTAAATTATGCTGCCACAAAAGTCTTTGGTCACCTACCAAGCAGCATCAGAAGCCTGACAGATAGCCAACTAGCATTTAAAAATAAATAAAATAATTTCTAAATGACAATTCCTACTACTCACTGGATGAGTTTTTAGATATAAATTAGTAAATCTAAAAAAATAAAAATAAAATAAATAAATAAAATAAACATAAATAAATAAATAAATAAGTTTGTGTCATGTAATATTTTATGTAATGTAATGTCTTGTACAGACTCCCTTCATTAACCTGACACTTTCCACAACATTATGAAGTGTGGTATTCACGATCTAGGGAACAAGTATTAATCTAATCTAGCCAGAATCCTGTCCCTCACACTATTCCTACATTGTTGTCTAGCTTGTGGTATCTCCCCAAATGGCTTCACCATCAAATTACCTGTCTCCAGCTGCAGTCCCTCAGCAGCAAGTAACACTTAAATTTCCTCTGCTTTTTGTGAAGCACACTGAACATTTTGATGCAATATTCGGAAATTAAGGTCATTTTCAGTTTCTTTATTTGGCTTAACTTTATCTTCTATGTTTCTTTTTACACATGTAGGTGGTTGGTGTAGTACTTGCCTGAGCAATGATCTTAAAGTGGAGTTGCTGGAAGTCTGGTCCCACCAAAAATCCTGATTTCTCTGTTGTGGCTTCTTATTGTATGCTGAACTACCTACACAGCCAGGTGGAATTTCGTTTGCTTCTTCTTGATTCTTTCTTTTCCTTTTATCTGACTGCTGGGCTGTCTGCTTGTAGAATGTATTCTTTCCAGTTGCTCCTGGTTTATTTTATCTCCATATTCTTGTTTCCATTTCTGCTGGGCTGTTGGACATGTTTATTTTCTTAGTTGATGTCTGGGGAGTCTGCTTGCTGTTACTATTCAAACCACTATTTACAAAAATTGTTTTATTATGTTCTAGCCTTAATTTTATTGTTTCATTGATACGTTGGCAAACAAACTTTTTGCCTTTAATGATGGAAATTCTCCACAGAGGTGATAAATTATTCTTCAAAAGAAATAGATTGGCTGGTTAGTACATATTTTTGCTGTACTGCCAACAGTTAAACACAAAAAGAAATTTTTTCTTTCTGTGTTTAACTATCAGCAGTACAGCAAATAGGTAAGTACTGGCCAGCAAATCTATTTCTTTTGAAGAATAATTAAACTTTTGGCCTTCATAGTTAAGATGTAACCCATGCTTTGTGTGGAGATTTTGTGACAGTTTGCTTATATTTATCACATCACAATTTGGGTGGGTATTGCAAGCACATTTCTCTCATTTTAATGTTTGTTCTTCAAATTTCCGCATTTACAGATGAACTGTAGATAAGATAATACCTATGTGGCACAGTAGCAACAACAGTGTTTCTTGTTTTATTCATTTCTAAAAAGTTCTTCAGATCTATTATACACACACATTTGATTCATTTTTCGCAACATCATTTGATCCCATCATACACACAAATAGTCATTTTCTCATGAAAATTTTATTTGAATATTGGAGTCTATGATGTGTTTAGATCCTGCTCCAAGTTTTACCACACTACTCACAGCCATGTCTTTGTTTATTTCTTGAAGCATGCAAGATATATTTCTGCCATGACTGTCTGCTAGTAAGAGCACACTATTTTTTTCTTCACTGATGTGTGTTTTTTAATTTCTTATTTTCCTCAATGTTCATTTGTTTTTTGCGCACTGGTTTTGGATCGTGATTGTTACTGCACTTACTTTGCAAAACATCATACCTTTTTTTTTACCCATAAATGTAGGTCTATTTGCTGTCACACCATGCGTTGCACATTTTGTGACAGAATTCCTACCTCTTTCTGCATCACATCTTCCCTCTTGTGAATGGTTGAGAATTTTCATCTTGCATCACAATCACATCACTTCCTTCTCGAGAGTGGAGATTTAACTTCATAAATTGTTTACTAATGATTGTAGGCTTGAAATATGCTGTCTCAGGTTTGTCACTTCAACATAACAGTTCTCGCAAACTTTCTGTTTGAACACACAAATATAACTTTTTTTTTCCACTTCGGAATTACATGCTATTACACTCGCGGCCATTACAAAGTACTACAATACTGAGATGGTTCAGAAACAAAACATGCTTCTTACTTACAATTGGTAAACTAGCCTCAACATAATGAATTTCATCAACAGGGAAACTCTGCTTGGCAATAGAATGCAAAAGAGGGAACAATTTACATTCAAGAGAGTGATTGAGTGTAGTGTTTGTAGGTCGTCATGAACATGCCAAGGTGGCACTAGATAAACAAAATGGACTCCTGTTGAAATAGAGAAGTAGCACCCCATGACAGGACAAACAGTCAAGCTGCTAAATACTAATAACTGTGCTAAACACTCCAATGGCCAACTCTGATGAAAACCAACTGTGCACATACTTGCAAACAGTTGAACAAACCTAATAAAAATGTCAACACTCACAAAAATGTATCTGTATTGGCCCTGAGTATAAGGTAACAGACTCAAATAGAGAGGGGGGGGGAGAGAGAGAGAGAGAGAGAGAGAGAGAGAGAGAGAGAGAGAGAGAGAGAGAGAGAGAGAGAGAATGACCAATAATTAGTCTTCAACCAGCACACCAGTGAACATCAGCTTGAGCAATAAAATTTCTTCCTCTTCCATATTTATGTACTTCACACTACATAGATATGCTGATACAATATCACACACGTGTTTTCAAATATGCCTTGTTTTACATTTTATTCACTGTCCATCTACACTCATGCTTATAAATTAAGGATAATTGCGGATTGGTTGCCACACATCATGGCACTACACAAAACTAGTGCTAATATCATAGGCACATAGGGAACACACCCCATACAGATCGGTTAGTACATGGTGGTGTTAAGTCGAGAAAACCATCACAAAACACATGTGCTACAAAACGCCACTGTTTTTGTGCATGTACCCTGACATCAATATGGAGTATGATCACCATGCACACATGCACAGGCTGCACAATGGGTTGGCATACTCTGGATGAGGTGATCAAGCAGCTGCTGGGGTATAGCCTTATGTTTTCGCACCAGTGCCTATTGTCACTCTTGAAGTGTCCTAGTGGTTTAAAGATGTGCAGTGGTACATCGATCGATAGCATCCCAGACGTGTTCAATGGGGGTTTAGGTCTGGAGAACAGGCAGGCCACTCCATTCACCTGATATCTTTCGTTTCCAGGTACTCCTCCACAATGGTAGCCCAGGGGTCGCGTGTTATCATTCATCAGGAGGAAAGTTGGACCCACTTCACCCCTGAAAAGGCATACATACTGGTGCAAAATGATGTCCCGATACACCTGACCTGTTACAGTACCTCTCAAGCAAATACTTGATTGAATAATATATCTACGAAATATAGAAAATATAAGAGCACCAATCATAAACCCAATCCATCCCCCACCACCCTCCATAGAGGTCCTTTTCAAGGACATTACAGGGTTGGTATCTGGTTCCTCGTTTGTGCCAGGTGAAAACCCAATGAGAATATTAAGACTATACCTGGACTTGTCCATGAATATAACCTGAACCACTGTTTCATTGATAAAGTACTGTGTTCTTGACATCAGGCTTTATGGGATCTCCGGTCACCAGGGGTCAGTGGAATGCACCTTGCAGGTCTCCGGGCGAATAACCCATGTCTGTTCAGTCTTATGCATACTGTGTGCCTGGAGACAACTGTTCCAGGGGTTGTGGCAAGGTCCGGAGCAAGGCTACCTGCAGTACTCCGTGGCTGTCTGCGGGCTCTGATGGTGAGACATCGGTCTTCTTGTGGTTTTACTCACTATGGACATTCCGCACTGTAGTGCATGGACACATTTCCTGTCTGCTGGAATCATTGCCGTAATCTTGAGATCACACTTTGAGGAACATGGAGGGTCCATGCTGTGTTTGACCAGCCTCCAGTCACCCTAGTATTCTCCCCCTCGTAAAATCATCAGTATGTGTTCTTTGAGCCATTTTCAACAGTCAACATTAGCATGTCTGAAAATGTCTACACACTTACTCGCTCCACCATACTCGGATGTGTGCCAACACACCTCTGCGTATGTGGACTGCTGCCAGTGCCACCGTTCAATGTCCACAACTCAAATGCACTGCATGGTCATATCTCGAAGTGATTTAAAACCCATAAACACCCACCAGAGCATTGTTTCACCATGTGTACATTTTTACTTCCAGTCTTAGAATGAATTTTTTGAACAATAGGTAAGAACAAATTTTTCCTGTTTCCAGACTTACCAACTAAAAAAGAAATGAGCAGGAGATAAAAACTCTTGGGGACAATCTGGATAACTTAATCTTAGTGCTTCCCACTACCTTAAAAATATGCCTGACAGGTTGTTCCTAACGGTCATTTAATTTTAGAACACAAGTTTAGCTTTGTTAATAATAATATTTTGTTATTTTGTTAAAAGTTTAGCTTAATTTGTTGGCTCATTGCTTTTTCTAAATGCTTTTATTTACTGGTAGTTTAACATAACTGTACAAATGAACTATCTTGATGATTATTTAGTAACTAGTCTGAAAAGTAGTTCCTTAAAGAAAGATACTTTGTCCATCTCCATCAATCAGTACTCGTAATGTAAAATAACAAGAATAAGTAGAGCATATTAATTACTTTCAAGCATTTGATTATTTAAATAATTATCTATGCTGGAACTTGTAAATAAAAACAATTGTGGAGTAATGTTTCACGTTGTGTTCTAAATGCTCTGTATAGTTAGATTGTTTAATCTAGTGATATTTTACAAGTAAATAAATATACCATCTTCATATTGTGCAGGCAGTATGCTGACTGGTGGCACAATGTGAAACGGAAGATGCTCAGCCTTAGCAGCAGATTATATCATCAGTGGATTATTACTGGAAGATATGTCAGGAGATTCCTTTTAAAATGTGATGTTTACACATTTTGAAAGAAAAAACTGAACAAATTTCATTGTAACCAGTTTATTTATTTACTCTTAGAGAGTGTTTAATGTCTTTCTTTAGTAAATGGTGTTGTTGTTCATTGTACACACATTTTTAAGTAATTTTGTAATTGTATTCGAATGCTGTAAAATGTAGTTTTTGTTTTTACAGCATGATAGAATAATAGTAGAGAAATACAAGAAGAACAAAATTAAAATGAAAAGTGTCATCAAAGGTGCAGTTGCTTATAAATACAGAAAATTAAAAACAGGACCTGACTGTTGTGCAAACATGAAAAAACTAAGAGTATGCCAAAAATTTATATTTACTTTTAAAAGTGAAAAGAGCTAAACAATTAATCGATATTAACTCTTTTTCTACTTGCAACCTACTGTGCTTATGAGTGACAAGGCCCAAACTTACTTTCTGTTTGCACTTTGTTAGTTTTCTTACTGTAGCCATAACTGTACTTAAAATTTTAGAATGTGGTTGCACATTATCATATATCATGGTGTCATGGAAAATAGCAGAATAGTGCAGACTGTTCAGTATAAACTAATTTCTAATATGTTATGTCTGATAATGCAGTATAAGCAATTTACCAAATTACCCATGTTTTCATCCTGCACTAGGGCCATAGAGTGGAGTAATTAATTCTACAAATGAAAATTCATGTCAAATTTTTAAGTCAGTTTTGCCAATTTAAATTTATTTCATTGATGTAACTTGAAATAGTGTAAATTATGACTCATACAGTTACTGTGAAAGGCAATAGTGCAAGGTAATGAACGTGAACAAATATGTAATTCACGGTCATAAATAATGTAATGTTATGTAATTTGAAGAAAGTTAGTATCTAGTTTGATGTGATAATTTCTCCAGTATCACAAACATATTTCACAAAAAAATATGTATAGTTTCTTCTATTTTTGAGATCACCTGCCAAAAATTACTGTATTTGACATTCTTCTGTATTTTTATTTATTTTTTTATTTTTGTTGTATATTGGCAAATATACAAAGAACACATGTACGGTGTGTGTGTGTGTATATATATATATATATATATACACACACCGTACATGTGTTCTTTGTATATTTGCCAATATATATATATATATATATATATATATAGAGAGAGAGAGAGAGAGAGAGAGAGAGAGAGAGAGAGAGAGAGAGAGAGAGAGAGAGAGAGACTGTATAGTCATCTTCTGGCAGAGAAGTTTTAGAATAAAACAAGTCAACCATTACCTTTCCTATGTTATTAGTATACAGCATTGTTACAGTGTACTTCATTCAGAGTTATGTAGTATTTATTTTTGATGTGGACTGAACCATTCTGTACTGAACACACTGCAAACCTTTATTGTACAATTAAAAAATTCCCAGTTTTTATGAAATATAAAGCATATCGAAAGTATGTGATATAATACTAGACTGCATAGGATTAATATTTTGATACTTTATTCTTCTGAGTACTGTGTAACAAATTTTAAATGCCACATCGAAACACTGTATGCAGAAAGTTGCTGTACGAAGCCATAATCTGTAACACTCTGAATAATTTTTGTTTTTTAATTGCCTGTGTAATACATGTAAAGTTACTTGTATTTACTTAGTAGGGACTGATGACCCTGCAGTTAAGTCCCATAAGCTTAACAAACATTTGAACATTTGATTAACTTAGTTACTATTAGTGTGTGTGGTTTGAAAGTATTTGTGACCATGATATTACAATATTTTACCTTGCAGAGAAATAGTTGCAAAGTAGTGCTGAAGACTTAAATTTTTGAAATGCAATCAATGTTGATACAAGAAGAGACAGGAGCAATGAATAAATCAATGTGTAGAATAAAAATTTTGATTTATTTTTAATGTTATTTTTATTATTAATTCTGTAATATTACGGAGCTATAAATTGTTATATAATCCGTTTATAATATTATAATGTCACATTCTTGAAAATTTGTTCAGATCTGATATGTAACCCATGTAATCAAGATGATCTTAGATTTGTAACAGAGACTCTCATGGAAATCATCTGTAGAAATATAATACCATAAAAGAAAACCAAAATCTAGATGAGAATCAACACATTGAAACTCAGAGGTGTATTTCACAATAACAACTGTATTACAGATAATTGTAACACAAGGGCTCCCTGTTTAAAATAATTATACATACTTCTCAGAACCTCCAAACAGTAAAATACAGATGTTAAAAATAATAGATGATAAAATAAGTGATGGACATGTGACAGAATGAAAGACTATTAATGCAATATAGCTAAATACAATGAACTTACTTTAGATTCATGCTACAGTGCTCCCTACATTTTAGTTGCATCTTCTGGTGAATTCTGTTTAAGAATAGCAGTACATTATTGCAATGAACAACTGATTATATAGTTTAAATAAGTTACTTTAAGATATGTCAATGCACACAGCATATGAAATTGAAGATCCAGACTTTATTAAAGGTTGAACTTGAAGGTGGCTATGTTATGAGCCAGTAACATAACTTCTGTTTATAGTGTATTTCTTGACATAATGACACACACCAGGTGTGGTCAAAGTTGTAACATGACTTTCAAAAGGCATGCATTTATGAAAACAGATGATCCTGCTAAAATGCATAAATTTTATCAGCCAATCCCTTTATGTATATTATGTTCTAAACCAAATAGCTTTGCTAGTATCCCAGGCATTTGAAATAGGAATAGTATTTGAACAGGGGTGTTGTTTACATGTTTTTCATCTGAAAACAATACTGGGAAATGGGCAAAGGCACTAGAAGAATTTGAATGAACTACAAAGTAAAACATGGGACCACAGATTAAGTGATAAAACTTAACATGAGTAACTAACAGATCTGTTGTTGAAAGTAAGTCCCCTACTGTTGCAGTGAGCTGTACACGGCAGCTTATCACGCCTACTGCAAGAACTCACCTTCCTCAAATTTGTAAACATCTCCATGGCATGCTTGTGTGGTGTTGAAACACTGTTGACGGCTGTTGCACTCACTTGCTAATATTAGTATTTGTGGCTTCATGCTGGCAACAATACTAATAGCTGGCTGTGATTAACTTATGCTGGCTCAACTGCAACTATTTTTGTGAAAGATGATGAATTCAAAAATAAATAATTTGAAATGGCAGAAAAAAACAGGCATTAAAATCCAAAAAGACGAAGGAAGAACATCTTTGCGAGTGCGTCAATCACATTTATTTTATTTTATTTATTTTTTTTTAATAAAAAGAAATTCACCTAAGAAATTTAAATATTTAGAAAACAGTAACTGAAATAAAAACTTTGAGTAAAATGCCAAATAACCTCAGGAAAGTACATTCTGCATGTAAATTCTGCAAGGGCCCTTTTGTGTTTTCCAGAAATGTAAGAGAAACCAAATGTCAAGGAATTTCCATGCATGGAATAAGGTAACAGGATAAAAGAAGGGGAAAAAATTACAAATTATATGTAGCGTCTGTTCTTTTGAGAATGTCTGAAAGAACAAACACCATATACATGGTTGTTTGGCTACTGTGTTCCTTTCAGTTAGTCTGTTTCATATTTTTGTTCTTTATGGTTTTTGGGATCTTGACTCTGCTTAACTTTTATGTTGATTTTGTTTTATCTTTGTGTTTGAAAGAATGTCATTAGTAGTCATAAGTAAATATTGCCACAAGGTGTGAGATCAGAATACATTAGTTAATTTTCACATTCCCAGAAGTTTTTTTGTTCTAAAAGAGTATGGTATATTTATATTGGATTGAAGAAATGTTACTTTTCCTGATTTTGGTGATTTTACTATTATAATATTTTCTTTTAACAGGCTGCATACTTTCAAAATACATTGGACATTGTTTATTCTTTACTGGTTGTCATATCTGTAAATTTTTTTGTAGGTTTTAAGTCCATTTGTGCCAAGATGTTATTCAAACCACCAAACTCCTCTGATATTTTATCCACATAAAATGAAAAATTTACCTTAAGTTCGAGGCAATCTAATTGATAGCTTTGTTTGACCCATCACTGTGGTGGTCTGAAGTTTTTATATAAACTTTCCTGTTCATATTCATCTAGGATGTGGAATATGTAGTAAAATGTCTTAATTTTTATTTTATTTATTTATTAATTTACATTTTCAACCCCTGATATCTGGAACACTACATACTGTAACTCCAGTCTCTATCTAAAAATATCATTATTACTTTTTTTTGCATGTGTACATTTTTTTCCGTGCTGAATATAAGCTCTGCAGTGCTTAAGACTTTTAGTAAAATTGTTGATTTTCTCTTCTTTCAACATTTTTCTTCCTCTCATACAAAATTAGATAATTTATGAAATATGACCATGATTGAAATCTTTGTTAACTTGAAAAATTGTCTTCCAATCTTCTTGAGCAGAATAACTACAGTACCTCTTGTTCTACACATAAACTGAAGTTCAGTACTTAAAGGGAACCTAAGTGTGTGCATGGTAAGATGAATGTATACAGTTCAGATATTGTGCTGTAAAGTAAATCCTACCTAATTTATAGGTTCCATGTTAGTTTTTAATCTGATTTATAATTTCTTTGTACATGTTTAACTCTGGCATCCTTCTTTCAGATGTGAACCTGAAAGCTAAAGACTCCACCCCACCTGTCATATAATTTCATGAACCTTTCTCTCCCTATTCTTTGTCCCATACTAGTGATGGTGTGTAATGGTTCTACATTAAACAGATTACATTCATTTCTGATCATATAAAGAATTAGTGGAGTGCAATGAAGCTAATTAGAGCAAATAAACAATGCTGCAATCTGTAACTACAGAAAGCAGAACTTCTTTTGGCAAATTGCATTACACTTAAGAAATAAAGTTGTGGAAAAATGAAGTTTCTCCTGAAGTTGAAATAGTAGATATTGCTCAAATGTTCACTACCTTTTTACTTTGTTTTATTAGATCCCAAGTAATAAAGGTTGCAGTATTTGACAGTGTCTGAATGTAGACTGTGACACAGGATTGATCTATAGTTTCTGTAGCTACTGTTCCCTCACTTGGTCTTGCATCAATAACAGGTTATTCAATCAGAATATGTGTGATGTTTTTGTTACTTAAGAGTTTAAATTACAGAAATTTTCTTAGACTTCTTGCATAAAGCACAATTATACAAAGAGTATCTGTGTAAACAGTCAGATAGAAATATTTGAGAAACTGTAAAGGTGTGTAATAAGGTAATCTCACAATCTGAACAAATACTTATGTTAGATAAATCATGTCTCTTGCAAGAATAGGTGTTTTAACTGGAAGACTGTTGTTTAACAAGTATTTTATCTCGATAAGAAATAGTTGTGAAAGAGGCAATAGTAAGCTGTTTCCATCAACTTTACTGGGTTCTTGACTATGTAAGTTCTGAAATAGTGGTATCTTGTGTCTTTTCTGCAGTAAATTAACTTCAGGAGTTTTCAGCATTATTTCATTTTCATTTGTGTACAAATTGGAAATTATTTTAATTTCCAAAAGTATTTAATTATACTGTTAAGAAAAGGCATATATTGAGATGCATATTAATCTGAAAAATAAAACTATCTGGTATGCATAGAGTAGCAAATAACCTCCCCCCCTCCAACCCTCCCATACCTCCTGATGCCATTGTCACTACATATTCACAGTAGGGCATATGATACTTACAGAACTGAAATATGAGTACCCATAATAAGCTGTTAATTATTTTTACAGCATACTATGGAAAAAAAAACAACCAACAACAACAACAGCTAAGAGTCCATTACAACATTTAGTACTGGTATATGAAATATGAAAGGACTATAGACCAACATACACTGTTTAGTTACCAGTTCAACATTACACTGTACATTACTAAATCTACTATGTATACAACAATACGTTATCTAGCTACTACTGAAGGCAACTGTACCTTTGATAATTTTCTTTTTAATGACACAGAGATTATTGAAGTTTGCATATTTCATTATCCACATACTCACATGCCATAGTAAAAGTCTTCCCATTGTTTCTGTAAATTTATTGAGCATATCATATGAAATGTTTACTCAGTAGATTTGCTGTAATGTGTTTTATGATATTTAATGAACTGAAGTTCTTATTGTACAATTGTACCGGTACTTCATATATGAAAAGCAATATTTATATTATTAGATTTGAAATGTCCTAGGGCAGCACTTTCTGTGTGTGGCTTTAGGATTTTTGAAGAATTCATTAACTTGTATCTCTTGTTCAAATAAATATTATGATAACTGAAGAAGACAATTCAAACATTTTATTATGATAATATTCTAACAATAAAATCTTACTACTACATTTAATTATGTAAAACAGAGATATAAGAAAAAAATGCTTTAACAGATATTTATGCAGTCAAAGCAGATGGGCTAATCATATGAGAAAAGTGTCAGGAGTTATTACACAAGTGAGAAAGGTAAAATTATTCACAAACTTACTTCTTTGTTGCTATAGCAGATATAGTAATACATACTGTGAAACACTTGTGATGTATGAATCAAGTGAAAACTTTTGTCGGAGTCCATTCAGATGAACATAAGAACATAAGCATTTGAAGTTAGTACCATATTATTCACTTTCAGTATGTGGGTCCATTCATAAGGAATGGTATTCTAAAATATTTGATCATAAATAAATGAAATAACAATGACATAAGGAGCACTCTCCATTGAGCAAACAGTTTTAAAATATTTTATAAAAATTTTAATCTTTAGCTAATATTGTATAATATATCAGTTATGTTTTTCTGTCAATATTGATGGAACATGAGTCTAGTCTCAAATATAAATTTTCTTGAACACATGGACATCAGTACCACTGGGCTACAGTAACTGCCCATTGTGTAATATCATCAATATTTAAATGAGAACAGTTCAAACATTTGAAGATGTAGCAGCAATATTGTAAAGAAACATGTATTATTTGTACTCTACCAATAGTTCCTTTGAGATGAAGTGATAGTAGTTTTATTTCGCATTTACCTACGCATTAGTCAAACAAAGGGAGAATTGTTCTGTTAGTGTTAAGGACAGTTTTTGTGTCTTTGCGGTGGCAAGAATTGTTCCTTTGTACATGTGAGCTTCAGTTCCTTGAATTGAATATAACAGCCTTTTCTCTAATTTTGAATGAAATACTGATAAGGTTGTTGTAAGTTCTCTGTCATGAATTGTAAAGCAATCTGGAATGAGTTCAAATTTCTGATCTTGTTTCATTGTCTAAATCTCTCTTGTAGATACTTTTCAAACTATAGTGTAGTTTGCACTGATATTTTTAATTGTTGGATTTATATTCCTGTTTAAAGGAATGGTATTTTAAAATTGTCATATGAAACATGTATATCATTGTTGATGAACTAATAAAATAATTTTATTTACTTTGATGATTTGTTTCTCTCTCCACATGTTTGATGAAAACAAATTCAGTCAGCAGGATTTCTTTTTTAGGTTGGAATGTACCTGGCCCAAACACACATCACTGAACTCATACTCTGTTGCTTCTTTTCTTGTGGATGGTGTAACTCGACATTAAAACAGTTTTATAAGAAATTTTCTTCTAGTCATTATCAGCAATTTCAAGAAAAGATACAGCATTCTCACTGTACTCAGGTCACTTCATGTACTAATTAGGTGTAACATAAAATACATTGTGATGAAAGAGATATGAATGGAGAAGTTCAAAAAGTGGTACAAGACTGTCCATGTTGCTCTATCAATGTGTATGTCCGGTAACTAATTTGCCGCAGTACATTGTCTCTGTTAGGACTTGGTTTAGTTACAACCAGTTGAAGAAAAGCAACAAAACGAGATAGAAATGTGAAATCTTCACAAAATGAATGGAAAAGTTCTCAAAGTTTGTATATCTGTTCAGTGCAGATTGATGTGACACCCATTTGTCACTTTACACTCATGTAAATGATCTTCCAGCTCATTCCACACACATTGAAGGACATAAGGTACATCCGAGTAAATATAATTTCTGAGCCTCTCCTTTAAATGGTCAATGTCATGGATATGAACACTGTGTACACACACACACACACACACACACACACCATATCCATTTCAGGGAAAAATGTTGCATCCAGAAACTTCTGAACAATTCTGATGGAATGTGGAGGTGTGTCGTCTTGTTGGAAGATAACACCTTCATCTCATCTTGAATTTGTGGCACCGCAAACAACTGCACAATGTTTAGGGAGTTCCTTCATGTCACTAGACACTGTAGGGGAGTTATGTTGGCACTTAGTATAGGCAACAGGCAAATGATATTGTGACATTACAGTGATGAATATGATCTCACACATGTAACTATGCCTCATGACTAAACACTATCCTCTTTAGGAATTGTTCATCTTTGTCAATCTCGTGAAGCATCTGTAAGGAAAATTCAGATCGTTTAGTTCTATTAAATGGATAGTGTATAATAATTAGTCTGCATTCTGTAAATGGGAGACTTTCTTGAGAACACATGGCTTCTTACATAGGTATCCCATATTATACCTTCAACAGTTTTGCCACTAACTGAAGGCCTACAAGATCGTTTTTGATTCAATAAACTGCCAACTGCCTTCAATTGCTGACCCCATAATGTGTCATTTCTATGAGATGATGCATAATTGTACACACAGTATTCACAGTGAAATATTCCACTACTATAGGTTTGAGGACACTTCAATTGCCAATACTTTCTGGAAATAAAAAGTACTTTCTCAAAAGATCATAATTAATAAAAAATATTTATGAAACTTTGCAGATTTTGTTTGGCATATGTAACAAATAAGTCTCAAATGCATGATGCTTCTTTTATTGCTGAGTTGCCTGATATACAATTTAACCCTTTAATGCATAGTGTAGATGATAAGCTACATACCTTATTTTTCCAATTATCTTTCAAACTGATCAAAATTTTACCACAAATTCGTTTGTAGCTGCTTATAAACAGTGTTACATATGCTAGTAACTCGTCCTAGAAATTATAAATTGGAGAGTGCTACTGAATCAATTAGAAAGTTCGCTGCATTGAGTTGCTCATAACATGTGCGTTTATTTACATTCGTATTCCTCCTTTGCCATGTAAAAGTATTAGATCACATATGACTGTTGCATTAGGAGTTACGTTCAGAAATATGAGAGGCAAAACAGTGACATTTATTACATCGGGTACATCATGAAAGCCCTCTTAGTTGACCAGCTATGAACTTTTTGTTTCTAGTAGTGCATAATAATTTTAAGAAATATTTCTTTTTCTTTTCAATATTTTTCTCAGTATATACAAATTGTAGATTAATCATGGTACGTTTTATAGATTCAAATAAAAAGTCATGCATTAAAGGTTAAGGCTAAACATCCATGGCTATCAAAAGAAGACTAACTCAATTGGCACGATGTACCTCCAGTTATAAGTTTATGATAATATATCTCTTTGTGGACACACAGTCATTAATTTGATATAATTAGAACCTTATGAACAGCTATAATATGTTTCGTACAATACATTTATTTATTCGTTTGACAAGTTTCAGCATTACAGATGTCAATATCTCATTAGAAATATAATTACACATATAGGGAGTAATAGAAATAGTCTCATTGACTGCTAATGATGAATGTGATTACATTCCTGGTAGAAAAAATGTGAATAAGAAATAGAGATGCTTTAACTTATCAAAAGCACAGGCTCGTTGACAGATACACAAATAAAAACACACTAAAACACAAATTCAAGGTTTCGGCATGATTAGTTACATCAGGAAAAGAGAAAGGAGGGGAAAAAAATGGATGAATGCGGCTTTTAAGGGAGTGCAAAAGGAGTCATTCCAATCCCAGGAGTGGAAGGACTTACCTTAAGGGGAAAAGAGGAAAGGTAAACAAGTGCACCCCCCCCTCCACACACACACACACACACACACACACACACACACACACACACAGAAGGTAGACATTTGTAGAAAGCAATGAGGTTGGACAGAGATAACAGTTGCATTCGTGAATTCGTGATGGCTAACCCATACAATTTAAACATAAAAGGTAACTGCACGACGTGTAATTCCCAGCCACACGTCAACAAGAAAAGTCTGCATGCATTCCGTGGTAAAGGCCAGGCCCAGAGAGGCTTGGTTGCATGAACTGTTTCCTCACCAAACGCCAACTGGTTCCTTAGTCTGGAGTACAGGAGGTGTTACCTGAAGTGGGTGAGCTTCCCTCTGAGTGGGCAGCTAGCTGGAAGGACCTCACCTTCAGAGATGCTGTCAGTCATGGTGGATTTCCTTATGATGATTATTTCAACTGACAAAAGGAAGTGACAAGAAACTAACCAGTTGGCAACTCTCCCAGCTGCACTTTGATATATTGTTATGTCATGTATGGAAGATGTAAGTATTTCACTACAGTCAACCCATTTATCATTAAGAAGGGCATATAGAATCCTGGTCTTGTCTACATAAAGGAATCTTGTTTATATAGGTGGATAAGCTTTTCAGGCATCGGATTTGTTTCAGGTTAGACTTCTGCACAGCTATTCTGCTCATGTGGAGGCCCATTGTATTTTGTTCTTGTGTGGTTATTGATACCTGGCTGCTTGTCAGTCTGATTGAAGGATATGTACTAGCTTATATTTCTCTCATAAGGGTCTCACTGCCATTGATTGGGTCATGAAAAGGTCAGTAAGGAATTGGTGTCAAATGGCACTCTTTTTCCTCATAGTTCATTGAGTGAGCCTTCTATTGAAAGTTAATGCCGACTATGCAGTTATTAATGTGAGACCATATATCATAAATACAACTCATTGCTATCAGTGTCAGCAATGCAGTCACACTTGAATGTTATGTAAAATGTGACAGGTATGTTCATGAAAATTACTTCCCACCTCCTTCACCTCACTGCATCATTGTGACCATCAACTTCCTTGTTTGAATGTCCTATTCACCTCATAGAATGAGCCACCCAGGAGAATAAGGTGGGGGAAAAAGGTATCATTCATGTTGTTAAAAAAAGTAATGGCTAGCCAGAAAGCCAGACTCTGTCACTTACAGCGCAGTTCTTATTAAGCCCTGATGTAAGGGAGACGTAGCTGCTTGTGACCTCCAATTAGTGCTGCAGTTGTGAAATTGAGCAGCTCCAAGGTAGCATCAGCATCCTTAGCTTTACCACACTGAACACACTAATAAACCATCACACACACATGTGGAATGTGATGCCACACAACCTGAAAAATGGAAATCAAAAACAGATTACTACCATGATGACTTTCTGTGTACATCTACATCCAAGTCCTCATCTGACAAACATCAAGTTCTAAGAAGTCAAACAAAGACAAATGTTATTCTCCTTCTACACCTTGTCTTCTCCTTCTACGGTGTTATTGCATGATATGCTCATCTGACTGAGCTCCATTTCACTGGAGCACATCACCAATAGTAGTTCAACCCAAGGTGATAGTGACATGTCTGTAGAATTGTGAAGCAGGATGCTCAGGCTCTGAATCCGATGGTTGTACTGTTTTACATTCTGGCACTAAGCAGCCACAGAAGTGAATGCCACACATTTGATTCCTCTTGTGTCATCATCCAAAATCTTTATTCTTCAATGAAAGATACATGGAATCAGATTCAAAAGGTGTGAATTTCTGTCACTCTTGTGCTCTTATTGTCCAGTTATTATATGTCCAAAAGAAACAAAATTATACCAAAACACAATCACTTTAACATTTCACATTTCAGTTCAATTCATTTTGCTCTTCCTCTTGAGGTGGGAATTTCAGCCCATGGAAGAGCCATTCTGCTCATTTGGGATGATGTAATACCACTGGATTGCACACCCAGCTTCAAGCTGTTGCTGCCTGTCTTATCCTCGCCAGTTTAACCTCCTCTCATTGAACTGTCTACACAGCCTCATATTCTGCCAACATCAGGGAAAACATTTTGTAACTTATTGCTAAGTTTCCTCCTCCCTTTTTGCTACTCTGTGACTGCAATGCCCGCTTTGAGGCTCCCCTAACCCCTGCAGAGAGGCTTTATATGGTAGATATCTTTAACCGGCTTAATCTCCCACATTTCTTTTAGTCTCCACACACACACCTTTTTCCACTTGGACTTCTCAATCTGAACTTTCCAGCTTGCCCATCATCTCAAGTGGTCCATTATCTTGGGGACACAATTGAGTGATCATTTCCCATGTGTCATCTTCTGGTACTGCCCAACCTCTTTGTGCATCCCGTCACGTTGCAGCTTTTTAGAGCCAACTAGGAGCTCTGCTCCTCTCTGAAAAAGTATGAGGAACCCAATTTCTCCAGCATGGATGACAGGGAAAATACCTAACTTATGTCATCCTTACCACAGTGGATGTTCTATAACTTGCACCTCTTCCTTACTGGCAATATTCCCCAAGTGTCTGGTGGATTGAGGTATGCTGTGATGCAATCTGAGTGCAAAGATGTATTCTCTGCATTTTTAAATGTCATCTCACATTGGCAAACTGTATCATTATAAACAGCTTTGTTGTTCGGTGTCAACGTATTTTCATGGATAGGAAAAAAGCTATCTTGATTCCTTTACTAGTTCTTTCAACAATTTTACCTCACTTATGTTGCTTGGGGTTGGTTCCCTTGTCAACTTTTGACTTCCTGAAGCCTGCGTTCATTCCCCAATCCTGAGTCTGACCATTGAAAAGAAAACAATGTCATTGTTGGAAAGTGGCTATGGAGATTAAGACAATATATATTTATCCTCTCAGAATTGTGAGTGCTACCATCAATACCACTTTTACTTTGAAGGAATTTCAACATACTCTCACTTTGTTATGGCCCCCCAGGGGGCCCCACAGCTCTTTTGTGGGTATGTGTGTGGCACGCACGGGGCCCCAAGCCGAAGCAGTCTTCCTTCCCGCCCCAGGCTGCTTTAGTCCCTCCCCCCCCCCCCCCACTTTCTCCCCGGTTTATGCCTTCACCCAGAGATGGGTGTCCCATATGAGTTTGAAGTGATCTCTTGTACCAGCTTTTTTCTTTTCTAGGTTTCTCTTCTCCTAAACTTTGCTTGCCGCGGTGGAGTAGCCGAGCGGTCTAAAGCGTCTCGCTGTGGAGCGCGTGGTTGCTCGCCGTGGAGGTTCGAGTCCTCCCTAGGGCATGGGTGTGTGTGTGTGTGTGTGTGTGTGTGTGTGTGTGTGTGTGTGTGTGTGTGTGTGTGTGTGTTTTGTCCTTAGGTTAGTTTACCTAGGTTTAAGTAGTTTGTAAGCTATGGACTGATGACCGCGCAGTTTGGTCCGATAGATTTACAAACATTTCAACGTTTTGTTTGAAATTTTGCTTCTGCATTCCCTCCTTACTGTATTCTTCTAGCCTTTCTCTCCTCCTCTAGTCTGCGCCTCGGCATTTGAAACTCAACCTTTCCCACTTCCTTCTTCTTTCCTCTTTCCTTTCTTCCTCCCAGTGTGTTCCTGAAGGCCGCCCACACACTGCATTGCATAACAGGTGACTGGGTAATGCGTAAGTCCCAGCCCCGCGTTGGCATTTAGGGCCCGCACATACGCCCTGGTAAAGGCCAGCCCCAGAGAGGGGTGATTACCCGAGCTGTAACCTTCCGACTGTGCTGATTGGTCCGTCCATCTGTTTCTCATGAGGTGTGAACAATCACCTAAGGCGGGTGAGCCCTCAGTGAGAGTTACCCATTAGGAAGGAGTGCGCCATTGGAGATGCTGGTAATCATGGGGGACAACTTCGCAATGGCTTCTTCTTCCACTTCGGCATTTACCCAGAAAAGGACACATGATGAATCCAAGTCAAAGAAAATTTTGCCTAACTTGTCAAAGTTGCTAGTCGTTTCACGCACTGATGCCCAAGATTTCACATCAGTAAATCCCTTTGTCATACAATGGGGTGTTGATGTGATTGCAGGTCCTGTTAAAACTTCTTCCCGCCAATGAAATGGGACACTGTTGCTGGAAACGGAAGGTGCCTTTCAAGTTCAAAAGCTGCTTCACACCACAGTGTTACACACCTTTCCTGTTAAGGTCGGACCTCATCGTACCCTGAACTCGCGCGGGGGGTTGTGTTCTCACGATCCCTTAACAGCTTGTCCGATGAGGAACTACAGGTTTCTGACCAGGGTGTAACAGCTGTACATCGAGTGATGAACAGAATTAACAACAACTTAACACTGACCCAAACAGTTTTCTCGACCTTCAACAAAGTTGACCTTCCTTCGAAGATAGAAGCAGGCTATGAAATAATCTCCATTCATCTGTATGTCCCTAATCCTACCAGATGTTATCAGTGTCACCGGTTCAATCATACACGTCAGTCATGCCCCAATGCAGCAAACTGCGTCACCTGTGGTAGGGACGCCCATGAGGGTGACTGCCTCCGTCCCCTCGCTGCATCAACTGCTTGGGTGACCATGCTGCTAATTCGTGTATATAGAGATGAATGAGCCATCCAGGAAATCTGAGTCAAGGAAAAAGTTTCCACATCTGCTGCACAGAAATTATTGGCAAGTATAAAGTCTGCTGTGCTCCCAGAGGGTACCTACAGCAATGTACTTTCCACTTCTCAACCAACAAAGGAGATGGGTACTCATACATGTGACTTTACCTTCAGCGACTCAGTTGTTAGATCAGCCAGCTCAAAGATAGCCCGATTGACATCTCCAATGACTTCTGCTCAATCTACATCCTAGTCCACTTCAGTCACAACCGAGGGCCACTAAGTTGTGAGCCCGGATTTCGAAAAAAGATCCTGTTTGCGGAGATTTTCTGAAAGCTTCATCTTCACAACCATTAGCGACTCATTCTTCAAACAGAACTGTCTCCAAAAGGCACACAAAAAGAGAAGTTCCTTTCTTTCCCCGCCATGGCGCGACTCTTCGGTCACGCCATCCAGCAGTAGACGGCCCTGGCCATCCTCTCTATGTCTCGCCAGGATCTGCCAGCATTTCACCGGCAGAGGAAGCTGCCCCTTCTGATCCATCCAGGAAGGAGGCAGAACCGATGTATGAACCCATGGAACATGATTGTCCATCTGTCAATGGCAGTAGCAGTGCCCCCTTACAGCCAGGCCCTCAGCGGCCGTCGAGGTGATCCCCTCTTGCTTTCTCCCTTTTTTTTTTCTTCCTTCACTTTCTTTATGGCACTCCTTCAGAGGAATATTAGAGGCATACGTTCCAACCACGATGAATTAAGACTACTCCTTCTATTGCACTGCCTGCTTATAGTCGCTCTTCAAGAACCGAAGCTCCGTCCAACCAATCATATTGATTTCCCGCACTATACTGCGTTTTGTTTAACCTCCTGTGGTAGGTATTCCTGCCCATGGAGGGGCTATGCTGCTCATTCGGGAAGACATCTGTTTTCATCCCATCCCCCCTGAAAACTTCTCTACAGGCAGTTGCCATCCATGTCACCATCCCCGCTTTCACCTTCTCTATTTGTAATGTCTACACCCTGTCATCGTCTGACATTCTTAGGGCAGACATACTGGACCTTAGTGCTCAGCTTCCTACGCCATTTTTGTTGATCGGTGACTTCAATGCCCACCACCCTCTATGGGGCTCTCCAGCTCCTTGCCAGATGAGCTCCCTTTTGGCTGACATCTTCAACCATCTTAACTTTGTCTGCCTAAATACCGGCGAACTGACTTTCCTACCGAACACGACACACACCTATTTCCATATGGACCTCGGAATTTGCACTACTCCACTTGCACAAAGTCTTCTGTCTGATAGGTACTCGAGCGACAATTTCTCCTGCATAATTTCTTTACTACATCATACTGCTTCTCCATGTTCCACCATCTGGAACATCTCTAAAGCCAACTGGGGGCTCTATTCTTCCATGATCAGAACTTTCCCAGCTGTGACAGTCAGGTCAACTATCTCACAGATGTCATCCTCACCGCTGCTGAACATTCCATACCCCGAACTTCAACATCTCCACGTAGGGACCCAGTTCCCTGGTGGAATGCAGCATGTAGCGATGCTATTTGAGCCTGGTGACATGCTCTATACATGTTTCAACGCTGGCCTACTTTGGAAAATTGTATTAATTACAAAAGGCTATGAGCAAAATGCCGTCAATGTCATTAAAGAAAGCAAAAAAGCTTGCTGGATTTCTTTCACGAGTTCTTTCAACAGATCTACTCCTTCATCGGTTGTCTGAGGTAACCTACGCTGGTTATCTGGCACTAAGGTCCAATCCCCAATCCCCGGCCTGAACATAGCAAACCAAGTTCTTGTGGAATCTGTTGATATCTGCAATGCTTTGGGCCACTCTTTCACTGAGGTCTGAAGCTCAGCTAATTATGACCCTGCCTTCCTCCCCTGAAAGCAGGCCGAGGAGGCACGAACGCCTTCTTTTACGTCTCACAATCGTGAAAATTACAATGCCACTCTCACCATGCTAGAGCTAGAACGTGCCCTTGCCGTCTCCCAATCCTCTGCTCCGGGGCCCGATGCCATTCATATTCAGATGCTGAGAAACATTTCCCCTGCAGGTAAATGCTTTCTTCTTTGCACTTATAATCACGTCTGGACTGAAGATGAAGTTCCCACTCGTTGGCATGAGCAATTGTTGTCCCCATACCCAAACCAGGAAAGGACAAACACCTTCTTTCCATTTATCGCCCCATTTCCCTGACCAGCTGTGTCTGTAAGGTAATGGAGCACATGGTCAATGCTCGGCTGGTTTGGATACTCGAATCTTGACATCTCCTCACTAATGTCCAATGCGGGTTTCAAAGGCATCACTCTTCTATTGATCACCTCATTACGTTGTCGACCTTCGTTATGGATAACTTTTTGCGGAAGCCTCAGACGGTGGCCGGGCATTCTCCGCACCATGCATACATGGGGATTTTGCGGCCGTTGCCCCCTATTTATTCGTGCTTTTTTGAAAGACCGCATGTTCAGGGTACGGGTGGGCTCTGTTTTGTTGGACACCTTTCACCAGGAGAATGGCGTGCCACAGGTTTCTGTTTTGAGCATGGCACTTCTCGCCATTGTGATCAACCCAATTACGGATTGCCTCCTAGTTGATGTTTCAGGCTCCCTGTTTGTGGCTGACTTTATGATCTATTGCAGCACTCAGAGAACGTGTCTCTTGGAGTGTCATCTTCAGCATTACCTTGACAGTCTCTATTTCTGGAGTGTTGCAAACGGCTTCCATTTCTCCCATGAGAAAACGGTCTGTATCAACTTCTGGGGGTGCAGAGAGTTTCTTCCACCATCTCTCCATCCCCGTCACTCTCCCCTTCATGGAGACGATGACATTTTTAGGGCTAATGTTGGATAGAAAACTCAGCTGGTCTCCACATGTGTCTTCTCTGGCTGCCCACTGCACCCGTTCCCTCAAAGTTCTCCGTGTTCTTAGTGGTACATCATGGGGAGCAGATCATACCGTCCTACTTCACCTCTATCGATCTACTGTCAGATCCAAGCTGGATTATGGGTGTTTCGTGTACTCTTCTGCATGGCTGTCCGTTTTACGCCGCCTGAACGCAATTCACCATCGGAGGCTACGCCTGGCGATAGGAGCTTTTTACACTAGCCCTGTTGACAGCCTCTATGCCAAAGTGGCTGAATTACCTTTACCCTATCGACGCCACATATTGCTATGTCGGTATGCATGCCATCTGCTTTCGATGCCCCACCATCCTTCCTATCCATCATTCTTTGATGACTCCCATGATAGCCATTACAGGCTGTCCGTGATTGCCCTGCTCCCTCTTGGAGTCCCCTTTCATCGCTTGTTTTGGCAGCTCGATTTTACCCTCCCTTCCACATTTCAAATAGGTGAGAGCCCAGTGCCACCTTGGCTTCAGGCTCAAGTTCGCATTCACCTCGAACTCGCCTCACTCACAAAGGAGAGTACTTCGAATGCTGTTTACCGCACGAGATTTTTTGAACTTCGTGCATGGCTCGAAGATTCCGTCTTCATATATACGAATGGCTCAAAGACCAATGCAGGTATTGGATTTGCATTTGTCGTCGGGGATGATGGTTTTCAGTACAGGCTTAGTGGCCACTGCTTGAATTTCACAGCTGAGCTTTTTGCCCTCTATCAGGTTGTACTACACATCCGCCAACACTGTTCTCATTCCTATGTCATCTGCTCTGACTCCCTGAGCGTCATCCAGAGTCTGAGAGACCCCCTTTTGGCCCATCCTGTTGTGCATCGAATCAGTCGCTCCCTTCAATTATTAGCTGCTGATGGCCCTCGCGTTCACCTCCTGTGGGTACGTGGTCATGCAGGCATGTCTGGTAATGAGGCTGCTGACGCCGCGGCTGCAACTCTCCTACCTCGGACAGCTACGTACTGTGTCCCATCGAATGATATTCTAGGGGTTCTTTCCCATCGCCTTATATCATCGTAGCATAATGTATTGTCCTTGCTTACAACTAATAAGCTTTGAACCATTAAACTGCTCCCGGTGGCTTGGATGACCTCCTCACACCACTCGCGACGAGAAGAGGTCAACTTGGCCTAGTTGCAGATCGGACATTGCCGGTTCAGCCACCGCCACTTGCTAACTGGTGACCCCACACCTTTATGTTCCTGTGGTCACCCACTGACAGTGCGCCATGTTTTATTGTCTTGTTCAATTTTTACTCCTGTTTGGATTGCACTTCATTTACCGGATACACTGGAAGAAATTTTAGCTGATGACGCACGAGCTGTTACTCGAGTATTGAATTTTATCAACTTGACCAATTTGTCAAAGGACATTTAGCTCTTCCCTTTGTTGTTTTTTTATCCTATGTTTTTAGCTGTTTTTGTATAGTCTTATTATCCTTGGGTATATCCCAGTTTTGATTCAGGCACTAATGACCTCAGCAGTTGTGCGCCCTAAAACCACAAAAAAAAAAAAAAAAAAAAAACCTGCTCCATTACCAGACAGCATTTGCATTCATATGTTGTAGTAACATTCTGTTGTTGGACAACACTTTCTCCTTTGCACATAAATTGAATTTGGGTCGAAGGTAAGTTTTACAGATGCTGCCTGGAGCCTACCTACAAACACCTCCATTCCAGCTTCTGCTCAATTTCCTTCACCAATAACATCAGCAATGTGATGGACTTTATGAATAATGGTCAGTTGATACCATGACTTGGACCTTAGAATCTCCTAAACAATACACAGTTTGGATTTTGTAGGCACTACTCTGCAGTGGATAATATAGTCACCACATCAACACATATTATGAACAATTTTCTGTGAAAGTGCCACACTGTGTTGGGGTTTTTTGATTTGCACAAAGAATACAGGACAGGACTCCTCCATACTATGTACATGTGTACCTGCTGAAATTGCCTGCCCCTTATTATTTGGGAATTTTTAAGATACCATGTTTTTAAGGTATGTGCTCAGCCCTGTCTAATACTTTTATTCAAGAGAAAGGGGTCCCTCATGGTTATGTGCTGACTGTAGTCTTATCTGCAACAATAATTAACCCAATTATAGTTTGTCTCCGACCAGGCATCTCAGGCTAGGTTTTGTTGATTACTCTGCAGTCTATGGCAGCTCTCAATAGAGTTTGACACCAGCATGGGTTGCTCACACCTTCTCAGTACCTCATGAAGTTTGGTTTCATTTGCTGCTTCATGCACTATACTGCTGGTTACGTTCCTCATATAACTTTTCACCATTATGACTTTTCCTCATGACCCATGTTCATTTGGACTACATTCACTTACAAAGGAAGTGATCTGACCTGGCCTATCAAAGTGAATTTCTTGCACTTAGCATGAAGCTTAAGGATAGTATCTTTATCTACACTGATGGTTTGAAAACAAATCATTGTGTTGGGTATGCCTTTGTAGTTTGCGATGAACTTCTTCGACATCAGCTTCTTAAACAGAGTTTGATTTTTATCAGTCCATCCAATACATTAAGAGCACAAGCTCCCCAATTGTACCATACATGCAGATCCTTTCAGTGCTCTTCAGCACCTTTGTGAGTTGTAATCAGTACACCCCTAAGAAAATTATGTAATATCACTTTGGCATATGCATTGGCCTTCTCTACATGGGAATAAATTCTCCTAATAGCTTGGTCAACCTTCTCACAGACCTCTCATTTTGAGGAGATGATTTTAACTTGGCTGCTTATAGGACACTGCCACCATCATTCATTAAGTGCTAATGCCACCCCACTCTGTGTCTGCTGCTCTAAGCATCTGATTGTGTGCCATTTTTTGATTCAATTCCCATTTTTAACCATTTATGTTTATGTTATCAAATGTTCAGGAGATGACACACATTCTGTAGATCATGAATTACTTTTTATTTGTTGCAGAA